>LR738710.1:318217151-318254200 GCA_902687465.1 Secale cereale
CTTCAGCTTCGCCTGGCCATGACGCCGAGGCATCTCCGCATGCCTGCAACCCCTCCCCGTTGCCCCGCTTCGGCTTCACTCGGCCACGACGGTGCCGCAGCATGCCCACGGCGCCTCGCTGCTGCCTCGCCACAACTTCGCCCGGCCCTGCTGTCACACCTGGATGGATGACACAACCGCACGTGCGCAACGCCTTCCAATTGCCGCACCGGCACAAAACTTCGCCCGGCCACGGCACCAACATCAGGCTGGAACATTATTAGCACATGCGGACATAGTCTGTAATCTATTCACCTTGGCTATTTATTTGACGAGGCAGTTATACGTGGTTATGCACACAAATAGCTGGTGTTTTTTTGTTGCCTAGTTGTTTGCTTGGAATGCATCATGATGCATTGATTTGGTTCTAGATTCATTCTTGCATACAGTCGGAAATAATGATTGATGCTGCTCCTCCTGGACAATAGGTTTCTAGCCGCTGAGAAGTCTACATATAAACTCAAGACCAAGTTTATGTTGTACCCCCCAAATGCATGCTCTCTATCTGGGGCCAGTGCTACCAAATTTAAACATGTTTATTAAGATTCCAGTGGCAACAAATCAATTTTGAACATGTTTATTGATATTTAGAGGCGAAATATCTGTTGAGAATCTGTTCAGTTTTACCGGTTATCATCAGCACTTCACGATAGCATTCTTTAGTTCTTTCTCAGTTATGTTTCACAAGTTTTAGCCGATGATTAATGGTGTAATATATTAGCAATGACACTTTGGGAGATAATTAAGTATTCATTGTGTTCTTAATCAACTGTGTATCAGGCATTAACTGAATGGCGATGAAGACCAAAAGAAGTCGTCGCTCCTTTTCTCATTTAAGAAGAACTGATTTTAATAATAAATAATAAAACCCCAACAGGAATGGAAGAACGACGTATGGTTGTTTCTTATCGTCTTTATTTTATTAGTATTGTAGCTTGATTTGTATAAGATGGTTTAGCACATCATTATTTTTCTGGGCCTGCTTTTTGCACAACAGATTAACTGTACTGGTACCATCTTGAGAACACACCGATAAATTCTAGAATTCTATTTTAACCAACATCTGTAATGAACACAATAGAATTCATTATTAATAGGTTGCCAATATTTTATATGTTTTCATACCTTGCATAAAATCTTCAATGGAATCTATGTGTGTTCTAATACTTTTATCTGAGTATGGAGTCAAAAGTGTAATGAATAACCATTGTAGAATGGCGCCTTAGGTCTGCTTTACTTCCTGATCGACACCACTGGTAAAATTATTTGAACATCCATATTTTCTAATTATTAGATTGTGGGCTCTATAGTTGAAGGCTAGGAAGCGCTCATATTGTACTTTATTGTAGTTTCACTCACAAGAAGAAATTATGGTTTACCTTATAATTAGGACTTTTGTCCAACTCTGACCTCTATTATTTTTGTTTGATGTAGATTATCGTCATATTCCTATTATGCTATGTGATATACTACTTGGAACATTGCTTAGGGCTTGGTTGAATTGGCCCAGTTTTCAAGACTCGACCTTAATTAGATCTAATGGGAAAATTTCAGTTTCAGTTGAAACCCAACTCCACCGATAGATGTAGATTGCATTGGCTTTTAGATCCACACGCTAGGGTTGCCAACTAGGTTCAACTAATTATTTTTCCTCTCATTTTTCCTTCCTTTATATGACATGCCTCTTTAATTAATTGTCTAAATAGATGCGTTATCATGTTCATCTACCAGGAATGTACGATTGTGATGCCTTCCATTATCGATTGAAAATTGATGATGAATGAACAAAATCATTTCACCTAGAAAGACCAAATATGAACGCTAATGTGGTTGCATTGTTTCCACTGGTAACGTTGTTTGGAACCCATGATAGTATCATTTTGGTATGTCATACTTAACTCCTGCTGTGGATGTTAGTCGAGTTCATCCCTTAAAGAGATACTTACAATTGAAATAATGAAATCTTCCTTCAGATAAGTAAATTGTAGAATTCAATGATTCAACACTCCATAGTAAAAAATATTTAAAAAAACTAGATGCAAATCTTCCTGCCGCAACACGCGGGGAATCATCTAGTTTTAGGAAAGGTCATGACGGATTATTCTCTGAATTTTAGCATGACTTGTGCTAGTACGTAGGAAATATCGAGTGCCTTGGATTCGCTGAAAAGATAATTAAACGACATTTTAGGTTGACTTTAAGACTCTCGGGGCTCAGTACATGACAATCAGAAAATTAGTGAGGGAGAGTGTCCACTATATGTGGGAAAAGTAGAATGACGACTGTTGTCGTGGGGGTTGCTTCTCCTTCTTCTCCTTGTGGGAGGAGGAGTAGCAACCATCACCGCCGGTCAGAAAAATCAGTGAGGGAAAGTTTCCACCATATATGAGAGAAGAAGAATCCCGACTGTTGTCGTGAGGGGAGCTTCTTCTTCATTAGAAGGTGCTAGACATTTTGGTGTAATGCACTTTTGAATGAATGTAGGAGCTTCCATCACCGACGGTTGCAAATGTCAGAGAGGAAGAATCCCGTCTCTTGTCGTGGAGTCGCTTCTCCTTCGTTCCCTGGTGCTAGACATTTTGGTGTAATGCACTGATAAGCCACAAGTATAGGGGATCACAACAGTTTTCGAGGGTAGAATATTCAACCCAAATTTTAGATTCGACACAAGGGGAGCCAAAGAATATTTGCAAGTATTAGCAACTGAGTTGTTAATTCAGCAATACCTGGAGATTAATTATAGCAAAGTGTTTAGTAGCATAGTAATATGATAGTTTTGATAGTAGTGGTAACAACAATAGTAACGGTAACAGTGATATTAATGATTTTGTAGCAGTTGTAATAGTAACAATAGTAGTAGTAACTTAGCAAGATCAATATATAGGAAATTCATAGACATTGGATTGATAATTTGTTGGATGATATTCATCATGTAACATGCATAATCTAGGGCGATACAGAACTAGCTCCAGTTCATAAATATAATTTAGGCATGTATTCTGTAAATAGTCATATGTGCTTATGGAAAGAACTTGTATGACATCTTTTGTCCTACCTTCCCGTGGCAGCGGGGTCCATAAGGAAACTAAGGGATATTAATGCCTCCTTTTAATGGAGTACCGGAACAAAGCATTAGCGCATAGTGAATACATGAACTCCTCAAACTAAGGTCATCACCGGAAAGTATCCCGAATACTGTCACTTGGGGTTTGCGGATTATAAGACATAGTAGGTGAATGTGACTTGCAAGATCGGATCTTGATCATATATATAAAGGTGATAACATAAATGGTTTAGATCTGAATTCATGGCACCCAGGCGTAAAGTGGCAAGCATTAAGCATGGCAAAGTCATAACAACATCAATCTCCAAACACAATGGATACTAGAGATCAAGTCCTAACAAAACTAACTCGATTTCATGATGAATCTCATCCAACTCCTCACCGACCAGCGAGCCTACGAAGGAATTACTCACTCCCGATGGAGAGAATCATGAAATTGGTGATGGAGGAGGGTTGGTGATGACGAAGAACGACGATTCCCCTCTCCGGAGCCCCAAACGGACTCGAAATCTGGCCTCCGATGAAGAATAGGAGGTGGCAGTGGCTCCATATCATGAAATGAGATAATTCATCCTCCTTTATTTTTTTCTGGAAAAATAGGTATTCATGGAGTTGGACTCAGGGTCTGCGGGCCACCAGGTAGGCACGACCCACCTGGGCACGCCTGGAGGGGGGCGCGCAAAAAACAATGCCAGTACGAGTTAGTTTAATTCAAATCTTGCAAATTAGATTCGAAAACAAGAGGAAAAGCCTTAGGAAAAGTAGATACGACGGAGACGTATCAACTCCCCCAAGGTTAAACCTTTGCTTGCCCTCAAGAAATTCATTTCATAAACTGAAAGTGAAAAAGAAAAACATTTACGAACTCTTTTACTCTTGTGTACATAATCAAGTTTAAGTATAACCCAGGTTTTCAGCAAAGATCATGACTAACCATGTGAACAATAACTATTATAAATTATATTAACTCATATCAATAGCATAAATAACTAGAGAGCAATAATAAGATATCTCAAATGACAACACTTTATCAAAACAACCATGATATAATATGACAACAGTGGTATCTCACTAGCCCTGTCTGAGACCGCAAAACATAAATGCAGAGCACCTCCAAAGATCAAGCAGCGACTAAACATTGTAATTCATGGTAGAAAAGATCTAGTCATTCTAGCAACCAACATTTACTACACACAATGCATGAGGATGACAATAGTGCTCTCAGATGTGGCACTTATTTGAGAAGGTGATGACTCAACATAAAAGTAAATAGATAGTCTCTTCGCAGAGGGAAGGAGTGATTTGTAGAGGCACGAGAGCTCAAAATTTTAAAACAGAGATACATGTAATTTTGAGAAATGCACCCTTCATATTTACTTCGCGACCACTAGTTATCATTATATTCCATGCTAAACACATTAGCGGCGGTTCCCAAGCGGTAAAGTAAAGGTTTTTTTTACTACGTAGTAGTTTTTGTTTGATTATTTGCAAGTCTTTTTTTAAAATCAGGACTAGGAATCCCTATAACCACCCCTCTCTTGCAAGGACAAGTGAATAAACACTCGTCATGAGAATAAACCGCTTAGCATAGAAAATGCCCACTACCTCCTGTCACTCTATGAACAATCCAGGCACACAAAAAGGATGTTTATTTGATGCTTTTAGAGGTGGCACATGCAAATTTACTTAGGACGGCAGGGTAATACCGCATATAGGTAGGTACAGTGGACTCATCTGGAATAACTTGGGTTTCAAGATTTTGATGCACAAGCAGTATTTCAGCTTAGTACAAGCGAAGGCGAGCAAATAGGTTGAGAAGCGGCTAGCTAGGGAGCAAACACGATCATGAACATGCATTATGGATAATAAACATTGAACACTAGCATGAGTAGAATATGGACACCATGAACATAAATATCATTGAGGCTATGCTGGTTTTGATTCAACTACATGCGTGAAGATGGGCCAAGTCACGCCACTTGAAACATTCAGAGGAGAATACCATATCATCATACTACATCACAATCATTTTAATGCAATGTTGATCTCCAAGATAAATCATTACCCACTCCTAGCTACTTAAGCATGTCATGAGTAACTATAATCTCTAATTGTCATTGCAAACATGTTTGATCATAATAGGCTGACTCATAAATACTAGGTTAAACATATTTAGAAAAAATACAATTAGTTGAGTTCATACCCGTTTCTCTCTGCCACATCCAGTTCATCAAATATCGCCATTATTTCCTTTCACGTGCACGATCGAATGATATAACAATAATAATAGTGCATGTGTGCCGTGGACTAAGCTAGAATCTGCAAACATTTTATTCAAAAAGGAGAAGACAAGGCAATTTGAGCTATTTGTTAGATAAACGATAATGCATATGATAGCCACTCAACATTTTCATCGTGGTCTTCTACCAGGTACTACTCAAAAACTAGAAGGAAAATTCAGAAAAACACTGAAATATTTTTGGAGTTTTTAGTTTTTCTTGAACATAAAAAAAGAAAAAAAAGAGAAAACTATTAACACGGGAGAGCTCCCAACAAACAAAAAGAAGAATAGACAAATCTATTTGGTTTTTCTTTTGAGTAACGCAAATAGCTAACCTAAAAGGAAAAATAAAAGAAACATGAAATATTTTTGGGTTTTCACAAGGTTTTTCAAACACACAAGAAGAAAGAAAATCTAGCATGGATAACACAATGAAAAAGTGCAAACACGGATGACTGGAATGAAATGTGTGAACATGAATATAATGTCGGTGGAAACACGTACTCCCCCAAGCTAAGTAATTTGGACTAGCTTGGCAATGAACATCCTTAGTGACCATCCGGTCCCATGTCAAAATGCTTTGGTGGCGGAACCTGAGTGTCCCACTCCTGAGGCTCCTCATCTACAGTTGCCCGAACTTTCCGATAGGCAACAATGTCTTCTGGCATAATCCTGTATCCGCTCTCAGCTGCGATGAAGTCGGTGATGCCAGCATTAGCAGAAAATTGTGTGAACTCTTGATGGATTCTGTCTCCATCCATGATTGGATCGTGCACACATTCACACGATCGCACCTCCGCCATTCTTCGGGTGCAGAGGTCATTGTCCGATGAGCCCCCAATAACTCCCTTAGAGTTCTTCTTGGAAGCAGACTTCCTAAAGAAACTCATCTCATTCCTATAAATAAAATTCTGAAATTTTTTGTCCTCGAAAAATTTGTCAACAACATCACAAGATTGATGGCGACTACTCATAATCATGCCTAGAGGCCATTTTGAGCATTCAAACTACTTAGAATTCTAAGAATTCAACATGCGAGCTCATCTACAACAGCACCAAGAGTAGCTAATTATTAAAAATATAAACCACCAATGTAAAAGCTAATTGGAGCAATGGGGGAGACACATACCAAGTAGCAATCCCCCAAAATAGTTTCGGAAACGGAGCTCGAGCAAAGAGATTGAAATCCGCGGGTTTGAGAGCAAGAACACGAGGGAGACAACAATGGTGATTTTTTATGGAGTTAGGGGATGAAGTGGACTAAAGAGATAAGTGAGGGTCCCACATGGGGACCACAATCCATCAGGGCGCACCTAGGGCTGTTGGCGCACCCAGGTGGGTTGTGCCCACCTGGTGCCACCCCTCTGATGTTTTATGCACTAAAAATTCAGAAATAATCATAAAAACCTTATTAAATTTTCAGGGCATTCTGAGCAATTTTATTTTTGGGTCATTTTTTATTGCACAAAAAACAGGAAACAGATAAGACATGGATTTTTTATTAAACTAAGAAAAACAGAAAATAAACAGTATGGGCAGAAGGTAGTGCCTACTAAGTTTCAACTTCATAGCTCTAAAAAATGATCCACTAATAAGGTTGATCATGTCTTATTAACAACCACTTCCAATTAGCAGGAAAGTGAAGAACTTTCGTAAAATACCAAGTTACCTCAACGGGGATGTGTATATCCCCAACAACAAGTATATCATATCTCTTTTTGGTAGTAGGTAGAGGTAGTTGAAAACTTCCAATAGTGAGTGTCGGAGAAATTTCAAGAACACTAATACCATTCACTTGGAATTATTTCTTTGGAAAAGTGCACCTTAAGATCGTTACCAATGATATGAAAAGTGAATTTGCTTTTATTACAATCAATAACAGCCCCTGCAGTATTCAAAAAGGGTTTACCAAGAATAATCGACATGTTGTCGTCCTCGGGCGTCTCAAGTATATCAATGTCAGTTAAAATAGTAACATTGGCAACAACAACAGGCACATCCTCACAAATACCGATATGTATAGCAGTTGATTTATCAGCCATTGGCAAAGATATTTCAATAGGTATGAACTTGTTCAAATCAAATATTATAAATAAAGAGAAATGCATAACACTAACACCAGCTCCTAAATCACACAAAGCAGTTTTCACATAATTCCTTTTGATGGAGCAAGGTATAGTTGGTATTCCCGGATATCCAAGTTTTTCAGTGACTCCATACTTAAAAGAATAATTAGCAAGCATTGTGGAGATTTCAGCTTCTGGTATCATTCTTTTATTAGTAATAATGTCTTTCATGTATTTTGCATAAGGGGCCATCTTTAAAATATCAGTCAAGCGGGTGCACAAAAAGACTGGCCTAAGCATTTCAGCAAAGCATAAAAATTCTTCATCATCTGTTTTCTTAGTTGATTTAGGTGGAAAGGACATGGGTTTTTGTACCCATGGTTCACTTTCCTTTCCATGTTTTCTAGGAACAAAGTATCTTTTATCATATCTTTTATTTTGGGATTATAGGTTATCAAAATCAACAATAGGTTCGACATCATTATCTGGTTGTTTATCATTGTCTGGTTGAGTGTCTTTATGAACTGCAACACTGTATTTTTCATTATCATTAGTACTACTTTGGATCTGTGCCATGTTGCCTCCACTTGAATCTAATTCACATCTCTTTCACCCACTGATATAATAACTAATCATGATCATAAAATAATGTGATAAAACTACTATATTTTTTTACAAAACTTAGTGCAAATACACAGAAGAAAATAAAGAAAGGAAAAAATAGCAGTAGCGCTGGTTTGACATGCGCTACTACTATGTTGTGCTAGCAGTAGCGTTAGTTGCGCCGGCGCTACTGCTACGTTCCATAGCAGTAGCGTGGTACAAACCGCGCCACTTCTAAATATTAGCTGTAGCACCCTAGCAGTAGCACGGGCCCCGCGCTACTGCTAGGCGAAAACCACGCGCTACTGAAAGTGCAACTATCCCTGGGTGGTTTTGGTAATTCCTAACAACATATAGCTCATTGAACTAATGCTCTTTCAAGATGATCATTTTAGAAAGTTCAATGATTGGCATGGCATGGACTGGGAATGTGGACCCCTCAAAATGCTAAGTACACATATTGGCTCAAGATCAAGAATCTACATTTTCATTTTAGTGATGCAAGATCACATTGAGTCCATTGGAAAAGCCAATACTATTAAAAGGGGATGAGGTGTTGCTTAATGGCTTGCGTGCTCAAAATGCTTAGTGATATGCTCCAAAAGCACTCAACCACTTTCTCATATCCACATATGTCCCAAACCAAAAGTCAAACTCGGCCCCACCGAGTTGATCTATCCGGCGCCACCGAGTTCATTTGAATAGCCATAGCCAGAAACCCTAATCAGTTCGGTCTCACTGATAGGGATATCGGTCTCACCGAGATGGGATTCGTAATGTTTTGGTCTAACCGAAGTGAGAAATCGGTCCCACCGAGTTCACAATACAAACTGTCCGTTTCCTTTTCGTAACGTTTCGGTCTCACCGAAATGAGCGAATCGGTCCCATCGAGTTTGCCTGACCAACTCTGTGTGTGCCTATTACAGAAATCGGTCTCACCGTATTTATGTGACCGGTCTCACCGAGTTTATATGATCGGTCTCACCGAGATTACCTTATGTCCTAACCCTAATGAAATCGGTCCCACCGAGTTGATCATGTCAGTCCCACCGAAAAGCCTAATGTTCACATTTTGAACTGAATTGGTCAGACCGAGTTTCATGATTCGGTCCCACCGAGTTTGGTAAATTGTGTGTAACGGTTAGATTTTCTATGGAGGCTATATATACCCCTCCACTCACTCTTCATTCGTGGAGAAAGCCATCAAAACATGCCTACACTTCCAGCGTACATTTTCTGAGAGAGAACCACCTACTCATGTGTTGAGACCAAGATATTCCAATCCTACCATATGAATCTTGATCTCTAGCCTTCCCAAGTTGCTTTCCACTCAAATCTTCTTTCCACCATATCCAAATCTTTGAGAGAGAGTTAAGTGCTGGGGATAATAACATTTGAAGCACAAGAGCAAGGAGTTCATCATCAACACACCATCTATTACCTTTTGAAGATCGGTGTCTCCTAGATTGGTTAGGTGTCACTTGGGAGCCTCCGACAAGATTGTGGAGTTGAACCAAGGAGTCTGTAAGGGCAAGGAGATCACCTACTTCGTGAAGATCTACCCTAGTGAGGCAAGTCCTTCGAAGGAGATGACTACGGTGGGATAGACAAGGCTGCTTCTTCGTGGACCCTTTGTGGGTGGAGCCCTCCAACAAGATTGTGGAGTTGAACCAAGGAGTTTGTAAGGGCAAGGAGATATCCTACTTCATGAAGATCTACCCTAGTGAGGCAAGTCCTTCGTGGGTGATGGCCGTTGTGGGATAGACAAGGTAGCTTCTTCGTGGACCCTTTGTGGGTGGAGCCCTCCATGGACTCGCGCAGCCGTTACCCTTCATGGGTTGAAGTCTCCATCAACGTGGATGTACGATAGCATAACCTATCAGAACCACGCCAAAAACATCCGTGCCTCCACTTGCGTTTGCACTCTCCAAACCCCTCCATTTACCTTCATATGGAATGATTTACTTTCCACTGCTACAACTCTAGAATTGCATGTGTAGGAAGATTGCTTGACTTGTGCTAAATTGCTAAAAACTGTCAAAACATAAAATTGGGAAAAGGCTAAGTTTTTATTTGGTCAAGTAGTCTAATCACCCCCCTGTAGACATACTTTCGATCCTACAGCTACTATTAGGGTTTTCCCTAGTAGTGCATGTAGATTTGTTAACCAGTCAACTAAACAATATAAAGAGCTATACGCCGACCTAGTGACCGTATAATCCCTAAGTAAAGAGAGATCGAGTGAGAGGGGAGCCCCGTGCGAGATAGAGAGAGAAAGAGATACTCCCTCTGTTCCATAATGTAGTGCCTATAATATTCTGAAAAGTCAAACTTTTGAAACTTTGAGCAACTTTAAAAAGAAATTACTTATATCTACAATACCAAAGATATATGATTTGAAACTACATCTTGTGATGAGTCTAATGGTCGTTCTAGATGTAAATGTTTTTCTCCACATATACCTGGTCAAACTTTTGTGAGGTTTGACTTTTCAAAACATCCATATGTTATGGACCTCAGAGAGTATCTAACTAGGGAGAGGGAGAGTGTTTGTGAAAGAGAAAGAATGAGTGTGTGTGTTAAAAAGAAAGAATGAGTGTGTGTTTGTGTGAAAGAGACATGAACAACACACGATAAAGTAGAGAAAATGTGTGTGTGTGTGTGTGTGTCTGTGTGTCTTATGCAAACTTATCATGCATGCATCTTTGAGAGCAGAAGTGGGTTAAGGAGATAGTGTGTGCAATAGTACATCGAGGTGCTATATAAACAATTTTTAACCCCTTACGGCGACGTCATTTTAAATTGTCGCCAAGTGAATGTGGGCGATAGGGGGGACCTTTCTACACGACCCAGAAATTGTGGGGGATAGGGAGAAGTAATGCATACATTTTGTACAACTAATCATCTGTGTTGCCGACCTGTATCACAAATGCAATTCGTCACACAACTGTTTCTGATATCTCGCATATCCCAAACGCTCCATCGTTGCTACTCCTTTGTGCTTGCATTGCCATCGCAGTCGGTATTCCGTGGTGCTACGTTTACAATGCGCGCCCCATCAAAAACAGTTCACGATTATAGAATGTGTATGTTAAGAGGACAATCACATACATTTACTTTTCCTCGAATGTATGCGATTTGATGACATCATAAACAGTCCATAATTGCAAAGCGTGTGTGATAAGGTGACTTTCACAAACATTTAATAATAAGGAATTGTGTTCGCTGTTGTTGTTAATCTCACACGTTTTTTCTTGGATGATCGTGTCTGATCTCCACGCTTATCGCAGACGTTTTGCCTGTAGAACCTAATTTATCGCTAATTTAATCCTGCATATAAAAATCACATATTTTGAATTTGAAAGTAGGCAATCACTTATTTCATATTGAACCATGTTTATTACAAATATAGGTTCAAGCACGAATGCATAATTCGATGCACAAGTACATATACTAAAGAACTATAGAAGCACCCACTAAAGAAAGATGAACCATAGTTTCATTAAAGACTATAAAGAGAGAGATGAAAAACATTCTGGTTGCTAGAGAAGGTGAAGCAGAATGCCCATATTGTGCCTCCTCCATGCGTAATGCACGCACGACTCTAGGCCAACCCCTTGTGATGGCTGCCCGCCCATCCTTCACTATTTTGTTAGGACTTCTCGATGCTCATTATAGTCTCGATGAAATACTTTAACCTTCATTGCGTGTCCACCAATCATGTACTTTGCGAGGAAATCCTGAGTAAACTACTTTGGGAACCACTGCAAATGAAAAAGATTCAAACATTGTTGTGAAACAACTCATTTTGTGCAGTAAAAAGAGAAGGCTACAGAGTTTGTGCTTACCATCCTATAGCTCATTGTTGTGTTGGAGAAAGCGTAAACAAATAATTTGATTGCCACCGTTCATATCTTTGTGCTAATAATCCTTATCATCGTCCTCACATGATGATGGTTCATGAATATCTCATTGCCCCATACGCGAAAGGGCCATCTGCATTTCTATCCCTAACTCGAACCACCTAATTAGATTTGCCCCTAATTTCAAAGCATGCTCAAATTTGCCCCTCTACCATTTGGTGCTCTTACAGAAATGCCCTTCTGCACCGTTATCTTCTGGTCAACGGGCTTTGACTGTCCTGAAAAATAGCAAGAAAAATCTAAAAAATCTAAAATTTTGTGGGATCGAAGATACTCATGTGTGCAAGGTGCGTGCAAATTTTCGTGCTATTAGGACATTCCAGGAGCTCGTGGTGAGGTAAAGCAGTTAATTTGTATACTTGTGAACAGTAAAATTGAAATAAAATAGTACGAAAATTCAAAAAAATATGATTTTTTTGCATCAAAGAGTCTTAGGTGCACAAGGTGCTTGCATGTTTTTGTGATCAAATGATATACGAGGAGCTCTAGCAAAAAAACAAAATGTCATTTTTTCCAAAGTTTTTTCTCGAGGCAAATTTTGTTGTTTTTCTCTACGAGCTCCTACAGTGTCCAAGCACAACAAAAATTTGCACGCTCCTTGCGGACCCGAGCCTCTTTGATGCCAATTTTGCTCATATTTTTTGCATTTTCTTGCTATTTTTTGAATTTACTGTTCACGAGCGTACATATTTCCTATTTTTCTTTGCCATGAGCTCTTGGAATGTCCAAATAGCATGAATTTTTTACGCATCTTGCGAAGCTGAGTATCTTTGATACCACAAAATTTCAGATTTTTTTGAATTTTTTGCTATTTTTTCAGGATGGTCAATGCCCTTTCACCGGACGATAATGGCAGACAACGACAATTCTATAAGTGCACATAACAACAGAGGGGAAATTTGAGCAGGATTTGAATTTAGGGGTAAATCTTAGAGTGGGCGCAAATTAGGGGCATAAATGAAAATGTCCCTACGCAAAAAGGGTCGATGCGTGGATCTTTGCCAAGGACATATGTACCTACAAGCAACAAATCAATATTAGAAGCTAAAAATGTCCATGCCTGGATCTATATGCACTATATTATGGAATGAGGGTGGGTGTTTAAAAGCTGAGGGATGAAACTTAACTCAGCGGAAAATGCTGGCCACTCCTGTTGTTGTCCTGCATAAGCAGTGGAAAGGCATGATAAGTACATCAACCTTAACATCAGGCAAATATAGCCAAGGTAAAGAACATCATCTCCAAATTATAGTTTGAATGTGTTGCTTTCAGCATGCTATTAAAGCAGGTATAAAATGAAAGGGAATGTTACCTACAACAGGCTTAACAACCACCAAATATTATAATTCAAACTAGTATTGTTGAAAATGAATAGAACGTAGCTCATGCTTAAACATCACATTGGATAATCTATATAACTGAAATAATGGGCATGTGTTAACTACACCAGGCATAACTGGAACCAAATATAGCCGTTCAAACTGGTATTGATGAAATCTAGATGCACAATTGCGACTTGCACATAATGAACATCACATTGTGAATGATTGTGTAGCGACCAGACCTCAAACAGTCTGATCTCTGTGCATCAGTGTCATCCCTGGATCAGTAATGCTGACATGCACATTACTTGAAGGATTTATCACAGAGTAGCAATCACACACTTATTACATCGATAGTCCAACGATGAACTTATTACAAATAATATGGCTGAAGGCCATCTAACACGATAACAACGAAAGGCTTGGAAGATAAGTGAGTCCATCAACTCCAGCGGCATCACTGACTATAGAACCACGACCTAAAAGGGGCATCTTACTCGTCGTCTGAAAAGTCTGCAACATGAAACGTTGCAGCCCGAAAACGGGTCAGCACATGGAATATGCTGGCAAGGTAACACAGGAGAATGCAATGAAAGTAAAGCTATACTATATCCAATATGGCTTGTGGAAAGCTCTACGGTTAAGTTTTTGCGTAAAGCCAATTTTTCCCTACTTCAAAGGAATAGATTTTAATTAACTATCATGGTAGTTGAAACATCGTTGAGAAGATAGACATCCTCTCAACCCCAATTAAAATAATCATTAAACCCAACAAAATTAATTAAAGTAACATGATGAGATTAACATGATAATCCAAGTACTAGATACTCAAGACGTCCGTAACCGGGGACACGGCTAATCATGATCAGTTTGTACACTCTGCAGAGGTTTGTGCACTTTTCCCCACAAGACTCGATCGCCTCCGTTTGGTTTCTCGCACTGCATGGTGTTTGAGAAACGGATGACCGAGGCAGTCTTTCCGAAGAGGTCCCCTTAACTAGATAGATAGGCCGGTACACCTACAAAACCCACTACATCTGCTAGCCCATCATGGAAAGGTTTCCCACAACTTACTCAACTATGCCAGAGCCCATATTGGCATGTGGCTGCACACGGAAGTTTCTAGTATGAAAAATCTCATGATCCCTTTGAGCCTGGGTGGCGGTCCAAAAGAAAAACAGGCAATCACTGGAATACCCAGATGCCTCATTCCACCCAGATGTGTATTAATGTTGCCACCTTAAGTTGAACCCTTAATTAACAAACTCACATCTGTCATGGATTTCACTCAAACCCAAACCACGTCTAGGAGCATAGCATGTCCTAACAACAAACGTAGAAGTAACTCCCAAGGGTTTGAATGTAATGCAGGTAATAGGTACTACCTCAAACTACTTCCCAATTCCACAAATTAATTAATCCTACTCATGCAATGTGTGAGGGTTGGAGTAATGCAATGAAAACTGGGAAATTGGAAAGCATGATCAAAGTTTTACTTGCCTTGCTGATGATCCGCAAAACCTAGAGACTCAAAGTAGCAAGCGGCGCACTCCGGGTACTCTATCGCAATCAAACAAGCACACAATAAGTACTTAACTAAAGCAAGGGCAAAACTCAAATAAGAGATCTAACCAGAAAGTTCAACTTAAGAACTCCGGTTTGCAAAAAGAATCAACTCGAAATAAGCAACGAAACTCAAACTACGAAAGAAACGAGCTTCGGTTTACTAGTTGACCTAAAGTCAAATTCTACAGTAGCCAAAACTTTGTTCAAGTTGATTAAACGTAAAGAGGGCATCGAGACAAAGATCTGAGATTTTGAATCACCTGATTCCGACTCTCGAGCGAAAAGAAGAACGCGAAAGAAGATCAGGGCAGAAATCGCGTTCAGAATAACCGCGGATAAATACCCCGAAAAAGAAAAACGACGAATAGGCTAACGAACGAACGTTCGCTGTCTGCGGTTAACTAACAAAAACCGTTCGTTAAAACGAACGTACGGACGAACGTCTGCTAAATAACTAAACCGAAAAAACGAACCGATCTAATCTAAGAAATAAATAAAAAACGAATCTACGGTTTTATTACTAAACCGATCGGTTCCAAAAAAAAACCGATATACCTTGACGACGAACTCCGGCGGCGGCGGCGGGGTACTCCGGCGGGGCAGGGCGGCGGCGCGGGGCGGCGGCGTCGGGTGGCGGCGGGGCGGCGGCTGCAGGCGGCGGCGGCGGCGTCGGGTGGCGGCGGCGGCTAGGGCTGGCGGCGGGGCTGGCGGCTAGGGCAAGGGGCGGCGCTGGGCTGGGGCGACGGGCCGGATCGGGCGGCTTATAAAGCCCACAGTCCTACTCCTATACGAATCCTAAGTCGGTTCACTTTTTTTTTTTCTAAAAGAGTCCCGGCGCAGAAAAACTAACGAAAGAAATACCAAACGGACTCCAAAATTCCCGAAATAAATTTTCACCATCTTCGAATAATATTTAGGACAAAGTGAACATTTTTCCCGGACCTAAATGCAATTTTGAAAAACACGTATTTTTCCTATGCAAATAAATCCGCAAATAAATCCAGAAAAATACCAAAAGTCATTTTAATATTTTTCCTCCAATATTTCTGTTATTTTGGAGAAGTCATATTTTCTCCGCTCATATATTTTATTTAGAAATATTTTTAGGAGAGAAAAATAATTAGAATCACACTGTCCTCGTACCGGTATTCGAGCGAACTCAATACGAAAACGGTAAAATCCCCAGCTCTCTTCGTAGGTCCTTGAGTTGCTTCGAATTTCGAGGAACTCCACAAACAAAATGCAAAAACATGCAAATGCAAAAATGATCTATGTATAACATTCCAAATTAAAATTTTGGGATGTTACAAACCTACCCCCCTTAGAATGAATCTCGCCCTCGAGATTCGACTTGGCTAGAGAACAAGTGTGGGTGATCCTTGCGTAGATCATCTTCTCGTTCACAGGTGGCTTCTTCCTCGGTGTGATGACTCCACTGAACTTTGCAGAACTTGATAACCTTACTGCGAGTAACTCTGCTCGAAAATTCGAGAATCTTAACATGCTTCTCCTCGTAGGTCAGATCACTGTCCAACTGAATTGCTTCCAGGGGTACTGTGTCTCTAAGCGGTATATCGGCCATCTCCGCGTGGCACTTCTTAAGCTGTGAAACGTGAAACACGTCGTGCACTCCCGACAATCCTTCGGGCAATTCCAACTTATAGGCAACCTCTCCCATGCGTTCCAAAACACGGTAAGACCCCACAAATCTCGGGTCTAACTTCCCTTTAACTCCGAAACGTTTAACTCCTCGCAGAGGCGATACTCTCAAGTACGCTCTATCTCCGATCTCGTAGGTTATCTCCTTGCGCTTTGAGTCTGCATAACTCTTCTGCCTGGACTGAGCTACCTTCAGTCTATCTCGAATCAACTTCACCTTCTCCTCAGACTCTTTGATTAAGTCTGGTCCAAACAACTGTCGGTCTCCAACTTCATCCCACGACAACGGTGTTCGGCATCTCCTTCCATACAATGCCTCGAACGGTGCCGTCTTCAAACTAGCCTGATAACTGTTGTTGTATGAGAACTCCGCATAAGGCAAGTTGTCATCCCAACTAGATCCATAATCTAATGCACAGGCTCTCAGCATATCCTCCAAAATCTGATTGACTCTTTCAGTCTATCCATCTGTCTGCGGGTGAAATGCTGTGCTAAACTCTAGCCTGGTACCCAAAGTTTCATGTATCTGATTCCAGAACTTTGAGGTAAACTGGGTTCCTCTATCTGATACGATGCTCCTCGGAACTCCATGCAGACATACAATTCGGGTCATGTATATCTTTGGCAACTTTGCACTGGTATATGTGGTTTTCACAGGAATAAAGTGGGCTACCTTCGTCAATCGGTCTACTACTACCCAGATTGAATCATATCCTGCTTTGGTCCTAGGCAATCCGGTGATAAAATCCATGCCAAGCTTCTCCCACTTCCATTCGGGTATTGGCATAGGTTGTAACAATCCTGCTGGCTTCTGATGTTCTGCCTTCACTCTCTGGCATACATCACAAACTGCTACATACTCCGCAATATCCTTCTTCATACTGGTCCACCAGAAAATATCCTTCAAATCCAAATACATCTTAGTATTTCCTGGGTGAATCGAATATGGCGAATCATGGGCCTCCTGTAAAATCAACTTCCTGATCTCCGGATCATTAGGCACATAAATGCGGTCCTCAAACCATAAGGTGTCGTGTTCATCCTCACGAAAACCTTTAGCTTTTCCTTCGCTCATCCTCTCCTTTATAGCGACAACCTCCTTGTCAGCTTTCTGAGCTTCTCTGATTTTATCCATCAGGGTAGACTGGATTTCTAATGTTGCTACATAGCCTCTCGGAACTATCTCCATACGTAGTTCTCGTAGGTCCTCGGCTAACTCCTTTGGAAAATCCTCCGTCATAAGGGTATTGACATGGCTCTTACGGCTTAGCGCATCAGCTACTACGTTAGCCTTTCCGGGATGATAATGCAATCTCATGTCATAATCCTTAATGAGTTCCAGCCATCTCCTTTGCCTAAGATTCAACTCCTTCTGAGTGAATATATACTTCAAACTCTTGTGATCCGTATATACTTCCCAATGGTTCCCAATGAGAAAATGTCTCCACGTCTTCAATGCATGCACTATGGCTGCTAACTCCAAATCGTGGGTGGCATAGTTCAGCTCATGAGGTTTTAGTTGTCATGAAGCATACGAAACAACTCTTCCTTCTTGCATAAGAACTGCTCCAAGTCCTCGACATGAAGCGTCGCAGTACACCTCATAATCCTTATGTTGATCTGGCAGAATCAACACAGGGGACGAGACCAATCGCTTCTTTAATTCCTGAAAACTGGCCTCACATTCTTCTGTCCAACTGAACTTGGTGTCCTTCTTCAACAACTTCGTCATTGGCTTTGCAATCTTCGAGAAATTCTCAATAAATCTCCGGTAGTATCCTGCGAGTCCAATAAAACTCCGGATCTCTCCAACTGTTGTTGGTGCTTCCCAATGGGTCACAGTGTCCACTTTAGCGGGATCTACTGCTATTCCTTCTCCAGATATAACGTGTCCGAGAAATCCGACTTCCTTCAACCAAAATTCGCATTTGCTAAACTTGGCATATAACTGATGTTCTCTGAGCTTCTCCAATACTAAACGCAAATGCTCTGCATGCTCCTCTTCATCCTTCG
The DNA here is from genome assembly GCA_902687465.1 of Secale cereale. NCBI lineage: Eukaryota > Viridiplantae > Streptophyta > Magnoliopsida > Poales > Poaceae > Secale > Secale cereale. The sequence goes on from LR738710.1 coordinate 318,235,688, forward strand.
AGAAGATCAATATATCATCTATGAACACTACGATGAACTTATCCAAATACTCCATAAACACTTTGTTCATCAGGTTCATAAAGTATGCCGGTGCGTTCGTCAGACCAAACGACATAACGGTATACTCGTACAACCCATACCTAGTGGTAAAGGCTGTCTTAGGTGTATCTTGCTCTCGGATCTTCAACTGGTGGTACCCTGATCGCAGATCGATCTTGGAAAATATCTTAGCTCCTTGCAATCTATCGAACAGATCATTGATCATTGGTAATGGGTACTTATTCTTGATCGTTACTTCATTCAATCCTCGGTAATCAACAACCATTCTTAACGATCCATCCTTCTTCTCCACTAGAAGTACTGGCGAACCCCAAGGCGAAGAACTTGGGCGTATAAATCCTTTATCCAGTAACTCCTTAATCTGTTTCTTTATCTCCTCCAAATCCTTTGCGGGCATCCTATATGGTCTCTTAGAAATTGGCCCGTTGCCTGGCAAAAGTTCAATCAAAAACTCTATATATCTATCCGGTGGCATGCCAGGTAACTCCTCTGGAAACACATCCGGATAATCCTTTACTACTGGCACTTCCTCCTGAACAACTCCCGTGAGAGAATGCACTTGAGTCCTTGTAGGCGAATGCCTAGATACATACTTAATCCTTTTCCCTCCGGGGTGGTGAGCAAAATAGACTTACTGGCACAGTCAATATTACCTCCATACTTCGATAGCCAATCCATACCTAATATCACATCCAATCCTTGTGACTCCAGAACTATTAGGTCAGAGGGGAAAGTGTGGCGTCCTATGATCAATGGCGTCTGAAAACATCCTTGGTGTGCCATATAATCTGCTCGAGGCGAACTTACTAACATGGGGGTCTTAAGAACTCGGGTGGACATCCTATGTCTATTTACGAATCCCCTTGAAATATATGAATGCGATGCACCAGTATCGAAAAGAACTATTGCGGTAAATGTCTTAACCAAAAACTTACCGACAACAACATCTGGTTGCTCTTATACCTCCTCCACAGTCACGTGGTTCACTTGTCCTTTGTTGAACGGGTCGGGCTTATTCGCGGCGCTTCCATTGCCGTTCCCATTCTTAGCTTCCGGTCATTCATTGGCATAATGTCCATTCTTCCCGCACTTGTAACAAGTGACATGGCTAAAATCCCTCTTGGTGGGTGTAGACGGTGTAGGGCGGTTCTGGTTTCCATTGGCTCCATTCCCATTCCCATTGCCATTCTTGGTGCCATTGTGGTTGTGCGAGCTACTTCCTCCATGGGTATGTTGAAACTGTCCTACCACTTTAGGGGTAAAGCGGGGCTTCTGCTGAGCTCCAGAATTATACTTCCCTTGCCCATACTTCCTCTTGCGACTCTCAATCTGCTGGTGCTTCCTTTCAATCATTAGGGCGCGGTCAACCAACTCCTGGTAGTTATTGAAAGTTGCCACCATCAACTGTACGCTCATCTCATCATTCAGCCCTTCCATGAATCTCTCCTGCTTAGCGGCATCTGTGGCCACATCATCTGGGGCATAACGAGATAGGGTACTAAACTCATCCACGTACTGGGCCACAATACGATTCCCTTGGCGCAAATTGTGCAACTCCTGCTTCTTCATACTCATGGCTCCAGTTGAGACATGGGCGGTGTGAAAAGCTTGCTGAAACTGATCCCAAGTCACATTGGCTACGGGGTAAGTGGCTGTGTAGTTCTCCCACCATGGTGCGGCTGGTCCAGACAACTGGTGTGCGGCAAATCGCACCTTTAGCATCCAAGCAATTGGCGGTGGTCAAATCCCTTCCAATCTTGCGTAGCCAGTCATCAGCCACAATTGGTTCGATGCTGCTAGCAAACACGGGTGGTTGCAACCTTAGGAAACGTGTCAGGTTGTCCACGGGTGGTGGTGGTGGAGGGTTGTTGTTGTTGTTCTGGTTGTTCTGAGTGTTCTGGACAAGAAGTTGCATCAAGGTGTTCTGCTGTTCGATCAACTGGGTGAGCTCAGGGGGAAACTCAAATTCACGTCTTGGAGGCATCTGATGGGTGTAGAGGGAAGAGATTAGAATAGAAAAGATGTCTAAGGGAAATCACTACCCATATGCACATGAGACAAACACACAATCATATCACACCAATCAATTTCAAACAAGGTCTTACAAATCTAACGATCGTCTACAAAAGTGCTCTAAAACTAATATATGGTAGTAACTACTAGTCACAGGGTGGTCATCTAAAAATATTGATCGGCAGAGGATTCCATAATATCTGCTCCAGCTTCATCTTCATAGTCTTCATCCTTGCTATCCTCAGCTTCCGAATCTGTGTGATCTATGATGATATAATCTTCTGGTGGAATCTCCTTGGGTTCTTCTTCCTCGTCTTCTTCTCCCATGAGTATCCCTAACTTCCGGGTCAAATCATCATTCTTCTCCACAAGTATTTTCATCTCCTCCTCATAACCGTCGCGTGTAGACTTGAGTTCTTCTAGCTCCAAATTCCTATTCAGGGCCTTCTTCAAATCTATCATCCCAGCACACATCTGGTGCTCCTGGCGACGAATGTGGTGGTTCAACTCCTGGATGAATGCTGCAATGGACCTACCCTTCCGGGTGCTGATCATATCCCAATTCTCATCTCGGCGTCCACAAATCTGGTAGATAGTGTCCTTTAGCTCCTGCTTGTAGACTTCTCCAATCCTTCCCATAGCAATGTGGGCTGCCATGCTCCTTCCTAGGCTCCATGTAGGCGCATTAAAGGAAAATGCTATGAGTGAGGTGACGGGTGCGAACGTCCTTCCTGGAACTTGAGCTTGAATCAACCAACGCTCCTCCTCAGGTAGAGTGGCATTGTAAGTTCCGGTGAAACTTGGTAGTCCAATGTTTAGATATCTGGTGACTTCCTTCAGGTGTCGTCCAAAGGGTGTTTCTTCATCCGGTTGCATGAACTTGTGCTTTGCTTCCACCATCCTAAAGAGTAGAAAAGATGAGGAGTCAGAAAAGAGAAGAGTGAATTGTGTTCTAGGGCTTGTCTTAGTGGTCGTGTCCTATAGTCAGCGTGTGCTTTGATACCATCTTGTAGCGACCAGACCTCAAACAATCTGATCTCTGTGCATCAGTGTCATCCCTGGATCAGTAATGCTGACACGCATAGTACTTGAAGGATTTATAACAGAGTAGCAATCACACACATATTACATCGATAGTCCAACGATGAACTTATTACAAATAATATGGCTGAAGGCCATCTAACACGATAACAACGGAAGGCTTGGAAGATAAGTGAGTCCATCAACTCCAGCGGCATCACTAAGTATAGAACCACGACCTAAAAGGGGCATCTTACTCGTTGTCTGAAAATTCTGCAACATGAAACGTTGCAGCCCAAAAACGGGTCAGCACATGGAATATGCTGGCAAGGTAACACACGAGAATGCAATGAAAGTAAAGCTATACTATATGCAATATGGCTGGTGGAAAGCTCTACGGTTAAGTTTTTGCGTAAAGCCATTTTTTCCCTACTTCAAAGGAATATATTTTAATTAACTATCATGGTAGTTGAAACATCGTTGAGAAGATAGACATCCTCTCAACCCCAATTAAAATAATCATTAAACCCAACAAAATTAATTAAAGTAACATGATGAGATTCACATGATAATCCAAGTACTAGATACTCAAGACGTCCGTAACCGGGGACACGGCTAATCATGATCAGTTTGTACACACTGCAGAGGTTTGTGCACTTTTCCCCACAAGACTCAGTCGCCTCCGTTTGGTTTCTCGCACTGCATGGTGTTTGAGAAACGGATGACCGAGACACAGTCTTTCCGAAGAGATCCCCTTAACCAGATAGATAGGCCGGTACACCTACAAAACCCACTACATCTGCTATCCCATCATGGAAAGGTTTCCCACAACTTACTCAACTATGCCAGAGCCCATATTGGCATGTGGCTGCACACGGAAGTTTCTAGTATGAAAAATCTCATGATCCCTTTGAGCCTGGGTGGTGGTCCAAAAGAAAAACAGGCAATCACTAGAATACCCAGATGCCTCAATCCACCCAGATGTGTATTAATGTTGCCACCTTAAGTTGAACCCTTAATTAACAAACTCACATCTGTCATGGATTTCACTCAAACCCAAACCACGTCTACGAGCATAGCATGTCCTAACAACAAACGTAGAAGTAACTCCCAAGGGTTTGAATGTAATGCAGGTAATAGGTACTACCTCAAACTACTTCCCAATCCCACAAATTAATTAGTCCTACTCATGCAATGTGTGAGGGTTGGACTAATGCAATGAAAACTGGGAAATAGGAAAGCATGATCAAAGTGTTACTTGCCTTGTTGATGATCCGCAAAACCTGGAGACTCAAAGTAGCAAGCGGCGCACTCCGGGTACTCTATCACAATCAAACAAGCACACAATAAGTACTTAACTAAAGCACGGGTAAAACTCAAATAAGAGATCTAACCAGAAAGTTCAACATAAGAACTCCGGTTTGCAAAAAGAATCAACTCGAAAGAAGCAACGAAACTCAAACTACGAAAGAAACGAGCTTCGGTTTACTAGTTGGCCTAAAGTCAAATTTTATAGTAGCCAAAACTTTGTTCAAGTTGATTAAACGTAAAGAGGGCATCGAGACGAAGACCTGGGATTTTGAATCACCTGATTCCGACTCTCGAGCGAAAAGAAGAACGCAAAACAAGACTAGGGCAGAATTCGCGATCGGAATAACCGCGGATAAATACCCCGAAAAAGAAAAAAGACGAACAGGCTAACGAACGAACATTCGCTGTCTGCAGTTAACTAACGAAAACTATTCGTTAAAACGAACATACGAACGAACGTCCGCTAAATAACTAAACCGAAAAAACCGAACCGATCTAATCTAAGAAATAAATAAAAAACGAATCGACAGTTTTATTACTAAACCGATCGGTTTCTAAAAAAACCGATATACCTTGACGACGAACTCCGGCGGCGGCGGCGGGGCAGGGCGGCGGCGCGGCGGCGTCGCGGGGCGGCGGCTGCAGCAGGCGTGGCGGCGGCGTCGGGTGGCGGCGGCTGCAGGCGGCGGCGTCGGGTGGCGGCGGGGCGGCGTGCGGCGGCGGCGGCGGCGGCTAGGGCTGGCGGCGGGGCTGGCGGCTAGGGCAAGGGGCGGCGCTGGGCTGGGGCGACGGGCCGGATCGGGCGGCTTATAAAGCCCACAGTCCTACTCCTATACGAATCCTAAGTCGGTTCACTTTTTTTTTCTAAAAGAGTCCCGACGCAGAAAAACTAACGAAAGAAATACCAAACGGACTCCAAAATTCCCGAAATAATATTTAGGACAAAGTGAACATTTTTCCTGGACCTAAATGCAATTTTGAAAAACACGTATTTTTCCTATGCAAATAAATCCGCAAATAAATCCAGAAAAATACCAAAAGTGATTTTAATATTTTTCCTCCAATATTTCTGTTATTTTGGAGAAGTCATATTGTCTCCGCTCATATATTTTATTTAGAAATATTTTTAGGAGAGAAAAATAATTAGAATCACACTGTCCTCGTACCGGTATTCGAGCGAACTCAATACAAAAACGGTAAAATCCCCAACTCTCTCCGTAGGTCCTTGAGTTGCTTAGAATTTCGAGGAACTCCACAAACAAAATGCAAAAACATGCAAATGCAAAAATGATCTATGTATAACATTCCAAATTAAAAATTTGGGATGTTACATATTGAAATAAACAAGACATAAATGGTCAGTATAACAATCAAATATATCCATTGAAAACTGAAGAGGGGTTCACTTCAACCAACCTAACTAGAAAATATAGATAAACACGACATATGCTTGAAAACTGGACAAATGCTCACTACAACCAACCTAACAAGCAAATACAAATAAACAACGCATCTTCTTGATAACTGGACAAATGCTCACCGCAACCAACCTAACAACCAAATACAGATAAACAAGGCATGTACTCATTATTAACAACCTATGTAGCCATTCGTGAAACTAAAGTGGACATTTCATACTTAGACATCACACAACCCTATTGAACACATTTTTGCGTAACTGAAATAATTAAACACGGCACCGTTAAAACAACGCGTGGTAAAAGCTACTAGAACAAATGGTTCGTGTTGGCTAGCTAGAAAAAGTACCATTCGCTAATATGATGTTGCCTCACTTGTCTTGGATGGGATCCTTCCAGTTGGAAGAGCATAGACACATGGTGCGCTCTCTGATGTTGCAGATGGGCGGTTTCACCTTGGAAGAACCATTGTGGTTGCCCTCATCATGGTCGTGTTCGATGAGATCTGACTTGGAAATTGAGGATCCCAAGCCGCCACTGTAGAACGTGTCCTTCAGAAATGACAAAATGGGATCGATGGCGTACATGGATCTCAAATCCTCGATCGTGTGGCAGATGAGATCAATGGCAGGGCCTTCGAAGAGACCAAAGGCGGTTGAACTAGAGGGCCCGAGATATAGTAATACGGTAAACCACTAGCGTGAAGACTTTGGCATGGCAACGTAGCCAACATCCTCCCCGTCTTCCGTGGAGAGGTGTTGCTCCGGGATTGATAGGTCAGGACGAATGGTTGCCACCTCGCCAACGTCTGCCGGAGAGGCCATGGTAAACATCTTTTTGGACGAATGCTCGTCGAACTCCTCATAACACGTGGTCGGGCTTAGGTTGTGACTCTTTGGCACACGTGATGTGGATGTGGCAGGGAGGGACAGTTCAGGCCTCATCGAAAAACTCAGGGGGGCGATGGTATGGGAATTGCTGGGTAACCTGAACTCTATTGTCTAAGCTAGGAGGCACCGGCAGACATGCATGGGTTGGCGGCGCCGGCGGCAAGCTAGGGTTTGAGGGGGTAGTGGGGTACTATGGAGGGGGCGGGGTTGGTGTTTGAGGTTACACCGCGGCTACTTATTTTTTTAGTAATGGTGGGTGGAGATGGTGGTGGACGAGGGAAGCGATGTTTCAAATGCCTTGGCTTATGGAAATGTACTATAAGGTCGGTGGAGGAGTGAGGGCGACGGTTGAAATACCACGAATACTAAAATCTGGGTTAAGGAATTGATGTAAAGTGGGAGCACCCAAGATCGCCCATGGTCCAATAAGAATATGTGTGTAGGAAAAGGGCCGGAACTGCCAATTTTTGCATCGCTCAAGGCGGGTAGATTTTTTTTATTTCTAGCTAGCTTGCGTGGGTGGTGATTTTACAGTGCACTAGCATTGCACACATTTAAGCCAGTCCTCCACCCTTGCTCGTGCATGCGCAGTCGTGGTGATTTTACAGCGCACTAGCATCACACACACTTAAGCCAGTGCCTCCACCCTTGCTCGTGCTTGCACAGTCGTGGTGATTCGCAACGCACTGGCATCGCACATAGTTAAGCTAGTACACCCATGTCCGTTGAGCATCATCCGAGTCTTTGCAACAAAAAAAACGTGAGAGAGGGTCAGAAGACAACCACACCAACATGTGGCCCAAATATATATGAATGAAAAAGGTAGTGTGTGATGTTCAAATTTCCAATGCACAACTATGACCGTGTGGGCCCACGATTGGGTGTGTCATCGAGGATCGATGAGAGCATTCAAAAGTCAAGAACCACGTGGAAGTGGCCAAATATATGTAGGAATATAGGGTGTGCTATTTAAATACACGATGCACGTATTTGGTGGCACCTACCATGCAAACCAGAAAGCCCCCTTAGATATATATATAATGACAAAATGTTATAGTTACATAGCTAGGGTGCTTGCCCCACCTCCCACTTCATGTTGGGACGGATGGACATATTGATACTTTGGTCATACACTCATACATTCATGTCTCCATGACCTGCCATAAGACGAACCAGTTAACGTATAGCTTGGTCAAACGACCACTGTTGTTGTCGATAAAAAACCAGTGATGATCCACGATGTGTTTGCCAAGAGATCTATGCGATGTAATCTTATTTTGCGGTGTGTTTGCCAAGATCCGATGAGTTGTGGATTTATGATCAGATTATCTATGAATATTATTTGAGTCTCTTCTGAATTCTTATATGCATGATTTGATATCTTAGTAATTCTCTTTGAAATATCGGTTTAGTTGGCCAACTAGATTGTTTTTTCTTGCAATGGGAGAAGTGCTTTGCTTTGGGTTCAATCTTGCGGTGCTCAATCCCAGTGACAGTAGGGGACATGACACGTATTGTATTGTTGCCATCAAGGATAATAAGATGGGGTTTTCATCATATTGCTTGAGTTAATTCAGCTACATCATGTCATCTTACTTAAGGCGTTACTCTGTTCTTATGAACTTAATACTCTAGATGCAGGCAGGAGTCGGTCGATGTGTGGAGTAATAGTAGTAGATCCAGGCATGAGTCGGTCTACTTGATATGGACGTGATGCCTATATTCGTGATCATTGCCTTAGATATTGTAATAACATTGCACTTTTCTAGCAATTGCTTGGCAGTAATTTGTTCACCCACCATAATATTTGCTATCATGAGAGAAGCCTCTGGTGAAACCTATGGCCCCCGGGTATATTTTACATCTTATAAGTTTCAGACCTACTATTTTGCAATATGTTACTTTCCAATCTATAAACCAAAAAACCAAAAAATATTTACTTTGCAGTTTGTTTATCTATATCGGATCTCACTTTTGCAAATAACCATGAAGGGATTGACAACCCCTTTATTGCGGTGGGTGAAAGTTGTTTGATTGTTTGTAATGGTATTTGGCAATTTGTGCGCAGTCTCCTACTGGATTGCGACCTTTGTTTTCAAAATTGAGGGAAATACTTACTCTACTTTGCTGCATCACCCTTTCCTCTTCAAGGGAAAAACCAACTCAAGCTCAAGAGGTAGCAGGAAGAATTTTTGGTGCCGTTGCCAGGGAGATCTACGTCAAGTCAAGACCTACCAAGTACCCTTCATTAAACCCTCATCTCTCGCACTTACATTATTTGTCATTCACCTCTCATTTTCCTCTCCCCCACTTCTAAAACAATTTTCGAAAAGATTTTCCTTTTCTTCGCCTTCTTTCCGTATCTCCTTTTGTTTGTGTTTCCATGTGCCTTCTATTTGCTTGCAGTTTTCTACTTAAAGTTTAGTTTTCTACTGATATGGATCCACTTAAAGTTCTCTACTTGGATCATCTTAGATCCATATGTGCCCATGCTAAAACCCCAACAAGTTTAGTTGAAGGAAAAATCTTTAGATGAGTATGCTCATTTTGTGTGTCATTGTTTGTCTGAAAAAGGGAGACTCTTATGGAATCAAATATTTTTTTTTGCTTTTTTACGCTTGGAATCTTTGTGAGATTTATGATTTTACTTGTTGCTCTAAGAACCCTAAAAAACGCCTTCCCTGCCTATGTGAGTTTAATGATAATGAAATAATCCCGTCGTTCCTTTATCTAAGGTGTATTATTTTTGGCACGATGACCAAGGCACATAATTATAGACGTGTTAGGACAAAATTACCCTTGGCAAATCTATTGGTCAGTAGCAAGTAAATCAGTTAGTCTAGGAAAGTAAGAGATACATGCAATTGACATAGAGATAGTTTCCTTCTTTTCCTACAAGGAGAGATACAGACAATCAAGAGAGAGTTACTTTCCTTTTTTCTAGAGGGCTAACAAGGGAATTATGAGGAATTATAAGAAATACACCTTACATTCTGGAATTTTATCAAAAAACAAATACACCTTATATAAAGGAACGAAGGGAGTATTATCTTCTTATGAAAAGGTTATTTATAGTTACTATGATATCGAACAAATTGAAGATTTTTTGGCTTTTAAATGTGCTTATGAAGTTGCTTCTTTGATTGAAAAGTTTGATATTACTCTCTACAAATTTGGAATTTTTGACATACTTAAATATTGTTATGAAAACTATGCTCACAATGCCTATGTCAAAGAATTTATTGAGAGAATGATCGTTATTTGAAAAAATAATGATATGCATGAATATATAGATAATTATGATTCCGATGATTGATTGAGATATCCTCCCTTGATGATTGTGATGCTTGCTATTGTTATGGCCTCGATGCCAATTTTTATGGACATGAATTTTCTATAGTTCCTTATGTTAAACATGAGATTATTGATATTGCATCCAAACTCGATAGTTCCTTGAATCAAAAGCATGATTGCAATTATGTTATTATAAATTCTGTTAATGTCTATTGTGTTAATGATATGCAAAACCCTAAGATTGGGGATGCTAATTTTGCTATGTCTAGTACTTGTTGCAATGATCACGATTGGGGTGATTCTTCTTATTATCTTGAAAATTTATTTAATCCCCATGATGAATATAAGATTGATAATAATGTTTGCAATAATATTGAAAGTGGGTTTGGAGAGGTCATGACTTTAGTTAATGTTGATCCCACTATTTTGGAAGAGTGCCAACTTCGCATGCATGTGGATCGTGTTGAGAATATGTTTTGTGATAGCTATATTGTTGAATTTGCTTATGATCCTGCATGTAATTATTATGAGAGAGGAAAATATGGTCGTAGAAATTTTCATGTTACTAAATTACCAATATTTATGTTGAGATTGCTATTGTTTCTTTCTTCTTCCTTGCATATGCTAGAAATTGATTGCCTTGATAATTTGTTTGCTTATAAAATACCTATGCATAGGAAGTATGTTTGACTTAGATTTGTTTTTCACGTCTTTTATGATGCTTTATTTGTTCTTCAATTCTTATCTTTCATGTCAGCATCATTGAAATCTTAATGAATGGCTAAAAGGCTTTACAAAAAAGCGCTTGTTGGGAGGCAACCCAATTTTATTTTTGCTTTTTACTTTTTGCTTCTGTTTTTTCAAGTTTTACACATTATTACTTCTGTAGTAATTGTGTATCAGTGTTTTAATTAGTGTTTGAGCCAAGTAAGACCTTTGGGATGGCTTACGATGATCGTTGACTTGATTTTTCTGAAAAACAGAATTTTTTTCGCCCAGTGCAGAAAATTCAGTAATTTACTGGAACGTCAAAATCATCTAAAATTATTACAAAAAGTTGATATACAAATTCCCCACGTCTTCCTAATTTTTCAGAATTTTTAGAGTTACAGAAGTATGCGAAGTTTTCAGATTGATATAGATTGTTCAGTTTTTGACAGATTCTGTTTTCTATGTGTTGTTTGCTTATTTTGGTGCATCTATGGCTGGTATAGGGGGGTATGAACCATGGAAAAGTTGGAATACAATAGATATTACACCAATATAAAATTATAATAAGATCACAACAGTACCTTGAGTGGTTATTTGCTTTGTTTCACTAACAGATCTCACGCGATTTCTGTTGAGTTTTGTGTTGTGAAGTTTTCAAGTTTTGGCTAAGGATTTGATGGACTATGGAATAAGGAGTGGCAAAAGCCTAAGCTTGGGGATTACCAAGGCACCCCAAGGTAAAATTCAAGGACGTCCAAGAGCCTAAGCTTGGGGATGCCCCGGGAAGGCATCCCCTCTGAAAGATCGTGGATATCACCTAGAGGGGGGGAGGTGAATAGGCGCTTTAAAATAATTACGGATTAGGCTTGAACAAATGCGGAATAAACCCAACGGTTAATTTGTAAAGCACAAAACCTACAACAACTAGTCTCACCTATGTGCACCAACAACTTATGCTAAGCAAGATAAATAACTAAGTGATAGCAAGATATATGACAAGAAACAATATGGCTATCACAAAGTAAAGTGCATAAGTAAAGGGGCTTGGGTAAGAGATAACCGAGGCACGCGGAGACGACGATGTATCCCGAAGTTCACACGCTTGCGGATGCTAATATCTGTTTGTAGCGGTGTGGAGGCACAATGCTCCCCAAGAAGCCACTAGGGCCACCGTAATATCCTCACGCCCTCGCCCAATGCAAGATGCCGTGATTCCACTAAGGGATGCTCGAGGGCGGTCACCGAACCCGTACAAATGGCAACCCTTGGGGGAGGTCACCGAACCCGTACACTTTGGCAACCCTTGTGGGCGGTCACCGGTACCCATCAAATTGCTTGGGGCGATCTCCACAACCTAATTGCAGACCCCGACGCTTGCCCGGAGCTTTACAACACAATGATTGAGCTCTGAACACCACAAGGTTGGGGCTATCTCCCCAATGACACCACGAAGCTTCACCACAATGGAATATGGCTCCGAGGTGACCTCAACTTTCTATGGCGCCTAAGCACCCAAGAGTAACAAGCTCAAGGGTACCAAGCACCCAAGAGTAATAAGCTTCTCAACTTCACTTCCACGTATCGCCGTGGAGAACTCAAACCGATGCACCAAATGCAATGGCAAGGGCACACGGAGTGCCCAAGTCCTTCTCTCCCAAATCCCACCAAAGCAACTAATGCTAGGAGGGAAATGAGAGGAAGAACAAGAAGGAGAACACCAAGAACTCCAAGATCTAGATCCAAGGGGTTCCCCTCACGTAGAGGAGAAAGTGATTGGTGGAAATGTGGATCTAGATCTCCTCTCTCTTTTCCCTCAAGAACTAGCAAGAATGGTCGGAGGGATTGAGAGATAGGCAAGCTTTAGAGAGTCAACAATGGAGGAGAGAGAGAGAGAGCTTGCTCACAGATAAAAAGCAAAGGGGGGGGAGAAGACCCACTTTTATAGCCCCCCTCGAATATGCCCGTTACAGCCAGTTTTACACTGCAGCGGCACAACTGCTTGAACCACCGATACTACCAGAATTCACGGGTTCCCCTTGCAGAATTGCACCAACGGTACAACCGGTGGAGCTACCGGTAGTACCGGTCGGCCAGAGACAACCGGAACTGCCGCTCCACCACCACCCAACAACCGTCTCTGATACAGAAGGGTTTCACCCCATATCAGTGGTTGGGGCGATGGTTGTGCTGATACAACCGCTGGACCAGAGCCCCGGGGAGGTGGAGATCTGGGCGGTACAACCGATGCGGACACTGGTAGTACCGGTTTGTAAGTGCAATCCGGAACTACCGCTCCACCACCGCTCTACCACCGTATCAATAACAGAAGGGTATCACCACTAGGTGGTAGTATGAGCGGTGGTTTAACCGGAACAACCAGCCGAGCGGTACAACCGCTTTTGCAAGCGGTACAACCGCTCTGCACTAAAACCACTGCCACACAAAGACTATGAGGAAACACTAAAACTAAAACTGCCATAACTTCTGCAAATGAGCTCCGAATTGAACAAACTCAAGCTTGTTGGATAGAGGAAGACGAGTAGCATCAAAACATCGGCTGTTTATAGTAAGAAGAGGCAGGGAGGTATGCCTAGGGTATAGAGGAGTGAACCCTTCATCAGATAAGAATCGACATAACCTCTAACATCGAAAACATCATAGAAGATGCATGAGTGAACTCCGTTTTCGATGAACTCGAGCTTGTCAACAAGATGACCATCAGCTCCAAAACTCATAAGGAGAAGAACCAAACAAGAACCAATAAAGATGATGCAATGATGCACTGGTTTGAGCTCTCTACGAACGATATGATCAAGCTACTCATCGAGAGTCCCCCTTGATAGTACGACAATCGATCCTATAACCCGGTCTCCCAACTACCACCATGAGACCGGTAAAATAGGAAACCTATAAAGGGCAAACCGTTGCCTTGCACATAGTCCACTTGAGCCGAATGATGACGATCTTGACTCCCTCAAGCTGGACCACCTTTCTTGATTGCATTGGCTCGGTGAAGACTAGTTGATTGCGCCCCCATACTCCAGTATGGGTGAGCCACACTTCGGGACACCTTCACAAGTCCATTGCCACCATAATGGACGGCAAGCATCAAGCATATGATCTCTTCGTGATGATCCTACTTGAACTTGCACACTGCAACCTAACCCCACAAGGAACTCTCACGAAGACGATGGGTTAGGACAGAAAGCATAATTGACAATGCTTACCATACCATGGGATCGCTTGATCCCTCTCAGTATATCTTCTATGCTTTGTGTGTTGATCAACTTGATTCACTCTTTGACTTAGTCTTGATCAACCTTGAATCTTTACAACTAACTTCATTTGGATGATGTCTTGAAGGTAAACATGAATGGTCACACACTCTTCTTCTTCAAGACATGCTTGCAATAAGCTCAACACTCACAAGACCAATCTTTAGATAATTCCTTAACAGCACCTTGGTCATCACAAACTCTTCTTGAAACCAACACATGGACTCCAAGAAAAGCCTATGGACAAACCCTTCAAATATAACTTAAGGCAACCATTAGTCCATAGAGATTGTCATCAATTACCAAAGCCAAACATGGGGGCACCACATGTTGTTTCACGTTATTTCGTCTTCATCCATCGATAACTTTACTTGAGGCTATATTTTAATTCACTACATGATATGTTTTTTGCTTGGAGCGTCTTGTATGATATAAGTCTTTTCTTTTTAGTTTGTCATAATAATACTTTCTGTACACACCTTTTGAGAGGGACATCCTTCAATCATGATTTATTAGAATACTCTATGTGCTTCACTTATATCTTTTGAACAAGCCAATTTTGCTCTAGTGCTTCACTTATATCTTTTGAGAGCACGACGGTCATTTTATTTTATAGAAATTGTTGAACTCTCTTTCTTCACCTATATTATTTTGAGAGTCTCTAAAAACAACATGGTAATTAGCTAGGGTTATGAAATTAGTCCTAATATGATAGACATCCAAAGAAGGCATAATAAAAACTTCCATATGATAAGTGTGATTGTTTTGAGATATGAGGATGGTAATATTAGAATCATGCTAGTAGTAAATTGTAGGGTAGAGAAAATAATTGTGTTAAGGTTCGTGATTCCCGTAGCATGAACGTATGGTCTCCAAAAAGTGCAACCGAAATGAAATTCTTGTGTCTTGATTGTTCACCTTTGTGTGAAGGTTGGGCCCGCGCGATGGTTAACTCCTACCAACCTCCCCCTAGGGGCATGCGTAGTAGTACTTTGCTCGAGGGCTAATAAATCTTTTGCAATAAGTATGTGAGTTCTTTATGACTAATGTTGGGTCCATGGATTATACGCACTCTCACCCTTCCACCTTGCTAGCCACTCTACCGACACGCAACTTTCGCTGGTGTATAAAACCCTCCTTATACCTTCATCAAAACAACCACCATACCTACCTATTATGGAATTTCCGTAGCCACTCCGAGATATATTGCCATGTAACTCCACCGTTCCGTTTTTTATGACACACATCATCATTGTCATATTGCTTTGCATGATCATGTAGTTGACATAGTATTTGTGGCAAGGCCGACGTTCATATTTTTTATACATGTCTCACTTGATCATTGCACATCTCGGTACACCGTCGGAGGCATTCGTATAGAGTCATATCTATGTTCTAGTATCGAGTTGTAATATCGAGCTGTATGTAAATAAAAGTGTGATGATCATCATTATTAGAACATTGTCCCTTGTGAGGTTATCCAAAATAAAAGAGGCGAATGAAGCCCAAATAAACAAAAGAGGCCAAAGAAGCCCACCAAAAAAAGAGGCCAAAGAGCCCAAAATAAAAAAAGATGCCAAAGAGTCCAAAAAAATGATAGAAAAAGAGAGAAGGGACAATGTTACTATCTTTTTTCCACACTTGTGCTTCAGAGTAGCACCATGTTCTTCATGATAGAGAGTCTCCTATATTGTCACTTTCATATACTAGTGTGAATTTTTGTTATAGAACTTGGCTTGTATATTCCAACGATGGGCTTCCTTAAATGCCTTAGGTCTTCATGAGCAAGCAAGTTGATGCACACCCACTCGTTTTCTTTTGAGCTTTCATACACTTATAGCTCTTGTGTATCCCTTAGATGGCAATCCCTACTCGCTCGCATTGATATCAATTGATGGACATCTCCATAGTCCATTGATTTGCCAATTTGATGTGAGACTTTCTCCCCACTTATGTCTATTACCACCTTCTATTCCACCCATAGTGCTATATCCATGGCTCACGCTCATATATTGCGTGAAAAGTTGAAAAGGCTGAAGCGCGTTAAAAAGTATGCACCAATTGCTTGGCTGACACCAAGGTGGGCATGATTACCTTGTGTTGAGAAGAAGGAGCATAATAAGACTATATGATTTTGTACAGATAACTTTCTTTAGCCATGTTATTTTTCAAGCTTAATGATTTACTATATGTTATGCTTGAAATATTATTGTTCTCATGTTAAGATTAACTTTTTGCTTAAAACATGTGGATCCGAACTTTCATGCCACATTAAAGAATAATTGCATTGATAAATAAGTTAGGTAGCATTCCACATCAAAGATTCTGTTTTTATCATTTACCTACTCGAGGACGATCAGGAATTAAGCTTGGGGATGCTTGATACGTCTCCAACGTATCTAAAATTTTGAATTTTCCATGCTATTATATTATCTATTTTGGATATTTTATATGCATTAATTTGCTATTTTATATGATTTTTGGGACTAACATATTAACCCAGAGCCAAGTGACAGTTTCTGTTTTTCCTTGTTTTTGAGTTTCGAAGAAAAGGAATATCAAACGGAGTCCAAATGGAACCAAACTTTACAAGGATTTTTCTTGGACCAGAAGACATCCAGAGGACTTGGAGTACACGCCCGGGGAGCCTCTGGGCGGCCACAAGGGTGGAGGGCGCGCCCTGTGAGTCGGGCGCCCCCCTACCTTGTGGCCCCCCCGAGACCCCCTTCACCTACTTCTTCCGCCTATAAATTCACATATATTCCAAAAACATCAGAACATCCATTGAAACCACTTCTCCGCCACCGTAACCTTCTGTTCTCACAAGATCCCATCTGGAGGCCTTTTTTGGTACTCTGCCGGAGGGGGATTCGACCACGGAGGGCATCTACATCATAACCAGTGCCCTTCCGATGAAGTGTGAGTAGTTTACCACAGACCTACAGGTCCATAGCTAGTAGTTAAATGGATTATTCTCTCTCTTTGATCCTCAATACCATGTTCGCCTCAATGTTCTTTGAGATCTATCTGATGTAATATTCTTTTGCGGTGTGTTTGCCAATATCCGATGAATTATGAATTCATGATCAGATTATCTATGAATATTATTTGAGTCTTTTCTGAATTCTTATATGCATGATTTGATATCTTAGTAATTCTCTTCGAACTATCATTTTAGTTTGGCAAACTAGATTGGTTTTTCTTGCAGTGGGAGAAGTTCTTTTCTTTGGGTTCAATCTTGTGGTGCTCAATTCCAGTGACAGTAGGGGACATGACATGTATTGTATTGTTGCCATCGAGGATAACGAGATGGGGTTTTCGTCATATTGCTTGATTTAATTATGCTACATCATTTCATCTTACTTAAGGCGTTACTCTATTCTTATGAACTTAATACTCTAGATGCATGCATGAGTTGGTCGATGTGTGGAGTAATAGTAGTAGAAGCAGTGATGAGTTGGTCTACTTGATACAGATGTGATGCCTATATTCATGATCATTGCCTTAGATATCATCATAACTTTGCGCTTTTCTATCAATTGCTTGGCAATAATTTGTTCACCCACCGTAATATTTGTTATCACGAGAGAAGCCTCTAGTGAAACCTATGGCCCCTGGGTCTAATTCACATCTTATAAGTTTCAGATCTACTCTTTTACAATCTTTTACTTTTCAATCTATAAACCAAAAACACCAAAAATATTTACTTTACAGTTTATTTATCTCTATCGGATCTCACTTTTGCTAATAATCATGAAGGGATTGACAACCCCTTTATTGCGTTGGGTGCAAGTTGTTTGATTGTTTGTGCAGGTATTTGGCGATTTGTGCATAGTATCCTACTGGATTGATACCTTGGTTCTCAAAACTGAGGGAAATACTTTCTCTACTTTGCTGCATCACGCTTTCCACTTCAAGGGAAAAACCAACGCAAGCTTAAGAGGTAGAAACCAACATCGCCTGCATGCGGCCCAAAATGACGTACGTTGAAGGGGTTGGGCGATGTGTTTTCCATATCAAATAATGTAAAATTTAGATGTTGCACACATCTCGATATAGACAACCACCATGAAAGCCTGGTAATTAAGGACAAGATACATATGGTACGATGTTTGTCCAACCCACCAATCCGAGCGTGTGGGGGAGGGCATCCTGAGAACGCATGAGCTCAAACTTTTCTCTAAAGTGTGACGGTGACCGACCCTAACACGAACTAGGATGAACCCATTATTCATGTCCAAGCACCCCTCGTTATCGGTCAAAGGGATGATATATATAGACTCAGGGACTCACACATATACGTGTCCTCTCATAAAAAACCGAACAAGGGAGACATGATCGATCAGAAGCCCTATACCCTTCACGCGGTCGAAAAATATGGATGGGTGGTGTGTGATGTGTTGAAATCCCCATTGCACACCTACTATGGGGCACCAACTACATTACAAACCTAACAATGTACCCGACCCCAAGCTAGGTTCAAGATGTAGGATGTCGGTTCCCCAACTTCGAGACGGGGGG
>LR738710.1:318254296-318286544 GCA_902687465.1 Secale cereale
GGGGGGGGGGGGGGGGGCTCGTCCAATGCATGTGCTCAAACTTGATTTGGTCTAACATGGCACGAAGAGCAATTAATAGGAAACCTTCATGCTACAACCCTTCTCGTACGTTGGGTCAAAGGGATAGATTGTGTGGGCCCTCCTCGTTATCGGTCAAGCATGATATATATAGACATCGGGGATCCCTCATATATGTGTGTCATCTTTAAACTGCACAAGGGAGACATGCTTGCTCAGAACACCCCATATACTCTTTATGATGCCCGAAAAAAATGTATGGGTGGTGTGTGATTTGTTCAAATCTGGAATGCATAACTTCGATGGGGCAGCAACTACAATAGTAACATTACAAACAAACCAAACATCATACCCCACTAGCCTGGTTAAAGACGTACGATGTCGATTCCGCAACTTCGAGGAGGGTGGGGTGGGGATGAGGGTATGGGGGCGTCGTCCAACGCATGTGCTCAAACTTGATTTGCAACAACATGGCACACATAGCAAGAGGAAACCGTCATGGTCAAACCCAGGGGGGCGTCGTCCAACACATGTGCTCAAATTTGATTTGCTCTAACATGGCACACAGAGAAGACATGACACGTCATGGTCAAACCCTTCTCGTACATTGAGCCAAAGGAATACATTGTGTGAGAAGGATGGATGACCTAGCATGACGCATGTGCACAGTGCTTACCCATGGGTGACAGACGGTTTACCAGTATCGCTTTAAATAGCCAGGGTTCGTTGGCTTTTTCATACGTTATAATTAAGTTTCATAAGCATTAATTTAATGCGCATAATTCAAATTTGTGCACCAAAATGGCTACAAAAATCATACATGTTTCCCTGGATGCATGTTTAGGTCCCATGCAAAGAATGGGAATAAATTACAACCGCCTCGGCTTCTCGCTCGGCCTCAGACATTGAGAATCTCGGTTTTTGAATCCCGGTAAATCCAAAACTCACCTAAAAATCATGAAACTTGGCATAGTGTCACGACATGGCACATATATGTCATGATTTTTTTTCCATTTTGGGACGAGTTGTATTACATGCCTCTTACAAACGGAGCTTCTCTCAAGAAGCCTCATGGTTCCGATAGGGAAACGTGTCCCCCTTGTGGGTGAAACGATAATCGCTGCCTCTTCTCGCCTTGTATTTTTCTCTACAGGCAACATGGAACGAGATGATATCTGTGCTGAAATTAAATTATTAATGGTTCGTTTGGCCTTTTTATACATTAATTGAGTTTCCTAGGCATTAACGTCCATAATACAAATCTGAACTACAAATACATGCTCCAGTGCACGAAAATGGCTAGAAAAAACATACATGTGTCCATGGGTGCATGTTTATGTCCCATGCAAGGAACCAAAATGAATTGCAACCATCTCGGCGTCCTGGCTCATCCTCAAACATTGGGAATCTCAGTTTTTAAATCCCCCTTGATCCAAAAATAACCAAAAAAATCATGAAAGTTGGCATGGTGTCACAACATGGCACATATATGTTGTGGTAAAACAAATTCCATTTTGGGACAAGTTTTATTGCAAACCTCTTACAAACCGGAGCCTATCGCAAGAACCATCATGGTTTTGATAGGGAAACGTGTTCCCCTCATGGGTGAAACGATAATCGCTCCCTCTTCTCGCCTTCTATTTTCTTCTATAGGAAACATGAAACAATGGGAGATTCATGCTGAATTTTGAAATTATTCAGGGTTCTTTTTGTCAGGACCCCGATCCTAAGTCACACAGGTCTAGCATGTAACACATCATATCACTTTGCGGCCTCACGCACGGTATCCCCACGGGTGCCACCTTACCTGGCCCGGGACCATTTGCGCATTTTGGCACACATATATGATAGTGTTGCTAGCATCCATATGACAGAGAAATCGGGCCGACATGACTAGTTATAAACCAAAAGTGGCACTAAATTACAGAGACATGCATACATGACCAAGCAACGAACGTGTCCGTCATCAACGTATGAACCCAAGTCGTAGCAAGCTACAAGGACTTAAAGGAACAACACGTGACATTTACCCTAAGGGACAGACACAGGAACAAAGAAGGACACATGCCAGCCAGCCTAAGTGTTCCACAGCAGTAGCAAGCTACCAATGCTTAGTGGAAGAACTAGGAGACATTTCCAAGTAAGATAGGCTACCAAGGGTAAACAACTATGTGTCGGATCCCACACAAAGCAATACACATTACACATACGCATAACATGCAAGTATGTGTTGTACAACATGGCACCATAACATAACTCAACAACTCATATAGATAAAGGCCTAGAATAGCCATAATCACATTTATTACAAATAGAGGTCACATGACCCAACATACATAGCATACAGGCAACGGAAGCATAACATGTCTGAGTACGGACAACTACAAATGAAAAAGGCTGAGAAGCTTGACTATCTACAAGACCCTCCCAAGGGTACAAGATCGTAGCTGAGGTAACAAGCTAAACGTCGAAGTCCACGCGGAACCACTAGTGAGACTGAAGTCTCTCTACAAAAACATAAATTAAGCAAACGTGAGTACAAATGTACTCAACAAGACTTACATCAGAACTAGCTACATATGCATCAACATCAACAAAGGGATGGTAGAGTTTGACTGCAGCAAGCCAACTTTGACTCGGTGGCTATCCTGAACTACGTCTGCAAGTAACTCTTTTGAGGTGGCGCACACGAGTCCACATATTCACCAATCAATACACCACTATGCATCCGCTCTCGTCTCCCTACGAGAAGGCCATCCATAGCAGTCACAGTTATCTTGCGGATTTTAGAGTATCCACTTCCACTTGTCTATGAACTATACAGGTAACCCAGAAGTCCTTTACCGCGGAGACGGCTATTCGAATAGATCATTTATAACCCTGTAGGGGTGTACTTCTTCACACGTGTTTCCACCACTTAGCGTCTGCACACGACATGTGCTCGGCAGACTTCAAGCGAAAGCCGACGTGGGTGTAGACCATGACCTGACTAACTACACAAGTATCTAGTCCAGGTTTATCGCCTATTTGGGTTCCATCCATGGGGAGATCCGGCCGGAGTGTTGCTCACGGCCCTAAACGATGTGTACAGGGTTCCCGAGCCACCAAACGGGCGACTCGGTACACCGGGCCACGTGTCTACCGCATCACAGCCCACCCCTCCAGTCAGCGCTGTGCACGGCCTCCAGCATACTACAAACACCAGAAACTAATTGGAACTCCTGGACTGAGGACAATGGTAGTTAATAAGTCGAGCGGGGTCATATTTTAGGGCCCAACGTGTGGTAGTAGTTTGTTCATGGATCAACCAACACAGAACTCAGTTCCTGAGGACGGTTTCAATGAGACAACCCCCATGTACTCCTACATGGCCTCTCATCGCTACCTTAACCAAATTGTGTTCACACACTTAGCTCTCAACAGTAGGACATGATGACCACATTCCAATTCATCCCCGATGAATCACACCTGACACAACTCTAAGCAATATCAAGCATAACCAGAAAGCATGAATGAGTAGGCATAACATGGCTCAAACAACTCCTACTCATGCTAGTGGGTTTCAACTATTAACTGTGGCAATGACAGGTCATGCAGAGGAAAGGGTTCAACTACCACAGCAGGTAACAGTTGAAGCGTTGTTGTCCTAATGCAGTAAAAGAGAGCAAGAGCGAGAGAGTGGGATTGTATCGGAATGCTCAATGAGGTTTTGCTTGCCTAGCACTTCTGAAGATAGCACCGTGTCTTCATCAGTGTCATCGATCTCATCGTCGGAACAGTGTCTACTAAGAGGGGAGAAACACCGGCAAACAAGAGAGAACACAATCAATGCAATGCTAAAATATGATGCATGTTCATGACATGGAAATATGATGTTGATTGAGCTAATGTAACTAGCAACCATATTAAATGAAGTTGGTTTGAACCAAAGGTTTAAATTAAAACTCCACATGTGGTTATTTAAATGTCATTTAATTGATTTGACCTGATCAGCAGGGTTAACTTGTTCAAACATGCATAAAAATGCCACAAACAGATTCTTTGGATTTTTCTGATCATTTTTCATATATAACTTATTTCATTCTGAGTTATAGATTATTTCGTATGATTTTTTGAAGTTTATAACGTTTTCTGAAATTTCCTGGTTATTAAAAAAAAGAACTAAATCCAGAAAATGTTTGATTGCATCAGCATTACGTCAGTGTGACGTCAGCAGGTCAACCGACTTCTCCAGGTCAAACCTGACAGTGCAGTCCCACACGTCAGTGTCTAACTAAACTAACCTAATTTAGTTAACACTAATCTAACCTAATTAACCTGGAGGGTCCCACATGTCAGCGAGCCAGTGGCTTAACTAAAACTAATTAGCACTAAACTAACCCTAACCAAGATTAAAAAGGAGCCATGGCCCACTTGTCGGCGACCCGGGAGTTCAAACCCGGTGGGCTTGGGTCAAACCCACCGGCGGTTAGCCGCCGGCGAGGCCGAACGCGGCGAAGGGCGTCGGAAAACCACCTCCGACGACCATTCGAGCGGAAGAGGGGCTTGGCGTGATCCTGGTCCTCGTCTGCATCCAACGAAGCCAACAGCTCGCGCCGTGGAGGACCAGAACGACGGTGGCGAGGGGAAGTGCTGCGGCCAGAGTTCGGGCACCGATGGTTTAGGTGCTACAGTGCATCTTAGGACGAGCTGGTGAGGTCAGCGGCTTCCTGGGAGTGCCCGGAGTGCGTTGACACGCTTGGTTTGGACGGATGCAAGCCAAAACGACAACGACGACTTGTCCGGCACCGACGAGGTCTCGGCCTCGACGGAGAACGGCGCTACGGCAAGGGGGCGAGAAAAAGGAGTGGGGGGGGCACGAAGTGGAGCTCACAGCGAGGACGAGGAGGTGGTCAGCGAGCTCGGGACGGCAAGGTGATGACGGAACGGCGGCGGCGATCTCAGACATCCGAGGACTGAGACGACGGCGATGGCGGCTTCATGGGCCATCTAAGCTCATGGGACTCGACGGGGAGATGTGGTGGAGGATGGCGGAGATGCTGGACAGCTTGGGGAGGCGAGGGGAAGGCGATGGCCACGGTGGTGCTAGTCGGTGGCGGCGGGTGCATTTGATGAGGTGGGGAACGACGAGGAAGAGAGTAGGTGGGGAGGAGAGTGAGTGAGCCGGAGGGGTTGGGACGGCGCCGAGGAAGTCGTCCACTCGTCGAGGGGCTCGTCAGCAAGCAGGAGGTGGCCGGGGAGTGTGCCGGCGTGCGGTGGCCACGCGCACACTGTCCTCCTGGCGGGAGGTCAGTGATGACTGGCAGTTGGGCCTTTCTCTCTCTCTCTCTCTCTCTCTCTCTCTCTCTTCCATTTAATTTTGTTTTCTATTTTTCTACAGCTTTGTGGCTTTATTAAGAATAGCTATGCACTTTCAAAAATCACCAAACTGCTCATACCCAGAGTTTAGGATATAAACAACATGGAACATTTCAATTTAGGATTATTTGGACATTTAAAATAATTAGTAGCATTTAAATGCCCAAATGCAAACACTTTATGATTTAATTCAGAAATCCAGAATGGTCCTAGAAATATGTGCAACATTTTTGGCAGAGGTTTTTAACCAATCCAAAAATGATGAACTTTTCTAAAGGGCATTTTGGGTTCATTGAAAAAGATTTTAATTTGAACCTAGTTGAGTTTACTTGGTGCTAGGGTTTGAACAACCCCATTTCAAGTTTAAAATAAATTTAGACATGATGCACAGACAAGTGCTGGCCTAGTGCGAGGTGAAGCTAGGGATGTGACAACTCACCCCCACTAAATAAGAATCTTGTCCCGAGATTCAAGACGTGAGGTAAGAAATCAGAGGGGACACAAGCTAACACAATCTTCTTGATCCAATTGCACTTCATAAGAATGTTGATTGCTTGCATCAAGTTGGTCTTGATATCCTTACTTCCGAGGTCGTTGTCCAACACGGTGACGACGAAAGAAACTCTGCGGTAATTGATGTTGTGATAGATCGAGCAACTCAAGATCAACTCATGGAGTGAGACATTGAAACACCTCTTGAGTTGAGACACGGAACACTCCTCCAGAGGGATGGAGTGAAACAAATGATGAAGATTCACTTGGTAGGAAATAATTCCACACCTAAGAAGATGGTGATCGACGTCACCAAACGGGGCACCTTAGAGAAGGTGACTCGTAGAATTATTCCTTTTAGTGGCAAAAGAATTACTTTTGATATAGAGATCATTGAAATTCTCTATACCAGCCTAAGGCAAAACTCAAGCGACCAATAGAAGCAGTCCAAAAGAATGACTTAGTCGGACTAGGATGGATGATGTGGACTACCTTGTTGAAGACAACACAACGAATGATTTTTGCTCATCATCGGAGATGGATAGGACCCATGGTAAGTCCAATTTTGAAGATGGTACTGGGCAACAATTACTGAGGTGCAAGCTGGGAACAAAATGCAAATGTCGGGAATGTCCCAACCATCATATCTGCCTGAGACTCAGATCTGGTTGGTGTTAGGATATTCCAGACTCATCAAGTCTAGAAAGGAAAATGAAAGTTTGCAACATAGTTCGACGAGACGGCGTTGCGAGATTCTCGGGAAATGAACTATGATAGCAAGTTCCAAAACATGAGCGACTTCTGCTACATACCTGTGATCACTTTGTCCAAGACAAGCATGACCACGTAGTAGTCTTACAATAAAACACTACCGAGTTCAGGTTGGGAACCATCATCGAGGATAACAAAGTCCTTGCATAAGGCATGCTCTTAAGAAGAAACTCCTTCTCCTTGAACAAATCAATCAGTGGCTTGGTGTGCTAGGAGATACCGATGGGATGGAGGTAGCTAATCTCTCAAGCCATAGTATACTTCACACGTGCGTGACGGACTTGGGATGATTCCAGAGGAAGCAAAACTAACTTTCTCAAATTCACGGCGGCAACTTACATATAATGCACATGAATTAGGGGAAGTCACTACTTACATCAAAACATCTACTTCATGAGCTAACACAAAGATGATGCTTACAAAAGTTTCCAATGTTAGCTTTAATGTTCAACATGAATCATGGAAATGATAAACATGTCGCCGATGGGCTCGACAACAATTCATCGAGGCTTCCATAAAATGGAATTCCATAACTATGTGAACAAAGTGATAGCATTGGTCAGGCCAATATATGTAACGGTGTATGCTCGAGGGATCAACCACGAGTAAGACAACATTACGAATACCATTGGTTCTGATTCGACTTGATGATAGCCCACACTCAAATCAAAGTTTGGACAAGACAATAGATCCGACAGTTGATCACGAGGATCAATCGATGAGGATATAATCTTTCTTCAACACACACATAAAAGATATCCCTTGGAAGGGACTAAGTCAGGCAAGCTTTTATCTTCCAACTCTCCCAGTTGTTGTTTAGCTTAACCAACTAGTTCAGAGTATCCAACACAGATTCTTGGAGAAGGGGTGGTTTATAATAAACCCAACTTGATCACGAGCTCAACATAACGGTTAGGGAATAACCTGGTAATACTTCCGAGAAGATATTCAGAAATCATGAACCACCAATATGTTGCTAAGCCCGAGAACAATCTTGCTTTTTAGGGCAAGATGATATGGTCAAAAGAGCGAGAGATTGACACAATCCTAACTCATTGATCGAAGAGTGCACCAGAAATAAGGACTAGGTAGCACCATCATTCTTAGAATGATGATTCTGTATCCAACATACTAAGAATGAGATTATCGTCCATTAACTACAAAGCAACGGAGTTGCTAGGAGTATTGATTTCACACATCACGATTCACTTGTCAGTATTCCGGTTACAACAACACGGAGACCAAGCAATAAAAAATGATGGTGAGAGATATCACTGTATCAAGAGTTCATAGGAGGTGGTGCAATTACCATGACATTCTTGACATAAAGATGGTAATTCTCCAAGATAGAACAAATTATAAGCTGGATTAGCATTCTTCATCTGCGAAGTACAACTTCTTTGACCCAATCCTGGATATGGATAAGGTACTGGAGTTTGTTTCTCCTAGTCATTCCAGAATAGAATGGCTTGATGGACCACAAGAGTAAGAGGCATCGATGAACACGAGTGCACAACTACTCATGATTATCAACTGATAGAAGAAGGTCATAATACAACTATAAAGGGACAACTTAAAAGAACATATAACTTTCTGAGTTGTGGATGCATAGATTAGTATGTCGAACTAGTTCAACATGTTTCTTCTGGATAACCCATGCGGAAAGGTAGGACTGGCAGAGTCACAATATGAATGGAGTACTACTCAAGAGCACTCTGGTTGTGATCTTTTGGTTCAGAAGAACTTCTGCCATGATGGTTCATGGTATTGGAAGAACGATAACCACGGACCTCGAGGATTATCACAAGTTACTAATATCCTAAAGGAACAAGAAAACACTAACAACACGAGGTAGTAGGGTGGATCTTGGGTTCAAGAACCCAGGAATATAATGCCTACTAACTATATGGCATCACGAGATGCTCTCGAGGATGATGGCCATATTCATCACACTGGGAATATAGAGTATTGCTAGGTTACTTGGTGATTCTATGAGATACCTAGGGTCATAATAATAACTCCAACATATATTTCGAGGTAATAGAGTACCTCAACACACTGACTAGTGTGCTTAGTCTGGCCCAAAGGAACATTGGGAACATGTAGGAAAGATTTGCAAATGCATCAGATTATTTAGAAACATGGGAAGACTCGGATAACATAACGACTGTAAATGCTCAAAAGGATTTTGAGATCCAAGCAAAAAGGTAGCATAACCACTTAACATCATAGTGTCAAGGTTCTGAGACCAACAGTTGAACACACAGAAGTAGTAGAAACTGAACTGAGGGTTGAATCCACCATTAACGTGATCCTGATAAATAGAATGAGAATCCTAGTTCTTAATCCCCATAGAAAAGAAGAGGGTGACTCAGATCAGAAGGTCATAGGGTAAATGAGTAAAAAGAGCCTTACGTTCCCTTCCACAATCAATTCCCTTATTATAACTAAAGAGTTTTTAGACACGACTTCGACCAATTTGGCTTACTAATCCTACAGGCAGTCAGGCTCTGATACCAAAGCTGTCAGGATCCCGATCCTAAGTCACACAGGTCTAGCATGTAACACATCATATCACTTTGCGGCCTCACACACGGTATCCCCATGGGTGCCACCTTACCTGGCCCGGGACCGTTTGTGCATTTTGGCACACGTATATGATCGTGTCGCTAGCATCCATATGAAAGAGAACCCGGGCCAACATGACTAGTTATAAACCAAAAGTGGCACTAAATTACAGAGACATGCATACATGACCCAGCAATGAACGTGTCGGTCATCAACGTATGAACCCAAGTCGTAGCAAGCTACAAGGACTTAAAGGAACAACGCGTGACATTTCCCCTAAGGGACAGACACAGGAACGAAGAAGGACACATGCCGGCCAGCCTAAGTGTTCCAGAGCAGTAGCAAGCTACCAAGGCTCAGTGGAAGCACTAGGAGGCATTTCCCTATAAGATAGGCTACCAAGGGTAAAAAACTAGGTGTCGGATCCCACACATAGCAATACATATTACACATACGCATTGCAAGTATGTGTTGTACAACATGGCACCACAACATAACTCAACAACTCATATATATAAAGGCCCAGAAGAGCCATCATAACATTTATTACAAACAGAGGTCACATGACCCAACATATAGAGCATACAGGCAACGGAAGCATAACATGTCTGAGTACATACAACTACAAATGAAAAAGGCTGAGAAGCCGGACTATCTACAAGACCCTCCCAAGGGTACAAGATCGTAGCTGAGGTAACAAGCTAAACGTCGAAGTCCACGCGGAACCACTAGTGAGACTGAAGTCTCTCTGCAAAAACATAAATTAAGCAAACATGAGTACAAAGATACTCAGCAAGACTTACATCAGAACTAGCTACATATGCATCAATATCAACAAAGGGATGGTGGAGTTTGACTGCAGCAAGCCAGTTTGACTTGGTGGCTATCCTGAACTATGACTGCAAGTAACTATTTTGAGGTGGCGCACACGAGTCCACATATTCACCAATCAATACACCACTATGGATCCACTCTCGTCTCCCTACGAGAAGGCCATCCATAACACTCACACTTATCTTGCGGATTTTAGAGTATCCACTTCCACTTGTCTATGAACTGTACAGGTAACCCAGAAGTCCTTCACCGCGGACACGGCTATTCGAATAGATCATTTATAACCCTGCATGGGTGTACTTCTTCACACGTGTTTCCACCACTTAGTGTGTGCACACGACATGTGCTCGGCAGACTTTAAGCAAAAGCCAACGTTGGTGTAGACCACGACCTGACTAACCACACAAGTCTCTAGTCCAGGTTTATCGCCTATTTGGGTTCCATCCGTGGGGAGATCCGGCCGGGGTGTCGCTCACAGCCCCAAACGATGTGTACAGGGTTCTCGAGCCACCAAACGTGCGACTCGGTACACCGGGCCACGTGCCTACCGCATCACAGCCCACCCCTCCGATCAGCGCTGTGCACGACCTCCAGCATACTACAAACACCAGAAACTAATTTTAACTCCTGGACAGAGGACAAGGGCAGTTAATAAGTCGAGCGGGGTCATATTTCAGGGCCCAACGTGTGGTAGTAGCTTGTTCATGGATCAACCAACACAGAACTCAGTTCCTGAGGATGGTTTCAATGAGACAACCCACCATGTACTCCTACATGGCCTCTCATCGCTACCTTTACCAAATCGTGTTCACACACTTAGCTCTCAACAGTAGGACATGATGACCACATTCCAATTCATCCCCGATGAATCAGACTTGACACAACTCTAAGCAATAGCAAGCATAACCAGAAAGCATGAATGAGTAGGCACAACATGGCTCAAACAACTCCTACTCATGCTAGTGGGTTTCAACTATTTACTGTGGCGATGATAGGTCATGCAGAGGAAAGGGGTTCAACTACTGCAGCAGGTAACAGTTGAAGCGTTGTTGTCCTAATGCAGTAAAAGAGAGCAAGAGCGAGAGAGTGGGATTGTATCGGAATGCTAAATGCGGTTTTGCTTGCCTGGCACTTTAGAAGATAGCAATGTGTCTTCATCAGTGTCATCGATCTCAACGTCGGAACAACGTCTACTGAGAGGGGACAAACACCGGCAAACAAGAGAGAACACAATCAATGCAATGCGACAATATGATGCATGATCATGACATGGCAATATGCTGTTGATTGAGCTAATGTAACTAGCAACCATATTAAATGAAGTTGGTTTGAACCAAAGGTTCAAATTCAAACTCCACATGTGGTTATTTAAATGTCATTTAATTGATTTGACCTGATCAGCAGGGTTAACTTGTTCAAACATGCATGAAAATTCCATAAATAGATTCTTTGGATTTTTTGATCATTTTTCATATATAACTTATTTCATTCTGAGTTATAGATTTATTTCTATGATTTTCTGAAGTTTATAACATTTTCTGGAATTTCCTGGTTATTTAAAAAAAGAACTAAATCCAGAAAATGTTTTATTGCATCAGCATTATGTCAGTGTGACATTAGCTGGTCAACCGACTGCTCCAGGTCAAACCTGACAGTGCGGTCCCACACGTTAGTGTCTAACTAAACTAACCTAATTTAGTTAACACTAATCTAACCTAATTAACTTGGAGGGTCCCACATGTGAGTGAGCCAGTGGCTTAACTAAAACTAATTAGCACTAAACTAACCCTAACCTAGATTAAAAAGGAGCCAGGGCCCACTTGTCGGCGACCCGGCGAGGTCAAACCCGGTGGGCTTGGGTCACACCCACTGGCGGTTAGCCGCCGGCGAGGCCGAACGTGGTGGAGGGCGTCGGAAAACCGCCTCCGACGACCATTTGAGCAGCGGAGGGACTTGGCATGATGCTAGTATTCGCCCGCATCCAACGAAGCCAACAACTCACGCCGGGGAGGACCAGAACGACGGCGGCGAGGGGAAGTGCGGTGGCCGGAGTTCACGCACCGACGGTTTAGGTGCTACGGTGCATCTTAGGACGAGCTGGTGAGGTCAGCGGCTTCCTGGGAGTGCCCGGAGTGCGTTGACACGCTTGGTTTGGACGGAGGCAAGCCAAAACGACGACGGCGATTTGTCTGGGCGCCGACGAGGTCTCGGGCTCGACGGAGAACGACACTATGGCAAGGGGGCGAGCAAAAGGAGAGTGGGGGGGGGGCGAAGTGGAGCTCACAGCGAGGACAATGAGGTGGTCAGCGAGCTCGGGGACGGCTTGGTGACGACGGAACGGCGGTTGCGATCTCAGGCATCCGAGGACTGAAACGACGGAGATGGCGGCTTAACAGGCCATCTGAGTTTGTGGGACTTGATGAGGAGACGTGGTGGAGGATGGCGGAGATGCTGGACAGCTTGGGGAGGCGAGGGGAAGGCGATGGCCACGGTGGTGCTAGTCGGTGGCGGCGGGTGCGTTCGGTGAGGCGGGGAATGACGAGGAAGAGAGCAGGGGGAGAGTGAGCGAGCCGGAGGGATTGGGACGGCACCGACGAAGTCGTCCACGCGTCCAGGGGCTCGTCGGCAAGCAGGAGGTGGCCGGGGCGCGTGCCTGCGTGCGGTGATCACGCGCACACCGTCCTCCTGGCGGGAGGCCAGTGATGACAGGCAGTTGGGCCAATTGGGCCGGCCCAGCCAGGTAAGTTGGCCTGTGGCCTTTCTCTCTCTCTCTCTCTCTCTCTCTCCCTCTCTCTCTCTCTCTCTCTCTCTCTCTCTCTCTCTCTCTCTTCCATTTAATTTTGTTTTCTATTTTTCTGCAGCTTTGTGGCTTTATTAAAAATAGCAAGGCACTTTCAGAAATCACCCAACTGCTCATGCCCCCTATTTAGGATAGAAACAACATGCAACATTTCAGTTAGGATTATTTGGACATTTAAAATAATTAGTAGCATTTAAATGCCCAAATGCAAATACTTTATGATTTAATTCAGAAATCTAGAATGGTCCTAGAAATATTTGCAACATTTTTGGCAGAGGTTTTTAACCAATCCAAAAATGATGAACTTTTCTAAAGGGCATTTTGGGTTCATTGAAAAAGATTTTAATTTGAACCTAGTTGAGTTCACTTGGTGCTAGGGTTTGAACAACCCCATTTCAAGTTTAAAGGAAATTTAGACATGATGCATGGACAAGTGCTGGCCTAGTGCAAGGTGAAGCTAGGGATGTGACACTTTTGTCCTTTTTATACATTAATTGAGTTTTCTAGTCATTTAATGTCCATAGTTCAGACCTGAACTACAAAAACTTGCTCGAGTGCACCAAAATCACTAGAAAAATCATACATGTGTCCTTTGGTCATGTTTAGGTCCCATGGAAGGAATGGGAATGAATTCAACAGTCTCGGCGTCCGGCTTGGTCTCAAACATTCGGAATCTCGGTTTTTTAATCTCCGTAATTCCAAAAGTCACCAGAAAATCATGAAACTTGGTATGGTGTCATGACATGGCACATATATCTTGTGGTAAAAAATGTCCAATTTGGGCTAAGCTTTATTACAAGCCTCTTACAAACCGGAGCTTCTCGCAACCCTCGTGGTTTCGGTAGGGTAACATGCCTCTCTTGTGGGCGGAACGATAATCGCTACCTGTTCTCGCCTTGTATTTTGTTTTCTACATTAAAAAATAGAATAAGAGGACCGTAGTGCTTAAATATGAAACTATTTAGGGTTCTTTTGGCCATTATATATTAATTGAGTTTTCTAGTCATTTAACGTCCATAATTCAAATTTGAACAACCTGCACATGCTCCAGTGAAGCATAATGGGTGGAAAATCATACATTTGTCATTGGGTAGAAGTTTAGGTCTCACGGAAGGAATGGGAATGAATTACAAACTTCTCGCTATCCTGAAACATTGAAAATCTAGGTTTTTAAATCTCGGTAAATCAAAAACTCACCCAAAAATCATGAAACTTGGCATGGTTTCATGAAATGGCACATATATACCGTAGTAATAATCGTCTAGTTTGAGATAAGGCGCACACATTAATAGCCAACAAAGTCCTTTCATAACAATTAGCAGACACGTTAATCACTAACGGTTGTATTATATGAACCGTGCGTGTTGGCGTAACCATTTAAGTCCGGCCATGCGTTCTTCTTTTTATGGGAGAGTACTACCTCGGTCCTCGTTCACTGGTCGTCTTTGCATTTTGTGGAGTGTGTGCAACTGTTTGATTAGACGGGATGAGTGCGAGAAGTCTACCGCGCAGGCTTGACAGGATGCGTGCGAGCTGTCCGCCACGCATGCTCGACAGGACGCTTGTGAATTGTCTACCTTGTGATCTCTACGCGACATGTGCGAGCAGTCCGCCACACATGCTCACCGGGAAGCGAGATCTTTGACATCCAATCCACCAACCGCCCGCTCAGTCACGACTTCTCCATTAATGACGGATGTGCGCTGTTTAACATGCGATTAATTAAATCACCTAGACGGAGGGTGTTTTCTTGTGATCAAATGGCCCCGATCAACGTTAGCATTTGCTTTGTTTGTTTGTTCAACTCGTATTCCAAATAATTTAAAATGCCACATGCGGCAACTGATAATATGACGACAAATAAAATGGCAATGGATAATACGACGACAACTTTACAATGGAGTGGATACTAATTGTCCTAAATATTTCGGATATTTTGAAATGCCACATGCGGCAATGCCTAGATGACACGGGGGCAAGAGAAGAAGGAAATCACAGACAACGATTTGGGTCGCTACTGTTTCTACTCCTCGATCGATCGCCGAGCGACGAGATCCCCAGCTCCTTCTTAAATTCCTCATGACTTTGCTTGATAAAAGCCATGGATTCCTCCACCTCCAGCTCACGCTCGATCCAAAGCTTCCTCAAGTCACCCAATAGTTCCTCAACAATCGCTTTCAGCGTCATCCCCGAGGTACTGCTCTGCTCATGCAGCTTCTTCCAGCCGGCGGCCTCCATCTCCGTCTCGGTGAGCGCTTTGAGGAGCTTCGTATTGTCACTCACGAGTTGCTCGACGAGGCCGGTCGCCTTCTCAACCGAGTCATCGCTAATGTTGAGCAGTTTCATCAAGCTATCAACCAGCTCCTACTGCTTAATCAGGCAAGCAAGAATGTCATTGTCGTTGGCCACCTGGTTGGGGGTGGATGAACATGACACTATGGAGGGATGGTTGAATAGTAGATAGTGGAGGCTAGATGAACAATAGCCCATGGATGAACAATCTATGGTGGAGGCATGAGGAAGCCTTGGTGGATGAACAGTAGCAGGTGGAGGCTGGAGGAAGTCGACGGTGGATGAACAGTAGCCCGTGGAGGCTGGAGCGAGGCAGTATATGGTGGATGAACAGTAGCCCACCGAGGCCTGTTTTGCAGTACACCACACCCCTCCCGATGAACATGACACTTTCTACTGTAGAGCTTCAACAAAAGTCTGTTTCCCCCATTTTGCGGTACACCAGAGCACTCCCGATGAGCATGATCCTATTGCGACCGTAGCAGTTCGAGCAGAAGGCTGTTTCCTCCGTTTTGCGGTATGCCATACCCTTCCAGATGAACAGGACCCCATTTTGACCGTATGTGGTCGAGCAGAAGGCTGGTTGGCTGCCGATGAACAGGATGCCCCTCGTTGTACGTGTTCTAGACCATACCCGTATGTACGTATGTGGCCATCTTTTTTGTAGAGTGAATGTACATATGTGTACATGATTTATACGGGACTGCATGAACTGCTATTGCTCCATACTCGGCCACGGTTAACCGTGGCAGACATATTGATCGACCGGTATTTACAAACATGTTTGTGACCAGAATGACAACGCTACATACGCTTCGACTGCGTGGGTCCCAACTATCAGGGAGGATAAGGAGGCACATCCTAGCGTGCGAAAATATAGATGGTGGGTCTAAGATGTTAGGGGAGGATTCATTTTTGTGCTCGTAATAAGGATGTACTTCCTTGCGTGCGAAGATGTTGTTGGTTGGTCCAGCTGTCAGCCTCACCACGTACAGTCCTCTTCCGTTGACAACTTTGACAATGCCGTGCGGACATCACCCAGGTGGTCAATGATGGCGAGGCCTAGGAAGGAAACAACGTGGAGCTAGGAAAGACACGACAATGGATGCCCACACGGAGGGGAGTACGAGGGTTGACTGGTTCGGCTGCGGTGTGAGCCGTCGTCATCATAAAATGACATGGGTTGTGGGTTAGTAGAGGGATGGCCTGGCCAGTGGTTGGAGAAGGAGGGTGAGGTGAGGCCTCGGCGGTAGCACATCCAACCACGGGAGGCAGTAGCACGCAATCCCGCTGGTGCTTGTTTGGGTGGTTGTAGCATGAAAATCAAAGGTGGAAGAAGCACAACAACCATTGGATTAACATCCAACATTCTCTTTTGATATGATTGTTTGTTGACTAAGATGACAAAGCCATGCTTATGCATCAACTGAGTAGGGCCACAAGTCAGCCTCCAAATATGGTGTGCCCCAGTTGTCATGGGGAGCAATCGTTATTTTCACTTAAAAGGAGGCACTTCCTTACATGCTAAGATATTGCTGGTGGGTCCCAGCTGTCACGGGGAGGATTCATTTTTTTGCGCATGATATGGAGGCACTTCCTTGCGTCCAAAGATGTAACTGGTGGGTCCGGCTGTCAGCTTTACCGCGTATAGTCACCATTCAATGGCTGTCATTCGTTGACATCATTGACCATACCGTGGTGGGAGCACCAAGGCGGTGGACGACGGTGAGGCCTTGGAAGGGAATGACACGGATCCATAGAAGATGCGATAGTGGATGCCCACATGGAGTGGAGTACGAGGGCTGACTGGTTCGGCTATGGTGTGAGGCTACTATCGCTCGAGAATAACAGAAAGTGTGGGTGAGTAAAAGTATGACCTGGCCATTGCTGGGAGTAGGGTGGAGCGGTGAGGCCTGCGCGGTAGCACAACCGGTCAAGGAGTTAGATGTAGTTGCTCCAGTCAGCGATGTTTTTTCCTGATGGAGCAAGAGCAAGTAGATCAGAGATTGAAGAAGCAGGATCGCCGTTGGATCTCAATCATCCAACAGCTAGGGTTATCAGACTAATTTGTTGACTTTTTGTTTTTGACCATTAAATCTGTTTTCCCCACTAACGTGATCCGCGGTGGCCTAGGTGGTGACAAATAGTACAACCCCAGTTCCTACACTGGTATGTCAACACCAATCACCTACTATAAGGTGGACAACTTCTTCATCTATGCCATAACCATCAGAGCCCAGCTATCTAGAGGAACAAATATACTTACGAGCTCACATCCTACGTCATTTATAAGCTCATCCATGAACTCGCTGTTCCAAGCCCGTCGAGGCATGCCATGGAAGGTAAGATTTGTTGAAAACTCAAGCTCAGAGGGCACCGAGCCCCATCCTCGAGCCACCAATCAAAGATCACCAGCGCTCCATCACATAACAAACGCCAGGAAGATTCGAACACATGATACATCTCGAACGTATCTATAATTTTTTATTGTTCCATGCTATTATATTATCATTTTTGGATGTTTTACAATCATTTTCTAGCAACTTTTTATGATTTTTTGGGACTAACCTATTGACATAGTGCCTAGTGCCAGTTGCTGTATTTTGCTTGTATTTTACTTCATAGAAAATAAATATCAAACGAAGTCAAAATCCCACAAAACTTTTAGGAGATATTTTTGGCCTAGAAGACATCCATGGAGTCAAGGAAGTGCACGAGGGGAGGCCCCTGGGTCCCACTAGACACCAGGGTGCGCCCCAGGCCCCTGGCGGGTCCTGGTGGGTAGTGGGGCCCACGGGACTCTTTTCCACTAACCTTCGGCTCTATAAATACCACAATATTCTAGAAACCCCAGATGAGTTGATGAAAAATTGTTTCAGCCACCGCAAGTTCGAGAACCATGAGATTCAATCTAGAGCACTTCTCTGGCACTCTTCCAGAGAGGAGCACGATCACCGAGGGGTTCATCATCCTCATTGGTGCTACTCCGATGATGTGCCAGTAGTTACCACAGACCTACGGGTCTGTAGGTAGTAGCTAGATGGCTTCTTCTCTCTTTTTGATCTTCAATACAACATTCTCTTTGGAGATTTATTCGATGTAATTATTTATGCTATGTGTTTGTTGGGATCCAATGAATTGTGAGTTTATGATCAGATCTATTCACATCCATGCATGCTTATTATAGCCTTATATTTCTTCTTTGATATTTCGGCTTTGTTTGGCCAACTTGATTGATTTATCTTGCAATGGGAAGAGGTGCTTTGTAATGGGTTCGATCTTGTGGTGCTCAATCTTAGTGAAAGAAGGAGAAATGACACACATGTATCATTGCTATGAAGGATAAAATGATGGGGTCTATTCCTACATGAATAGATCTTGTCTACATCATGTCACCATTCTTAAGGCATTACTCCATTTCTCCATGAAGTTAATACACTAGATGCATGCTTGATAGCGGTCCATGTGGGGAGTAATAGTAGTAGATGAAGGCATGAGTTGGTCAACTAATCTTGGACGTTATGTCTATATCGATGACTATCATGGATATCATCATAATTATTGGCTGTTATATCAATTTCCCAACAATAATTTGTTTACCTACCGTATGCTATTTTCACGAGAGAAGGCACTAGTGAAATATACAGCCTCGTGTCTATTTCTTATCATATACTTTTAGATCTGTATTGCTATTTGCGTTTCCCATTTATTTGCCTTCTTAGTTTAGATATATATTATAAAAAAACCCAAAATAATATCTCACTGGGTTTTATTTCGTTTTATTATATTTGCATCTATCACTCTATCTATTTATCTTATTATAGTACCCAAGACGAATTGACAACCCCTCTACGCACCTAGTTGCGAGGATGTGTTCCTTGTGCACATGTGTTGTCTACATAACTTTCTTGGTGCTCCTACTAGATTGATAACCTTGATTTCACAACTGAGGGAAATACTTACCGCCGCTGTGCTGCATCATTCCCTCCTCTTCGTGGAATTTACCGATGCGGTTCACAAGTAGCAGGAAGAATTTCTGGCGCCGTTGCTGGGGAGGAGCAAGTCAAGATATATCATGTTACTACACATAAACTACATCTCCTTACAATTTACATTATTTTCCATTTGCCTCTAGTTTTGATCTCCCCACTTCTAAAACGTTTTTACCAAAACACAAAAATATTTGCCTCTTTATTGACTTCTTCCCGTTTGTATTTTTTGATTGCCCTTATGTCTTACTTGGTTGCTTTGCTTGTTTGTTTGGTATAATTGTGTGTTTATTGGAAATCAGAAGGAAAAGGTTTATGGATCCTCATCCACTTGCTAATACTTTTAAAAGATCCAATTATGGTGAACCAATCGAAGTGAGTTGAGTGCACTAGATTATCTCTATGAAGTTTTGCTTGAGATTCGTGAATTTGAAAATTGTGATGAAGTGTTAAAAGAAGAAATTTAAGAAGAGATTCATGATAGCTCCTTGAATGAAAAGCATGATTGCAATAGTGTTATAATAAATTCTATTAATGTCAATTATGATAATAATATGCAAAACCCCAACCTTGGGGATGCTAATTTTGACATGTCCTATACTTATTGCAATGATCATGGTTTGGGTGTTTCTTCTTATGATCTTGAAAATTTATTTAAGCCTCATGATGAATATGTTTGTAAGAGTTCATTGAAAGTGGGTTTGTAAGAGTTCCATCTTTAGGTAATAATGACCCCCCTTCTTTGGAGAATGATCACTCTTATATTTTTTTGATAAAAGTGGGCTTGGAGAGGTCATGACTTTATTCGACGATAGTCCCATTATTTTGGAAGAGTGTCAACTTTGCATGCATATGGATCATTTAGAGAATATGTTACGTGATAGCTATATTTTTGAATATGATTATGATCCTACATACAATTATTATGAGAGAGGAAAATATGGTTGTAGAAATCTTCATGTTACCAAATTACCTCTCTTGATTCTTAAATTGTCAAAGTTTTATTCTTCTTCCTTGCATATGCAAGTTTTTGCTTGCCTTGATAATTTGTTTGCTTATAAAATGCCTATGCATAGGAAGCATGTTAGGCTTAGATGTGTTTGTCAAGTGTTTTATGATGCTCTCTTTTTGCTTCAATTCTTGTCTTTCATGTGAGCATCATTAAAATTAACAAATGCCTAGCTAAACGGTTTTAAAGAAAAGCGCTTGTTGTGTGACAACCCAATATTTTCATTTTTCTATTTTGAAAAAATACACATTATTAGTTATGTAGTAATTGTGTTTTCGGTGTTTTAATTAGTGTTTGTGGCTAGCAAAACCTTTGGAATTGATTTGGGTGAGAGTTGATTTGATTTGGTGCATCAATAGAAATTTTCACGTCCAGTAGCGTAATTGTTTTCAATTGTTGGAGCGTGAACAATTGTTGAATATTTTTACGCAAAATTGGTAAACAAATAGACCACGTTGTCCTAATGTTTCAGGATTTTTAGAGTTACAAAAGTATGACTAAAAAATATGTCCTTGTAGACTGTTCTGTTTTTGACAGATTCTGCTTTTGGTGCATTAAGTGCTTATTTTGATGAATCTATGGTTTGTATCGAGGGGTATAAGCCATGGTAAAGTTATAATACATTAGGTGTAATATAATAAAAAAATATGAATGGGTTTTCAAAAGTACTTGTAGTAAACATGATTTTTATTATACTAACGGATCTCATGAGGTTTTGTTAAGTTTGTGTGATGAAGTTTTCAAGTTTATGGTGAGATCACGGTGGATGAAGGAATAAGGAGTGAAAAGAGCCTGAGATTGTAGATTTCCATGGAACCCCAAGGTAATATTCAAGAAGTAGCAAGCAACTAAGCTTGGGGATGCCACGAAAGGCACCCCCACTTTCTACTCATGAGCATCGGTAATTTTACTTGGAGTTATATTTTTATTCGTCACATATCATGAGTTTTGCGTTCAACATTTTGTATTATATGTGTCTTTGCATGTTTTGCTTTTTATTTTGTCACAATCATCTTTGCTGGACACACCTATTTGAGAGACCCAAATTATGCTATGATTTATTAGGATCGCTCTTTATGCTTCACTCAAATTTTGTAGAGCCATGGAATTGCTCTAGTACTTCACTTATATATTTTTTAGCACGGTGGTGCTGTAATTTTGAAGAAATATGCTGTCATGCTTCACTTACATTATTTTGTTAGTTAGTATAAATTTTGAATAAATCCTCTCTTGCTTCACTTATATTATTTTTAGAGATCAAACTTTGAAGAAATAAGTGCTCTACTTATTCACTTAAATTCGTTCGAGAGCTTGTTATTAGCAATGGATATTTTCTTTAAAAGAATTTGGTCCCAAATTTATAGATATTAAACTTTCATGAAGATCATTGGATATTAAACTTGATTCCATGCAATAGTTTTTGCGATATGACGATAGTGATACGTGAGTTATGTTGGTGAGTAATTATGCTTTAGTAAGAATATAGGTGTTATGGGTTGTTGTAATTCCCTATGCATGCACAATAAGTCAATAGTGATGCAATGAAGTTACATCCTTCTTGTGTTGCATTATTCAGTGTTAGTTATGTTTATTCTTTTATGATGGTTTTCGTTCCTTGGTTTGTCGCTTCTCAATCTATTTGCTAGGCTTCACTTGTACTAAGCGGGAATGCTACTTGTGCATCCAACTCCTTAAACCAAAGTTGTGCCAAATGAGTCCACAATACCTACATATATGCGGTATTTCCATGCCATTCCAAGTAAATTTGTATGTGCCAACTCTAATTTTCAAAAAATAAACTTCTATTTTGTGTGCCCGTACTGCTGATGAAGCGGCATGGGGTGGCCGATATTTTCCATGCTAAGTAGGTTATTCTCAAGATGAGTATTTATTCACTTGTCATTGCATGAGAGTGTGGTAGTAATGGGGATGCCCAGCCCCGAAATGCAAATAGTACTATAATAAATTCCTTTGGTATGTGTTGGTATGGAAGGCACCCGTGGATACGGCTAGCCATGTATTGTGAAAGAATGGTGGAAAAGGAAATAAACTATATTTTTATGTTTGGGAACCGCTTATGATTTATTTAGGATGGAACATATAGGGAACTCTTAGTCATTTTCTTGATAGGAAAAGCGTGCCACCCAAAATTATTTTATCTCTCAATTTAAGCTTTGAGCTTTGGCACC
This sequence comes from Secale cereale, assembly GCA_902687465.1. NCBI lineage: Eukaryota > Viridiplantae > Streptophyta > Magnoliopsida > Poales > Poaceae > Secale > Secale cereale. The sequence continues at coordinate 318,276,617 of LR738710.1, forward strand.
TCTATGAATCTCTACTTCCCTCTTCGAAGGGCCTATGTATTTAATTTTATGCAAAATATTTATTGAGTCTCCATCTTCTCTTATAAAGCACCAACTATGGCACAGTGTTATCATACCTGAGCATTGGATGTAGTTACTATTTGGATTTGTTTCATGAATGGATCAATGATTGAGCATAATGGGCTAGGGATAACTTTCTTTGGTGTTGATATTTTGAAAGACATGGTTGCTTCTTGATTTGCTTGAGTATTAAAGTCTTCATGGAAAATTATAGACTATTGCTTTGAATCATATAAAGTCCATATGTCCACTCTACAAAGAAAAGAATATATGATGAACATGTTTGGCAGCATTCCACATCAATAATTCCATTTTTAATCATTTACCTACTTGAGGACGAGTAGGAATTAAGCTTGGAAATGTTGATATGTCTCTAGCATATCTTTAATTTTTGATTGTTCCATGCTATTATATAATCATTCTTGGATGTTTTACAATCATTTTTAGCAACTTTATATCATTTTTTGGGACTAACCTATTGACATAGTGCCGAGTGCTAGTTGCTCTTGTTTCCTTATTTTTTACTTCGCAGTAGATCAATATCAAAAGGAGTCCAAATGCCACCAATTTTTTGGAGATTTTTTGGCCCAAAAGACATCTAGGGAGTTAAGGAAGGGCACGAGGGGAGGCCCGTGGGGCCCACTAGACACAAGGGCACGCCCTAGGCCCCTAGCGCGCCCTCGTGGGTAGTGGGCTCCATGTGACTCTTTTCCAGTGACCTCCGAATCTATAAATACCACAATATTCCATAACCCTAGAGGAGTCGACGAAAAATTGTTTCAGCCGCTTCAAGTTAAAGAACCACGAGATCTAATGTAGAGCCCTTCTGCGGCACTCCGTCGGAGCGGAAAGCGATCACGGAGGGGTTCATCATCCTCATTACTACTCCTCCGATGATGCGTGAGTAGTTTACCACAAACCTACGGGTCCTGTTACTCCCTGATTTTCATGCCACAACACTTAAGCTCATAAACCATGTTAAAATGTGGTTCTAACAAAAGTTTTGAGTGTTTTGGACTTTCCTTGATTGGATTTTTGTCTGTTGTTTGTAGGTGCTCTAAAAATGAAATAAATCCTCCAACTCTTATACTTCTTATCCTTCATTCAATACTTTTCCCAATGATTATGCCATATGAATAGGAAAGTAAAGTATTTTTTCTTGCAAAAATAATTTGGCCAAAAACTATTTTCTAAATTAGGTTTTTCGAAAACTCCTCAATTGAGACTTGAACTACAAGTACATAATTTAGGGTGTGAAAAATCTTTCCAAAAGTTTATTTGACTCCTATTAGATATTTCACTCCCGAAAACCACAAAAATATTATTTTCAAAGTAATTGTACTATTTTATTTAAAGGCTTTTTCTTAAGGCAAAAAATTTCCTTTGATAGGTTAAAATTATTTTAATGTTCAAAAAATATTTGAGAAAATTTACGAAAATTCATTGGACATATATTGTCCATGTATAAGAGTTTCAATTCATGGTAATGTTCAAAATATTGGATAAAACCCTGCAAAATCATTTATGCATAATTCAAGTATTTTAAGTATTTCTATAAGAAATATTGTCAAATAGACCCATGAAATTTTTAGCAATTCACATATGCCTATTGTGCCGATCTTGCAAAGTATTATTCAAATCAAAATAGTTTTGGTTCAAAAAAGTGCCCCAAAACCATCCCTATCCAGATCCAAATTTTAGCAACTCTACATTGCCAACTGTCTCCTTTTGATGTAAATTGTTGTGGAGATGTTCAAATCCTCAAATTATGACACTACACCAAGTGGTGGATGGAGGAGAAAAGATTTGCGTGACTAAATCTGGGAAAACCCATTTTTGTTGATTTCTAGGGTTTATCAAAGTTACATTGGCAACTTTCTTCAATAAAGCTTAAACTTGGTGACCAACCTCATTACTATAAGCCATTTGATCTTGTTAAATATCATGTCAAGTAGGATTCATTTACTTCCCCAAAACATCGTCAAACACCTTCTGCTATTTTACCAAAACCATTGTTTTGACCCCTTCCACTATTATCCATTCGCTCTAATATTTACCAAAGCTTCTCCTAGTCACCTTCTACGACCCGCAACTCCCTCTCCTCCTCAGTTCAATGATTGAGGGGGGTAAAACCCCATTTTACTCCTCTAGGCAACACTTTTTCTCTCTCTCCAACTCACCCCTCTTTCAGTGTGCCTCCGGTGCATCCAAGGCACCAACCCACTTGTTTACTCCCTCCTAGAGTTGCTAGAAACAAGTGGCCATGGCTTGGGCGCCTAAAAATGCCAATGTCAGCCATTTGGGCACTCTAGAGTGCGCTACAGTGCACTAGGGAAAGCAGCCCTTTGCCCACTGCCTCCGGCCACCTCCGGCCACCTCGAGCCTCCCCTGCACACTTGTCGGAGCCCCTCGGTATCCGCAGCATGCTATGCCCCTGTCCCCCTTCTCTTTCTCACTCCTAGAGCCTCCCTCCACACGCGTGCCAACCGCCCGAGAGCTCCAATGAGCAAGCTCACACGTGGGCAGCTTCTAGCACTTCCCTGCTCCCTCTCTTCTTCCACTGGTCGTAGACCACCCCCACAAACGCCCAGGACACCTTTCCATTGGTCCCCGTGGCCCCAAGCCTTGGATGTGTTCTCGCCGGCACACAAGCCCACGATGAACCTCTGGCAGGCTATATAAGGCCACCCAAAGACCCTTTCTCTCCGCCCATCGCTCTCTACCACTCCCTATCGACCCCCTGAGCCACCCACTCCCCCTCGGAGTAGCCCTAGGTCAAGATCGAGCTCGAGGGTTGACACATGGGCCATTCGAAGTACGCACGGTGTAGGCCTCCTCCGCCCTTGCTTTTCCCCGATCTGGAACCACAACGTCTCACCGACCTTTTCCCCACCATTTCACCCTTCGCTTGCAGCCGAAGACGACCGTAGCAAACAACTCCCGACGCATCGCCGCCCTGCATCCTCGTCGTCGGCGAACCAAGACAACTCGACGACCACCTCCGGCACCACCCGAACGGCGGTAGGCACCTAAGCCAACGGTGCCATCATCTCCTCCCGCCGTGCCCCGTACCATCACCAGTGATCTTGCATACCCCTCTGTTCGTGAGGTTGCAGGTGACAGGGGGCCCACCTGTCATCCTTACCTCTCTCCCTCCCCCCCTCTCTGTCGCTGGCGGCTGGGCCTTGCCTGTCGGGTTTAAACCCAGGCAGGAGTGCGCGCCTCGGCTCACCAAGATGGCTTAGTTGCAGGCCGGCCCAACTGGGTCCGTTTAGGCCTTGTAACCCCTAGGATTTTCCTTTTTCTTTTATCTGCCATAGTCCAAAAATTCCACAGATCAAAATAATTGTCCAAATGAAATAATTCCAACTCCTAAGTTCTTCTAAATATCCCACATATTTAATGGTGCAACTTTCATGCACATCCATCACACTTTTATGTACTATTAAAATTCAAATTCAAATTTGAGCATTTAAATCCCTCCTTGAAAATCCATTTATCTATTTCTATAACTCTAATTCCAAAACTAAGAATTTTTCCATTCTTAATTTTCATCCAAATATTTATCAAAAATGATTGAACATTTTTATGAGGACTTTTACTTTGTATATTTTTGTGCTATTGCCTCATTGTGTGCCATTATTTTGCGACGTTAGATTACGACATTGATGAAGGAGTTGGACCATAGAAGTTTGAAGACCCTGAGGACTTTGTTGAGCGAGGCAAGCAACACTTTGACCATGATGTACATCATAATAGCATTTCCCATTGTTTCATTGAATGCAAGATATCTTGATGGTAACCTTGATAGACTTGCCTCTATTGCATACTACATTCATACTTGCATTATTCATGACTCTACACTCGCTTAGAGTCATGTTTGTGGAAACTATATATATGCTATAGTAGTTGGCAACGTAAGCATGGCAGGGTTATGCATTGAAAGAAACAATTGTGGTTTGACATACTTTCGAAAGTCCTAGTGGGTGCCACGGATGCCCCTAGGAGACGATGGTGAGCTAGGTCAGAGAGGTAGTATACCGAGGCATGGTGGATGTGTTGATCACCAAGATGGATTAGATTTAAGATTTGTCGACCGTCCCAACCAAACATGGGCAACCACTCTACCCTTATATGGGAAATGGCATTATTGATTACCTAGTTCGTGCTAGCACGGATGCCCGCATTACTATTGACGGGAGTGACATGGTCACTCTCGGGACTAGTCGTGCTTGGATAGGAGGCCATGACTGTTTTTACAGGGCACCATACACACCGTTGGTACCCCATGCTTGTGTTATGTGATGAATATGGGAGCATGGCTCCAGAAAATTTTATTATGTGACAATGTTTGGCACGGCTGCTGCTACCAATCGAGCAAACGCTTTGTTGGTCACTGCTAGGGAAAGTTTGTGATCAGATGCTTACCTAGGTACTTGAGGTACCGCGGGTCGTTGATGACACGGAAGTTACTCAGATCTTGTTGCTAAAGTGTGCAACCTTTACATAGTGTCAAATGATTCGAATAGCCGTGTCCATGGTCAAGGACAGCTGGGTGGTGATTCTTAAACTATGTCCATATGTTTATGAAAAACAACACGGGTTGAGTACATTGTTGATGTGATTCATGAGGAAGTCATGATGACCTTGGGCATGAGTTGTTCATAACTCTTTCTCGATGTTGATGTCTGTAACCTCCTGATACTTGTTGCAGATGCATTCATGTTCTTAATAAGTGTTGATCGTACTTGCATGAGGAAAACAATCTTTACACAAAAATTCCAATTTAATAGTAGAGCCTTGAATAATTATTCTATTATCACTCCTGGGTTGCTTGCGAGTACATTTAAACGTACCCACTGGCTTTTTCCGTAGCTATTTACTTGGCAATGCCCGGAAGAGCATGAATTTGAAGAAGAGTTCTTAGGTGGTGATCATGCGAGCTAGGATCACTGTACACATGTAACTGGTGGCTTTGACTATGTAGGTCCGGGTCCCCACAGAGCTGGTATCAGAGCCAGGTTGACTGTAGGAAGCCTTAGTTAGCATGGTAATTAGTTAGGGTAAAACTGCTTTCAAAACTATCACTATTTTTTTCCAAAAACTATCTATACTTCTCTTCCCTTGTGAAGTTTTTGGGAACTAAGATATATTTTCCTTATTGATCTCTTCCCTTTCTAAACTTTTGCAAATGGTCGCTAGTACCCTTATGCCCCTGACCACTTGATTCCTTGTAATCCTCATTGATAACCTAGAAGGAAGATGCCTTGCCAAACCTTTGCCCACATTTTCTGGACGCATGTTTGGTGACACCACAACAATACATAAGATACCTTCTCGAGGAATGAGGAAACGAAGATTCGGAAGATGGTGACACCCTTGACACTGCCCCAGTATGATGCAACGTTGTCCTACGAAGATCAAGATGTAAGATATGCAAGATCATGATATACATCGCTAATAGAGCAACCACCAATTGATGGGAACCTCGCCATTTGGTCCGCCTATCTATAGTGAGCAGGAAAACGGTTCTCTTCATCCCCCGCTCTTGGTGTCGATGTTGTCATCAATGTGATCGACATGTTGGACCTCTACTATGCCATGTTAATGTCATTGCGTAAGGGATTGCCTACCTGGTATCATCGACACCTTAGAGGGCAGAAGGGATCGTCATGATTAAGAATATGATAGAAGGCCGAGTGAATACCAGCTACGAGGAACCACCTTCACCCTGTCAGCTCAACTGGTGAGAATTTGTCAAAGATTCTTCAGGCTTATCACGGATCATTTCATCAAACAACTTCAAGAGACGTAGGGACACCTGAGGAAAACCCAGAAGACCGCATGAGACACGAAGCAAGCACGACTACTAAGTCCGAGAACCCCTAGGGTAGGATGAGTCGTGTAGCCCTTATGCGAAGTCGAGTCCAGATGATGGTTCAAATGAAACCATGTTGTGTGTTGCTTGTGCTTGTTTGTTTGTGTTTCGATATAAGTCGCACTTTTTCCCTAAGCAACATGTACGTGACTATATCACCTATCTTATCTTCATGAACATGTGTGTGGCCTTTACGGCACTTGTTTGTTTGCACTTGCAATATGGAGTCCCCTTTAAGCATCCCACGTCCTCTATACTACTTTTCCCTCTCATCTCTGTCACCAACTGAAGACCAGCAAGACAAGATGCACCAAGGTTTCCACCTCAAGGAACAACCAGCACTGAAGAATTTTGCTACAACCTCCTCGACCAAGTGCATCCCCGTAGGGTTATGTTTACTGCTCAAGATTAGAAATGTAATGCCCAGGATGGGACTATACCTCCTACGTGTCGAGGCACGACTTAAAGGTATAAGCCCATCCTAGAATGATCTCAAGTTTGGTATCTTTGCACAACTCATGTAAAAGAGGGATTAAAATGCAAAAGGAGATAGCTGGCTAACACTCGCCACTTCACACAATACATTACATAAGCATAACATCATTCAAAACATCACAACCCGACTACGGGTGAAGATCCAAAGAAAGATACCAAAACAACATAAAGCCACAGGTCAGGATCGAATCCTAGTAGAAACCACTACTGATCGTCGAAACAACACAAGCATAAACAGCCAAACTCTTCATCGAGCTCCCGGAAGCACTGATCCAACTCCTGCATCAAGCTCGGCTGAACCTGCATCTGGTGTGGTGAAGTAACTGTGAGCCACAGAGGACTCAGCAATCCCGTTCCCGGGTAACAAGACTATTTAAGCCTTGGGTGTGGACAAGGCTGAAGAAAGAATAAGAGGTGAAGGAACAAACAAGAGTCTGCAGCAGCAACTAGCACTAACTTACGTAAAAGAGAGCGAGAAGAGAAGTGCATCGGTCGAAAGATGATCACGAAGTGATCCTAACTAAAGCCGGTCAAACATAACCCCACCGTGTTCAACTCCCGAATCCCTATTCGGAAATTGACAGTCACGGTACACACGCTGGTAGTGTATTAGTAACATTGTGTCAAGTTATCTACAACCGGAATTAACAAGCTCCCATCTGCCACATAACCGCGGGCACGGCTTTCGAAAGTTCAAACCCTGCAGGGGTGTTCCAACTTGGCCCATCACAAGCCCACGATCCGCGGAGTCGCAACTCCATAGTTGGGAAAACCCGAGTATTCTCGGAATCCCGTGCTCAAGTTAAACCGAACTAAGGTAAGGCTAATCCAGCAAATCCTCCCGGCGTGCCGACACCCTGATAGTAGCCGCGCGTATCTCGTCTCAGGCCACGACCGGATGAGCGCTACGTACAGTACCGAAGACCCCAGATAACTGGGTGGTACCGCAAGTGACTCTAGTTTGGGACCAACACCATCAGCACTGGCCCCCCCTGCTATGTAGAATTAAGAAAGAGGGTTTGCAAGGCCCTTATGTAAGTTTTATTAGTTTGTTATTAGGCAAATAGTACCAATGTTGGGACTTGCTGGAAAAGACTTAGCACTTAGCGGTTTATCAAGGGGGTCCCATACACCCCAACCGTGTTAGGAACGCATAATCAAGGAACATAACACCGGTTTATACGGTTCCTAACGGCATGAGTGGAACAAATCACCAAGCAAAAGGCTTAGCCTTCCACCCTTGCCAGTATATAGATGATTTCATTTAAGCATTTATATAGTGTGATATAACCCAACCAAACTTCAACATGAAGTAAGCATCTTCAATATTCATCTGCAACTAACAATGCTATAAGAGGGCTGAGCGAAGCGTACTTAGCCAAGCAACGGTGTGCATAGGTAGGGTGGTTAAACATGGCAATTGGTTACAAGTAGGAGGCTGACAAGAAGAACATGGGCATCGAGGCAAAACTATAGATCGAGACTTCTAGCAAGAGGCAAAAATAGTAATGGTATCCGGGTTCGGTCATCTTGCCTGGGATTCCACAAGGGAGAAGAACGGATCCAAGAAGAAGACGAAGCAACACAGTCGAGAGAATCCTCACAACTCCGGAACGAAACCGAAGCTAACAAGAGAAGCAACCGGAAAGAAAGAAACAACACGGTAAACACACAATCATAAACATGGCATACGATGCACAAACAAGTATGATGCATGTCCGGTTTAAATATGCATGGCATGGCAAAGTGCACAAACAAATACTACAAGTTAAGTGGAGATCAATATGCAACGAGTTGCATATTGACGAAACACCACATTTAATTATTTAATTGACTCTCGTTATTTACATGACAAGGTTAAATGTTTGTTAACATGGCAAAAGGTGAAGCATAAATAAACTACACTAATAAGGCAATTTAAATGCGGCCGGAGAATAACAACAACATATCCGGAAAATCCCCATGAGCATGTTTAATAATTATAAAGCAACAACAATTAAACATTCTAGTGTTGTTAACATGATGCGGATGACATGATCAAGTTTATGCAATTATTAAAAGGTTGACTTAAAAGAGATATGAAGCATTTGTCACCGTGGTGGAAAGAAAGAGGGTGCCACGGCAACGATTCCGAAAATGATGCAACGGCATCATATCGGTTCCGGTATCTCGTTGAGAGACCGGTGCAAAACAAAAGGTGGAGTGAACGAGACAAACGAGATGAAAGTGGGTTGATCCCGTCACCGGGTTCCCACGAGTCGGTGACGAGGCAACCGAGGAACATGACAACGGACGAAACGGACACGATCACACACGGGAAACATTTCATACAACCACAACAAGCATACACGGGTCATCCACGGGGTCGTCTCGTTATACCTTTGAAGCGTGCATTTCGGGGCGGTTCGAGATCGTAGAGGAAGGAGTCGTTCCGCGAGTCGTAGAGGAAGTAGTCGTTCACGGGGTGTAGCGGAAGTAATTGTTCGGGTCGGTGTCGTGGTACTTGGACGTATCGGAGAGGAACTTGAGCCGTAGTCGACGTCGGGGTACACGATGACGGTAGTCGTACACGGGTCGTCGTTGAACTTGGTGATCCGAAGGGGTACTTGAAGTTGTCGGTGCGGCAGTCGTGGTACTTGGGGGTGTCGTGTAGTCGTTCTCGGTTCTCTGCACTTGACGAAAACGAAGAAAAAACAGCAGCCGTACAACAAAACAAGAACAGGGCGGTCACGGTCTCGGAGCAGGAAAGGACGGGGCCTTCTCGGAGCACACGATCTGCTGGAGACGGAGACGGCAAGGGCTACGCCGGCCTGGGGCGCGCAAGCCGCAGCGCGGGAGGAGAGGTGCGGGCCTGGCCGCGGCGCTGGGGCCCGGATGCGTCCGCTCGGGGCGCGCTGGAGAGATGCAGAGGCGAGCTCGCGAGGGAGGCCGTACGCGTGAGGAGGAGGAGGGGCCGCGGGACCTCGGCTTCTGGCCGACCGGAGGGACGACGAGGGCGCGGCAGGCTCGCGGCACCGCGGCGCTACACTGGAGCGCCCAGCGCGTCGGGCTGCGAGGCTCCTGCTGCAGGAGAACAAGGAGACGGCCTCGGTGGGAGCCAGACGAGGCCTTGGCGAGGCGCGCGAAGAAGAGCTCGGGCGCGGCTGCTGGGAGCCGCAGAGGAGGGAGACCGGCCGCGGGCGGAACGAGGCCGGGCGCGGGACTTGCGCAGAGGAGAGGGGGAGGCGACGAAGGGATATCCCGCGGCGACCGGCGGCTGCTGGTGAAGGCCGCACGGGGACGGCGCTGGGAAAGCGGGACAAGGCAGAAAGGGGAGATCGGTGCGGGGCGAAGGGCTCGGGGTGCGGTCGAACGACCAGGCGGCGGAGGTCGAGCGAGGAGAGGGAGAGGGAAAATCGGGATCGGGAGAGTGGGGCGATTGGTTCGAGAGGGTTCGAGAGGGTGGCGGCGCTCGCAGGGAAAGGAGGGAGCGAAGGGAAGGCTGCGAGCTGCTAG
>LR738710.1:318286554-318371689 GCA_902687465.1 Secale cereale
GGGAAAGGAGGAGGCCCAGATGGGCTGCGGCCTGAGGAAGTTGGACTCCTTTCTTTTTAAAAGATTTTTAGCAGATAAAACAAAAGAGAGAAAAAAAGACGGTGGTTAGGGCAAGAATTTGGACAAGGTTAATTTTCTCGGGCTCGTAAAAATGAGCACGACCGGAGAAAAATATAAAAGGCCAGTTCGGAAAAAAAATAATTCAAACATATTTGAATTTAATTCAAATAGGTTTGAACTAAGACGTGATTATGGAAGTGTCCAAAAATGTTCGAATTTTTGGAGGAACCTCGATAAATAATGGAAAAGAATTATAGCAAGGTTTGAGGCAAAGAATTGAGATAGAAATGCATGGAGAAATATTGCAAGTGTGTTACGGTGATTTCCAACAAATGGAATATTTTAAATATAGCTCCATAATTATTAGGAGGCTTTTATATGTTATAAAGAGAAGTCATCTTCCCTCGATTTAAATGGACCGAAGGTCCACACGAATTATTTAGGTTGAGATGCAAAAATTAAAATGACATGATGGCATGATGACATGATGCAATGCAAAAAATAAATAACACAAGCAAAAGAAACACACGGGCAACCCGGAACATCTGGAATCTTCTGGAATCTTCTGGGACGTCGGTCTCGGGCGTCACAACTCTCCCACACTAACAGAGGATCTCGACCCGAGATCCTAGAGATATCACCGGGTAAAAACGGAAGAGGAAGAGGTAAAACAAAGTTGCTTCTTTGACAGACGAGTGAAACCAAAGAACCTTGAGAGGTTGAACAGATTGAAAGAAAGAAAGCAACGGAGATGAACGAAGATGAAAACACTCCGTTAGAAAAGACGAACAAGGAGCATTATGAGAACCTTGAAGGTTGAAAGACATGAAACAAGAGCTCACGGACGGAAAGAATATGAAACTGCAACGGTATAGCCAAGGAATAAGAATGACAGAATTTGGACAGCACTCCGTCTGAAAATGGAAGGAATTAACATGAACTAGCCAAGTTGGAATGATACTTGATGGGATCAACAACACATTGCCTCTGAAAGAAATAAAAGGATGGCACAAGGAGTAAGAAAGATTCAGACAGCACTCCGGTTAAAGACAGGCAAAACTAGATAAGATGACGGAACTTGAATGAAGAATACAACACTCTGGTTAAATGATAAACAATGAAAGAACATGATCTTGATATGACAAGATGATGGGATGAAGGGAGCAACATCACAATGCCTCCGGAATGAAAGAATAGCATATAAATCAACGAAAGAAATGAAAGGAGAAGAAAAATGACAACTTCTCCCAAAATTGAATTTGAAAGAGCATCCTTACAAAGAAGGGTTGAACGGAGTTGATTGAAAAATCAACAACGAAACGAATAAGCTTCATGTGGGCTTATGGAAAACATCTCAAAATTATGAGGTGACAACGAGCCACTAACAGAAATATTTGCTTGGGTTGAGATCAACAAGGAGATGAAAAACTTATTTCATCGGAATGATAAATGAAGAACTTGGGTCATCTATAAGCACCATAATAGCAACAATTCTCAGGGAAAGCTTTTAGGTGAATTATAACCCAAGATTACTCCAACGAATAAATGAAGGGGTGGAAAGATCTCTTGAACAAAGAAAAATGATGGTTTTAAATATCTCAATCTTGATAACTCGTGAATCATGAAACATGAAGGAATTGAGAAGAATGACATAACACCATCTGAAAAGACAAGGTAGAAAGAATTGCAATTGTAATGCATGATGAAAATGCTTGAGCTCCAACAAGAATCTTGATGAAGACTTCAAGGATGAATTAAAACATGATGAACCACCATGAAGAACTCCGGTAAAGAAAGCATTAGAAGTGAAAGATGAAAAGAATATAAATCAAGGCCTGCGATGGATTAGATTGAGGTTGAAATGATAAAATTGAAATAACTTGAAGCTCCGGAAAACAAGATGAACAACTTAGAACCGAGAATATGATATGAACAAGCTCCAGACAGAAGAATTAAATCACCTTGAAGGAATAAGAATAAGAATTATGTCATGCATATCCTTCACCAATTAAATTGATGACAACCAAGGATTTGGCATACTACTTATTCTCGTTGGAAAGAATTAAAGAGAGATCTAGCACAAACTTGGATAATCTTCAACAAACCACCGGTAGGATTATGAAAAGAACAAGTGAATTAAAACGATAACAACGGAAGAGTAAACTTGAAAGAATCCCCGTAAGAATAGGGAGACGAACGAGAGGCATCAATGAAGAATATTTGGAGGACGAAGTTGAAAACTGAGAACGAAGAAATCTTCTGAAATGATGGCCTTCGGAGGATCACAATAGGAAAAGAATTCATGAAATGCTTTGGATGGGTATAAAAGAATTCCTCACAATCAGAACAATAATGAGGATGGCATGAAGCTAGAACCACGAATCTTCAAGAAGACGGGCCAAAATTTAAGAGGAACTCTTCTCCGATCTCCAAATGTTGAGAATGAAGACGAGAAAAGCCATTAGAATTGTTGAGCACTCCGGAAGAATAAAAAGATGGAAGGTGGAGCTAAAGATGAAAATAATTGAAAACAAGCTTGGAGAAGGCATGTGACTGATGGAAATCATTCTTACGTCACACTTTGACAAGAATTTGAGTATAACTCCAGAAAAAAAAATAGAAGAGTCAGGTAAGATCCTGGAAAAGACCTGTGGGTTAGGGTCCACTAAAGAAATCACCGTTGGAAAAGATTACTTAAGGGATATTGCACTGGTTGAATTAAATGGCTTGAATAAGATAACAATCCTCAAAAGGCTTGAATTGATTAAGAATGGAATTATGAATCTTCAGCACTCCGGATATGAATAACAAGAGGAGAATGATTAATTGGTGCACCGGAATAAGAAAGCATTGTGAAAAGAGGAAAAGTTTAAGATCAACACCGAAATCTTGAATTACATCCACCGGCAGAATTAGAGAACAAAAGAATGATGAACTTGAAGCTCTTGAGCATCTTCACGATAAATCACCGGATAAGAACATTGAAGGAAAAGAATGAAGAAATATCGCATGAATAAAATGGATATTTCATTTGAGAATTCTTGCTCCAAGAAGAAGAAGGGTGGGAGGGTGGGGAAAACAAAGACAACTTGGGATGAATGAAACATACACCGTCAGATTTCTCAACGACGTCTGTATGGAATAACTTGAAGAGAAGGCACACCGGTTGAAAAAAGGATTAACATGAAAAACTTGATAATTAAGAAGGACTAGCACTCTCATAGAAATATGAGAACACCGATTAGGAAGGTATGGAATCACATTTGACATCGAAGCAACTCGAATACCAGAATCAAAACAAAACAAAGGATAGATGTGTAGCAGCCTAGTCTTCACAATATCATCGGAGCAAAGAATTGAACGAATGAGTTCTGCAGGTACATCAACTTGTCGAGAAGCCACTTGGAAGAACAAAAGGTAAATAAAAAAGGAACAAGGATCAGATAGAACAAATACAAGATAGAAGTTTCGTCCGACATCTTTGTGCTGAAAGCTCATGGAACATGTTACAAAAGGGTTTTGCAATCCCCGGATCAGCATAGCCAAGGACCCTTTAAGATGCAACTCCCGATCAGAACAAGTCCATAAAACCACTTCACTCAATGTAGAACCCCGAACTTCATATCATGCATCCGTTGGAAGAATGCCTAGAACTACTAGATGAACCCACCTATAGATTTCCGAAAGTTTCCAGTTATGCAATCAGGTGTTGGGGATACACGGGAAGCACCGCGCAATCAACTCTAAACCTACATCCAGGTGTATCCATCCTTCAACACATAACCAGTCTTTCTCGGAAACTGTTTACCTCGGACCTTCGAAAAGCATCCACTATAACAAGCTATGACAATACTCTCGAACTACCTCCCCAGTACTGGGTGATGTCGGGGTTATCTTGCCACTGGCCGTATAGGAGAGATTTTCGATGTCGGCCGTCTTAAGTATTTAGTACTGCCGCGATATGCTTGTTACAATGATACCCCGAAGCTCAACTCCTCGGTAACAGGAGGCATCGAGAACAATATCCTTGTCATAAGAACATCGAAACAATCCCAGAATACTCGCGGGATCCTAAAAAAATTTTTGTGCAATTTTTGAAAGTAGAAGAGAAAAGAGTAATCGTCAAGAGTCCTCACCAGAGAGAAAGGGGATGAGAAGCAAAGAAATCCTACTCTCCGATATAATATAGGACTCAAAAAGTTTTCAGTGTGTGCCTAGACTCAACCGTCAACGATTCGATCAATCAGTGGGGGCTTCTAGGTCGGAGAAGGCTCTGATTACCAACTTGTAATGCCCAGGATGGGACTATACCTCCTACGTGTCGAGGCATGACTTAAAGGTATAAGCCCATCCTAGAATGATCTCAAGTTTGGTATCTTTGCACAACTCATGTAAAAGAGGGATTAAAATGCAAAAGGAGATAGCTGGCTAACACTCGCCACTTCACACAATACATTACATAAGCATAACATCATTCAAAACATCACAACCCGACTACGGGTGAAGATCCAAAGAAAGATACCAAAACAACATAAAGCCACAGGTCAGGATCGAATCCTAGTAGAAACCACTACTGATCGTCGAAACAACACAAGCATAAACAGCCAAACTCTTCATCGAGCTCCCGGAAGCACTGATCCAACTCCTGCATCAAGCTCGGCTGAACCTGCATCTGGTGTGGTGAAGTAACTGTGAGCCACAGAGGACTCAGCAATCCCGTTCCTGGGTAACAAGACTATTTAAGCCTTGGGTGTGGACAAGGCTGAAGAAAGAATAAGAGGTGAAGGAACAAACAAGAGTCTGCAGCAGCAACTAGCACTAACTTACGTAAAAGAGAGCGAGAAGAGAAGTGCATCGGTCGAAAGATGATCACGAAGTGATCCTAACTAAAGCCGGTCAAACATAACCCCACCGTGTTCAACTCCCGAATCCCTATTCGGAAATTGACAGTCACGGTACACACGCTGGTAGTGTATTAGTAACATTGTGTCAAGTTATCTACAACCGGAATTAACAAGCTCCCATCTGCCACATAACCGCGGGCACGGCTTTCGAAAGTTCAAACCCTGCAGGGGTGTTCCAACTTGGCCCATCACAAGCCCACGATCCGCGGAGTCGCAACTCCATAGTTGGGAAGACCCGAGTATTCTCGGAATCCCGTGCTCAAGTTAAACCGAACTAAGGTAAGGCTAATCCAGCAAATCCTCCCGGCGTGCCGACACCCTGATAGTAGCCGCGCGTATCTCGTCTCAGGCCACGACCGGATGAGCGCTACGTACAGTACCGAAGACCCCAGATAACTGGGTGGTACCGCAAGTGACTCTAGTTTGGGACCAACACCATCAGCACTGCCCCCCCCCCCTGCTATGTAGAATTAAGAAAGAGGGTTTGCAAGGCCCTTATGTAAGTTTTATTAGTTTGTTATTAGGCAAATAGTACCAATGTTGGGACTTGCTGGAAAAGACTTAGCACTTAGCGGTTTATCAAGGGGGTCCCATACACCCCAACCGTGTTAGGAACGCATAATCAAGGAACATAACACCGGTTTATACGGTTCCTAACGGCATGAGTGGAACAAATCACCAAGCAAAAGGCTTAGCCTTCCACCCTTGCCAGTATATAGATGATTTCATTTAAGAATTTATATAGTGTGATATAACCCAACCAAACTTCAACATGAAGTAAGCATCTTCAATCTTCACCTGCAACTAACAATGCTATAAGAGGGCTGAGCGAAGCGTACTTAGCCAAGCAACGGTTTGCATAGGTAGGGTGGTTAAACATGGCAATTGGTTACAAGTAGGAGGCTGACAAGAAGAACATGGGCATCGAGGCAAAACTATAGATCGAGACTTCTAGCAAGAGGCAAAAATAGTAATGGTATCCGGGTTCGGTCATCTTGCCTGGGATTCCACAAGGGAGAAGAACGGATCCAAGAAGAAGACGAAGCAACACAGTCGAGAGAATCCTCACAACTCCGGAACGAAACCGAAGCTAACAAGAGAAGCAACCGGAAAGAAAGAAACAACACGGTAAACACACAATCATAAACATGGCATACGATGCACAAACAAGTATGATGCATGTCCGGTTTAAATATGCATGGCATGGCAAAGTGCACAAACAAATACTACAAGTTAAGTGGAGATCAATATGCAACGAGTTGCATATTGACGAAACACCACATTTAATTATTTAATTGACTCTCGTTATTTACATGACAAGGTTAAATGTTTGTTAACATGGCAAAAGGTGAAGCATAAATAAACTACACTAATAAGGCAATTTAAATGCGGCCGGAGAATAACAACAACATATCCGGAAAATCCCCATGAGCATGTTTAATAATTATAAAGCAACAACAATTAAACATTCTAGTGTTGTTAACATGATGCGGATGACATGATCAAGTTTATGCAATTATTAAAAGGTTGACTTAAAAGAGATATGAAGCATTTGTCACCGTGGTGGAAAGAAAGAGGGTGCCACGGCAACGATTCCGAAAATGATGCAACGGCATCATATCGGTTCCGGTATCTCGTTGAGAGACCGGTGCAAAACAAAAGGTGGAGTGAACGAGACAAACGAGATGAAAGTGGGTTGATCCCGTCACCGGGTTCCCACGAGTCGGTGACGAGGCAACCGAGGAACATGACAACGGACGAAACGGACACGATCACACACGGGAAACATTTCATACAACCACAACAAGCATACACGGGTCATCCACGGGGTCGTCTCGTTATACCTTTGAAGCGTGCATTTCGGGGCGGTTCGAGATCGTAGAGGAAGGAGTCGTTCCGCGAGTCGTAGAGGAAGTAGTCGTTCACGGGGTGTAGCGGAAGTAATTGTTCGGGTCGGTGTCGTGGTACTTGGACGTATCGGAGAGGAACTTGAGCCGTAGTCGACGTCGGGGTACACGATGACGGTAGTCGTACACGGGTCGTCGTTGAACTTGGTGATCCGAAGGGGTACTTGAAGTTGTCGGTGCGGCAGTCGTGGTACTTGGGGGTGTCGTGTAGTCGTTCTCGGTTCTCTGCACTTGACGAAAACGAAGAAAAAACAGCAGCCGTACAACAAAACAAGAACAGGGCGGTCACGGTCTCGGAGCAGGAAAGGACGGGGCCTTCTCGGAGCACACGATCTGCTGGAGACGGAGACGGCAAGGGCTACGCCGGCCTGGGGCGCGCAAGCCGCAGCGCGGGAGGAGAGGTGCGGGCCTGGCCGCGGCGCTGGGGCCCGGATGCGTCCGCTCGGGGCGCGCTGGAGAGATGCAGAGGCGAGCTCGCGAGGGAGGCCGTACGCGTGAGGAGGAGGAGGGGCCGCGGGACCTCGGCTTCTGGCCGGCCGGAGGGACGACGAGGGCGCGGCAGGCTCGCGGCACCGCGGCGCTACACTGGAGCGCCCAGCGCGTCGGGCTGCGAGGCTCCTGCTGCAGGAGAACGAGGAGACGGCCTCGGTGGGAGCCAGACGAGGCCTTGGCGAGGCGCGCGAAGAAGAGCTCGGGCGCGGCTGCTGGGAGCCGCAGAGGAGGGAGACCGGCCGCGGGCGGAACGAGGCCGGGCGCGGGACTTGCGCAGAGGAGAGGGGGAGGCGACGAAGGGATATCCCGCGGCGACCGGCGGCTGCTGGTGAAGGCCGCACGGGGACGGCGCTGGGAAAGCGGGACAAGCCAGAAAGGGGAGATCGGTGCGGGGCGAAGGGCTCGGGGTGCGGTCGAACGACCAGGCGGCGGAGGTCGAGCGAGGAGAGGGAGAGGGAAAATCGGGATCGGGAGAGTGGGGCGATTGGTTCGAGAGGGTTCGAGAGGGTGGCGGCGCTCGCAGGGAAAGGAGGGAGCGAAGGGAAGGCTGCGAGCTGCTAGGGTTCGGTCGGGAGGGAGCTGGTCGGGCCGGCCTGGTGGAGTGGGCCAAGAGGAGGGAGGAGACTTGGGCCGCTGGGGGGGGGGGGAAAGGAGGAGGCCCTGATGGGCTGCGGCCTGAGGAAGTTGGACTCCTTTCTTTTTAAAAGATTTTTAGCAGATAAAACAAAAGAGAGAAAAAAAGACGGTGGTTAGGGCAAGAATTTGGACAAGGTTAATTTTCTCGGGCTCGTAAAAATGAGCACGACCGGAGAAAAATATAAAAGGCCAGTTCGGAAAAAAAATAATTCAAACATATTTGAATTTAATTCAAATAGGTTTGAACTAAGACGTGATTATGGAAGTGTCCAAAAATGTTCGAATTTTTGGAGGAACCACGATAAATAACGGAAAAGAATTATAGCAAGGTTTGAGGCAAAGAATTGAGATAGAAATGCATGGAGAAATATTGCAAGTGTGTTACGGTGATTTCCAACAAATGGAATATTTTAAATATAGCTCCATAATTATTAGGAGGCTTTTATATGTTATAAAGAGAAGTCATCTTCCCTCGATTTAAATGGACCGAAGGTCCACACGAATTATTTAGGTTGAGATGCAAAAATTAAAATGACATGATGGCATGATGACATGATGCAATGCAAAAAATAAATAACACAAGCAAAAGAAACACACGGGCAACCCGGAACATCTGGAATCTTCTGGAATCTTCTGGGACGTCGGTCTCGGGCGTCACAAGAAACCGATCCCTAGACCCTCCGAGACTTCATGAGATAACCCAACCATGTGCTTAATATTGGAATTGCAAGAAAACCAGTTAAGCTTCCGCAACCTTTGCTCCCCACGAGGTTCATTATGGAACTAGTGGACATAGTCAATGAGCACATTATCATCAATAAGATAGCACTAGAACTGACGATGCCATATGGAAGACCAATTTGACAGTATACGCTATGCGATAACCTTGGGGAAATATCCGAGACTCTTTGGTGGATTATGAGGCTTCATGTTGGAACGTGAAGTTGGTGCGATCATGGTAATAGGTTAGCATAGCTTTCGGTACCCCTGAGTAAATTGGATTTAGTAGGATAATTATGTTCGCAAGCTGAAATTCTTAGAGGTGTAAGGATTTGACATAACCAGGGGATATTGATAGGAGATAGTTGATATTACGATAACGACTTGGGGGAACATGTAGGAATTCTCGTAGGACATGAGATTTGGATTTAAATAGGTGATCCTAGTGGAGTATAGATGTTGAGTGAGTGTATATGGTTCGGAGTAAATTGGATTTAGACTGATGGTCTCGATCATGATACCATGTTTCTCGGTGGACGATAAACTAGGACATTGGATTAATTGCCGAAGTTGATTTAGGGATCTATATTAGCTTGACGCTGGAGGTTACTTGACCTCGATAATGTAAATTGGTGGACTAACTATTGTAAGGATAGCCTTTCAAGTATTTGGGGATTATAGGACATTAGAAGATCATGTGGAAGACGATAGACATTGGATTTGTAGAATAAATGAATTATATACTAGTTGATGGAAGTTAATGGGATTTTGGAGTTGATTCTTAGGAAGGAAACCAGATCTTGGATGGGTATACGATGTGTTTCCGTAGGATAGAGATGCACTATCTTTGAGCTTGGAAGAATAGGCTGAGCACTTGGATTGTCATGTTTCATTCAAGCTTAGCAGCTTGTATGTTCTACCCATTTATTTTTGCATAGATATCAGTTTGTGGATAGTTGACATATATGGTTTTGTTAGACCTCCTCTCGGGAGCCATGAGGATATGAATAGCATGAGTGATGTTTGGAGTTGATCTATACGAGATGCTGCTTTCGGTGGTATAAGGTGATTTGTTTGAAGGACTCGATGGAACAATTGTCATCTCAGAAACTGTGCTCAAGGATAAGATCATAAGCCTTTACTCGCACCCTAGAATCCTTAAACCCTTAAGACTTACCAAGCCAAATCATACTCAATCGAGACAACCACCAATGCCCCGGCCTACTTTACGTACCCCATAGACGTCATGGAGTACTTGGACAAGTTAGTTGTCATCTTTATTTAGTGACATACCTAAGGCGGAAGAAGAGCCGTTCATCTGGTAAGAGAACATTTGAAAACTTCCATGACTAGGAGGAAGAACTATACCAACCACTGTTGTCGATAAGGAAACTTCCGTGTCGAAGACCATGTGAATCTGCAAGCCTCTCCTCTCAAAAGAACCAAGCATTTCCATGTCAAAGGGAAGCTCACACCAAGATAATCGACCCCATTCGAGATAACTACAAGAAGAAGAGAAGATGGTCACCAGTTGGAGTTACCACCTTAGTTACCCACTTTGCACAATGTTTTCCACGTGACACAACCCCGAAAGTGTTTTTAACTTCCTGACAAGCATGATCCCTACAAGGGCATCGATCCCTGAGCCATCGACCCCAACCCAATCTGATAAACCATGAAAGACCCATTAGCAACCTGGATCAAGCAGAACGTCATACACGAAGACGCACCATCAAGTACTTCAAGGTTTAGTGGAGCAACCAAACCGAGTAAGGAGGCTCATTCGAGCATCAAGACTACATCATATCCAAATTTCTGTATTCCTTTCCGTGCCTAGTTTGGGAATCTCGGGGACGAGATTCTTGTAAGGGGGGTAAGTCTGTCACACCCTGATTTTCAGGCCACAATACTTAAGCTAATAAATGATGATAAAATGTGGTTTTACAAAAACTTTTGAGTGTTTTGGACTTTTCTTGATTGGATTTTTGTCTGCTGTTTGCAAGTGCTCTAAAAATCAAATAAATCTTCCAACTCTTATACTTCTTCTCCTTGATCCAAAACATTGCCCAATGATCATGCCATGTCTATAGGACAGAAAAAGTATTTTTTTGGCAAAAATAATTTGGCCAAAAAGTATTTTCTAAATTAGGTTTTCCAAAAACTCCTAAATTTTGACTTGAACTAGATGTACTTAATTTAGGGTGTGAAAAGTCTTTCAAAAAGTATATTTGACAACTATTAGAAACAGGACTCCCGGAAACCACAAAAATATTATTTTCAAAGTAATTTTACTATTTTATTTAAAGGCTTTTTCATAAGGATAGAAATGGTCTTTAATAGGTTAATTTTTTTATGTTTCAAAAATATTTGAAAAATTTAGGGAAGTTCATTGGACATATATTGTACATATATAAGTGTTTAAACACATGGTAATGTTCAAAATATTGGACAAAACCCTCCAAAACCGTTTCTGCATAATTCAAATATTTGAAATATTTCTATAAGAAATATTGTCAAATAAATCCAGGAAACTTCTAGCAAGTCACATATGCCTAATGTGATCATCCTGCAAAGTATTATTCCAATCAAAATATTCTTGGTTCACAAAAGTGCCCCAAAACCATCCGTGTCCAGATCCAAATTTGAGCAACACTACATTGCCAACTGTCTCCTTTTGATCTCAATTTTTGTGGACATGTTCAATCCTCAAGTTATGACCCAGCACCAAGTGGTGAATCAAGGAGAAAATATTTGCATGAATAAATCACGGCAAACCCATTTTAGTTGATTTCTAGGGTTTGCTAAAGTTACGTTGGCCACTGTCTTCAATTAAGCTCAAACTTGGTGACTAACCTCATTACTATATGTCATTTGATCTTGTTAAATATCATGTGAAGTAGAATTCATCTCCTCCCCAGTTCAATGACTGAGAGGGTAAAATTCCATTTTACTCCTCTGGACAACCCTTCTCTCTCTCTCTCTCTCTCTCTCTCTCTCTCTCTCTCTCTCTCTCCGCCTCACTCCTCTTCTAGTGTGCCTCCATGGCATCCAAGGCACCAACCCACTTGTTTAACCCTCCTAGAGTTGCTAGACACTTGTGGCCATGGCTTGGGCACCAAAAAAATGCCAATGCCCGCCATTTGGGAGCTCTAGAGCATGCTATAGTGAACTAGGGCACTGTAGCAAATATTTGCCCGATGCCTCCGGCCACCTCAGGCCACCCCCGCATGCCTGCCTGAGCCCCTCGACGTCCGCAGCATGCTACACCCCTGTCCGCCTTCTCTTTCTTTCTTTCTCCTAGTGCCCCCCTTCACATGCGCGCCGCCCGCCAGAGAGCTCCAATGAGCAAGCTCACATGCGTGCATCCTCTAGCACTCGCCCGCTCCCTCTCTTTTTCCCCTGGTTGTAGACCACCTCCACAAATGCCCAGGACACCTTTCCACTGGCCCCCGCGGCCCCTAGTCTTGGCTATGTCCTCGTCGGCACACAAGGCCACGGTGAACCTCGGGCAGGCTATATAAGGCCACCCCGAGCCCCTTTCTCTCCACCCATCGCTCTCTACCACTGCCTCTCGACTGCTTGAGCCAACTCCTCCTCAGAGCAGCCAGAGATCGAGATTGAGTTCGAGCTCTGCCGCCTTGGTCGTCTGGCGTACGCATGGTGCAGGCCTCCTCCCCACGCTTTTCCTCAATCTAGAACCACCATGTCCCACAAACATTTTCCCCACCATTTCCCCATTTGTTTGCAGCCGGGGATGACCGGAGAAAACACCTCCCGACGCGTCGCTGCCCTGCATCCTCGTCACCGGTGAACCAAGCCACCCCGGCGACCACCTCTGGCACCACCCGAACGACGGCAGGCTCCTGAGTCCAACGGTGTCGTCATCTCCTCCTGTCGTGCCCCGTACCGTCACCGGTGCGCTCGCCGACCCCTCTAGTCACAAGGTTGAAGATGACAGGGGGCCGCCTATCATCCTCACCTCTCTCCCTCCCCCCTCTTTGTCGCTTATGGCTGGGCCCCACCTGTCGGGTTTAAACCCAGGCAGGCGCGCGCGCCTTGGCTCGCCCAGGCCGGCTCAATTGTAGTCCAACCCAACTAGGTCAGTTTAGGCCCAGTATGCCCTAGGCTTCTCATTTTTCTTTTAACAACTGCACTCCAAAAATTCCACAGATCAAAATACTTGCCCAAATGTAATAATTCCAACTCCTAAGTTCTTCTAAAAACTCCACCTATTTAATGGTGCAACTTTCATGCACATCCATGTACTGTTCAAATTTAAATTTAAATTTCAGCATTTAAATCCCTCTTTAGAAATCCATTTATTTGTTTCTAAAGGTCAAATTCCAAAACTAAGAATTTTCCATTCTTAGTTTTCATCCTAATATTTATCAAAAATGATTGAACATTTTGCGATGTTAGGTTATGACGTTGATGAAAGAGTTGGACCAAAGACATTTGAAGACTCCGAGGACTTTGTTGAGCCAAGCAAGCATCCCTTTGACCATGATGAACCCTTTTACATCATAATAGCATTTCCCATTGTATCATCAAATGCATGATATCTTGAATGGCAACCTTGCTAGACTTGCCTCAGTTGCATACTCCGTTGATACTTGCATTATTCATGACTCTACCCTTGCTTAGATGCGTGTTGGTGGAAATTAGATATATTCTATAGTAATTGGCTACGCAAACAAGGCAGGGCTATGCATTGAAAGAAACAAGTGTGGTTTGACATACTTTCGAAAGTCCCAGTGGGTGCCACTGATGCCCCTAGGAGATGATGTTGAGCTAGGTCACTACTCAACGGAGAGGTTGTGTACCGACTCATGGTGGATGTGTTGTTCCCAAAGACGGATTAGATTTAAGATTTGTCGACCGTCCCAACCAAACAAGCGCAACCACTCTAGCTTTATATGGGAAAGGGCATTATTCATTACCTAGTTTGTGCTAACATGGATGCCCGCATTACGAGTGACGGGAGTGGCGTGGTCACTCTCGGGACGGGGTCATGTTTGGATAGGCGGCCATGACTGTGTTTACAGGGCACAGTGTGACGCCCTGAGATCGATGCGCCAGGTGTCAGCCAGTTATTCGTCGTCGTTGCCATATCATTTGCTTGCGTGTTGCATTTTTCCCTATCATCATGTGCATTGCATCCTCATGTTTTTCAAAACATGCATCCGTTCGAGTCCGCCCGTCCTCTCCGTTGTCCGTTCTGAGCCCAGACACACTCGCACGTGCCCGTGGTACCTCCGAAACCTCCTCTTATAAGTGGCCAAAAAACGTTCTCGGAATGGGCTGAAACTAGGCGTGCAATCTTATTAAATTGTAGGTAGACCGTCTGTCAAATTTCGTCGCATTCGGAGTTCGTTTGATAACCCAACTGTTAAACTATAACGACACCGTTGTCGGTTTATTCGTAGGATGTTTCGGTCTTCGAAACTGCCGCCGGGCCTCTCTCTCTCTTCTCTCCCTGCAGCCATGGCCTTCTTCACAGCCCATCAAACGACTCCCTCCGACAGGAACCGTTAGATCATGATCGGAGGGCTCCGACACCCCCTAAAACCCCCTAACCCCAGCACCAACCCTATATAAACCCCCATAACCTGCCAATTTTGGCCTACCTAGTCTTCTCCTCCCCTAGGCCCCCTTCTCGGATCCGCCGCCACCAGCCACAACCAGCCACCTCCACTTCCAAATCCGGCGAAGTCCAGCCCGTGCCCGCCACTTGGCGGCCTCTGGTTGCCCCTCCAACGCCAGTCAGTGCCCCTCCAACACTGGTAAGCCTCCACGTCGCGTCCTCTCCACCTCCCAGCCACGCCAGGCCCGTGGGGCCCAGATCCGCCGCCACGGGCCACGCGGGGCCCAAGGTCGGCTGCGCCTGGCACCCGACCCCGCCGTCCTTCGTCTTTGTTCCCGACCATGCCTCCTCCCACTCGATCCCGATCTGGATCGGGAGCATCATGGTACATGTTAAATTTTTGCTTAACAACTTGAACTTAAGGATTGTTCGGATCTGGACCAATTTCAAAATTTGCATATGAGGACTTACCGGAATTTTATATGTTGTTTCCGGCCTCATTTAAATTTGCCTTGTGTGTTGATCTTGTTGCTTCATCCCTTGCCATGATTTGCATCATGTAGCCTTATCATGCATCGTACTTGGTTGAGCATCTTGTCTTGATTATGTGTTGTGTATTTACCGTGTTGCTTGGTTCTTCTCGTTAGTGCTTGTTCCGTTGCGATCGTGAGGATTCGTTCGGCTATGCTTCATTCGTCTATGTGGCTTCTTCTTCGTCTTCTTCATGGACTCGATCTTCTTCCTTGTGGGATATCAGGCAAGATGAGCGTCACCTTGGAGCTCATTACTATCATTGCCATGCTAGTTGTCTCGATGCTATCGCTATATGTCGCACTACCTATCTTTTGTTGTCAGCCTCTCCTTGTTGCCACGAAACCTCTAACCTTTGACACCATCCTAGCAAACCGTTGTTTGGCTATGTTACCACATGCTCAGCCCCTCTTATAGCGTTGTTAGTTGCAGGTAAAGATGAAGATTGCTCCATGTTGGATCTTGGTTGTTGGAATATCACAATATCTGTTACTATAATTAACACACCTATATACTTGGCAATGGGTGGAAGGCTTGGCCTTTTGCTCGGTGTTTTGTTCCACTCATGCCGCCTTAAGAACCGATAAACCGGCGTTATGTTCCTTGATTTTGCATTCCTAACGCGGTTGGGTATATGGGGACCCCTTGACAGTTCGCTTTGAATAAAACTCCTCCAGCAAGGCCCAACATTGGTTTTACTTTGCAACATAATAAAAACTTAATTAAATAATTAGATTGCATAGGGGGTCGTGTCCTCGGGTTCTTAATTCCACATAACAGGGGGGCCAGTGCCGATGGTGTTGGTCCCAAACTAGAGCACCATGCGGGGCCACCCAGTTACTGGGGCTTCCTGTTCCTGTACGCGTCGCTTATCCGGTCGTGGCCAGAGAAAGATACGCGCGGCTACTATCAGGGTGTCGGCACGCCGGGAGGTCTTGCTGGACTTGTTTTACCATTGTCGAAATGTCTTGTGCACCGGGATTCCGAGTCTGATCGGGTTGTCCCTAAGATAAGGGGTATTTTTACCTCTGCTGATCGTGAGAGCTTGTGATGGGCTAAGTTGGGACATCCCTGTAGGGTTATAATCTTTCGAAAGCCGTGCCCACGGTTATGTGGCAGTTTGGAATTTTTTAATGTCCGGTTGTAGAAAACTTGACAGAGGATCCGAATTAAAATACACAACAGTGTGAGTAACCATGAGCGTCTGTTTTCAATTTGAGAAGAGAACATGGTGGGGTTATGTTTGACTTGTAGGTAGTTTAGGATCACTTAGCGATCAATACTAGTTTGCGACCGTTTGCGTAGATGCTCATCTTGTTCTTGTACTTGTATGTTAGCCACCATACATATGCTTAGCCGTTGCTGCAACCTCACCACTTAACCTCTCCATACCCTTTAAGCATTGCTAG
Source organism: Secale cereale (assembly GCA_902687465.1). Classification (NCBI taxonomy): domain Eukaryota; kingdom Viridiplantae; phylum Streptophyta; class Magnoliopsida; order Poales; family Poaceae; genus Secale; species Secale cereale. The sequence continues at coordinate 318,302,798 of LR738710.1, forward strand.
TCTTGATACCCATGGTTATGGTATTGCTGAGTCCTCGTGGCTCACAGATAATACAACAACAGTTGCTGGTGCAGGTTCCAATGACTTGACGTGAGTGCGTTGTTTACTTGTGTTGGAGTTCTTTCTTCTTCTCCGTCGACCCTGGGATAGGTTCCTGGTCGGCAGCCTGGGATAGCAGGAGGGATGTTGTTGTGCTTTTCATGTTTTTCATCCGTAGTCGGATGACTTGTGTATAATATGTTGTATTAATGTGACTATTGTATGACTTGTATGTATCCCCCTTATTTGTATGTAATGGTACGATGTATTGATATCCATCTTGCTAAGCGTCCGAAATGCGGTGGTGCCCCAATCACGAGTTCGTCACGTGATCGAGATAGAATAGCATCTTGGGCGTGACACACAGGACACACCGTTGGTACACGTGCTTGTGCTATGTGATGAATATGGGAGTGTGGCTCCACAAAAAATTATTATGTGACAATGTTTGGCACGGGGGCTACTACCAATCGAGTGGACTCTTTGTTGGTCACGCCTAGGGAAAGGTAGTGATCAGGTGCTTACCCCGGGTACTTGAGGTACCGCGGGTCGTGGATGACACGGAAGCTCCCCAGATCTTGTGTGTAAAGTGTGCAACCTCTATAGAGTGTCAATCTACTCGAAGAGCCGTGTCCATGGTCAAGGACAATTGGGTTGTGCTGCTTAGACTATGTCCATATGTTTCTTTAAAACAATACGGGTTGAGTATATTTTTGATGTGAGGAAGTCATGATGAGCTTGAGCATGAGTTGTTCAAAATTCTTTCTCGATGTTGATGTCTGTAACCTCCTAATACTTGTTGCAGACACATTCATGTTATTAATAAGTGTTGATCATACTGGCATGAGGAAACCAGCTGTATGCAAAATGCCAATTTAGTAGTAGAGCCTTGCATAATTATTCTGTTATCACTCTTGGGTTGATTGTGAGTACTTTCAAACGTACTCACTGGCTTGTCCCTGCCTATTTACTTGGTGAGGCGTCGAAGAGCAGGAATATGAAGAAGAGTTCTTTGGTGGGGATCGTGTGAGCTAGGATGCTTTCCCAGCTAGAATGATTGTAGGGTTAAGGCATATGGCATGGGTTCACGCTATCGTTGAAGATTTCCGCTGCGGGTTTATGCTGGCTTTTCCATAATGGTCATAATTTGTGTAAGACGGTATGTATGGGTGTAAGACTCTTGTTCTTCATATTCTATGTGTTCAGTGAGCATTGATCTCTAGGATTACTATCGGTGCAATAGACCGTGGGCCCGTTCCACCTAACTGTGCACATGCTCGAGGGCAAGTTTGCAACATTAAGTACCAGACAAAGACACTAAGTGATCAGCTCCTAGATGAACCAGCATTCTAGCCAAGGACAAGGAGACTGAGGCAACCAAGGTGCAAGATGCCACTAGAAGGGAAACCATCCTTGTCGGGCATAGGAGTCTGGCGGGGAGCCGGATTCGCCCGGTAGCAAGTCACTAGGATCAACCCGGCAGGCTTGTCGGGGCATGCGGATGGAAAACTCGACATCACAACAATGTCCATCGCCAATCAGTGCGGTGTCAAGCTTTAAGGTGGCTTAGTGGCCACCCCTGGATATGTGGCAGCTATTTCCTACCACAAGAACCACCAAATGACACCCGTTCAGAGACGTGTCAAGCAAACAAGTACACAACTAGTAGAACAAGCCGACAAGGCTTGCCGGATGAGCTATGATGTGACAGTAAGCACTGCATTTAATGCACCCTGTCAGCTGCAGAGTTAGGTATGATAGCACTGTTTGCTATCTAATCAACTTTGAAAGACTAATTTGCCACTTTGGTGACCCCTTAACCTATAAAAGGAGGCTCATGGAAACCGTAGAAAGGATTCGGCCATTCGAAGCCGAACACACTCATACACCCGACCACTCTCGCCTTGCCACCTCTTGAGCATGCGTTGGTTTTCCCTTGAAGAGGAAAGGGTGATGCAACAAAGTAGCATAAGTATTTCCCTCAATTTTTGAGAACCAAGGTATCAATCCAGTAGGAGACTACAATCAAATCCCTCGTACCTGCACAAACAAATAAGAACCTTGCAACCAAAGTGATAAAGGGGTTGTCAATCCCTTCTCGACCACTTGCAAAAGTGAGATCTGATAGAGATAATAAGATAATATTTTTGGTATTTTTGTTGTATAGATTGAAAAGTAAAGATTGCAAAATAAAAGATAGCTAGTAGATGGAGATTGATATGATGGAAGATAGACCCGGAGGCCATATGTTTCACTAGTGGTTTCTCTCAAGATAGCAGATTTCTACGGTGGCTGAACAAATTACTGTCGAGCAATTGATAGAAAAGCGCATAGTTATAAGAATGACAAGTAGACCGAAACGATTCTGCATCTACTACTATTAATCCACACGTCGACTGCTATCCAGCATGCATCTAGAGTATTAAGTTCATAAGAACAGAGTAATGTCTTAAGCAAGATGACATGATGTAGAGGGATAAACTCATGCAATATGATATAAACCCTATATTTTTATCCTCGATGGCAACAATACAATACGTGCCTTGCTGCCCCTGCTGTCACTGGGAAAGGACACCGCAAGATTGAACCCAAAGCTAAGCACTTCTCCCATTGCAAGAACGATCAATCTAGTAGGCCAAACCAAACTGATAATTCGAAGAGACTTGCAAAGATATTTAAATCATGCATAAATGATTTCATAGAAGAAGAAAATATTGTTCATAGATAATCTTGATCATTAACCCATAATTTATCAGATCTCGACAACCACACCGCAAAAGAATTACATGGAATAGATCTCCAAGAAGATCGAGGAGAACTTTGTATTGAGATCGAAAGAGAGAGAAGAAGCCATCTAGCTAATAACTATGGACCCGAAGGTCTGTGGTAAACTACTCACAACTCATCGGAGAGGCTATGGTTTTGATGTAGAAGCCCTCCATGATCGATGCCCCCTCCGGTGGAGCTCCGGAACAGGCCCAGGATGGGACCTCACGAGTACATAAGGTTGCGGTGGTGGAAATAGGGTTTCATGGTGCTCTCGGATGTTTTCAGGGTATATAAGTATATATAGGAGGAAGAGGCACGTCGGTGGAGAAACGAGGGGCCCACGAGGGTGGGGGCGCGCCCTCCCCCTCGTGGCCGCCTCGTTTCTTTCCTGATGTGTACTCCAAGTCTTATGTGTTGCATTTGTTCCAAAAACGACTCTCCCGAAGGTTTCATTCCGTTTGGACTCTGTTTGATATTCCTTTTCCGCGAAACACTGTAATAAGCAAAAAACAACAATTTACACTGGGCCTTGGGTTAGTAGGTTAGTCCCAAAAATAATACAAAAGTGTATAATAAAGCCCATTAAACATCCAAAACAGATAATATAATAGCATGGAACAATCAAAAATTCAAGATACATTGGAGATGTATCAAGCATCCCCAAGCTTAATTCCTGCTCGTCCTCGAGTAGGTAAATGATAAAAATAGATTTTTTTATGTGAAATGGTACCCAACATAATTCTCAATGTAATTCCTTTATTGTGGCATGAATGTTCAGATCTAAAAGATTCAAGACAAAAGTTTAATATTGACATAAGAAATTTAACAGTTCAAGCATACTAACAAAGCAATCATGTCTTCTCAAAATAACATGGCCAAAGAAAGTTATCCCTACAAAATCATATAGTCTGGCTATGCTCTATCTTCATCACACAAAATATTTAAATCATGCACAACCCCGGTTTTAGCCAAGCAATTGTTTCATACTCCAATTTTTCAAACTTTTCAACTTTCACGTAATACATGAGCGTGAGCCATGGATATATCACTATAGGTGGAATGGAGTGGTTGTTGTGGAGAAGACAAAAGAGGAAGATAGTTACACATCAACTAGGCGTATCAATGGGCTATGGATATGCCCATCAATAGATATCAATGTGAGTGAGTAGGGATTGCCATGCAACGGATGCACTAGAGCTATAAGTGTATGAAAGCTCAACTAAAGAAACCAAGTGGGTGTGCATCCAACTTGCTTGCTCACGAAGACCTAGGGCATTTTGAGGAAGCCCATCATTGGAACATACAAGTCAAGTTCTGTAATGAAAATTCCCAGTATAGTGATACTATACTATAGTGTTAACTTTGTGACTAAGAGGCTCCCCCTCCCCTGTCCCTCCGCCGGCGGCCACTCCGGCCCCGGCATCCACCTCCCCCCGCCGGCGGCCACTCCGGCCCCGGTGTCCCTTCTCTCCCCCTCTCCCGCGGCCACTCCGGCCGCTCGCGCTCTGAGGCCGCGCTCCCCGCTTCCGCTCCTCTGCCATGGCTTCTGGTTCTGCCAGCCCGACATCGGTGTCCTCCAAGCTGCAGCCCATCGTTTCCGGGCTGGGGTTGTTTGGTGAGTCCGGATCCGAGGGCTCCTCGACTGCTGCTGGTGGTGCGCTGGCCGGGGCTGACCAGGGGGCGGCTGCTGGTTCCGCGGCTCCGCGGCGCAGACCGGGGCCGTCGCGCAAGGCACTCTTGTGCAAAAGGAGGGCACTTCGGCTGCAGGCTGGGTCGGGTGGTGCTCGGCCTCGTTCCTCGCGCTCGCCGGCGTCGTCGCCGGAAAGGAGGGAAATTCCGGCGGACTTTTTCGGCCACTGCTTCAGCTGTTTCCGCGAGGGCCATCGTCGGGAGGATTGCTGGTTTCCCCCGCTCTGCATTAGGTGCGGCATGGAGGGCCACATCTCGACGGTGTGCAAGCGGCCTAAGAGCCCCAGGGCCGAGGAAGATCTCCGGCGAGAGGTGGTAGCCAAGGTAGCACGCGCTTCACAGCCGTCGACGCAGGCCGGACCAGCGAGCAGGCTGACACCGGCGACTAGGCAGATCGCTCCTTTGGAGAGGTCCTCGCCAGTTCCGGTTGTCACCGCACCTGTGGGTCTGGGCAGGTGTCTGCTGCAGTGGTGGCTACGGGCAATCTCTGCGTCCTCCGTCGTACGCTGGAGATGGAGGATCTCGAGCAGCGCCTGAGGCTGGCTGTGGTGGCCTATGTGGGCGGCTCCAGGCAGCAGTTTCATGCCAGGAGGCCGCGGAAGCTCTTTTTGTTCAGCTGCAAATCCCTCGCCATCGTTTTTCTGTCCACAAGTTTCATCCCGAGGATTTTCTGGTGGTGTTTGCGGCGCCGGAGTTGCGCAATAGGGCTTTGGCTGCGGGTACCGCCGAACACGGCTTCTTCAAGCTGTTCGTGAAGCCCTAGCTTAAGCAAGCTCAAGCTGTCTCAAGGGTGATGCGCACGCAGGTTGATCTCATGATTGAGGGGATTCCTTCTCACACTTGGACGTCCGAGACGGCGGCGGAACTGCTTGGTTCGTCGTGCTTGGTGGAGAGTCTGGCGCCTGAGACCGAGAACAGGGAAGACCTGTCTCTGTTCAAGCTCCGTGCCTGGTGCGTGGATCCGGATGAGGTGCCGGTGGACAGGCGGCTTTGGGTGCCGGAGCCGGAAGTGCTTGGAGGGCCTGCGGCGAGAACGCCTGTGTCCAGGGCGCTGCTGGAGTACAAGACACTGATCAACATTGGTAGGATTCGTGAACATGAGGGGACTGAATGCTGGCTGAGACCACCAAGTTCTGATGGGAGCGGCCACAGCGGACTTCCAGAGGATTCCCGCGACTTTTCTGGTAGGGGCGAATGGCGTGTTCTGCCGTGGACGCGAGGTACGCGGGATCGGCGCGGAGGTGTGCTAGGTTGTGGGGCGCCTGGCGGATCATACATGCAGGCTCTGATGGGGCGCATCGGGCCTTCAAGCTGGGGAATCCCTCCTATGAACCAAGGCACAGTGACGAAAACGAGATCGCCGGCAGTCTCCACGGCGGTCACCGCGTCTAGAGAGGTAAGACGGTTGGCTGCCAAGGCGGGGTCTCCTGTGGTGTAGGCAGCCACAGAAGATCCGGGCTTGGGCTGTGGGGTCGCTCCCCCACCCACCGCGGAGAGGTCTGGATCCATACTAAAGGCGCCAAGTGGAAGAGCTTTTGACCAAGGTAGGAATGCAGGCCTGGGGCCAGCCAATCCCGTGCTTCAGCCGCTGGTCCAGACAGAGGAGGATCCCAAGGCTTCTGGCAAAGCGGACAAAGGAGGGGTGGTTTCGAGGCCGCCTAGGGCTGGGAAGGAGGCACCTGGGGATCCCGATGCATCTACGATTGCTCTGGAAACCACTCCATTGGTTGTTGCGGTAGAGGATTCCCCTCCAGCCTATCCGGACGCTCTAGTGGGGCCCGTGCTAGAAGGGTCTGTTGGGTCTGCGCCAGACCAGGAGTGCGGGAGGGCCGAGGTAGAGACCAGGTCTGGCTCCCCTGAGATGCCCGACAAGAGAGCTGATGGGTGGGCCCCGGTTGAGGATCTGCTGCAGCGAGCGCAGCCAATGGCGATCGTTGGTGATAGCGGTCTGCATGCAGATGTAAATCTAGTGGGACCGGAGCTACATGAGTTACACCTCGCCAATGCATGTACGGATGTGTCTACGTACAATGCATGCATGCAAGATTTTTTCAAGGACAATCTTGGTGAATTGGATCGGGCCAACGAGCCGCAGCTCCCTGCGGGGCATCTATCGGCCAAGGAGATTATCGCGCTAGGGAACATCAAAACTTTCTGTGCCGGGCTCCTCAAGAAACTTGCACCGCCGCTACTTAAGGAGTTTGAAGGACTTAGAGGAGTACGGACTGGACAGGACCCGTTGACACCGCGTCGCACGACTCGGTCTGCTTGCTCAGGTGGTTCCAAGAAGACTAAAGCGTCGACTGCCGAAACGGTGCTTCTCAAAACTTTGGGCTTCGACTGCGATGATTTGGCCGTGTCGGAGGACGCGCTTGGTCAGCTGCGCATGGTATTTGACTCAGCTCTTCAAGAGCCACAGTTAAGGGCTATCACAGCCATCTTTGGGAAGGCAATTCCGCTCAACCTGGCAGGAGAGGCAGGAATGGACGTGACTATCATGGCACAATAGGCGTGACAGTTTTTTCGTGGGGCTGGAGTCATCCTTTTTCCGATGTCTCTCAATGCCTTGGAGTTAACATGTTGGAATGTTAGAGGCCTCAACAACCCGGCCAAGAGGAAGGCACTTAGAGGCTTTGTGGACTCTATTCGTGCGGCCATAGTTTTTATTTTAGAAACTAAGCTAGAGGTTGTTAACATCTTTGTAATCCTGCAGTGCATGGGACCAAATTATGATGGTTTTACTTACTTACCAGCATCGGAGACGAGAGGTGGCATCCTTCTGGCTTGGGACACCTCTAGGGTGCTAGTGTCGAATTTTGTTAATGATTCACACTGCATCACCAGCTATGTCTCGCCTAAGGAAGGGGCTCCGTGGTGGCTAACAGTAGTTTACAGGCCGCAGGAGAATGAGCAAAAAAATAACTTTCTGAACGAGCTCTCAGACAGAAGATCTCTTTGCCCGGGCCCATGGATAGTGATTGGCGACTTCAATCTTATCCTATATGCGGCGGACAAGAACAACTCGAACTTGGATCGTAGAATGATGGGAAAGTTCAAGAAATTTGTGGACAATAATGCTCTCAAGGAGCTGTTTATGCATGGGCGCAAGTTCACATGGAGTAATGAAAGGGAGACGCCCACATTAACGAAAATCGACCGTGCGTTCGTATCTGTGGACTGGGAGCTCGAACACCCGGATTGCCTGCTGCAAGCTCTGTCCACTCAACACTCGGATCACTGCCCTCTTCACCTCACTCTGCATGAACCCATGCATCACAAAAAGAGGTTCCGTTTTGAGAAGTTCTGGGTCAAGATGGACGGTTTCTTGGACGTCGTAAAGGAGGCTTGGACTTGCGACACCGGCATCACGGACCCTTTTGTGCGGCTAGATATTTTGCTGCGCAGCACGGCCAGAGCTCTTGCTGCTTGGGGCCAAAAGGATATTGGTAACATCAAGCTATAGATTGCCATAGCGAACATCGTCATCATGCGTTTCGATTGCGCTCAGGAAAACCGTAGGCTTACGGAGGAGGAAAGATGGCTCAGAAGAGCGCTAAAGCATCTAGTTCTTGGCCTGGCATCTCTAGAGAGGACCATTGCTAGACAAAGGTCGAGAATTACTTGGCTCCATGAAGGGGATGCGAATACACACTTGTTTCATCTGGTGGGTAATGGGAGGCGAATGAAAAACTATATTCCATCGTTGAACATAGATGGGCGCACTATCACCACTCAACAAGGCAAAGAAGAAGCCTTCTACAACGCTTACAAGAATCTGCTGGGCAAGGACGTGGCCCAAGAGTTCACACTCGACTTGGAGGGTCTTGGAGTTACTCGCGTTGACCTCTCGGAGCAGGATCGTATGTTTACTGAGGAAGAAATTTGGGCAGTAATCAAGGATTTACCTTCGGATAAGGCTCCGGGGCCAGACGGGTTTATCGATCTCTTCTTCCAAAAAGCTTGGGAGGTGATCAAGGCAGATCTCATTCCGGCAATTAACAAGCTATTCCTTGGAAATGGTAGGGGTTTTGGGCGGCTCAATCAAGCTTTCATCACCCTCTTGCCGAAGTCTCCGGATGCGTGTTCGGTTTTTGAGTTTCGCCCGATTAGCCTTGTGCATAGCATTCCGAAGATTGCTTCTAAGCTTCTCACGACTAGGCTCAGACTTCGCATGGGGGATCTTGTCCAAGTGAACCATTCCGCTTTCATCAAGGGGAGATGCTTGCATGATAACTTTCTTCTTGTGAGACAAATGGCTCGCTCGATGCACAAAAGGAAAGCCAAAGGAGCACTGCTCAAGCTTGACATCACTAAAGCTTTTGACTCCTTGGCGTGGCCGTTTCTGTTTGAAGTGTTAAGGGCCAAAGGGTTTTCGGAGAGGTGGTTATCTTGGATTGCCTTTCTTCTTACCACAGCCAGTTCTAGAGTGATCGTCAATGGATGTGCTGGTGGAAAGTTCATGCATGCTAAAGGATTAAGGCAGGGGACTTGATTTCACCACTACTCTTCATTATTGTCATGGACGTCCTTACACACATCATTATCAAGGCACACGAGGTAGGTGTGATGAGCATAATCAAGGGATGTAGCCCTGTGCAACGTTTGTCCCTATACACGGATGATGTGGTTCTTTTTATTAAGCCCACATGGCCGGACCTCTTGTTGGTAAAAGAAGTTCTCACCATCTTTGGTATAGCTTCTGGACTTAAAGTAAACTTTGCCAAATCCGCGGCTATCGTGATTCGGGTGGAGCCTGAGGATGAGAAGATTGTTAAAGCGGCACTACCTTGGAAGATTGAGACCTTCCCATGCAAGTACCTTGGGTTGCAGTTGAGTATTCGGCAGCTCAAAAGATCGGAATGGCAGCCGATGGTGGATGCTGCTCTTCACATCATGCCAGGTTGGCAAAGGGGGTTGGTAACTAGACCAGGCAGGCTTGTTCTCGTTAATCAAGTCATGAGAGCTCGGGCCACGCATCACCTTATGATAGCGGAGGCGCCAAAATGGGCACTTGAAAGGGTGGACAAAGGCTGTCGGGCCTTCTTCTGGGCCGGTACTGAGGAAGTTACGGGAGGTAAATGTGTCATATCTTGGGCGAGAGTATGTAGGCCTAAGAACTTGGGAGGCCTTGGTGTAATTGATCTATACAAGCAGGACATCGCTCTCTGTCTAAGATGGGAATGGCTTAAATGCACTGATGCTTCCAGGCCGTGGCAAGGTCTCAGTTTGACCGCGGACAAACATCTTGTGCAAGCTTTTGGAAGCTTGGTAAAATGGAAGGTTGGAGTGGGTGACAAAATTTTGTTTTGGAAGGATAGGTGGCTTCACGGCGCCACCATATTGGAAATCGCCCCTTTAGTTGCGAAGTCTGTACGTACGCAAGTCGCCAACAGAAGACTAGTCCGGGATGCAGTGCGCTTGCACCCTTGGATGAATGATGTGGTAGGTTACTTGTGCACGGAAGGCTTAACCCAGTTTATTGGCCTATGGGAAATCTTGGAGGAGGTGCATCTGGACGATCGGGCTGAGGACAACCCATTTGGGCCTGGAATGCATCGGGGACGTACTCTGCGTCTTCCGCTTATAAGATGCTTTGCGAGGGAGGAGTGAGGTTCCACTCATTTGGAGCCATTTGGAAGTGTTGGGCACCGCCGGCCTGCAAAATCTTCATCTGGCTGGCGATACAACATCGTCTATGGACGTCTGACAGAAGGGCTAGGCATGGTTTGCAAGATCAAACTTCAAAATGATTTCTATGTGATCAAGAGGAGGACACGGTTGATCACATTTTACAGCAGTGTGTGTTCTCGAGGCAGGTATGGTTCAGATGCTTTTCCAGGATGGGGCTACCTATGGAAGTCTGCCCAACCAATGAGTCCAGGTTGGTGCAATGGTGGTCGGAAGCCAGAAAGCGAAGTCATAAGCAATACCGGAAAGGCTTTGACACTTGTGTTATGCTTATCTGTTGGACGCTATGGAAGCAGAGGAATGCGAGGGTGTTTGGATCAGGTCAGATCAAAAACGAGCATGACACGGGGAGCATGATCTTCGAGGATCTCAAGATTTGGGCCTCGGCAGGAGCGGTTGGAGTCCAGAGTATGATTGAGTTGAAGAGTTAGAGGATTGTGGAGTGGAGGCTCGGTTAGGTTGCATGTGGCCCTACCGGCCGTCATGTATCTCTTGTACATATTTCTTCCTTCTATAAAGCTAAGGTACGCCTTTGGCGTACCCTCGAAAATAATAATAATGAAAATTCCCACTAGTATATGAAAGTGACAATACAAGAGACTCTCTATCATGAAGATCATGGTGCTACTTAGAAGCACAAGTGTGGAAAAGGATAGTAGCATTGCCCCTTCTCTCTTTTTCTCTCATTTTTTTATTTTTTTATTTTTTTATTTTGGGCCTTTCCTCCTTTTTTATGGCCTCTTTTTTTTTCTTTTTTTTTCGTCCGGAGTCTCATCCCGACTTGTGGGGGATTCATAGTCTCCATCATCCTTTCCTCACTGGGACAATGCTCTAGTAATGAAGATCATCACACTTTTATTTACTTACAACTCAAAGATTACAACTCGAAGCTAGAAAAAATATGACTCTACGTGAATGCCTGTGGTCGTGTATCGGGATGTGCAATGAATCAAGAGTGACATGTACGAAAGAATTATTCATGGTGGCTTTTCCACAAATACGATGTCAACTACATGATCATGCATGGCAATATGACAATGATGAAGCGTGTCATAATAAACGGAACGGTGGAAAGTTGCATGGCAATATATCCCGGAATGGTTATGGAAATGCCATGATATGTAGGTATGGTGACTATTTTGAGGAAGGTATATGGTGGGTGTATGGTACCGTCGAAAATTGCGCGGTACTAGAGAGGCTAGCAATGGTGGAAGGGTGAGCGTGCGTATAATCCATGGACTCAACATTAGTCATAAAGAACTCACACACTTATTGCAAAAATCTATGAGTCAACAAAATAAAGTATTAAACACATGCTCCTAGGGGAAGGGTTGGTAGGATTTAACCATCACACGATCCCGACCTCCACACAAAGGATGACAATCAATAAATAAATCACACTCCAACTTCATCACATAACGGTTCACCATACGTGCATGCTACGGGAATCACAAACTTTAACAAAGTGTTTCTCAAATTCACAATTACTTCACTAGCATGACTCTAATATCACCATCCTCATATCTCAAAACAATCATCGAGTATCAAACTTCTCATTATATTCAATGCACTTTATATGAAAGTTTTTATTATACCCATCTTGGATGCCTATCATATTAGGACTAATTTTATAACCAAAGCAAATTACCATGCTGTTCTAAAGGACTCTTAAATAATATAAGTGAAGCATGAGAGATCAATAATTTCTATAAAATAAAACTACCACCGTGCTCTAAAAAGTATAAGTGAAGCACTAGAGCAAAACTATCTAGCTCAAAAGATATAAGTGAAGCACATAGAGTATTCTGATAAATTCGGATTCATGTGTATCTCTGTCAAAAGGTGTGTACAGCAAGGATGATTGTGTTAAACTAAAAATCAAAGACTCAAATTATACATGATGCTCCAAGCAAAACACATATCATGTGGTGAATAAAAATATAGTCTCAAGTAAAGTTACCAATAGACGAAGACGAAAGAGGGGATGCCTTCCTGGGGCATCCCCAAGCTTAGCCTTTTTGTTGTCCTTGAATTTACCTTGGGATGCCTTGGGCATCCCCAAGCTTAGGCTCTTGCCACTCTATGTTCCATAGTCCATCAAATCCTTACCCAAAACTTGAAAACTTCACAACACAAAACTTAACAGAAAATCTCGTGAGCTCCGTTAGCATAAGAAAACAAACCACCACTTTAAGGTATTTTAATGAACTCATTATTTATTTATATTGGTGTTAAACCTACTGTATTCCAACTTCTCTATGATTCAAACCCCCCGATACTACTCATAGATTCATCAAAATAAGCAAACAACACACGAAAAACAGAATCTGTCAAAAACAGAATAGTTTGTAGCAATCTATAACTTTTGAATACTTCTATAACTCTAACAATTATGGAAAAAATTGGTGTACGTGAGTAATTTGTATATTAATCATCTTCAAAAACAATCAACTTAAAATCTCTCCCCAGTAAAATATGGCAGCTAATCTCGTCAGCGCTAAAGTTTCTGTTATTTTACAACATGATCGCAAAGACTTCTCCCAAGTCTTCCCAAAGGTTCTACTTGGCACAAACACTCATTAAAACACAAAACCACATCTAAACAGAAGCTAGATGAATTATTTATTACTAAATAGAAGCAAAAGCAAAGAAAATAAAATTGGGTTGCCTCCCAACAAGCGCTATCATTTAACGCCCCTAGCTAGGCACAAAGCAAGAATAGATCTAGGTATTGCCATCTTCGGTGGGCAATCCATAAGTGGCTCTCATAATAGATTCATAAAGTAATTTGATTTTCTTTCTAGGAAAGTGTTCCATGCCTTTCCTTAATGGAAATTGGAATCTAATATTTCCTTCCTTCATATCAATAATTGCACCAATCGTTCTAAGGAAAGGTCTACCAAGAATAACAGGACAAGTAGGATTGCAATCTATACTAGTAGAACGCCCGTGCGTTGCTACAGGCTACAATGCATATATATAAGACAAATGATTATGATCGTCTCCAAGGTCGAAGCTTCTTTACTCCTCGTACGTACAGACATGTTTAAACATCAAACGGGCGACCAGCAGGCTCCCCCAAATTCAACTGTCTGGACAGTATGTGCTCTTTACCATCAATCCTCCCAATCTGCAAGGAATAATTCCTAATCGCACATAATAGAATAAAAAGGTTATGTGCCATCTGTCCTCCCAATCTATAGAACAATTGGAATTGATACACATCGTGCCAATTCAATTACTAAATCTCATCCCCAATTTTGTAGGTGAACGGCCAAGTAGTTGGCGATTTCTTTTCCGAAGAGAAATGCATTCATGCAATTTTGTCGACTTTGGATTATTCCCTCTAAACAAATTGCCAGTGACCTTTGTGCTTCGGTAAGCCGAGCAAGTTAGAAAAAAGTGGAGTACTTATAGCATGAATGATTTATTTACTATATTGATAAATTAGGATATTCGTTTGAACTTACAAGTAGAAAATTTAAACACATTACTATAGAATTCACTTCAAACATTCATCTCTCATGCTATTAGATCAAAGAAGCATCCGATTTAAATAGATCTTGTGCCCGTGCAAGCACTTTAGTAATGTCGGCTCATGACCAGAGTTAAAATAATTTTCCATTAACAATAATTCTTTGTGGCCATGATACCCTAAGCCTGCTGCGATTCCTATCCACGCTTGTATTTAATCAGACCATTGAACAACAAATTTGGTTAGTTTGTGCAAGTGAAGAATGCAACAAATTACTCATCAATCTATGGTTCAAATAGAAGTCAGTTCAGATGCAACCAAATGCTGCAAAATCTTTAATGTATGCAGGAATGCCGAGAAAAGCCAGTTCATCTTGTTGTTCCCAATCCATACTTGTTGTTCCCTTCATGCTTTGGTGGTTCCTATGATTCATGTTCATCAGTCTGTAGGGCATTCGCACATGCACCTGTGATGTCAAGCACCAATTAAGAAATGAACAAGCTAACAAAAACTATATTAAACAGAGGCCAACAAAGATATGTTGCAAGAAAGGGCCAATAGTTAAGCGTTATTTTCATATTACAAGTTTGGCAATATCAATTTCAATATCTACATCAAACAAAGCCTTTTAAGAAAAATAAATCATATCAACGTATTTAAGATGGAGGGAGAATTCTAGATAGTTGGTCTCACTAAAAATAGAGGTGAGGGTTGTGCTTTATACTGAAGCGACAGTAAAACAAAGACCGTCAAACTATTATAATGTAAGGCATGCACTGACACGCCGTTGGTGTTTTAGCCCACTGTATGTGTGATTTCAGATTCATATGTGTTTGTAGTAGAAAGATGATTGACTGAAATGCAATACAACCATCAGGTTGGGAATTGTTTATGCATTGGAAGGTAACTACAACGGCAAATACAAATTACGGTCGTGTAGACAAAAATAAAAATAAACTCCAGCTGTTATCAGCCAATTAGTACCGTTGGACAATGTACAACTGACATATTTTTAACATAGTAACAGTAGAGAGAAGATGGACGCATGTCAGTTCTGAATGGGAACATAATTGCATGCCCTATAGAAAGAATAGAAGGATGGCAAGTTTATGGCTCAAATTGATCGAAGAATATTTTTTACAATCTTACAACTCTAGGATTCAGATGAAGTAGAAAATATAGAGAAACATAACCACTATGAAGGAGTCGATGTTATCATTTTTAACCAACCAGTGTACTCATCGAATTTGAGGGGCACGTGAACAGTACCCAAATCATGGTGGTTGTGCAAATTTTGCAGTAACATTACTTCTCGAAGTACATGAATTAGTAACATGTAAATATACTTTTTTTCACTCTCAGCTTGGAATCGGCAAACCAAGAGAATCTACTTGTTTTCTTCTTTAGCCTTTTGGCCAAGCGTTGTCATTATTGACAGATTTTTGCGATGCCTATTTTTGAGATCCTCAATTACTACCATTTACATTGGATCTTGACTGTTGAACTTCTAGGTGGTAGGTATCGGTTCGCATAATCAGGCAAACACAAAGCTCTAGAAGTAACATATCCTTTATTAGTACCACCAAAATTCTGTCATTTATCTCTAAAATTCTCAAGGAAATATTTTATCCTAAAGCCTAACTCGTGATGAATTTTAGACAGCAAGTATGCAGTTGCAGACATAATGGGCACATGAAGTTGACCATGAGGCTCTTGAAGGCAATCCATCTAACGCTTGGTGCACACCCAAAAAAATTTACAAGACAACAATACTCACAGTTTGGAGAAATGAGGTGAGTTCTTCTGGCTGGTATGCACATGATGTCCCCATCTTCACATCCTTGCGCCAGTGTGTGGGTCGCTACTGATGCCCCATGCGATGTCACATGATGTGGCAAATGATTGAACCAAAAAATACTGGTTTGAGAAAGATAGCTGACCTAGGCAGGTGTTTGAGGCTGGTTATTAGTCAATGACGTAGGTCCTGGGGATTCTTGGTCATATGTTTCGCCAGCGATCAATGTCTCTTTCTTTGAGAACAAACTCCAATCCACAGAACATGCATCAAGCAAATGATCAACAAAAGGAAAATGTATCAACTATGTAAACTTACAGTTATACACATGCTCAATCTGCTTTTTATGTTGTTCATGGTATATGAAATGATTAAATGTCCTTATTCACCCTTAAATATATATTTGCCAAATCATGAAGTCTATTAGCTACCCTCAAACTCTGTAAGGATCAGGCACATGCTAAGGCATGCAACCCACATTAGGCTGTGACGAGAAGGATTACAGGGACTTTTTTCCCAACAAGAAAATGAAAGGATCTATTTATTCACAGAAATATAAGTGGGAATCTGATTAAAGGAAAAATACTCACAAGGCAAGTATAATAGTTCTTGATGCTCACCTAGCATACACAAAACAGAGACTGGCCATGCAATCTTCACTGCCTTATGAGGTTATCATTTTTATTTTTCCTTGTTCGGCGAAGATAATGAATATTAAAATGATGGGTCTGGTATGACACTTCAGCAAAGTAACCTGTAAAAATACAGTACAACACTCGTTTCAGCTTTCGACAATATTGACAAATATCACTTTTAGCTATAGGGTGCAGTCACCATATTTTAGTTAGATGAACACAGATTAATGCCAAACATTTTCATTAGTGGAATACAATGGAAAATTCCATTATGAAAATGTTAGAACATAATGCATAAAGTCAAATGAGAGACACTACCATAAACAAGTGATTATAATTCCCTAAACACGTAGCTGTACCGTTAAGCAACCATCTTCTTCTCCTTTGCCGCCCCTGTTGATGGGGCATCTGGCTCGCAATCTAGCCTCCACCCCAACTCAAGGTCTTCTGGTCGAGATATGGAAGAGTCAATTAAAAGATGAAATTTGAATTTAAGATGATTTCAATTCTGCAATAAAGACAAGGCTAATTAATTTATAGAGTGTATTGGCCCTACCAAGATTAACCATAGGAAGCACCTCTAGAACCAGAATGAGCAGCTCACATTCCTTATGTTGAGTAGGTGCATGAGCTGCTCATTCTGGTTTTGGAGGCGCTTCCTATGGTTTTAATTGTAGTCTTAGATCTCTATATTAGCTGTGTTTTCCGAGCACCTTTGGCTTCAATAGCAGCAGAGTGCTCTACTGCATCATCACATGAAGAGGACTCCAGATATGGATGCACGGGTAGATTCACTATCATGAAGTATCACTCCAGATATGGTTTCCTAATCGCACATATAACATTCATCAGCTCTTCTCCAGCAGGACATGGACCTTGATACGCTATTGCCGCAGCATCATATTGCTCCACGGAACCCATCGGACTCCTTCTCACCAGCACCGAAGAACCCGTGCGTTACCATGGGCCTTGTAATTTTTTTCTTCTAATTGTTGTATAAAACTCGATGAATTTTTTGCCTCTAAGTGACATCGTTTTGGACTCCTCATTGATGGATTCTTTTTGAACGTCAATATAATCTCATCTCTATCGAAATCTGCAAAAATAAACATACATAGAAATACACCTTTTGTATTATTATGTGCAACATATATACAAAAGAAGAACAATTATTTCAATGCACCTTTTGTGGTGGTGTAAAACTCGATGAGGTTTACGTCCTGTCCATTATAGTTACATCAGTGACTTAGTCAATCAAGATTTTCAAAGCATCTTCCGAAGCCATCGGTTTTCATATCTTGTCCACAAAGGTGAACATATATACATATATGAAAATAAAATAAATAAAAGAAAGACCATATACAATATATATATTCATTTGCCAGCTGCTAGATGCGAGCATCTGAACTTTTTAGTCGAAGGGGGTGCTGTCAGTGTCAAAATCGGCAGATCTCCGGTTGGGGGTCCCGAACTATGCGTCTAAGGTCGATGGTCACAGGAGACCGGGGACACGATATTTACCCAGGTTCCGGCCCACTCTATGGAGGTAATACCCTACTTCCTGCTTGATTGATCTTGATGAATATGAGTATTACAAGAGTTGATCTACCACGAGATCGTAATGGCTAAAACCTAGAAGTCTAGCCTGTATGACTATGGTAATGTGTGTTTATGCCATCCGGACTACACCCTCCGGTTTATAGAGACACCGGGGGGATCTAGGGTTACATAGAGTCGGTTACATAAGAAGGAATCTTCATAATTGGTCGCCAAGCTTGCCTTCCACGCCAAGGAGAGTCCAATCCATACACGGGTGCAGTCTTCGGCCTTCATGTCTTCATAGCCCACCAGTCTGGCCCATTGATAGTAGGCTGGACGCTCGAGGACCCCTTAGTCCAGGACTCCCTCAGTAGCCCCTGAACATGGCTTCAATGGCGAGGAGTCCGGTGCGCAGATTGTCTTCGACATTGCAAGGCGGGTTCCCTTTTTTCCGAACTCCAAGATAGTCTTCGGACGCAACGATAGTACCCAGACGTGTCGTACACACCATACACAACCACAGAGAGAATATAATTTTACATGAGCCCAATCCGCTGACAAATTTTTGTAGCATGACATCACATCCAACCGGTCATAATTCTGGATCGCTTTATGCCCGATGCTCCAGGTCCCGAGACACAGTTTCCATTGGCACGTCTTGTCGAAGCAGAGATCATGTCCCCTTATTGTGGGATTCTCATCAATGCGGGCATGGGTAACCCAACCGTGCCGTTTACACATGCCTTGGGAATAGGCGAATTCTGAGGCGAGTGGGGGCGGGGGCGTTTAATATTGCCTACCTTTATAAGGGGATAAGGACTCCCTCTTCCTCTCCCACGCCTTCTATCTATCTCCGTCTTTCCAATCTCGAGCTCCAGCGCCCAAGTTCTCATCTCCTTTCCACTCGAGCCATCATTCAACCATGTTCGGATCCAGAGGTCAGGGCAAGTGAATGGTCTCCTCCGTAAAGGAGGAGGATACCACAGAGCTTCGGGCGGCCGGATACTTGGCGAAGGAAATCGCCCACCGTCTGCCTGCCATGGGACAAGTCATCCCTACACCAGAGCCCAACGAGAGGGTGGTATTCATCCCTCATTTCTTCTGCGGACTAGGGTTTCCACTCCACCCCTTCGTCCACGGGCTGATGTATTATTACGGGATAGATTTCCACGATCAGTCCCCGAATTCCTTCCTCAACATTTCAGCGTTTATCGTCATGTGTGAGGCCTTCCTCCGCATCCAACCCCACTTCGAGCTGTGGCTCAAAGTCTTCAACATGAAGCCGAAGGTGGTGGATCACTCGGAGGAGTGATACATCTCCAACGTATCTACTTTTCCAAACCCTTTTGCCCTTGTTTTGGACTCTAACTTGCATGATTTGAATGGAACTAACCTGGATTGACGCAATTTTCAGCAGAATTGCCATGGTGTTGTTTTTGTGCAGAAATAAAAAGTTCTCAGAATCGTCTGAAAATCAACGGAGAATTATTTCGGAAAATATAAAAAATATGTGCAAGAAGATCCTCATCGGGGGGCCCACACCCTGTCCACGATGGTGGGGGGCGCACCCCCTGCCCAGGGTGTGCCCCCTACCTCGTGGGCCCCGTGGTGCTCCACTGACATACCCCCAGATCCTATATCATCACTTTTTGGGAGAAAAAACCCAGGGAGAAGGAATTATCATGTTTCACGAGACAGAGCCGCCGCCAAGCCCCAATCTCTCTCGGGAGGGCTGATCTGGAGTCCGTTCGGGGCTCCAGAGAGTGGAGATCGTCGCCATCGTCAACATGAACCTTCCTCCATCACCAATTCCATGATGCTCACCGCCGTGCATGAGTAATTCTATCGTAGGCTTGCTGGACGGTGATGGGTTGGATGGGATCTATCATGTAATCGAGTTAGTTTTGTTAGGGTTTGATCCCTAGTATCCACTTTGTTCTGAGATTGATGTTGCTATGACTTTGCTATGCTTAATGCTTGACACTAGGGCCCGAGTGCCATGATTTCAGATCTGAACCTATTATGTTTTCATGAATGTATGTGTGTTCTTGATCCTATCTTGCAAGTCTATAGTCACCTACTATGTGTTATGATCCGGCAACTCCGAAGTGACAATAATCGGGACCACTCCCGGTGATGACCATAGTTTGAGGAGTTCATGTATTCACTATGTGTTAATGCTTTGGTCCGGTACTCTATTAAAAGGAGGCCTTAATATCCCTTAGTTTCTAATAGGACCCTTTTGCCACGGGAGGGTAGGACAAAAGATGTCATGCAAGTTCTTTTCCATAAGCACGTATGACTATATTCGGAATACATGCCTACATTGCATTGATGAACTGGAGCTAGTTCTCTGTCACCCTAGGTTATAACTCCTACATGATGAATTGCATCCGACATAATTTCCCATCACCGATCCAATTCCTACGAGCTTTTCCAATATTGCTTGTTGCTTATTTACTTTTCCGTTGCTACTATTACAAAAACTACAAAAACATTATCGTTACTTTTATTGCCGCTACCGCCACTATCATATTACTTTGCTACTAAACTATCTTGCTGCAGATAATAAGTTTCCAGGTGTGGTTGAATTGACAACCCAGCTGCTAATACTTAAGAGTATTCTTTGGCTTGCCTTGTGCCAAATCAACAAATTTGGGTTGAATACTTTACCCTCGAAAACTGTTGCGATCCCCTACACTTGTGGGTTATCAAGACTATTTTCTGGCGCCGTTGCCGGGGAGCATAGCTCTATTCTTTAAGTCACTTGGGATTTATATCTGCTGATCACTGTGAAGAATTTGAAGGACTCAAAAACCAAGATCTTACCCTCAACTACGAGGGGATGTAAGGAACTGCCATGTAGCTCTGCACTTGATTCTCCTTCTGTTATGAGTAAACTTGCAACACCTACTCCTGCTATTGAATCTGATATGTCGTATGTTCTTGATGATGCTACTTCTGCTATGTATGATGAAACTACTTTTATGCCTGATACTGTGCCACTAGGTGAATTTCTAGATGAACAAATTGCTAAGGTTAGGGAGAATGCAAATGTTGAAACTGATGATATTTATGAAAGTGATGATGAAACTACTCCCAATAGATATGAATTGCCTGTTGAGCCTGAGGGTTATGTTATGGATGAAGAAACCGCTAGAGACTTTCTTGCTTGCAATGATAGATATGATCTTAAGAAATTATTAGCTAAGCTGAAAGAAAAGTCCTTGAATGCTAGAATGAAACATGACCCTGCTTTTGCCACTTCACCTATCTGTGTTACTGATAAGGATTATGAATTCTCTATTGATCCTAAGTTAATTACTTTGGTTGAATCTGATCCTTTCCATGGCTATGAGTCTGAAACTGTTGTGGCACATCTTACTAAGTTGAATGATATAGCCACCCTGTTTACCAACGATGAAAAGATCCGTTACTACTATATCCTTAAGTTATTTCCTTTCTCGTTAAAGGGTGATGCTAAGACTTGGTTTAATTCTCTTGATCCTGGTTGTGTGCGTAGTCCCCATGATATGATGTATTACTTCTCTGCTAAATATTTTCCCGCTCATAAGAAACAAGCTGCCTTACGCGAAATATATAACTTTGTGCAAACTGAAGAAGAGAGTCTCCCACAAGCTTGGGGGAGGCTTCTCCAATTACTTAATGCTTTGCCTGATCATCCTCTTGAGATGCATGTTATACTTGATGTATTTTATAATGGACTAACCGATGCTTCCAGAGACCACCTGGATAGTTGTGCTGGTTGTGTTTTCAGGGAAATAACAGTGGAACAAGATGAATTACTATTGAATAATATGCTGGCCAATGTAAATAATTGGACACTTCCTGAACCAGCCCCTAAGCCAACTCCGAAGAAGAGAGGTGTTCTATTTCTCAGTCCTGAAGATATGCAAGAGGCAAAGAAATCTCTGAAAGAAAAAGGTATTAAAGTTGAAGATGTTAAGAATTTACCACCTATTGAAGAAATACATGGTCTTGATAACCCGACACAGGTAGTAAAGGTAAATTCTATTTATAAATTTGATGAAGGTGATATTCCTCGTTATAAGTCTGCTAGCCAATGCTTAGATGAGTTTGACAATTTTATTGTGAAACAAGAAAACTTCAATGCTTACGTTGGTAGACAATTACAACAAAATGCTTATATGATTGAACGCTTGAATGATTATCTGACTAGTGCTAAAGGTGAACTGAAACTCATTAGTATACATGCTTCTATGGTCACCACTCAAGTAGAACAAGTACTTAAGGCTCAGAATGATTTGCTCAATGAATTAAATAGTAAGAATAATGACTATGCTGTCAGAGTTGCAACTAGAGGTGGTAAAATGACTCAGGAACCTCCGTATCCTGAAGGCCACCCTAAGAGAATTGAGCAAGATTCTCAGAGAGCTAATTTAGATGCACCTAGTTCTTCTAAGAAGAAGGAAAAGAAAAATGATAGGACTCTGCATGCTTCTAGTGAACCTGTAGCTGACACACCTGAGAATCCCAATGATATATCTGTTTCTCATGCTAAGACACAATCTGGTAATGAACATGAACCTAGTGATAATATTAATGATGATGTTCATGATGATGCTCAACCTAGCAATGATAATGATGTAGAGATTGAACCTGCTGTTGATCTTGATAACCCACAATCAAAGAATAAACGTTATGACAAGAGAGACTTCGTTGCTAGAAACCACGGTATGGAAAGAGAACCATGGGTTCAGAAACCCATGCCTTTTCCTCTGAAACCATCCAAGAAAAAGGATGATGAGGATTTTGAGCGCTTCGCTGAAATGATTAGACCTATCTTTTGGCGTATGCGTTTGACTGATGTGCTTAAAACAAATCCTTATGCTAAGTATATGAAAGATATTATTACCAACAAAAGAAAGATACCTGAAGTAGAAATTTCCACCATGCTTGCTAATTACACTTTTGAGGGTGGAATGCCTAAGAAATTAGGAGATCCAGGAGTACCTACTATACCTTGCTCCATTAAGAGAAACTATGTTAAAACTGCTTTGTGTGATCTTGGAGCTGGTGTTAGTGTTACGCCTCTCTCTCTATATCGTAGACTTGACTTGAGTAAGTTGACACCTACTGAAATATCCTTGCGAATGGCTGATAAATCAACTGCTATACCTGTCGGTATTTGTGAGGATGTGCCTGTTGTAGTTGCAAATGTTACTATTCTAACGGATTTGTAATACTTGATATTCCCAAGGACGATAGTATGCCTATTATTCTTGGAAGACCCTTTTTGAATACTGCAGGGGATGTTATTGATTGCAATAAAGGCAATGTCACTTTTCATGTCAATAGTAATGAGCATACGGTACATTTTCGGAGGAAACAACCTCAGGTCCACAATATCAATTATATTGGAAAAATTTCAACTATTACTATTGGAGGGTTTGAGTTTCCTATTCCTACTATCAAGAACACATATGACATTCTTATTGTTGGGGACATACATATCCCATTTGAGGTAACTTAGTGTTATTCGAAAATTCTCCGGTTTCATGTTACTCGGAAAGAGTTTATTAACAAGACCTGATCAACCTTGTTAATGGATTCCTTTTGACGAGCATGGGATATGTGAATCTAGATAGTACAACCTTCAGTACCCTCCTTTTACTTTCTGTTAATTAAGATAAATAAAGCAATAATAGTACTTTCTGTCTGTTTCCAGACTTATCCGTGCAATAAAAAAATATCCCGAAAATAAAAGTTCTCCAAATGCCATGAATATGAAATATGATTTTTTCTAGAATATTTGAGGAAATATGGCACTGAGCACACAGCGAGGCGAGCCAACACGTGGCCACGAGGGTCCAGGGCGCGCCCCCTGCCTCGTGGGCCCCACGCGGACCCCTCCACTTATTCCTGCACCCATGCTCTTCTTCTTCCTCCCAAAAAAAATCACCAACCAGCTCAAACCCGAGTTCTAGCTCATCTTGCTGCCATTTTCGATCTCCTTGCTTAAAGCACCATTCACCAAACTGTTTGGGGAGATTGTTTCTTGGTATGTGACTCCTCCATTGGTCCAATTAGTTTTTGTTCTAGTGCTTTATTTGTTGCAAATTTATTCTGCTGTGGTGACCTTGTTCTTGAGCTTGCATGTCAAATTTTCTTGGTCCCAAGTAGTTCTAATGCATGATATAGTCTCTAGGCACTTATAGGAGTTGTTGCTATCAATCTTGTTGTGTTTGGTTAACTTTTATTGTGAGTTACTAAAAATTTCAGAAATTTTCAGAAAAGGAAAAAGTTAGAAAGATTGTTGAGGGGCTCCTCTAGCAAGAGTTCAAAGGAGAAGAAGAAAAAAAATAAGAAGCCCAAGTATAATCTTCCTCGTATGGCGGAAGTTCGACCATGTGAATGGCATTGTAATGATTTCATGATGTCTACCGGCATTTACGAAGACTTTTATTGGTCGGAAATAAATGCTGGCCTCACCGACTTCCTCCTGGACCAGAAAGAACAGTTTCTCTTACTCACCAATATTTTCACGCAAAGTTTTCATTTTCATGCTAAGAAAACACCACCTACGGTGGAGTTTCGTTTATATGATGTGATTAAGGAGATATCACTCTTAGATTTTTGTGAAATATGCAAAGTACCCTTTGGAGGTAGACTTGACGAACCACGTCGGGAAGATGTTGAAGGGTTTATTGATATGATAGCAATAGGGGAAACTAGACAATTTTCAGGGGCAAGAATCACTAGTATACACTTCCCTATTCTGCGCTACTTTGCTTTATTTGCTAGTAGATGTTTAATTGGTCGCGAGAACAGTGGGAATCTTAGTTCCCCTAATATTGTCATTTTATGCCATGCTTTGTTTCAGGACACAACTTTTAGCTTGGGTGCCGTTGTTGCTAAACAGCTGAGTCTGAACCGCTCAAAGGGGCCCATCTTTGGAGGCATCTTTGCTTCTCGCCTTGCTGAACATTTTAGAATACCTATTAGGCATCATGAGAAGGAAGAAAATTGCTTGCCCCTGTTTATCTAGACTACAAGAGTATGGTAGCCCATGATTTTATTGTTAAAGATAAGAATATGCAGCTAAATTATAAATTAAGGTTTGATGAAATATACTGTGAAATTGTTACCTTGCCTGCACCATCTTTGTTCGATTTGTCTACAGGCGTATTCCTCATCACATCAGATGCCTGCTACAAGTAGCAAGGCGAGGCACAAGCTTCATAGCCTGAGCCAGAACCACCACTCGATCCTTCTCGTCAATCTGTTTATGGGTGGGAGCTGGATGAGCTCGCCAACCAGTGGCACCCAGAGGATACATCTCGGTACACTGGAGGGAGTGGCTTCGATCCTTGGCCATAGACCAACTTAGGCCAAAAGCCTAAGCTAGGGGGAGTATGTGTTTCTCACCGACTTTACATTCATGTTCACACTTATTCTAGTTGTCAGTGCTCACACTCTTTCACTGAGCCATCCACGCTTAGTTTTAATTTCTTTTTCTTGTGTGCTAGAAAAACCCAGAAAACAAAAAAAAATTAGTTGTAGCTTCTAGCTAGTTTACTTTCTTTGCTTGTAGTAGTAGTTAAAAATGAAAACCCAAAAAGATTTCCCATTCTTCTTTTGCTTGTTGGGAGCTTTCCCGTGTAAATAGTTTCTTTTCTTTTCTTTGGGGGTTAAGAGTAGAAGACCATGATTGAAATGCTTAGTGGCTCTCATATGCTTTGTTGTAGATTTAACCTTGAGCCATATTACCTTGTCTTCTCTCTTGTATTAAATGTCTGCAGATTCCAGCTTAGTCCAATGCACGGGCACTATTATTATTATCCACACCGTTCGGTCGTGCGAGTGAAAGGCAATAAGGATGATATATGATGAACTAATTGAGATGAGAAAAGCTGGTATGAACTCGACGTCTTTTGTTTTTGTCAATATGCTGGCTCATCGTTGCTGATTCAGCTTGTTATGAATGAAACATGCTTGCAATGACAATTAGCGATCATAGCTGCTTATGCCATGCTTAATTAGCTGAGAGTTTACAATGGTCTATCTTGCATGGCATAAGCAACTAGGGATGTCTATAGCTTCCATGCTAGGTGGGTTATTCTCACGATGACTGGACTCCGCTCATCATTCATGAGAAAATGGCTGGTAATCGGGATGCCCAGTCCCATGCTCAAAATCATAATAATTAAACAAAACTCCCCCAGGGCTGTTGCTGGTTTGGACGGTACCCGTTGTTTCAGGCTAGCCGTGGAGTGTGCTTGTCGGTGGTTGGGGGAGTATAAACTTTACCATTCTGTTTGGGAACCGCCTATAATGTGCGTAGCATGGGAGATATCGACATTCTTGGTTGTAATGTTGACAATGGAAGTATACCACTCAAAATGTTATTCATCTCTATTTAAAAATCGAGCTCTCGCACCTCTACAAATCCCTGCTTCCCTCTGCGAAAGGCCTACAAAATGTTACTTTTATGCATAGTCGTCACCCTCTTATCAAAGAGCACCAGTAGGAGAGCACCTCTGTGGTTGCATGTATTACTATTAATTTGCATTGAGTATGATCATGACTGGATCTCTTTTACCATGAATTACAATGTCTAGTCAGTCCTTGATCCTTAAAGGTGCTCTGCATTTATGTTTTGCGGTCTCAGAAAGGGCAAGCGAGATACCATCTTGTTATATCATATCATGATTGTTTTGAGAAAGTGTTGTCATCCGAGGTTTATTATTATTGCTCGCTAGTTGATTATGCCATTGATGTGAGTAGTCTTGAGACCTGAAAGTTATTGTGAATGTGGTTAGTTCATGATCTTGTTGAAAACATGAATGCTAGCTTACATATTTAAAACAACAAGAGCAAACGGAGTTTGTCAAAGTTTTTCTTTATCACTTTCAGTTTATCAACTATATTTCTTGAGGACAAGCAAGGGTTTAAGCTTGGGGGAGTTGATATGTCTCCAACGTATCTACTTTTCCAAACCCGTTTGCCCTTGTTTTGGACTCTAACTTGCATGATTTGAATGGAACTAACCCGGACTGACGCTGTTTTCACCAGAATTGCCATGGTGTTGTTTTTGTGCAGAAATAAAAAGTTCTCGGAATCGCCTGAAAATAAATGGAGAATTATTTCGGAAAATATAAAAAATATGTGCAAGAAGATCCTCATCGGGGGGCCCACACCCTGTCCACGAGGGTGGGGGGCGCGCCCCCCTACCTCGTGGGCCCCCTGGTGCTCCACCGATGTACCCCCAGATCCTATATCTTCACTTTCAGGGAGAAAAAAATCAGGGAGAATGAATTATCGCGTTTCACGAGATGGAGCCGCCGCCAAGCCCTAATCTCTCTTGGGAGGGCTGATCTGGAGTCCGTTCGGGGCTCCGGAGAGTGGAGATCGTCGCCATCGTCATCATCAACCTTCCTCCATCACCAATTCCATGATGCTCACCACCGTGCGTGAGTAATTCCATCGTAGGCTTGCTGGACGGTGATGGGTTGGATGGGATCTATCATGTAATCGAGTTAGTTTTGTTAGGGTTTGATCCCTAGTATCCACTATGTTCTGAGATTGATGTTGCTATGACTTTTCTATGCTTAATGCTTGACATTAGGGCCCGAGTGCCATGATTTCAGATATGAACCTATTATGTTTTCATGAATATATGTGTGTTCTTGATCCTATCTTACAAGTCTATAGTCACCTACTATTTGTTATGATCCGGCAACCTCGAAGTGGCAATAATCGGGACCACTCCCGATGATGACCATAGTTTAAGGAGTTCATGTATTCACTATGTGTTAATGCTTTGGTCCGGTACTCTAGTAAAAGGAGGCCTTAATATCCCTTAGTTTCCAATAAGACCCCGCTGCCACGGGAGGGTAGGACAAAAGATGTCATGCATGTTCTTTTCCATAAACACGTATGACTATATTCGGAATACATGCCTACATTGCATTGATGAACTGGAGCTAGTTCTCTGTCACCCTAGGTTATAACTCCTACATGATGAATTGCATCCGACATAATTTCCCATCACCGATCCAATGCCTATGAGCTTTCCCTATATTGCTTGTTGCTTATTACTTTTCCATTGCTACTATTACAAAAACTACAAAAACACTATCGTTACGTTTATTGCCGCTACCGCCACTATCATATTACTTTGCTACTAAACTATCTTGCTGCAGATACTAAGTTTCCAGGTGTGGTTGAATTGACAACTCAGCTGCTAATACTTAAGAGTATTCTTTGGCTCCCCTTGTGTCGAATCAACAAATTTGGGTTGAATACTTTACCCTCGAAAACTGTTGCGATCCCCTACACTTGAGGGTTATCAAGGAGCCATGGTGAGCAAGCTGTCCAACGTCTCCTGGCCGAAAGGCACTTTTGTGGAGACAGTAAAGGAGTGGCGGAAACAGTGGTTCTACGCACAGAACTCCGCGGCACCACCTGGGGCGCAGTTGC
Organism: Secale cereale; assembly: GCA_902687465.1. Classification (NCBI taxonomy): domain Eukaryota; kingdom Viridiplantae; phylum Streptophyta; class Magnoliopsida; order Poales; family Poaceae; genus Secale; species Secale cereale. The sequence continues at coordinate 318,330,891 of LR738710.1, forward strand.
TGAATTCCGCTCCGGCGCTCCCATGCGACTCACCTCCTACGTCGAGAAGAGTCCGAACTGGTGTTCGCTCGATGAGCTAATTGCGCTGCAGACGCGCATTCAACGCATGATAGCCAAGAACGCCAAGCTCGTCAATGTAGTCCATGTGATGCTGGTTCGCCGGATCCTCACGTGCCAGCGCATAAGTCATCCTCTGTGGGAGTTCAATCCGAAGAAGCACCAAACCCTGGCGAGGCTCTTTGAAACCACTCACGAGGGTGCCTGGAGATTGCTCTTCAAGGGCGACGAGAAGCCGCCGGTCATGAATTTGGATCGTGGGCACGACATTAAACATCCCGCCAGCAAGGTATGTTATTTTTAACGTATCCCCTATTCGTTTATTTCGGGGATGATGTTTGAGCCTTTATCATTTGCTTTTTCAGGATTGGACGGAGACGGCGAAGCAGATCCAGTGTCCGGCTCCGCTTCCTGAAGAACCGGTCATCCCGTGTTTGGCGAAGATGCTGGTACCGACACCATATAAGGTGCCGAAAAAGAAGGCCACAAAGAAGGCTAGGGGAACCAGAAGCGGCCCCCGTCGTAAGGGTGCCTTAGACGTAATGTCCGAAGAAGAAGAAGCCCATTCCTCCGTCCCTGAGGACGATGACGAGGAAGAGGAGGATGCGGAGGGTGAGAAGAACCCTCCTCCTGAGGAGGGGAAGAAGAAAAGGGGGGCCTCCACAACTGTGGAGGAGGGAACGCCCAAGAAGGGGAAGGGCGCCCTTGCGGTCAACACCACGTGGGACGTTGACAGCAGTACAGAGCGACGCCTCCACACAAAGCCTCGGGCTGCATCGTAAGTACTATGACTTACGTATGAAAGTGTAACCGGCCTCTCCTTTTGTTCTTTTGACGTGGTTAATTGTGCTATTGCAATCCGGCTTGTGACAGCATCCAGCGATCCTCATCTGGACGTTTGTTGGATCGGGCGGAAATAGCCAGCGTGTCGCCGCCGCCCACTTACTCCCCCGGGGCCAAGGACGACATCGAAGTGTTGTCCTGGAGGACCGCTCCTAGCTGCGGAGGGACCCAGGATGCTGTCCAGGAGGTGCCACGAGGCGAAACCTCCAATGTCGGACACATGGGGGAGCCGATCCCCATGGAGACTGGCGAGGAGGCACGTATTCAGTTTGGCCCTCAACCGAATACGATTCCGGGGACCGATGCAGCCCCGAAATCCGGCGTGCCCCTTCCTTCAAAGGGGGGTGCGCCAATTCCACCGATGACCACTGGTGGAGGCGCTACAAAGTGCCTCCATTATGGACGAGCACCGTGTCCTTATGGGTATGGTGATCGAGAAGGTTCAGTCCGTTAAGGGCGGACTGAACGAGGCCTGCAACAATCTGTTGATAGGTTTTGAGGTAAGTCTCATAAAAAAGAGAACGCCCCATGCTGACAGTAGCCCCTGAGACACTATCCGGTGTTCGAAAAGAGAGACTGGACAGAGGATCAACCCTTTGTAGGAGACTAAGTTGATATGTATGAATGAGCAGGCGTTACTATTGTCCGCGACCTCACATGCGACAAAAGTCTCTAAACTGAAGCAGAGGTTGGAGCGGCCAGAGAACGAGCTCGGCGAGGTGAAGATTCAGCTCCAGGAGAAGCAAGGTGAGTGATGACTTGCCATGTACTCGCAAAGAATAAGCGGTTAGTGTTGACCGGATTGTCATAATATGTGCAGGGGCAGCGACCGAGGTCGAGGTCCTAAAAAATGCCCTGTCCGATGCCGAGGGGAAGGTTGTCCAGCAACAAGCCGCCCGTAAGAAGCTCAAGGCCCGTGTCAGCGAGGTCCAGCAGGAGCTCCAGGACGCGGTGAAGAAGTGCTAAGCCTTGGAGCGCGAGGCGTCAGCTCAAGAGACCGAACTTGCCAAGGCTCTCCAAAGTGTGGATATTGCACGGAATGAAGCCCGGGAAGCTCTCCAGGAGATCCATGAGGCCAAGAAGATTGCGGCGGGTAAGGCTTTTAACATGCAAAGCAAGTATGCGGAGATGAAGTACCTTTTACTAACCCGGATTCAGAGTTGCCTAGGGGCCTTTGCGGATCTGCCTCACAGCATGTCCGATGCTACGGAGTTTTTCCGAGCCAGAGAAGGGAATTCCACGGAGAAGCTATTCTGGTCGCAGTATGCTGTGCCCGAACATCCGGTGCCCTTTGTCGATCAACTGAATAAGTTGGTCGAGCTGCACAGGGTGGCCGAACTGGCCATGAATGATTTGATAATCCGCCTGGCCAGCCGAAGCTATACCCAGCAATTATTTTGGCCTCGTGAAGCGGGTGGTGGAAGCCTGTCCGTGGCTAGACATCGTCAAGAGATCCGTCTGCATTGAAGGTGCTCGCATGGCCTTCGCCCGTTGCAAGATGTGGTGGGCAAAGATGGACACCGTCCAGGTGGCTAGGGGGCCGCCAGAGGGCAAGGAGCACCGCTGTCACATCCCTAGCTAACACTTGCATTAGGACCTGACTAGAGTGTGCATCATGTTTACTTTCAAAGAAACTTGAAATGGGATTAACAGAAACCCCAGCACCCCTCCCCTAACAACTAGGGTTTGATAAAATATTTTCCAATGTACCCAAAATGCCCTTCAAAATGTTCATCATTTCTGCCTTGGTCTTAAACCTCTGCCAAAAATGGTGCACAATTTTCTAGGACAATCTAGGGCTTTGGATTAAATCATATGGTATTTGAATTTGGGCATTTAAATACCCTTAAATATTTTAAATGCTCAAATAATCATAAACTATAATGTTTCCTACTGTTCATATTTTATACAGCAGGTATGACAAGTGTTATGATTTATAAAAATGTTTAGGCATTTTTATTAAATGAACAAAGTTGCAAAAGAAATGAAACAGAAAAGAAAATAGAAAAGAGAGAGAGAGAGAATACTTACCTGGCGCCCACCCGGCCCACCTGCCGGCCCAGCCCAGCTGCCGCTCGAGCGAGCTGCTTGGCTCGGCCAGGCAGGCAGGCAGGTGCTCGACGGCGACCGCGCCGCGCGCCACGCAGCTGCCCGCCGCCCTGCTTCGCCCCCTCGCCGTCCTGGAGGAGTGGATCGAGCATCCACGTCTCCCCCGACCCCTCAGACACCTCCGTTTCTCCCCGGCTCCTCTCCTCCGCTCTCCCCGCGCCATGGCCGACGCCGCCGTGATCGCACCGTCGTAGGAACCACGTCCACCGTCGTCCCCGAGCTCCGCCGTGTTGTCCCTCGTCTCCGCCGTCCTCGACTGCTTCGACAGGCCGAGCCCCGAGCGCTCGCCCGCCCCGGAGACGCCCCCAAGCTCTTCTTCCCCAACTCCGGCCGCGGAGATCCCCCTCGCCGTGCTGCTCAGCTCCGACCACCTCCGAGCTCGCTTCGGTGCTCGCTGCAACCGCTGTGAGACTAGCTACCTCCTCCCCCTCTCCGTTGGCTCCCTCTTGCCCTGTAAACCACTGCACGTAGCTCCACCGCACGCACCGCCGCCGTGCTCGTCGCCGGTGATGCTCCGGTGACCATTTGGTCACCGGCACCCGTCCATCGCACTCACCGCAGCACGTAGTTGCGAACGGTGCTACGCACGCATCGCCTAGGCACCTGCAGCCGCATCCCCACACACGCCCGACGCCGGTCGCCGCCGTCGAGCTTGTTGCCGTCGTTTCCGGCCACCCCAGGTCCGGCGACCACCACCATCCGATGCGGAAGAGCAAGAGCTCTCCAACGCACCCAACCACAGCTCGAACCGTGCACCACAGACGTTTTCCGAGGCACGCCGCCGCGTTTGGCCTCGCCGGCGGCTAAACGCCGGCGAGTTTGACCTATTTTGACCACGGGTTTGACCCCCTGGATCAATGACATGTGGGCCCTGCCCGCAAGTCAAACTCAGTTTAGGTGTTAAATTAATATTAATTAGTTAGTTAGTTTAGACACTGACATGTGGGCCCTGGCCCCACTGACAGCTAAATAGTTTTAGTTAACTCTAATTAACTCAGTTAATTAGCTGTGACACAGACATGAGGGACCCACTGGTCAGGTTTGACCTGGACCGGCCCTGTTGACTGGCTGACGTCAGCATGATGTCATGCTGACGCAGTAAAGGTTTTTCTGGGATTTTTATATTTAAATTAATTCAGGAAATTCCAGAAAATACCCAAAACTTCTAAAAATCATATAAAATCAACCATAGCTCAGATGGAAAAGATTTATATATGAAAAATGATCAGAAAAATCCAAGCTATCTAATGGCACTGGTTTCATGCATGTTTGAACAAGTTAACTTGCTGTTTATATCAAAAACATGATAATGCACTTATTCAAATACTAGTTTGAACTTCAATTTGAATCCTTGATTCAAATAGGTTCAAACCCCTCTGGTCTTAGTTGCATTAGCCAACACACATGCATCTTGCCATGTCATAAACATGCATCATACTGTTGCATTTGTTTGTTAATGATTGTATCGTCGGTATTTCCTGTGTTAGGTCCTGCTCCCGAGGATACTGCTGCGTATCCAGTTGAAGAGCAGTACCCGACAGCTACCTTGTCAGGCAAGCAAACATTGATCATTCCGATACAACCCAATCTTCTCGCTCCTGCTCTCTTTTACTGCATTAAGGCAACAGCGTGTGAACTGCTTCTTGCTGTGGTAGTTGAACCCTATTCCTTTGCATGACCTGTCATTGCCACAGTAAATAGTTAAAACCCACTAGCATGTGTAGGAGTTGATTGAGCCATGTGATGTGTGATCCACCATGCTATTTGTTTATGTTGCCTGCTATGCTTAGAGTTGTGTCTGGTCTGGTTCATCTGGGTGATGGATCAGAGTGAAACCATCTTTCGATAAAGAGAAGGAAGTGTGGAATACTTTTGGTAAAGGTATCGATGAAAGGCCATGTAGGAGTACATGGTGGGTTGTTTCATTGGAATCGTCCATAGGACCCGAGATCTGTATGTGTGGTTCAAGTTACAGCTACTACCATGCATTGGGATCCTTAATTGACCCTCTCGGCTTATTAATTACCCTTGATCTCTGTCCAGGAGTTGCAACTAGTTTCTGGTGTTTATAGCTTACTGGAGGTCGTGCACAACGCTGACCCTCGGGGTGGGTTGTGATACGACAGGTACGTGGCACGGTGTACCGGTTGCCCGTTTGGTGACTCGGGAACCCTGTACACATTGTTTGGGGCCGTGAGCGACACCCCGGCCGGATCTCCCCACGGATGGAACCCAAATAGGCGATAAACCTGGACGAGAGACTTGAGTAGTTAGTCAGGTCGTGGCCGACACCCTCGCTGGGCTTCCGCTTGAAGGTTGCCGAGTACACGCCGAGTAAACGGCGATAAGCGGTGGAAGCGTGTGTGAAGAAGTACACCCCTGCAGGGTTATCAAACTATTCGAATAGCCGTTGTTCGCGGTACGAACTACTTGGTTACTCTTACAGTTCATAGACAAGTGGATGGATACTATTAAAAGCCTCAAGATAAGCGTGAGTGCCGTGGATGGCCCTTCCGTAGGATGACGGAAGAGGATCCTCGGTAGTGTATTGTTGTGGTGACTAGAGGACTCGTGTTCGTAATAACATCTTGCAATCTGTTGGAAGTTGTAGTATAGTTTAGCCAAGGTCAAAGCTGGCATTCTGCTATAAACTCCATTACCCCCTTTGATAATGTTGCATGTAAGATAGGTTCTGTGGTAAGACTTGCTGAGTACCTTTGTACTCATGTTTGCCTAATAACTGTTGCAGAGGAGAACCCTGCCCCTGCTGAAGGGTTCTACATAGACGTTGACGTCGACGAGTAGCTTGACACCCAGACGGTGATCTGGAGCTTGTGAAGGGCCTTGTAGATAGTCAGGCTACACCAAGCCTGTTTTATTTTCTAAGTTGTCTGTACTCAGACATGTAGCTTCCGCTTGTGCTTGTATGACTGTATGACTTGAGTGTTGGGTCATGTGACCCCTACCTGTATGACTATGTTATGTATGGCTCTTGGAGCCTTTTAAAATAAAGTACTTTGAGTCATAGAGTTCTGTTGTGATGCAATGTTGTATTTGCACATATTGAGCATATTGCGTGTATGATTGAAATGCTTAGTATGTGTGGGATCCGACACCTAGTTGTTTTCCTTTGGTAGCCTATCTTACAGGGAAATGCCTCCTAGTGATTCCAATGAGCCTTGGTAGCTTGCTACTGCTCGGAACACGTAGGCTGGCCGGCATGTGTCCTTCTTCGTTCCTGTGTCTGTCCCTTAGGGGAAATGTCACGCGTTGTTCCTTTAAGTCCATGTAGCTTGCTACGACTTGGGTTCATACGTTGATGACCGACACGTTCGTTGCTGGGTCATGGATGCCTGTCTCTGTAATTTAGTGCCACTTTTGGATTATAACTAGCCATGTCGGCCCGGGTTCTCTGTCATATGGATGCTAGCGACACTGTCATATACGTGTGCCAAAATGCGCAAACGGTCCCGGGCCAGGTAAGGTGGCACCCATGGGGTTACCGTGCGTGAGGCTGCAAGGTGATATGACGTGTTACAACTAGATCGGTGTGACTTAGGATCGGGGTCCTGACAGCGTTGGTATCAGAGCTGGACTGCATGTAGGTTTCTCAAGCCAAACTGGTCGATGTTGAGTCTAGAAAATTCTTAGTTATATGTAGGGGAATTGATTGTGGAAGGGAACGTAAGGCTCTTTTTACTCCTTTACCTTATGCCCTTCTGATCTGAGTCCGTCTATTCTTTCTACGGGGATTTAGGACTAGGCCTCTTATCCTTACTAGGTTCACGTGTTACTAATCCGTAGACTCTTAGGATTAATGGTTTCAAGCCTCAGTTCAGTTTCTATACTTTTGAGTATGATGATTATTGAACCGGAACCTTGATATGGAATTGTTGAGTGGCTATGCTATCATTTGTATGATGTCTCAAATCTTTGTTTGAGCATTTACAGTTGTTATGCTGCCCGATTTCTTCCAGAAACACTAATGCCTTTGCATTATTTCGTGTTTCAGATGTCTGGCCGCATTCCTCACCAAGTGGTTCGTTTGACTCGGTGCATTAATGTGCCCGGTCACACGGCCATGCTAGTCCGTGTGATGACTGAGACCGGTTATCGCTGGTATCCTGAATACACTGTGGAGGAACAGTATCGGGATTTTAATCAAAGTCAGTATTTATGCACAGTCCGGATATACCCCTCATATCCTGGAGCAAATGATCCCATCCATTGGTCTTACGGACTCGGGATTACCATCGAGATGGCAGTGCAGGATGCCGCTTATTCGATGATGACCATTCTCCGTGCTAGGCATGCCCTGTTGTTGAACACTGAGTTCTGTTACATGCCAGCTTCACTCCCCGGAGAAGAAGGCTACTACACTGGTCTGTATACTGATGCTGCTCATGAAGAGCCACTGCTTCAGACCACTGTTCAGATGTTGGAGGATAGGGACCGTGAGGTCCGTGCCCTCCGAATGGAGCTGTATAACACCCGAGCTGCTCACTGGACTACTTTGACACGGCTTGCACCTGCTGTGCACGCCGGATATCTGGACATGCGGGATTTGTATCCTGTGCGGACTCGTCTGCCTGATCGCATGGATTGGCATGACGTTGGGGGTATTACACCTCCACGTGGGCGTCGGTTACCACCAGCATCGGGACCGAGACCACACCCATGCCCTTATGGTCCACAACCTTCGAGTGCTCGCGAGTTCCAAGATCCGTCTGTACCACTTCCAGGCTACGGTGGTAATCTTTACGAGGATTACTACGCGAATGTCTGAGCTAGTCCGTGGTAGTAGTAGTATTGTAATAGTTGTATTTCCACAGTCCTGCGTGTCTTGTGGAATATGACTAGTGTGTACTGAATTCCGGAGGTGTAGTTAAATAATGTATAGGAGCCTGGAATGCCTCTGATGGGATGTATCGTCTTTCACCGCAGTTGTACTTTAGCCTTGGCTTGTACTAAACTTTGTATGGTGTGTATGACCACTGGTGTATATATAGCAGTTCCTATATTACCATGTCGTATGGATGAACATCTCTGCATTCTGTGTCATCCATTACATTCTGCACTTCTATGTCAAATTTTGCCATCCTTGTCTAAACCGTTGTTTTGTTTTTCCTAGGATGGTCAACACTCGCAACACTCCTGCTGCTCAGGAGCAGGGTGAGGCTAGTGGGGCTAGAGATGGAAATCTGCCCCAGCCACCCTCCTTGGCGGAAGTTATGCTTGAAGCAGAACGGAACAAGAGAGAGACCAACCGTCTGCTGGAACGCATAGAGCAAAACACTGGGTTCCGTCAGAGGAATGACGTGGTGTCAATCCACGATTTTATCAAGATGTGTCCACCGAAGTTCCATCACTCTACTGAACCTCTGGATGCTGATGACTGGCTACGTAGTATCACCCACAAGCTACACTCTGCCCGTGTGGCCGAAGCTGACAAGGTTATCTACGCCGCCTACCATCTTGAGGGCCCTGCCAGTCTTTGGTGGGAAAATTTTGAAGCTATGCGTCCTACTGGCCAAGTCACTACCTGGGTTGAGTTCAGTGAGGCATTCCGTGAACATCACATTTCGGAAGGTCTCATGGATCGCAAGCGGGAGGAATTCTGCAATTTCACCCAGGGCCGTCTGACTGTGGATGGCTACAGTCGTGAGTTTGGTAATCTGGCACGCTATGCACCTGAGGAAGTATCCACCGATGCCAAGAAACAGGCGAGGTTCCGCAAGGGACTCAGCCCTGAACTTCGTCGTGATCTACGTCTGCACGAGTGCACCTCTTTCCAGAAGTTGGTTAACAAGGCTATCAGTGCTGAGACAGGCCAGACCGACTTCGAGGCCACCCGCAAACATACTCGAGACCTTGGTTCCTCATCCGGCTCTGGTTCTCACAAGCGCCGTGTATGGGTTCCTAACACTGCTCTGCCACCCAAGTATACACCGAGGCCATCCTATGAGGCGCCTCGTCCAACTCAACAGTTTGCATCTGCTAAGACCTATGGAGGTCCACCCTCCAACTTTGCTCCACGCACCACCACTGTGACATGTTTCAAGTGTGGAGAACCGGGACACTACATGCGTGATTGTCCCCAAAACCAGCCAGGAAAACCCGTTGGCCGTGGTAAGCCAACCGGCAAGGTGAACTATGTTAAGCCAATCCCCACTGCACGTGGTCATGTCAACTATGTTTCTGCTGAAGAAGCCTATGAGGATCCTAACGTCGTCCTTGGTACGCTTCTCGTAAACTGCCATCCGGCATCTGTTCTTTTCGATACTGGAGCATCCCATTCGTTCATATCTGAAAGCTATGCTCGATTGCACAACATGACTTTTTGTGACATGCCTACTTCCATGGTTATTCAAACTCCTGGTTCAAAGTGGCAGACCTCTAGGGTAAGCCATGGAAATGAAATCCTTGTCGATAGACTTGTTTTCCTTGCATCCTTAATCGCTCTCAAGTCCTCGGACATAAATATCATTTTGGGTATGGATTGGATGACAACCCATTACACCAAAATTGACTGCTTTACTAGGACCGTTCAACTTACACACCCATCCGGCAAGATAGTCAATGTCTTGACTCGAATGGCTGAACGTCAGCTCTACTCTCTTAATGCCAGCCCTCTACCAGAACTCGAAGATATCCCGGTAGTCCGTGACTTTCCGGATGTTTTTCCAGAAGAACTGCCAGGAGTTCCACCTGACAGAGATGTCGAGTTCGTGATAGATCTTATTCCTGGAACTGTCCCAATCTCTAGGAGACCTTATAAGATGGCACCACTAGAATTAGCTGAGCTAAAGAAACAACTTGATGAGTCTTTGCAAAAAGGTTTCATCCGTCCTAGCTCTTCCCCTTGGGCTTGCCCCGTCCTCTTCGTCAAGAAGAAGGATGGAACGGAGCGGATGGTTGTAGATTACCGACCTGTCAATCTGGTCACCATAAAGAATAAGTATCCGCTTCCCAGGATCAACGACCTGTATGATCAGCTCGCTGGATCCTCAGTCTTCTCTAAGATGGATTTGAGGTTGGGCTACCATCAAATCAAAATCAAGAACGGGGACATTCCTAAAACGGCTTTCGTTACTCGTTATGGCCAATACGAGTACACCGTCATGTCCTTCGGATTAACCAATGCCCCAGCTACCTTTTCTCGGTTAATGAATTCTATATTCATGGAGTACCTGGATAAATTCGTCGTGGTATACCTCGATGATATACTCATTTACTCCAAGAACAAGGAAGATCATGCCGAGCATTTAAGGCTGGTATTGACGAAACTTCGAGAGCACCGCCTTTATGCCAAATTCTCTAAATGTGAATTTTGGTTGCCAGAAGTAACCTATCTAGGTCATGTAATCTCTGGCAAGGGTATTGCTGTCAATCCCGAGCGAGTTCAAGCAGTCCTTGATTGGACTCCCCCTGAATCGGTCAAGCAAGTTAGGAGTTTTCTTGGCTTAGCGAGCTATTGCCGACGTTTCGTCGAGAACTTCTCCAAGGTTGCTAAACCTCTAACCGAACTCCTCAAAAAAGATAAAAAGTTTGAGTGGACCCCACAGTGCGAGTCCAGTTTTCAGGAACTGAAAAGACGCCTGACATCTGCACCTGTACTGGTACCACCAGATTTTTCCAAGGACTTTATAATCTATTGCGACGCCTCGCGACAAGGACTGGGTTGCATTCTCATGCAAGATCGTCAAGTGATTGCATACGCATCCCGACAGTTGCGCCCACATGAGGATAATTATCCTACTCATGATCTAGAGCTTGCAGCTGTAGTCCATGCACTCAAAACATGGCGACATTACCTTCTTGGTAATCGCTGTGAAATTTTCACTGATCACCAAAGCTTGAAGTATATCTTCACCCAACCGGATTTGAATCTCAGGCAAAGACGTTGGGTTGAATTGCTCACCGACTACGATCTAGGAATCACTTATACTCCTGGAAAGGCCAATGTCATGGCTGATGCACTAAGTCGTAAGTCTTATTGTAACAATTTAATGTTACAACAAAGTCAACCACTTCTCCACGAGGAATTTCGTAAGCTTAACCTTCACATTGTTCCTCGAGGATTCCTTTCCACCTTGGTGGCGAAACGTACCCTTTTGGATCAAATCATAGTTGCCCAGCGGTATGATAAAGGCATATCTCGGATCAAGGAGAACATTGCTAGCGGAGTTGCTAGAAGCTTCTCTATGGATGATCGAGGTGTAGTGTACTTTGAGAACCGCTTGGTGGTGCCCAAGAAACCACAACTACGACAACTGATCCTCAAGGAGGCTCATGAATCTCCTCTCACGATTCATCCCGGTAGTACCAAAATGTATCAAGACCTACGTCAAAGATTCTGGTGGACTAGGATGAAGAGAGAAATCGCTCAGTTCATTGCTAACTGCGATGTTTGTCATCGAGTTAAAGCAGAGCATCAACGGCCTGCTGGCACCCTTCAACCTCTAGCTATTCCTGAATGGAAATGGGATAAAGTCGGTATGGACTTCATTACCGGGTTTCCCAGGTCCAGGAAAGGGAATAATGCTATCTTCGTCGTTATCGACCGCCTATCTAAAGTAGCTCACTTCCTGCCTGTTCGGGAGAGTATTACCGCTAGCCAGCTAGCAGACTTATATATCTCTCGAATAGTATCACTACATGGTGTACCGTTGGAGATTAACTCAGACCGTGGAAGTCTTTTCACTTCACGATTTTGGGAAAGTTTCCAGAACGCTATGGGGACTCATCTCTCTTTCAGTACCGCCTTCCATCCGCAGTCAAGTGGTCAAGTGGAACGAGTCAATCAAATTCTGTAAGACATGCTTCGAGCCTCTGTCATTTCTTTCGGTATGGAATGGGAAAAGTGTCTTCCATTTGCCGAATTCGCTTATAACAATAGTTATCAAGCCAGCCTGGGTAAAGCTCCCTTCGAAGTTCTATATGGACGAAGGTGTCGAACACCTCTTAACTGGTCAGAAACCGGCGAAAGACAATTCTTTGGCCCGGATATGATTCAGGAAGCAGAGGAACAAGTTCGCATCATTCGTGAGAGATTGAAAACAGCCCAGTCTCGCCAAAAGAGCCAATATGATAGTCATCATAAGGCTGTGACTTTTGAAGTCGGCGATAAGGCTTACCTTCGGGTTACTCCTCTCAAGGGAACCCATCGCTTCGGTATCAAAGGCAAATTGGCCCCTCGTTACATCGGTCCTTTTCGCATTCTTGCCAAACGAGGAGAAGTTGCCTACCAATTGGAACTACCTCCGCACCTCTCCAGAGTTCATGATGTTTTCCACGTTTCCCAACTCAGGCGTTGCTTCTCGGATCCTATCCGCGGAGTGGACCACGAAACGCTTGATCTCCAAGACAATCTCACATATCGAGAATACCCCATTCGTATTCTTGATCAAACTGAGCGCACCACTCGACGCCACAATATCAAGTTTCTCAAGGTTCAATGGTCACATCATTCCGAGAGTGAAGCCACTTGGGAAAGGGAGGATCGTCTTCGACTTGAGTACCCCACCCTCTTTCCGGAGGAACCCGAATCTCGGGACGCGATTCTTTTAAGTGGGGGTGAGTTGTCACATCCCTAGCTAACACTTGCATTAGGACCTGACTAGAGTGTGCATCATGTTTACTTTCAAAGAAAGTTGAAATGGGATTAACAGAAACCCCAGCACCCCTCCCCTAACAACTAGGGTTTGATAAAATATTTTCCAATGTACCCAAAATGCCCTTCAAAATGTTCATCATTTCTGCCTTGGTCTTAAACCTCTGCCAAAAATGGTGCACAATTTTCTAGGACAATCTAGGGCTTTGGATTAAATCATATGGTATTTGAATTTGGGCATTTAAATACCCTTAAATATTTTAAATGCTCAAATAATCATAAACTATAATGTTTCCTACTGTTCATATTTTATACAGCAGGTATGACAAGTGTTATGATTTATAAAAATGTTTAGGCATTTTTATTAAATGAACAAAGTTGCAAAAGAAATGAAACAGAAAAGAAAATAGAAAAGAGAGAGAGAGAGAATACTTACCTGGCGCCCACCCGGCCCACCTGCCGGCCCAGCCCAGCTGCCGCTCCAGCGAGCTGCTTGGCTCGGCCAGGCAGGCAGGCAGGTGCTCGACGGCGACCGGGCCGCGCGCCACGCAGCTGCCCGGCGCCCTGCTTCGCCCCCTCGCCGTCCTGGAGGAGTGGATCGAGCGTCCACGTCTCCCCCGACCCCTCAGACACCTCCATTTCTCCCCGGCTCCTCTCCTCCGCTCTCCCCGCGCCATGGCCGACGCCGCCGTGATCGCACCGTCGTAGGAACCACGTCCACCGTCGTCCCCGAGCTCCGCCGTGTTGTCCCTCGTCTCCGCCTTCCTCGACTGCTTCGACAGGCCGAGCCCCGAGCGCTCGCCCGCCCCGGAGACGCCCCCGAGCTCTTCTTCCCCAACTCCGGCCGCGGAGATCCCCCTCGCCGTGCTGCTCAGCTCCGACCACCTCCGAGCTCGCTTCGGTGCTCGCTGCAACCGCTGTGAGACTAGCTACCTCCTCCCCCTCTCCGTTGGCTCCCTCTTGCCCTGTAAACCACTGCACGTAGCTCCACCGCACGCACCGCCGCCGTGCTCGTCGCCGGTGATGCTCCGGTGACCATTTGGTCACCGGCACCCGTCCATCGCACTCACCGCAGCACGTAGTTGCGAACGGTGCTACGCACGCATCGCCTAGGCACCTGGAGCCGCATCCCCACACACGCCCGACGCCGGTCGCCGCAGTCGAGCTTGTTGCCGTCGTTTCCGGCCACCCCAGGTCCGGCGACCACCACCATCCGATGCGGAAGAGCAAGAGCTCTCCAACGCACCCAACCACAGCTCGAACCGTGCACCACAGACGTTTTCCGAGGCACGCCGCCGCGTTTGGCCTCGCCGGCGGCTAAACGCCGGCGAGTTTGACCTGTTTTGACCACGGGTTTGACCCCCTGGGTCAATGACATGTGGGCCCTGCCCGCAAGTCAAACTCAGTTTAGGTGTTAAATTAATATTAATTAGTTAGTTAGTTTAGACACTGACATGTGGGCCCTGGCCCCACTGACAGCTAAATAGTTTTAGTTAACTCTAATTAACTCAGTTAATTTGCTGTGACACTGACATGAGGGACCCACTGGTCAGGTTTGACCTGGACCGGCCCTGTTGACTGGCTGACGTCAGCATGATGTCATGCTGACGCAGTAAAGGTTTTTCTGGGATTTTTAGATTTAAATTAATTCAGGAAATTCCAGAAAATACCCAAAACTTCTAAAAATCATATAAAATCAACCATAGCTCAGATGGAAAAGATTTATATATGAAAAATGATCAGAAAAATCCAAGCTATCTAATGGCACTGGTTTCATGCATGTTTGAACAAGTTAAATTGCTGTTTATATCAAAAACATGATAATGCACTTATTCAAATACTAGTTTGAACTTCAATTTGAATCCTTGATTCAAATAGGTTCAAACCCCTCTGGTCTTAGTTGCATTAGCCAACACACATGCATCTTGCCATGTCATAAACATGCATCATACTGTTGCATTTGTTTGTTAATGATTGTATCGTCGGTATTTCCTGTGTTAGGTCCTGCTCCCGAGGATACTGCTGCGTATCCAGTTAAAGACCAGTACCCGACAGCTACCTTGTCAGGCAAGCAAACATTGATCATTCCGATACAACCCAATCTTCTCGCTTCTGCTCTCTTTTACTGCATTAAGGCAACAACGTGTGAACTGCTACTTGCTGCGGTAGTTGAACCCTATTCCTTTGCATGACCTGTCATTGCCACAGTAAATAGTTAAAACCCACTAGCATGTGTAGGAGTTGATTGAGCCATGTGATGTGTGATCCACCATGCTATTTGTTTATGTTGCCTGCTATGCTTAGAGTTGTGTCTGGTCTGGTTCATCTGGGTGATGGATCAGAGTGAAACCATCTTTCGATAAAGAGAAGGAAGTGTGGAATACTTTTGGTAAAGGTATCGTTGGAAGGCCATGTAGGAGTACATGGTGGGTTGTTTCATTGGAATCGTCCATAGGACCCGAGATCTGTATGTGTGGTTCAAGTTACAGCTACTACCATGCATTGGGATCCTTAATTGACCCTCTTGGCTTATTAATTACCCTTGATCTCTGTCCAGGAGTTGCAACTAGTTTCTGGTGTTTATAGCTTACTGGAGGTCGTGCACAACGCTGACCCTCGGGGTGGGTTGTGATGCGACAGGTACATGGCACGGTGTACCGGTTGCCCGTTTGGTGACTCGGGAACCCTGTACACATCGTTTGGGGCCGTGAGCGACACCCCGGCCGGATCTCCCCACGGATGGAACCCAAATAGGCGATAAACCTGGACGAGAGACTTGAGTAGTTAGTCAGGTCGTGGCCGACACCCTCGCTGGGCTTCCGCTTGAAGGTTGCCGAGTACACGCCGAGTAAACGGCGATAAGCGGTGGAAGCGTGTGTGAAGAAGTACACCCCTGCAGGGTTATCAAACTATTCGAATAGCCGTTGTTCGCGGTACGAACTACTTGGTTACTCTTACAGTTCATAGACAAGTGGATGGATACTATTAAAAGCCTCAAGATAAGCGTGAGTGCCGTGGATGGCCCTTCCGTAGGATGACGGAAGAGGATCCTCGGTAGTGTATTGTTGTGGTGACTAGAGGACTCGTGTTCGTAATAACATCTTGCAATCTGTTGGAAGTTGTAGTATAGTTTAGCCAAGGTCAAAGCTGGCATTCTGCTATAAACTCCACTACCCCCTTTGATAATGTTGCATGTAAGATAGGTTCTGTGGTAAGACTTGCTGAGTACCTTTGTACTCATGTTTGCCTAATAACTGTTGCAGAGGAGAACCCTGCCCCTGCTGATGGGTTCTACATAGACGTTGACGTCGACGAGTAGCTTGACACCCAGACGGTGATCTGGAGCTTGTGAAGGGCCTTGTAGATAGTCAGGCTACACCAAGCCTGTTTTATTTTCTAAGTTGTCTGTACTCAGACATGTAGCTTCCGCTTGTGCTTGTATGACTGTATGACTTGAGTGTTGGGTCATGTGACCCCTACCTGTATGACTATGTTATGTATGGCTCTTGGAGCCTTTTAAAATAAAGTACTTTGAGTCATAGAGTTCTGTTCTGATGCAATGTTGTATTTGCACATATTGAGCATATTGCGTGTATGATTGAAATGCTTAGTATGTGTGGGATCCGACACCTAGTTGTTTTCCTTTGGTAGCCTATCTTACAGGGAAATGCCTCCTAGTGATTCCAATGAGCCTTGGTAGCTTGCTACTGCTCGGAACACGTAGGCTGGCCGGCATGTGTCCTTCTTCGTTCCTGTGTCTGTCCCTTAGGGGAAATGTCACGCGTTGTTCCTTTAAGTCCATGTAGCTTGCTACGACTTGGGTTCATACGTTGATGACCGACACATTCGTTGCTGGGTCATGGATGCATGTCTCTGTAATTTAGTGCCACTTTTGGATTATAACTAGCCATGTCGGCCCGGGTTCTCTGTCATATGGATGCTAGCGACACTGTCATATACGTGTGCCAAAATGCGCAAACGGTCCCGGGCCAGGTAAGGTGGCACCCGTGGGGTTACCGTGCGTGAGGCCGCAAGGTGATATGACGTGTTACAGCTAGATCGATGTGACTTAGGATCGGGGTCCTGACAACCGCACAACCAAGAAATATTTTGCGGATGTTCTGAAGGGTCTCGACTTGCAGCAGCACAGTGCGGGCAGGACATTATGTTCAAATGAATACATTCATTTTTTGTCCTTGCCTTGTATGAAAACAAAGTCAATTTCTAATATAATGCTTGTTATGTTTTAGTTGTTTCCTCATGTGCGGCCGTGTTGTATGGAATCTGAGGGTTGGCCAGTCGTCGGCTTCTGCCCTCACATAGTTAGTACGGAGGTGTTCGGGATGGAATCTAAACAATCTTTATCCAATTATATGGTCCTTGAAGGAGTTGTTTAGTGCAACGAACCAGACAATCAGACTATGCGGCTTAAACGCCCTCACTTAGCCATAGAAGTTTTATAATAAAACATGGGCGCAACCCCTGGTGTACGAACTAGGGTGCTGTCAACGTCTGATCGGGAAGTACCGATCCTTCGCGTAATGCGGAAAAAATCTCCATCGATTTTCAACCTCTCGAACAGCTGACCGGCTCTCGCCGCATCATGAAAGTCAATTTTCGGCTTTCTCTTCTGAGGTGCTCATCCGGATAATCCAGGGCACAATCACAGTAGTTTTCCCTTTACTACCCTAGTCGATGTAGCGGAACGTAGGGTAGCAAGCACAGGAGCCGGGCAACCCAACTATTGACCAAAGACATGATTCGGAGCCAATGCATGTAATGCTAAATTCGAGGGGCCGAACTTATCTATAAGAAGTGTTCGGACGTTGATGCCGTATTATGGGGCGTTGAGGAGCCCCTGGCAAATATGAAACATACCAAAGTGTACGGGTGCTAGAATATAAGTAATTAATGGCAAAGGAGAACAGAAAAAGAGCAGAGGTAGTATCATCTGTGGCCCTTAAACCTCGGCCATGAACTGTTTCCATTATAATTGGATTGATGCGTTAAAGCGCATCGATACAAATAGTGCGATAAACAGACGACTATTTAACATGCCGTCACCAAAGGCAAGCTGCGTGTGAGTCCTCAGAACAGGTAGAGAAATTGTTAAATTGGCCTCTAGGGCTTCCCCTGTACGCCTGTGCTTCGTGCCGTTCTGGTGTACTTATCCTTGGACAGGACCAGCAATCAGGGCTTCGAAGGAGGCTTGTGTAAAACCTGCAAAGGGAAGAGGAAGTAGTGAAGGTGTATGTGAGTACGGGATCGGTCTAGCCGAACTGTGGATGACAAGCTAGTTGTGCCTCCGTCAGCGCCCATGGAATTTTGAGTGCGTAATTATGTACGCGTGGTACAAATGCCACTACCTCATCGGGGCTGGGACGGAGGCCGAACTGCTAATCGATCTCTTGACGAGCCGAGCTATCCTGTTGCAGTGTAGTCCGGACCCTCTTAACGATGTCTAGGGGCTCGGCAGCTAGGTTATGGTTCTGCTTGAGAAGGCCACTCTGTACCTCTGCTGCCAGGGCAGCTGTGTGCTCCTCTATACGAAGGGAGTGTTACGTGTTTCCATTGACTGTTATGACGCCGCATGGACCGGGCATCTTGAGCCTGAGATAAGCATAGTGTAGTACCGCATTGAATCTTGCAAACGCGGTTCGTCCGAGCAGTGCGTGGTAGCCGCCGCGGAAGGGGACAATATCGAAGAGTAACTCTTCGTTTCGAAAGTTGTCCGGGGAACCGAAGACTACTTCCAGCCTGATTGAGCCCGTAGAACGGGCCTCTACGCCTGGTATGACTCCTTTAAAGGTAGTCTTTCTGGGTTTGATTCATGAGGCATTACTACCCATCTTGTGTACTGTATCCTGATAGAGCAGGTTGAGGCTGCTGCCTCCGTCCATTAGGACTCGTGTTAGGTGAAATCTGTCGATGATTGTGTCGAGAACTAGTGCGGCCGAACCGCCATGGCGGATACTAGTTGGATGATCTCGACGATCTAAGGTGATCGGGAATGGCAACCACGGGTTAAATTTCAGGGCGACTGGCTCTACCGCGTAGGCGTCCCTGAGTGCGCGCTTGCGCTCCCTTTTGGGGATGTGTGTAGCGTATATCATGTTCACTCTTTTGACTTGAGGGGGAAATTCCTTCTGCCCCCCCCCCCCCGTGTTCGGATACTGGGGCTCCTCGTCATTGTCCTCACTTTTTGATCCTTTTTCTTTGTTCTCAGCATTTATCTTGCCGGCCTGTTTAAAAACCCAACAATCTCTGTTGGTATCATTGGCTTGTTTGTCTGGGGTGCCATGTATCTAGCACGGACGGTCGAGTATGCGTTCCAGGCAGGATGGTCCCTCGCTGTTCCTTTTGTAGGGCTTCTTCCGCTGGCCGTACTTGGAGCCACTGAATCCGACATTAACCGTAGTGTCTTCGGTGTTATTGCCATTGCTGCGACGTTTGTGTCTATTGCGCCGGAGCTTGCCGGCGCTGTTTTTGGCCTCGGAGGGGCCTTCATCGCTGGCTGTGTTCTTGCTACGAGCCAGCCAGGTGTCCTAACCCGCGCAAAAGCAGGTCATGAGTGCCGTGAGGGCTGCCATGGATGTCAGCTTTTCTTGGCCAAGGTAGCGGGCGAGCCATTCGTCACGAATGTTGTGTTTGAAGGCCGCTAGGGCTTCGGCATCCGGACAGTCGATTATCTGGTTCTTTTTGGTTAGGAACCTAGTCCAAAATTTTCTGCCTGCTTCTCCAGGTTGTTGAACTATATGACTTAAGTCATCGGCATCTGGTGGCCGATCATAAGTGCCTTGGAAGTTGTCAAGAAAAGCTTCTTCCAAGTCCTCTCAGGTGCCGATGAAATTTTCAGGCAGGCTATTTAACCAGTGTCTAGCTGGCCCTTTCAGTTTTAGTGGGAGGTATTTGATGGCGTGGAGATCGTCTCCTCGGACCATGTCGATGTGGAGAATAAAATCCTCGATCCATACTGCGGGATCGGTTGTTCCGTCGTATGATTCAATATTGATGGGCTTGAACCTCTCGGGCAATTCATGATCTAGTACCTCGTCTGTGAAGCAGAGAGGGTGTGCGGCGCCTCTATATCGGGCCACGACGTGGCGCACCTCCGATGAAGTCCGCCTGCGGTTATCGGCCCGAGCATGACTAGGTTTGTCCCGTCGGAATAGGTAGCCGTCGTCGCGAGTCGAAAGGCGTCCTCGTGATCCGTAGATTGATCTGGTGTGTCCTGCGCTACTATCCCGGTCCTGCCGAAGGTCGTATGTATAGTCCCGAGCTATTTTGTCTCTGTTTTTATGAGGTGGTGGGGCGGGCTGGTGTTCGGCATGAGTTGCCATTTTATCTCGACCACGAGGTGGTCGGTCCGCATTGCGCGAGGGCGGTATGGGCTCCAGCGCCTCCTCATCGAACTGAGGTAGCAGTCTGTGTTTCGGGTAGTTCTTGGCTGGACGCTTGGGGCCGTATTCTTCGGCTGCCAGGACATCGGTCCATTTGTCAATGAGTAGGTCTTGATCAGCTTGAAGCTGTTGCTGCTTTTTCTTCAGGCTTCTTGAAGTAGCTATTAGCCGGCGCTTGAAGCGCTCCTGCTCTAGGGGTGCCTCAGGCACGATGAAATCCTTGCTACCGAGGCTCTCCTCCTCGGAGGAGGATGGACGGTAACTATCGTCATCCGGGTCATTAGACATAGCCTGTTTATCAGGGTTGACTTGCCCGTTGTTTTGTTCCTCCTTTTCGGATGTTGTTCCGACGGGGTCTTCCTTGTTTTCGGCGTCGTCCGGAGTACTATTTTCTCCGGTGCGAGTGTTGCTATCTTTTGAGCGACGTGACTTAGGACGGCGTTTAGGCCGCCGGCGGTTGGATTGTGTCTCAGGAGGTTTATTCTCAACTAGATCTTCTTTGTCATCGCCATCAGAGTTTTTAGGTGTATCAACCATGTACACATCGTATGAGGAAGTGGCCGTCCATCGCCCAGTAAATGGCGGGTTTTGACCCTGCTCCTCATCATCGTCGTCGTCCATGCCGTCGATGTCTTCACAGCTATAATCAAGCATGTCGGTTAAGTCCTCGACACTGGCTATGAAGTGGGTGGCGGGTGGGAAGCAAAATTCTCCGTCGTCAGCCCCTAGTTCGAACCGTACATAGTTCGGTTGCGAGTCCCCTGCCAAGGATAGGTTTTTCAACGAGTTTAGCATGTGGCCTAGGGGCGAGTGTTGGAAGATGTCAGCGGTGCTGCATTCGAAAAATCGATAACCGATCCAGCTCAGTGTCCGCGGGCGTATACTGTTCGGAACTTATAACCGGAGACAAGTCTGGAGTTTCGTTGACGCAAATATCGTAAGATGTCGAGTCTGTGTGCGGCTCCAAAATCGCGGATGCTGTGGCCTCGGATGGCACAATTTGTACCGGATTTAAGGCCATTGAACCAACATGATCCATCTCCTGGATGTGGTCCGATGACAGATTTAAGTCATGTTCATCGGAGTGAGGGGGAGCGATCTCCGTGGTCTCTAGTCCATCAAAGATCAAGTCTCCACGGATTTCCGCGATGTAGTTCAAGCTCCCAAATCTTACATGATGGCCAGGGGTGTAGCTATCTATCTGATCCAGATGGCCAAGCAAGTTGGCATGCAGTACGAAGCCGCCAAATATGAAGATCTGTCCATGGAGGAAGGATTCTCCCTGGACAGCGTCACTATCGACAATTGAAGGGGCCATCTAACCTTTCGTCGACAGCACAATGGAACTCTCAATGAAAGCACCAATGTCGGTGTCAAAACAGACGGATCTCGGGTAGGGGGTCCCTAACTATGCGTCTAAGGTCGATGGTTACAGGAGACTGGGGACACGATGTTTACCCAGGTTCGGGCCCTCTCTATGGAGGTAATACCCCACTTCCTACTTGATTGATCTTGATGAATATGAGTATTACAAGAGTTGATCTACAACGAGATCGTAATGGCTAAACCCTAGAAGTCTAGCTTGTATGACTATGGTAATGTGTGTACATGCCATCCAGACTACACCCTCTTGTTTATATAGACACCGAGGGGATCTAGGGTTACATAGAGTCGGTTACATAAGAAGGAATCTTCATAATTGGTCGCCAAGGTTGCCTTCCACGCCAAGGAGAGTCCAATCCGTACACGGGTGCAGTCTTCGGCCTTCATGTCTTCATAGCCCACCAGTCCGGCCCATTGATAATAGGCCGGACGCCCGAGGACCCCTTAGTCCAGGACTCCCTCAGGTGCAATTGTGCTTTTTAGCACAGAGAGTCGCATTCCAATTTTAATAAATTTTAGGTTCACATATCAAACCAATTGCTGGTAATTATTTTCCGAAATGAGTTGTTAGGGAATGTGGTTTTATTCACTATAAAGAATATATATGACATTACTCTCATAGAAAACAACCACTTTTCCTTTAGAAAAGCAAACAAGATATATTTTTCTCCTTATTTGGAAAAAATATGATTCACTCTATCACTCTTTCACCCAACAGCCCATTCACTCTGTCACTCTTTCACCCGACAGCCCATCACTCACACTCAGACTCACATCTCATGCCCTGGCCTACTCGCCTTGCGACACAGCTGTAACACCCCAAGTTTTTGAGTTGGATTTTCTTTCAAACTTTTGGCCTTTTGGAAGGGGGATTGTTTGATATTTTCTTTTGCCCTTCAAAAATTCCTTTGGGCCAAAGTTTTTGGGTTTTCTCAAGCTTGGTTTTTGGCCTTGAAGTTTTTCTTTTGGGTTTGGCTCAAGCACAAGTTGAGATTCAAAAGAAGTTGTTTGAGTTCTCCTCTTCTTGATTTAAAATTCTCAAGTTTAACCTTGACCTATATCCCCTCCAACCTTCATCTTGCCATGATCCCAACAAGGACAATCCTCTCCAAGACTCTCCTCTCACCATGGGACAAGCATTTCATCAATTCCAGCAAGTTGTGAGCTTATTGGGATTTTTCTCCTATTTATTTCACTCCAACAATAATTCTGTCTTTTATAGTGGCCTTGGTGATTTACAAAGGAACCACCATTTTCATCTACCTATTTGACTCCAAACCAACTCTCCTGGATGGTCTTTAGCACCCACAACCTAGATCCATCTTGTTTCACTGGTCCATAGTTCAAAATTTTCAAATTTCACCTACTGCAAGTTTGGACCAGATTTGCAAAATTTGGTGAAATTCATATTTATCTTTTTCCAAAAATCCTGTGAAAAATCATGCAGCCCCTAGATCCATCAAGAGACCACTCCACCAGAAATCAGCTCCAAAAACCTTGTGCAAATACCAGAATCATTTCATCAAAACACCTAGCCTACACTAACTGTTAGCTACTAACTGAAACTATCGACAGTTCAACACTTCGTCAGTTTCGACAGTCGTCGGGCGCGGCGACAAAACTCGTCTGTATCTTCCTTGGCTCGACACTGCACTGCAACTTCTTCTTATCCACGCGCCGCACGGTCGCTTGGCAGCTTCTGGGCGTCGGTGGCGCCCTGGCCCGACCGCGCCGGCGACTGCCACGGCCACAGCGCCGCCCGTGGCGGCTGACAGAAGCAACGCCGCAGCTCCACGCCGTTTCGCGCCGCCCAAACCACCTCAGTGCTCCGCGTGTCCCTCGCCACAGCCAACGCATGCCTGGCACGCCGTCGCCGTGGCCTGGCCCGCGCAGAGCACCATTTCTGCCGCCGACAAGCCGCGCGGGCGTTCCGTCGAGGATAGGCCGTAACTTCACCCCTACTGCCGAGTTAAGCGCGGGAATGGACCTCCTACAGATCATAGATGATGCTCGAGTCCCTAACCCTGCCATCCGACCATAGCAGCGCCGTAATTAGCTCGCCGGACTTATCCGTTCGCGGCCGCCACCTCGAGCCGCCTATAAAAGGCACCCCCGAGCTCGTGCTCGAGCACACACGCCTCCACTACTTCCCTAGACCGTGCCCAACCTCTGGGAGAGCCCCGAGAGGCTTTTCTTCCCCGGCTCCGGCCACCTGCCTCCGCCTCGGGCTCCAGCTCCGTTCACTCCGGTGAGGGCCTCTCCGCCGCCGTGAACTTGAACGTAGTACCCTGGCGTCCACCTAGTCCTAACCCCCTACTCAATTTCACTCAAGAAACCTTCTCAGACGAGGTCCACGACCACCCGAGCCACCGTCCGCCGGAGATAAGCTCGCCGTCGACGTGGGGCTCGCCGGCACCCAACTCTACCACCGTTCGACGCGGAAGACCACCGTGAAGCTGTAGGTACCCCTTCCCTCCCCTAGCTCGCCGCGGATCGACGCCGGCGATCACCGCAGCACCGACGCCGGTGCGGCTCTGCTTTCTTTTTCAAACCTGACACGAGGGGCCCTCTGCAGTCTCTCATTTCTCTCCCTTCGAAACGTTTTCTGTTAGCGCAATCGGCAAAATACGTCTTCCCTCTGCGGCTGGCGTACCGCATACCGATTCGCTTTGTCCTTTTCTGTTATAGCCCCTAGATCTTTTCTGTTTCATTACAGATGGGTCCCTAGACAGAAACCTTAATATCCTTTAAACTAAAAGTGATTTTTAGTTGATTCTTTTTATGTCCACTTTGGTTTTCTGTCTAGTTTTTTTTCTTCATATTTATGTGGAAATATTTTGAGCAACTTTATTTGCACGCGCGGTATTTATGTTAGTATGTATTTTGTTTGAATACTTAGATACCGGAGGCCGCGATGGAGACGCGAATCACACCGAGTTAGGCTCCGACTTTTCAGAACCAGGCAAGCATGTTTGAACTCTTGATATGATGAGTGTGTTGCATGTTTGCTCGAGTAGTTCGTTTCATAAGCATGACCATATGAGCATATGTGTATGGCATATTTCATGCAAGTAAGCTTCGGGTGAGTCCCGAAGGAGCATATTGAACCACCTCGATCATATGGTGATATGATGGGTGGAATGCTGGTATTGTTGCAGCATGCCAGTAGTTGGTTAATTCAGTATCAGCGGAGATCATGTCATGGTTCCGTTCGTCTCCTTTTCGGTACTATCATAGGCCGTCCATTGGGATTACGGTCTAGTTAGTTGCAAACCACTTTCCAAGTGCACACCAGGTAGAGGGGCCGGGATGAGGGTTCCATGGCCCTGGATTAAAGCCCGTCATCCGGTAAGGGGGCATGGGTGTTTCTGGTTGGGACCGAGATGGGGGCACCCCTTAGAGCGCGCATATACAAATTTGATCCCATGCTATTCGAGGTTGTAGCCTCCCCGTCTTAAAGTTTTCCGTGAATGTCGTCACGGGTGATTCCGGACGACAGGATGTTAAATGGGTGTGTACTGGTTAGTTGAGTTTCTACTAAAACACCGTAGACGAGACGGGCCCATGTGGCTAGTAGAACCCGTTGGCTATGAGTTAATGGTACAAGCTCTGCAGAGTTAAATTCCTTCAGTAGCCATGTTTATGGCCTAGGGTCAATCTTCATTCCCTAGTATATTCTTGTCGGTAACCAAAATAGCGTTTTTGTCAAGTTCATTTGGTAGATGAACTCCCCTACCATCTCTGTGTTTATTTATTTCCAGAAGTATTTCATCATTATACTAATGCTAGTTACAAGCCCTTTATGTGATGTTGCTTAGACGTCCGACTGTGGCATCCTTTTATTTAAAAGCCCTTTATGTGATGTCGCTCCGACATCCGACTGTGGCATTCATTTCATTTATAAGCCCTTTATGTGATGTCGCTCAGATGTCCGACTGTGGCATTCGTTTCATTTATAAGCCCTTTATGTGATGTCCCTCAGACGTCCGACTGTGGCATTCTTTTCATTTATAAGACCTTTATCTGATGTCGCTCAGACATCCGACTGTGGCATTCTTTTCATTTATAAGCCCTTTATGTGATGTCGCTCAGACGTCCGACTGTGGCATTCTCTTATTTATAAGCCCTTTATGTGATGTCGCTCAGACGTCCGACTGAGGCATTCTTGTTATTTATTTTGTTATAAGCCCTTTATGTGGTGCCGCCCAGACGCCCGACTGTGGCCTGTTGTCATTTATTATTTTCCCTACGAGGCGTTTCCCAGACCCTCGTTCGGTCTCTTATTTATTATCTTTTGGACTTCGGGAGGATTACCGCCCGACTTCCATCTTTACCTTCAGCGCATTCATATTTATTCCGGTCACATTCTTTTGCTGGAATACTCATATGCATCATGTTGGCATTTATTATATCTTAAGTCCGAACTGTCTTGCGAGTACATTCAGCGTACTCACCTGGCTTGTTGATTTGGCCAGATGTGGACGAAGGCGATCTCATGGATGAAGAGTTCGATAGCGAGTCCGACGCTTAGAGGAGTCCCAGTCAGTCTCTTGTGATCCTGGAGTTGATCACTGTTTTATAACCGCTTCCGCCTACCACCAAATAAATTCATCGGGTCTCACTCCGACACTCGGTGAACTGTATTATATTGGAGTCACATCACCCACTTCACTGTGACATATTCCACCACCTTTTATTACGAGTCATTAGTATGCCACCCTACCTTGTGTCATATCCGCCTCTATGTAATATATTGGCGCGCTTGTAATAAATTGTTGAGCAACCCCTAGCTCAACCTTGTATAATATTCAGTGTACTGGAATTCTGTATCAAGGAATTGTCTGCCAGCAGGAATATTATTCCTCGCTGGTTAATTAAAGAGATCGGTCTTCCGGTAATTATTTTACTGAAAGGCCGGTCGCGACAACCTTGGTATCAGAGCCAGGCTGACTGTAGGAAGCCACTAGGTGCGCTCGCTAATCGGTTATTAGCAAAAGTCTGCTTTTCAGCATTTTTACATGTGTAGCATTTTTCTGTTGGTCAGCATAAATTTATGGCCTGACTACTCGGAATTTTTGTCTACTTTTGTAAATGGCCAGCAACGACTGTGATGCACAGGTGTTCGCCAACATTCCTGAGGGGTTTGTCAAGCTCCTCATCGCCATCACCAAAGTCGCAATCGGGCCATCCACACGTCCCGAATTTACACTCTACCGTCACAAGCTCAACAACAGCGTGTCTATGCATCAGGCTATGATACACTTCAAAGGTGGGCATTCTGAAGCGCGCCGCCTTCGATTTGTGGGCAGAGCCATGCCTACGAAGAGGCATGCTATGCAGATGGCTGCCCGTGAGGCGATAGCTCGTCTCCGGGACATCCTTCCTTCGATGAAGACTTGTCGCTTCCGTTACCTCCCATGCCACGTGCCTTATACGTGTCACTATGCATTTTCATGTGCAAATGGGGAGCGTGACGAGGCCATTGAATCAATGGTTGAGTACCTCAAGGACCTTGAGGCAGCCTTTGATAATCTGGTGGACGACCTGGTGGCCACCCGTATGGAGATGGTCCAGAGTGGCTCCGCCAACAGGAGGGAGCTACTCCATACTGCACCACCAATGACATTTGTCTCGTCCGCCGCATCCTACGCACCTTCCATCATAGCCACCGCTCGCCGTCTGCCTACCACTGAGGAGTTTCACCAAGTCATTGCTCCTACTCCAGTCAGAGCTGCACCGCCTGCTGCACCTGCTTCGACACCTCGTACTCATACTCCGCGCCTGGAGCCCATCAGTGAGGAGGAAGTTGAGTCTCCAGCATCACTGGGCCTTACCCTCGGCAGGCCGAGGGAAATCTTCAACATCTCCAACTAGCGCGTCATTCCATGACGCACCCCACTCGCTTGTAATATTTGTGTATAATAGGTTGATGGGAGTAGTCTGTTTGCGCATCATGTAGGATCTTGGAGGAGTGCACTAGTTTTAAATAACATGTCAGGATGTGTACGCACACCCTGAGTGACATATGTATAATTAGGACCGGCGTGTAATATATGTACTAGCAGCCTTCTCCGTGCGCAATCAACCAGTTTATTTCAAAAATCTTTTTCGAGCTCGTGTTTGATCGCTTTTGCAAAATCTTGGTTTATTTTGCTGCTCGGTTCTTCTCAGGTTTTTCTGCTTTGTTACCCCCAGAGTAAGAAATGACTCGTCCCTAGACATGTTCCATGCCAAGTCCGCCGAAGGAAAATTTTGGCACCCAGACAAACAACAATTTCTCACAGGGGCAGTCAAGTCAGCAGGGTAGTGAGACAGCATTTTCTCAAGTATGCCGCCTGTACGAGCAAAGTCAGCAACATCACCAAGAAATGATGAACCACGTCATTAACATGGGGAATCACCGCGAACCATACCAGCAGCACTCAAAATTGTCTGAATTTCAGAAGACGCGTCCAACAACATTTTCACACACAGACAAGCCTCTTGAGGCCGACGACTGGCTTCGAGATATTGAAAGGAAATTAATTGTGGCACAATGCTCAGACCGTGAAGAAGTATTGTACGCACCGCATTATCTTATGGGAGCAGCCACGTCATGGTGGGAAATTTTTCTGCTTATGCATCCCGACATAAATAATATCACCTGGGAAGATTTCAAAGAAGGCTTTCGTGGGGCACACATCCCTAAGAGTATTATGAAAATCAAGAAAAGAGAATTTGATGATCTCAAGCAAAGAGGCATGACAGTACAGGAGTACAACAGTCAGTTTGCGCAGTTATCACGTTATGCCAAAGAAGAGCGAATGACGGAAAATAAAAAGATGGAGAAATTCCTGGACGGACTGGCACAAGCACTAAAATGCCAGTTAGTCGTACACACTTTTCCAGATTTCAAGACACTGGTAGACAAAGCCATTACACTGGAAAATGAACGTCGCAGTCTGGAGGATATTCGCAAGAGAAAAAGGGATCAAACCAACCACCCCCGCAACAACAAGAATAAAATAAATTTCCAGAGGAACGTTGTGAACAGACCCACGACCAACGACACATGTCCAAATAAGAATTTTCATGCAAGAGACAAGGATTTCACCTATCGCCCGGGTGTTACCTGCTATGCATGTGGAGAAGAGGGACACTATGATAAACAGTGCCCTAAGCCAAGAAACTCAGCACCGAAGCCAAACAGCAACGGGAACAGTTCCGCGCCCAAGCGTAATAATTTCAACCCCAACAACAATCACAGGAAAGGCCACCTGAACCATGTGACCAAGGAGCAGGCACATGATGCCCCAGATATCGTACTCGGTACGTTTCCTGTAAACACAATACCTGCCACGGTTTTGTTTGATTCTGGAGCTTCTCATTCGTTCATTACGAAGAGTTTTGCTTTGCAACATGGTTTTTCAATGCTACCCTTGGGAAAATCAATGACTATCAAGTCCCCCGGAAGTAAGCAGATCACTTAGAATTACTGCCGAGATTTAACCATTGAAATTAAGGGATTAAAATTTCACGCAAACCTCATCATGTTGGAAAACAAAGGACTGGATGTTATCCTCAGTATGGACTGGCTAACCACCAATAAAGGATTTATCGACTGCTTCAACAGAACAGTGATTCTTACTCATCATCATGGAAAAACAATAAGAGTCGCAGCTCAGGAGAGACCAGTATCTCGGCAACCAAAATTACATCTGAGTTAAGCAAGGTTCCAGTTGTATGTGAATTTCCGGATGTATTTCCCGAAGAATTACCAGGCATGCCGCCAGACAGAGAAATATAATTCATCATTGAGCTAGCACCGGGAACCACCCCCATATATAAGAAACCATACAGAATGGCGCCATCCGAGTTGGTTGAATTAAACAAGCAAATAAAGGAACTGCTGGACAAGGGATTTATACGGGCCAGCTCCTCACCATGGGGATCGCCGGTATTGTTTGCCAAAAAGAAGGATGTGACCATGAGGCTGTGTATAGACTACCGAGCACTCAACATGGTCACAATCAAGAATAAATATCCGATGCCACGTATAAATGATTTATTTGAACAGCTCGCGCAAGCCAAGGTTTTCTCAAAGGTTGACTTAAGGTCAGGATATCATCAGCTGAAAGTACGCACAGAAGATATCCCGAAAACAGCATTCACCTCAAGATACAAACTTTATGAATTTACGGTAATGCCGTTCGGACTGACCAATGCCCCCGCATATTTCGTCCACCTCATGAACAAGGTATTTATGAAATTCATGGACAAATTTGTGGTGGTATTTATCGATGATATTTTGGTATATTCCAGGACACCAGAAGAACATGCTGAACATCTCCGCATTGTACTGGGAGAATTAAGGAGACACCAACTTTACGCCAAATCCAGCAAATGTGAATTTTGGTTGAGACAAGTGGGTTTCCTAGGACACGTGTTAACACAAGAAGGAATTGCTGTGGACCCAGATAAAGTCAAAGCCGTACTTGGCTGGAAGTCACCTGCCAGTGTAACGGATATACGCAGTTTCCTCGGTATGGCCGGATATTACAGAAGGTTTATTGAAGGATTTTCTACCATAGCCAAACCAATGACACAGCTACTCAAGAAGGATAAGAAATTCGAGTCGACCGAGGCATGTGAGAAGAGCTTCCAAGAGCTCAAAAAGAGATTAACCACAGCCCCAGTATTAATTGTACCAGACATACAAAAGAGCTTTGATATATATTGCGACGCATCCCGGAAAGGCCTCAGATGCGTACTGATGCAAGAAGGCAAAGTAGTCGCCTACGCTTCTCGGCAACTACGAAAACATGAAGAAAATTACCCTACTCACGATTTTGAGTTGGCAGCGGTCATTCATGCACTCAAGGAGTGGAGACACTTTTTGCTTGGAAATCGCTGTGAAATATATACGGACCATAAGAGCCCCAGCTATATTTTCACACAGCCAGATCTCAATTTACAACAACGACGCTGGCTGGAACTGGTAAAAGATTACGACGTTGGTATCCACTATCACCCAGGAAAAGCCAACGTGGTAGCATATGCTCTCTGCCGTAACCCCAGCCCGAACAGCGGCAGCATACACAACCTGAGACCCGAATTTCAGCGAGAATTCGCTAGACTCAACCTAATGATGGTCACGGAAGGCGAAGTATCCAAACTAGAAATACAGCCTACGCTAATAGAGCAAATAAAGAAGGCTCAACATGGACATCCCAGCATCGAAGGGATAAAAAGAAAAGTAAGTCAGGGCAAGGCCTCATAATTCACCATAGACTGTGAAGGAATATTATGGTTTGGAGACAGACTTTGCGTACCAAACAGCAACGACCTTAAAAAGCAAATTCTAGCGGAAAGTCATACCGCTCCATACTCGATCCACCCTGGAGGTACGAAAATGTACAAAGATATTCAGGAAAGATTTTGGTGGCACGGCATGAAGAGGGATATAGCTACTTTTATCGCATGCTGCGATTCATGTCAACGCATTAAAGCCGAGCACCAAAAACCCGCAGGGCTATTACAGCCAAACAAGATACCTGAATGGAAATGGGACGATATTGGAATGGATTTTATTGTGGGACTACCACGGTCACAACACGGTAACGATGCCATATGGGTCATCACAGATAGACTGACCAAGGTGGCACATTTCATACCCGTCAAGACAACGCACACCACTCAAAAGCTCGCCAAGCTTTACCTTGCCCGGATAGTATGCCTACATGGTGTTCCCAAGACTATAATATCCGACAGGGGCACTCAATTCGTCCCAAAATTTTGGGACCAGTTGCAGCAAGCCCTCGGGACGCAACTAACGTTCAGCACGGCTTACCACCCCCAAACTGGAGGACAAACGGAACGGGTAAATCAAATACTCGAAGACATGCTAAGGGCATGTGTCCTCACCTATGGGACCAGTTGGGAGGAAAGCTTACCATATGCCGAGTTTGCATACAACAATAGTTACCAAGCTAGCCTGCAAATGGCACCTTTCGAAGCCTTGTACGGACGAAGATGACGTACTCAGCTGAACTGGTCAGAAACAGGGGACAGTCGTATATTCGGCCCAAATATGTTAAAATAAGCTGAGAGAGAGTAAAAATGACACGTGATCGACTCAAGACCGCCCAAAGCCGACAAAAGAGCTATTACGATCAAAAGCATCGGGAAATAAGTTTTGAGCCCGGCGACGACGTATACTTACGTGTGTCACCGATGAGGGGGCTACAATGATTCAAAGTCAAAGGGAAACTAGCACCACAATTCATGGGACCCTTCCGTATAGTTGCAAGGAGAGGCACAGTAGCTTACCAACTGGACCTTCCCAAGGAACTGTCCGACGTCCACGACGTGTTCCACGTCTCGTAACTATGGAAGTGTGGAAGCAAACCAGAGAATCATGTGTCACATGAAAACCTTGACGTGCAACCGGATCTCACCTACCGAGAACACCCAGAAAGGATTTTGGAGGAGTCTGAAAGGAGGACCCGTCAGAAAACTATTAAATTTCTCAAGGTTCAGTGGAGTAATCACACAGAGGATGAGGCAACATGGGAAAGAGAAGATTTCCTTCGGACCGAACATCCACACCTATTTGAGGATCAGCTGAAATCTCGGGGACGAGATTTTTCCTAAGGGGGTAGGTGTTGTAACACCCCAAATTTTTGAGTTGGATTTTCTTTCAAACTTTTGGCCTTTTGGAAGGGGGATAGTTTGAACTTTTCTTTTGCCCTTCAAAAATTCCTTTGGGCCAAAGTTTTTGGGTTTTCTCAAGCTTGGTTTTTGGCCTTGAAGTTTTTCTTTTGGGTTTGGCTCAAGCACAAGTTGAGATTCAAAAGAAGTTGTTTGAGTTCTCCTCTTCTTGATTTAAAATTCTCAAGTTTAACCTTGACCTATCTCCCCTCCAACCTTCATCTTGCCATGATCCCAACAAGGACAATCCTCTCCAAGACTCTCCTCTCACCATGGGACAAGCATTTCATCAATTCCAGCAAGTTGTGAGCTTATTGGGATTTTTCTCCTATTTATTTCACTCCAAAAATAATTCTGTCTTTTATAGTGGCCTTGGTGATTTACAAAGGAACCACCATTTTCATCTACCTATTTGACTCCAAACCAACTCTCCTGGATGGTCTTTAGCACCCACAACCTAGATCCATCTTGTTTCACTGGTCCATAGTTCAAAATTTTCAAATTTCACCTACTGCAAGTTTGGACCAGATTTGCAAAATTTGGTGAAATTCATATTTATCTTTTTCCAAAAATCATGTGAAAAATCATGCAGCCCCTAGATCCATCCAGAGACCACTCCACCAGAAATCAGCTCCAAAAACCTTGTGCACATACCAGAATCATTTCATCAAAACACCTAGCCTACACTGACTGGTAGCTGTTAACTGAAACTGTCGACAGTTCAACACTTCGTCAGTTTCGTCAGTTTCGACAGTCGTCGGGCGCGGCGACGAAACTCGTCTGTATCTTCCTTGGCTCGACGCCGCACTGCAACTTCTTCTTATCCACGCGCCGCACGGTCGCTTGGCAGCTTCTGGGCGTCGGTGGCGCCGTGGCCCGACCGCGCCGGCGACTGCCACGGCCACAGTGCCGCCCGTGGCGGCCGACAGAAGCAACGCCGCAGCTCCACGCCGTTTCGCGCCGTTCAGACCACCTCAGTGCTCCGCGTGTCCCTCGCCACAGCCAACGCACGCCTGGCACGCCGTCGCCGTGGCCTGGCTCGCGCAGAGCACCGTTTCTGCCGCTGAAAAGCCGCGCGGCCGTTCCGTCGAGGACAGGCCGTAACTTCACCCCTACTGCCGAGTTAAGCGCGGGAATGGAGCTCCTACAGATCATAGATGATGCTCGAGTCCCTAACCCTGCCGTCTAACCACATCAACGCCGCAATTAGCTCGCCGGACTTATCCGTTCGCGGCCGCCACCTTGAGCCGCCTATAAAAGGCACCCCCGAGCTCGTGCTCGAGCACACACGCCTCCACTACTTCCCTAGACCGTGCCCAACCTCTGGGAGAGCCCCGAGAGGCTTTTCTTCCCCGGCTCCGGCCAGCTGCCTCCGCCTCGGGCTCCAGCTCCGTTCACTCCGGTGAGGGCTTCTCCGCCGCCGTGAACTTGAACGTAGTACCCTGGCATCCACCTAGTCCTAACCCCCTACTCAATTTCACTCCAGAAACCTTCTCCGACGAGGTCCACGACCACCCGAGCCGCCGTCCGCCGGAGATAAGCTCGCCGTCGACGTGGGGCTCGCCGGCACCCAACTCTACCACCGTTCGACGCGGAAGACCACCGTGAAGCTATAGGTACCCCTTCCCTCCCCTAGCTCGCCGCGGATCGACGCCGGCGATCACCACAGCACCGACGCCGGCGCGGCTCTGCTTTCTTTTTCAAACCTGACACGAGGGGCCCTCTGTCAGTCTCTCATCTCTCTCCCTTCGAAATGTTTTTTGTTAGCGCAATCAGCAAAATACGTCTTCCCTCTGCGGCTGGCGTACCGCATACCGATTCGCTTTGTCCTTTTCTGTTCTAGCCCCTGGATCTTTTCTGTTTCATTACAGATGGGTCCCTAGACAAAAACCTTAATATCTTTTAAGCTAAAAGTGATTTTAGTTGATTCTTTTTCTGTCCACTTTGGTTTCCTGTCTAGTTTTTTGTCATATTTATGTGGAAATATTTTGAGCAACTTTATTTGCACGCGCGGTATTTATGTTAGTATGTATTTTGTTTGAATACTTAGATACCGGAGGCCGTGACGGAGACGCGGATCACACTGAGTTAGGCTCCGACTTTTCAGAACCAGGCAACCATGTTTGAACTCTTGATATGATGAGTGTGTTGCATGTTTGCTCGAGTAGTTCGTTTCATAAGCATGATCATATGAGCATATGTGTATGGCATATTTCATGCAAGTAAGCTTCGGGTGAGTCCCGAAGGAGCATATTGAACCACCTCGATCATATGGTGATATGATGGGTGGAATGCTGGTATTGTTGAAGCATGCCAGTAGTTGGTTAATTCAGCATCAGCGGAGATCATGTCATGGTTCCGTTCGTCTCCTTTTCAGTACTATCATAGGCCGTCCGTTGGGATTACGGTCTAGTCAGTTGCAAACCACTTTCCAAGTGCACACCAGGTAGAGGGGCCGGGATGAGGGTTCCATGGCCCTGGATTAAAGCCCGTTATCCGGTCAGGGGGCATGGGTGTTTCCGGTTGGGACCGAGAGGGGGGCACCCCTTAGAGCGCGCATATATAAATTTGATCCCATGCTATTCGAGGTTGTAGCCTCCCCGTCTTAAAGTTTTCCGTGAATGTCGTCGTGGGTGATTCCGGACGACAGGATGTTAAATGGGTGTGTACTGGTTAGTTGAGTTTCTACTAAAACACCGTAGACGGGACTGGCCCATGTGGCTAGTAGAACCCGTTGGCTATGAGTTAATGGTACAAGCTCTGCAGAGTTAAATTCCTTCAGTAGCCATGTTTATGGCCTAGGGTCAATCTTCATTTCAACCCGGTAATCGTCCCTAGTATATTCTTGTCGGTAACCAGAATAGCATTTTTGTCAAGTTCATTTGGTAGATGAACTCCCCTACCATCTCTGTGTTTATTTATTTCCAGAAGTATTTCATCATTATACTAATGCTAGTTACAAGCCCTTTATGTGATGTCGCTCAGACGTCCGACTGTGGCATCCTTTTATTTATAAGCCCTTTATGTGATGTCGCTCAGACATCCAACTGTGGCATTCGTTTCATTTATAAGCCCTTTATGTGATGTCGCTCAGACGTCCGATTGTGGCATTCGTTTCATTTATAAGCCCTTTATGTGATGTCGCTCAGACGTCCGACTGTGGCATTCTTTTCATTTATAAGCCCTTTATGTGATGTCGCTCAGACGTCCGACTATGGCATTCTCTTATTTATAAGCCCTTTATGTGATCTCGCTCAGACGTCCGACTGAGGCATTCTTGTTATTTATTTTGTTATAAGCCCTTTATGTGGTGTCGCCCAGACGTCCGACTGTGGCCTATTGTCATTTATTATTTTCCCTACGAGGCATCTCCCAGACCCTCGTTCGGTCTCTTATTTATTATCTTTTGGACTTCGGGAGGATTACCGCCCGACTTCCATCTTTACCTTCAGCGCATTCATATATATTCCGGTCACATTTTTTTGCTGGAATACTCATATGCATCATGTTGGCATTTATTATATCTTAAGTCCGAACTGTCTTGCGAGTACATTCAACGTACTCACTTGGCTTGTTGATTTGGCCAGATGTGGACGAAGGCGATCTCATGGATGAAGAGTTCGATAGCGAGTCCGACGCTTAGAGGAGTCCCAGTCAGTCTCTTGCGATCCTGGAGTTGATCACTGTTTTATAACCGCTTTCGCCTACCACCAAATAAATTCATCGGGTCTCACTCCGACACTCGGTGAACTGTATTATATTGGAGTCACATCACCCACTTCAATGTGACATATTCCACCACCTTTTATTACGAGTCATTAGTATGCCACCCTACCTTGTGTCATATCCACCTCTATGTAATATATTGGCGCGCTTGTAATAAATTGTTGAGCAACCCCTAGCTCAACCTTGTATAATATTTAGTGTACTGGAATTCTGTATCAAGGAATTGTTTGCCAGTAGGAATATTATTCCTCGCTGGTTAATTAAAGAGATCGGTCTTCCGGTAATTATTTTACTGAAAGGCCGGTCGCGACAACAGCCATCTCTCCCCACCATGGCTCTTCATTGCCCGTGTGTTGCCATGAAGTAATGGAATAACAAAGTGATCAAATAATTTAGATTGTTTGTCGAATAAATGACATGTACATTTGAGTGCATATTTCCCCCTACTAAACCTGAAAGTAATGGCCTCCGAGTGCATATTTGCACCTTTTCTACTACCAACCTTATAGTGGCAACATATTCGGGCCCCTTGTCTAGCTTGCATTACCCGCCATACCATGTCACGCAACCACCCACTTCACCTTGCTCCTTTAGCTCCATTAAGAGTGACTTAATGCTAATATTTCTTTGGTTATGCACTTTTTTATGTAGAACCTTCCTCCATGGTACAAGAAAGGGCTATAACCACAATACTACTGGAGTAGGGCCACTCACGGCTAGGTGGCCTGAACCAGGATAAACTGCCTTGTGTCTCTTTTACATTCCAGTTCATCGTGCTAGTTGGTGAGACGGCGAGTAGATAGATAGGCGAGGTTGAGATCTTCGCATGCACCCCCGTGTTCGAACCTAGTAGGGTTTTGTTGAACCTTGAATCCGACATTTGGCGAGCCAGGTAGGGGTGCGTCGAAGCTCCTCTTCGTCCATTTGGTCCATCGTCGTTTCACCACCCAATGGCTAATGCCCGTCGTGTCCGCGCCGAGCGTCGGGCCGCTGTCGCCGCTCACGTGGCCCAGATGGCACCCCCTGGCGACGGCATCCCACGTCGCTCTCCATAACTGGAGGCAAACGCTGCCACCGGCCCTGCTGCCCATGAACAACATGATTCGTTGTTCCCGCTCTCCGCGCGGTGCGACGGAAGCACCACAACCCCGTCGCTTACTCCGGGGGCTGCTTTGTCCTCCCATGCATGTCACGACCCAGCGAACTCATAGGCCGCGTTGCTCATGGCGCGTGAGCTCCTGCGCTACCGCCCGGCCGACGACCTCTATGAAGAATGGTTGGACCACATCGCCGAGCTCGACAGTGGCGCTGGAGAAGCTCCAACTTTGTGTCGTCGCTGCCTCTTCCACCACCCCAGGCAGGGGACAAGGCCCGTGGTGCACCCCCTCCACCACTCCGGAGAGACGTCTTCCCCAAGCCAAGGCACGAGATGAAGAAAGCTGTCAAGTGGTGCCGCGGCTGCAAGGTAAGGTGCGCGCGCTTCATGCTCTGCCTCGTCAGGGTCGCGCGCCTCCCCGGACAGTGGTGCACAAACACCCAGACCAGGCTCCAACTCAGCAACAAGCACCAGTCAGCACGACAGGCTGCAAGGAATTCACCACGGAGCTCCGTCGTGTCATCTAGCCTGGCAAGTTCAAGCCAGATCTACCCCTGCTTTATGATGGAACACCTGACCCAGCAGAGTTCCTGCAGCTCTACGAGCTGTGCATCGAAGCGGCCAATGGTGACGAGAAGGTCATGGCCAACTAGTTTCCCATGGCTCTCAAAGATGGTGCTCGTTCATGGCTCCTGAACTTCCTGAAGGAATCGATATCCTGCTGGGGTGAGCTGCGCGAACGCTTCGTTTCCAACTTTGAAGGGACCCGTGACCGTGCCCCAGCGGTAGGCGACCGGCGGTGCATCAAGCATGAGCCTGGAGAGACCCTGCGCAAGTAGATGCAGCCTTTCACCAATGTGTGCATGAAGATTCCCAAGATATCTGATGAAGCCATCATCTCAGTGTTCACTGATGGTGTCCGGGACGTCAGGATGAAGGAAGAACTCCCCATTCAGGAGGACCTGTGCTCGGCTCTGGATATGTTCAACCTCGCGATCAAGTGCGCAAAGGCAGAAGAGGGTTGCGTCTTGCTCGTCAAGCTTCCTAAGGCTGACCCAGAAGACAAGAAGGCCAATACCAAGGAGGCCAAGAGGAAAGGACCGGTAGTACTCGTAGCTGAGCTAGAGATGAAACGCGGATGCGATTACCCCGATTCCTCTAAGGGCTGCCGCCCGTTCTGCGCCTTCCACAACGTGCACAACCACAACACCAATGAATGCCAGGAACTCAGGGCCTTCCGTGACAGACGCTTCGGACACCGCCCTGAGCGCGGCGAACGAGGCAACGGTCGCGGAGGTGACCGTGGAGTAGAATGCTGGGAGAACCATGACTCTCGCCAAGTTTGGCGTGAGAGGCCTTGCGAGGATTACTGGACGGGCCAGCCTCATGAGGGGCCCTGGAGAGACCAGCCTCACGAGAATCATTGGAGGGACAAGCAGTGTGGACATTTCCCCCGAGACAACGCAGCCCTTCCTCACCACCGAGAAGAAACGACAACCACCATCAAGATGAAGGGACTGGGAACTTCAAAGAGCCGCGCGCAGTGGCATGCATCCTGGGAGGCGCTCAGGCCCCTGCATCTCATTGCGTCTTCAAGAAGTTTGCCCGAGAAGTGAACACAGTCCTCCCCAAGCTTAAGATAACGCGTCCTCTCAGATGGTCCAAGTGTGGCATCACCTTCAACTCCGTTGACCAGCTCAAGTGCGCGGCCGCAGCCGGCACCCTCCCTCTGCTCTACTCGCCTACCATCAGCAACGAGCTCGTCACCAAGACCGTCATCGACGGCTGCGCAGGACTCAACGTCCTCTCCGTCGGAACCTTCGACAGGCTCCAGGTCCTGTACGACCAGCTCCAACCTACCAGGCCTTTCTCCGGAGTGACCAATGGCTCGACAACACCAATAGCATAGATCGGCCTCCCTGTCACCTTCCACGACCGCAAGAACTACCGCAAAGAGCTCACCTACTTTGACGTTGCCCACATCAGGCTCCCATACAACACCAGCCTTGGCTACCCAGCTTTAGCCAAATTCATGGTAGTGACCCACCATGGCTACAACGTCCTCAAGATGCCGGGAAGCAGTGGCGTCATCGTGGTTACCTGTGATGAGAAGGATGCGGTGTGCGCTCTTGAGCGTGTGTACCAAGTTGCAATAGTGGAGAACACTAACACCGAGGGCTTTGCCTACCCTCCTGAAGCCATCCCAAAGAAGAAGAATGCTGCTCGCCCTGGAGCCTCAAGAGGAACCGGCACCCGACGGCCGCGCCTCAGGATCCACACCCGTGAACAGGGTGCCTCCCTCCCTCGCATAGGAAGGTGCGCTCGACGGCCCTCTTTGGCTGGGCTCGGGGGCTCTCCTCTGGAGGGTCTCAGACCTAGCCAATGCCACGAGGGAGGCGCTCGGGCACCTTCTGGATGCGTACTGCAGCGCATGTTTCCGCAAAGAGGGCATAGGGCGCGAAGCACCAAGTGCTCAGGAGTTCATCGACCAGATCATCGAAGACTTGCAGGTACCAAGAGGAATGCGAGGCGAGCGTCGCCTCACACCACCAAGTGCAGTTGCCGTCCCCGGCTCGGGCGGCAGGCTGCGCGTCTGCGTCAACATCCCAGGACTCAACAAAGTCGCATCTCAGGAGCTCTACTGGCCGCCTCAAGTGGGCCGGCGCGATGGCCCTCTTCACAGCTACGTTCGCGTGCCCATCGCCCTGCCGAACGAAGCTGCCCTGCACCAGCGCCACATGTGGGGCGTCCTGGCGGCTCACGAGGCCAGGCATGAGGAGACCCTGGGGGAAGGGGAACTGCTCTTTTGCGAGCTGCCAGAATCTCAGGAGCCTCTTGAGGTCCCAGAGTCAAGCAACTCAAGAGGAGAAACATTTGCAATGAGCGTCTTCAGCTACACCAACACTTGTGTCACATCCCTAGATCAACCCCTGTGGTCTTTGCCTGA
This sequence comes from Secale cereale, assembly GCA_902687465.1. Taxonomy (NCBI): domain Eukaryota; kingdom Viridiplantae; phylum Streptophyta; class Magnoliopsida; order Poales; family Poaceae; genus Secale; species Secale cereale. The sequence goes on from LR738710.1 coordinate 318,370,754, forward strand.
TCATCTTGTCATCATGTTTAAATTTTACTAAACTTGAATTGGGGATTGATCAAACCCCAGCACTAAATGAACTCAACTAGGTTCAAATAAAAATCCTTTTCAATAAACCCAAAAATACCTTCATCAATATGTGATAGTTTTGGCAAGGGTGTTGATCCAAACCAAAAATATTGAACATTTCTAGGGAATTATTGGGCTTTGAATTAAATCATAAGTATTTGAATTGGGGCCATTTAAATGCTATATATTTTAAATTGCTCCAATAATTTTGGAAAATTGTGAGGGGATTTGGAATAATTCTTTTAGTCCCTTCAAATTTATTAGAAGAATATACATTGATTTAGTATTTTTTTACTAAATCAGAAACAAATTACAGAAATAGAAAAGAGAACAAAACAGAAAGAATTTAAAGAGAGAGAGCGCTTACCTGTAGCCCACCTAGTGGCCCAACTGCGGCCCAACCCACCTGACCACCGCCGCCAGTCATCGCCTACCTCGCACCAGAAGGACGCGAGGCGTGTGGCCGCCGTGTGCGCACACGCGCCCCGGCCACCTCCTTCTTGCCGCTGAGCTTCTGGACGCGTGGATGAATGCTTCAGTGACGTTCTGATCCTCTCGACCTCTCTCACTCTCCCCCTTCGTCCTCCCCTGCTTCTTCTCGCCATGGCCGAAGCCACCACGGCCGCGCCGGCGAGCACCACCGTGGCCACAGCCCTCCCCACGCCCCCGCAACGTGACCACGACGTCTGCCACGAACCCGTGGACCTTCACGCCCACGCACGCAAGCTCGGGAGCCTCATGGCGTCTTCCCCGACCTCATCTTCAACCTCCGGCCGCCGACAACCTCACCGTCGATTCGTCACCGTCCATGCTTCCCCGACCTCGCCGGCCTGCTCGTCTGAATCGCCATGAGCCCCTCTCTGTTTCCCCCCTAAT
>LR738710.1:318371773-318507294 GCA_902687465.1 Secale cereale
CCCCTAATTACTACCTCACCCCCGAGCCCTAGCTGACCCCCCTCTTCGCACCCGTGAGCTCCTACCGCCGGCCATGGCACCGCCGTGGCCACAGCTGCTGCCACCCGCGTCTGAGCACGTCACCGCACGCAGCACATCACCAGGAGGCCGTAGCACCTAGCCGTTCGTCCCCTCGTGCACCACGGCATCGACTCTGTCGATGCCCGATCGCCGGCCGCCGCCGCGAGCTCGTTTCCGACGAGTTCCGGCCACCCCAGCGACCGCTTCCACCACCAACCGACGCGGCCCGATGTGCTGCGTCCGTAGAACCCAGCCAGGCGAGCTCCCGTCGCTGGAAACGGCAGGGAGGGCAACTCCGACGAGCCACCGCCGTGTTTTTGGTCGCCGGCGCCTATCGCTGATGTGGCCGCTTACTTAGGGGCTAATCACCCCACTAACTAACCACCTGGGCCACTGACACATGGGCCCCACACACTTAATTAAGCACAATTTAGTTTCTGTTTAGTCTTAACTAAGCACAGTGGCCCCACGCGTCAGCATTGACCACGCTGACGTGGCCCTTGACCGGCCCCACATGTCAGCGACCCTAACCAGCCCTGGGTCACTGACCGATGGGTCCCACGCGTCAGGTTTGACCCTGGACGACCCTGTTGACTAGGTGATGGTAGAGTGACACAGTGCTGATGTCATAGATGCTTTTCTGGAATTTTAAATAATTCAGAAATGATTTATTTATTTCAGAAAATAGCCAAAACTTCTAAAAATCACAGAAAATAATCTATAACTCATATGAAAATAATTTATATATGAAAATCGATCAGAAAAATCCAAGGAATCTGTTTATGGCATTTCCATGCATGTTTGAATAACTTACAACCACTGTTTAGGACAATTTGAATAAATGGCATTTGAATAATCACATATGGAGTTTGAATTTGAACCTTTGGTTCAAATCAACTTCATTTAATATGGTTGCTTGTTGCATTAGCTCAATCAACAGCATATTGCCATGTCATGATCATGCATCATATTGTCGCATTGCATTGATTGTGTTCTCTCTTGTTTGCCGATGTTTGTCCCCTCTCAGTAGACGCTGTTCCACTACCGATGAAGACTCATTGATATCTTCAGAAGTGCCAGGCAAGCAAAACCCCATTGAGCATTCCGATAAAAACCCACTCTCTCGCTCTTGCTCTCTTTACTGCATTAGGACAACAACGCTTCAACTGTTACCTACTGCGGTAGTTGAACCCCTTTCCACTACATGACCTGTCATCGCCACAGTAAATAGTTAAAACCCACTAGTATGAGTTGGAGTTGTTTGAGCCCTGTTGTGCCTACTCATTCATGCTTTCTGGTTATGCCTGCTATTGCTTAGAGTTGTGTAAGATCTGATTCATCGGGGATGAATTGGAAAGTTATGAACATGTCCTACCGTTGAGAGCGAAGTGTGTGAACACGTTTTGGTAAAGGTAGCGATGAGAGGCCATGTAGAAGTACATGGTGGGTTGTCTCACTGGAACCGTCCTTAAGAACTGAGTTCTGTGTAAGTTGTCCAATGACATAGCTATTACTACGCATTGGAATGCTTAAGTGCCCCTCTCGACTTGTTAATCAACTCGATCTCTGTCCAGGAGTTGCAACTAGTTTCTGGTGTTTGTAGGTAGTGCTAGTAGTCTACCAAGTGGCACACAGTACATGTGGGCTTGGGACAGACTAGGCACCATGGCACGATGTACCAAGCGTAGATCCATCCGTCGAGGTGGGCTTGGGAACCCTGCGCACATCGTTTGGGGCCGTGAGCGACACCCCGGCCGGATCTCCCCACGGATGGAATCCGAATAGGCGATAAACCCGTACTAGAGTCTTGTGTGGTTAGTCAGGTCGTGGCCAACACCCTCGCCAGGCTTCCGCTTGAAGGTTGCCGAGATACACGACGTGTACATGGCGGTAAGTGGCGAGAGTGTGTGTGAAGAAGTACACCCCTGTAGGGTTAACATGGTCTATTCGAATAGCTGGGTCCGCGGTTATGGACTTCTTGGATGCTTACATGGTACATAGACAAGTGAAAGTGGATACTCTAAAATGCTCAAGACAAGTGTGAGTGCTATGGATGGCGTTCTCGTAGGGAGACGGAGCGGATCCATAGTGGTGTTTTGATTGGTGAATATGTGGACTCGTGTGCGCCACCTCAAAAGAGTTACTTGCAGTCGTAGTTCAGGATAGCCACCGAGTCAAAGCTGGCTTGCTGCAGTCAAACTCCACCACCCCTTTGTTGATACTGATGCATATGTAGTTAGTTCTGATGTAAGTCTTGCTGAGTACCTTTGTACTCACGTTTGCTTAGTTTATGTTTTTGCAGAGAGACTTCAGTCTCGCTAGTGGTTCCGCGTGGACTTCGACGTTTAGCTTGTTACCTCAGCTACAATCTTGTACCCTTGGGAGGGTCTTGTAGATAGTCAGGCTTCTCAGCCTTTTTCATTTGTAGTTGTCTGTACTCAGACATGTTATGTTTCCGTTGCCTGTATGCTCTGTATGTTGGGTCATGTGACCTCTGTTTGTAATAAATGCTATGATGGCTCTTCTGGGCCTTTACCTATATGAGTTGTTGAGTTATGTTGTGATGCCATGTTGTACAACACATACTTGCATGTTATGCGTACATGTAATGTGTATTGGTATGTGTGGGATCCGACACCTAGTTGTGTACCTTTGGTAGCCTATCTTACGGGGAAATCTTTTCTAGTGCTTCCACCGAGCCTTGGTAGCTTGCTCCTGCTCCGGAACACTTAGGCTGGCCGGCATGTGTCCTTCTTCGTTCCTGTGTCTGTCCCTTAGGGGAAATGTCACGCGTTGATCCTTTAAGTCCTTGTAGCTTGCTACGACTTGGGTTCATATGTTGATGACCGACACGTTCGTTGCTGGGTCATGTATGCATGTCTCTGTAATTTAGTGCCACTTTTGGTTTATAACTAGTCATGTCGGCCCGGGTTCTCTATCATATGGATGCTAGCGACACTATCATATACGTGTGCCAAAATGCGCAAACGGTCCCAGGACAGGTAAGGTGGCACCCATAGGGATACCGTGCGTGAGGCCGCAAAGTGATATGATGTGTTACAGGCTAGACCTGTGTGACTTAGGATCGGGGTCCTGACAACTTTGGTATCAGAGCCTGACTGCCTGTAGGATTAGTAAGCCAAACTGGTCGAAGTTGTGTCTAAAAACTCTTTAGTTATATTAAGGGAATTGATTGTGGAAGGGAATGTAAGGCTCTTTTTACTCCTTTACCCTATGACCTTCTGATCTGAGTCACCTTCTTCTTTCTACGGGGATTAAGGAACTAGGCTTTCTCTTCTGTCTATCAGGATCACGTTAATTGTGGATTCAACCCTCAGTTCAGTTTCTACTACTTCCGTTTGTTCAACTGTTGGTCTCAGAACCTTGACATGATGATGTTAAGTGGTTATGCTACCCTTTTGTTTGGATCTCAAAAGTATTTTCGAGCATTTACAACCGTTATGCTGTCCGAGTCATCCCAGGTTTCTAAATAGTCTGATGCATTTGCAAACCTTTCCTCCCAGTTTCCGATGTCCTTTTAGGCCAGATTAACCACACTAGCCAGTGTATTGAGATACTCTGTTATCTCGACATATATGTTGGAGTTATTATTATGACCCTAGGTGTCTAGAGTATCACCCAATAATCTAGCAATGCTTTATATTCCAGTGTGATGATTCTGGCCATCGTTCTCGAAAGCATCCCGTGATGCCATTTAGTTAGTAGGCATTCTATTTCTGGGTTCTTGAACCCAAGATTCATTCTACCTACTTCATGTTGGTAGTATTTTCTCGTTCCTTTAGGATATTAGTAACCTTGTGATAGTCCTCGAGGTCCGTGGTATATCCTTCTTCCAAATACCATGAACCATCCTTGGCAGAAGTTCTTCCGAACCAAAAGATCACAACCAGAGTGCTCTTGAGTAGTACTCCAATCATGTTGTGATTCTGCCAATCCTACCTTTCTGCATGGGTTATCCGAAAGAAATATGTGGAACTCGTTCGACATACTAACCTATGCATCCACAACTCAGACAATCATATGTTCCCTGAGTTATCCCTCTTTAGCTGTATTACGACCCCCATCTATCAGTTGATAGTTAGGAGTAGTTGTGCATTCGTGTTCATCAATGCCTTTTACTCTTGTGGTCCGTCAGGTCATTCTATTCCGGAATGACTAGGAGAAACAAACTCTAGTACCTTATCCATATCCTGGATTGGGTCAAAGAAGTTGTACTCCGTAGATCAAATGCAACCAAGCTTTTGATCCATTCTACTCTGAAGTGTTACCCTCTTCACGTCAGGATCGTCGTGAGAATTGCACTATCTCTTATGAACTCTTGATATAGTGGTACTTATTGCCATCATCGTTCATTCTTCGGTCTCCGTGTTATTGTAACCGGAATGCTGACAAGTGAACCGTGATGTGTGAAGTCAATACTCCTAGCAACCCTATTGCTTGGTAGCTAATGGACAATAAACTCATTCTTACCATGTTGGTTACTGAACCATCATTCTAAGATTGACCGTTCTACATAGTCCATTTTCTAGTGCACTATTTGATCAATGAGTTAGGATTGCATAAATCCCTCACTCTTTTGATCATATCATCTTGGACTGAAAAGCAAGATTGTTCTCGAGCTTCATAACATATCGATGGTTCGTGATTTTCCGGATATCTTCTCGGAAGCATCACCAGGTTGTTCCCCTGACCGCTATGTTGAGCTCGTGATCAAGTTGGTATTCTTGTAAACCATCGTTTCTCCAAGAATCTGTGTCGGATACCTCGAGCAAGTTGGTTAAGCTAAAAAACAACTTGGAGAGTTGGAAGATAAAAGCTTAATCCACATAGCTCACTCTAAAAGGATATCTTGTGTGTGTATTGAAGATAGATGATATCTTCTTCAATTGATCTCCGTGATCATTTGTGGATCTATTGTCTTGTCCAGACTTTGATTTGAGTATGGGTTATTGCCAAGTCAAATCAGAACCAATGATATTCGTAACGTTGTCTTACTCGTGGTTGATTCCTCGAGCATACACCGTTATATCTCTTGGTCTGACCAATGCTATCACCGTGTTCACTTCATTGTGGAATTCCACCTATATGGAAACCTGGATGAGTTATTGTTGAGCCCATCGACAACATCCTTATCCTCTCCATGATTTTGTTGGACATTAAGCTAGTGTTGGAAACTTTGTAAGCAATGCCTTCGTGTCCCGTCATGAAGCTTATGCTTGGATGGAAGAAGTGACTTCCTCTAATTCATGAGCATTTGATGAAAGTTGTCACCGTGAATTCGAGAAAGTTGTTTTGCTTCCTGTGGAATCATCCCAAGTCAGTCATGCATATGTGTGAAGTATTCTGTGGTTTGGAGACTTGCAACCTTCGTTCTATATGTATCCCTAGCACACCAAGCCACTGATTGATTTGTTCAAGGAAAAAGGAGTTGTTGTGCGAATACTAGTTCATGCACAAGACTTCAATATCCTCGCTGATGGTTCCCCACCTGAACTCGGTAGTGTTTTATTATAAGACTACTACGTGGTCATGCTTGTCTGCGACAGCGTGTTCACATGTGCGTAGCAGAACTAGCTCATGTTTTGGATGCTGCTATCGTAGTTCATTCCCGAGAATCCCGGAACGTCATCTCGTCGATTTGTGTTGCAAACTTTCATTTTTCTTTCTAGACTCGATGAGTCTGGAATATTCTGACACCAACCAGAACTGAATCTCAGGCAGATATGATGGTTGGAGCATTTTCGAAGAACTATAATATTGGTCTCTTGATAACCGGTAAAGTGGATGTCGTGGCCAACACACCCAGCCGGAAGACCTATTGTTGTAGAATCTTAATTGAAGAAGTTGGCCATCTCCCCATAAGGATTTCATAGGATTTACTTCCTAGTTGCTTCTTATAGATTCTTGTGCTTCCGAAGTCCGACCTTTTACTTGATGTTCTAAGTACCAAACCATTTTAATAAATGGGTTGCGCTAGCACATCAAGGAGAACATTAGAAGCGGAGTGCTAAATGTCTCTCGGTCGATCTCCCAGATTTTGCCTCTTTGATCCCGCTAAGGTGAAATCTAAGAAAGTGTTATCTTCCTTTGCATCGACATCGTCCATCATTATTATCATGGTAGTATGTGGTGTTGCCAGGATCCTTGACACGGATATTGGTAAAACCTTGATGAATATGGGAATGCTCAAGTTCTTGAGAGCACGCACAAGCAGTAGGTGTTATCACCGGCACTAACCGGGATTGCTCCCATTGTTCTTGGTTATGCTATAACCTCTCCAAGAGTACATTCATTCTCTACTGTTGGGTTTCTTCCCAGTTACCAGAATCATTCCCAGCATTTGCATTTTGTTCCCAGCTTGCACCACCATTGTGCAATTTTTTTTCCATGGGTTGCCTTTCTCAACCACTGCTGTTCAGGATTATCTTCAGAAGTGGACTTGTCATGGGTCCCATCCATTTCCGATGATAAGCAAAATCATCCCTTGTGTTGTCCTCAACAAGGTAGTCCACATCATCCATTCTGGCCCGAGAATGTCATTCTTTCGGACTCCGACAAACGATCGTTTGTGATTACCTCAGGCTGGTATAGATAATTTCAATGATCTCTACATCAAAAGTAATTCTTTTTGCCACTTAAGGGGATAATTCTACGAGTCACCTTCGCTAAGGTGCCCCGTCTGGTGACATCGATCACCATCCTCTTAGGTGTGGAATTATTGCCTACCAAGTGAACCTTTATCATTTCTTTCACTCCATCCCTCTGGATGAGTGTTCCGTTTATCAGCTCAAGAGATGTTTGAACGTCTCACTCCATGAGTTGATCTTGAGTTGCTCGGTCTTTCAGAAGATCAATTTTGTAGAGTTTCTTTCGTCGTCACCGTGTTGGACAAATACCTCAAAAGCAAGGGTGTCAAGATCAACATGATGCAAGCAATCAACATTTATGTGAAGGGCACTTGGATCATGAAGATTGTGTTAGTTAGTGTCCCATCTGATTTCTTACCCTACGCTTGAATCTCGGGACGAGATTCTTGTTTTAGTGGGGGTGAGTTGTCATATCCCTAGATCAACCCCTGTGGTCTTTGCCTGATCATCTTGTCATCATGTTTAAATTTTGCTAAACTTGAATTGGGGATTGATCAAACCCTAGCACTAAATGAACTCAACTAGGTTCAAATAAAAACCCTTTTCAATAAACCCAAAAATGCCTTCATCAATGTGTGATAATTTTGGCAAGGGTTTTGATCCAAACCAAAAATATTGAACATTTCTAGGGAATTATTGGGCTTTGAATTAAATCATAAGTATTTGAATTGGGGCCATTTAAATGCAATATATTTTTAAATGGCTCCAGTAATTCTGGAAAATTGTAAGGGGCTTTGGAATAATTCTTTTAGTCCCTACAAATTTATCAGAAGAATATAATTTGATTTAGTATTTTTTTACTAAATCAGAAACAAATTACAGAAATAGAAAAGAGAACAAAACAGAAAGAATTTAAAGAGAGAGAGCGCTTACCTGCAGCCCACCTAGTGGCCCAGCTGCGGCCCAGCACTGTTGGCCCAACCCACCTGACCACCGCTACCAGTCATCGCCTACCTCGCGCCAGAAGGACGCGAGGCGTGTGGCCGCCGTGCGCGCACACGCGTCCCGGCCACCTCATGCTTGCCGCTGAGCTTCTGGACGCGTGGATGAATGCTTCGGTGATGTTCTGATCCTCTCGACCTCTCTCACTGTCCCCCTTAGTCCTCCCCTGCTTCTTCTCGCCATGGCCGAAGCCACCACGGCCGCGCCAGCGAGCACCACCATGGCCACAGCCCTCCCGACGCCCCCGCAACGTGACCACGAGGTTCGCCACGAACCCGTGGACCTACACTCCCACGCACGCAAGCTCGGGAGCCTCATGGCGTCTTCCCCGACATCATCTTCAACCTCCGGCCGCCGACAACCTCACCGTCGATTCGTCACCGTCCGTGCTTCCCCGACCTCGCCGGCCTGCTCGTCTGAATCGCCGTGAGCCCCTCTCTGTTTCCCCCCTAATTACTTCCTCGCCCCCAAGCCCTAGCTGACCTCCCTCGTCGCACCCGTGAGCTCCTACCGCCGGCCATGGCACCGCCGCGGCCATAGCTGCTGCCACCCGCGTCTGAGCACGTCACCATACTCAGTACATCACCAGGAGGCCGTAGCACCCAGCCGTTCGTCCCCTTGTGCACCACAGCATCGACTCCGTCGATGCCCGATCGCCGGCCGCTGCCGCGAGCTCGTTTCCGACGAGTTCCGGCCACCCCAGCGACCGCTTCCACCACCAACCGATGCGGCCCGATGTGTTGCGTCCGTAGAACCCAGCCAGGCGAGCTCCCGTCACCGGAAACGGCAGGGAGGGCAACTCCGGCGAGCCACCGCCGTGTTTTTGGTCGCCGGCGCCTATCGCTGACATGGCCGCTTACTTAGGGGCTAATCACCCCACTAACTAACCACCTGGGCCACTAACACATGGGCCCCACACACTTAATTAAGCACAGTTTAGTTTCTGTTTAGTTTTAACTAAGCACAGTGGCCCTACGCGTCAGCATTGACCACGCTGACGTGGCCCTTCACCGGCCCCACATGTCAGCGACCCTAACCAGCCCTGGGTCACTGACCGATGGGTCCCACACGTCAGGTTTGACCTTGGCCGACCCTGTTGACTAAGTGACGTTAGAGTGACACAGTGCTGATGTCATAGATGCTTTTCTGGAATTTTAAATAAATCAGAAATGATTTATTTATTTCAGAAAATAGACAAAACTTCTAAAAATCACAAAAAATAATCTATAACTCAGATGAAAATAATTTATTAATGAAAATTGATCAGAAAAATCCAAGGAAGTTGTTTATGGCATTTCCATGCATGTTTGAATAACTTACAGCCACTGTTTAGGACAATTTGAATAAATGGCATTTGAATAATCACATATGGAGTTTTTTTATTTGAACCTTTGGTTCAAATCAACTTCATTTAATATGGTTGCTAGTTGCATTAGCTCAATCAACAGCATATTGCCATGTCATGATCATGCATCATATTGTCGCATTGCATTGATTGTGTTCTCTCTTGTTTGTCGATGTTTGTCCCCTCTCAGTAGACGTTGTTCCGACGATGTGATCGATGACACCGATGAAGACTCATTGATATCTTCAGAAGTGCCAGGCAAGCAAAACCCCATTGAGCATTACGATACAAACCCACTCTCTCGCTCTTGCTCTCTTTACTGCATTAGGACAACAACGCTTCAACTGTTACCTGCTGCGCTAGTTGAACCCCTTTCCACTGCATGACCTGTCATTGCCACAGTAAATAGTTAAAACCCACTAGTATGAGTAGGAGTTGTTTGAGTCCTGTTGTGCCTACTCATTCATGCTTTCTCGTGATGCCTGCTATTGCTTAGAGTTGTGTCAGATCTGATTCATCGGGGATGAATTGGAAAGTTATGAACATGTCCTACCGTTGAGAGGGAAGTGTGTGAACACGTTTTGGTAAAGGTAGCAGTGAGAGGCCATGTAAGAGTACATGGTGGGTTGTCTCACTGGAACCGTCCTTAAGAACTGAGTTCTGTGTAAGTTGTCCAATGACATAGCTACTACCACGCATTGGAATGCTTAAGTGCCCCTCTCGACTTATTAATCAACTCGATCTACGTCCAGGAGTTGCAACTAGTTTCTGGTGTTTGTAGGTAGTGCTAGTAGTCTACCAAGTGGCACACGGTACATGTGGGCTTGGGACAGACTAGGCACCGTGGCACGGTGTACCAAGCGTAGATCCATTCACCGAGGTGGGCTTGGGAACCCTGCGCACATCGTTTGGGCCGTGAGCGACACCCCGGCCAGATCTCCCCACGGATGGAATCCGAATAGGCGATAAACCCGGACTAGAGCCTTGTGTGGTTAGTCAGGTCGTGGCCGACACCATCGACAGCCTTCTGCTTGAAGGTTGCCGAGATACAGGACGTGTACATGGCGGTAAGTGGCGAGAGCGTGTGTGAAGAAGTACACCCCTGCAGGGTTAACATGATCTATTCGAATAGCCGGGTCCGCGGTTATGGACTTCTTGGATGCTTACGTGGTACATAGACAAGTGAAAGTGGATACTCTAAAATGCTCAAGACAAGTGTGAGTGCTATGGATGGCGTTCTCGTAGGGAGACGGAGCGGATCCATAGTGGTGTTTTGATTGGTGAATATGTGGACTCGTGTGCGCCACCTCAAAATAGTTACTTGCAGTGGTAGTTCAGGATAGCCACCGAGTCAAAGCTAGCTTGCTGCAGTCAAACTCCACCACCCCTTTGTTGATACTGATGCATATGTAGTTAGTTCTGATGTAAGTCTTGCTGAGTACCTTTGTACTCACGTTTGCTTAATTTATGTTTTTGCAGAGAGACTTCAATCTCGCTAGTGGTTCCGCGTGGACTTCGACGTTTAGGTTGTTACCTCAGCTACGATCTTGTACCCTTGGGAAGGTCTTGTAGATAGTCAGGCTTCTCAGCCTTTTTCATTTGTAGTTGGTTGTACTCAGACATGTTATGTTTCCGTTGCCTGTATGCTATGTATGTTGGGTCATGTGACCTCTGTTTGTAATAAATGCTATGATGGCTCTTCTGGGCCTTTATCTATATGAGTTGTTGAGTTATGTTGTGATGGCATGTTGTACAACACATACTTGCATGTTATGCGTACGTGTAATGTGTATTGGTATGTGTGGGATCCGACACCTATTTGTTTACCTTTGGTAGCCTATCTTACAGGGAAATGTCTCTGTTCGCACACGAACACGTCACCGTGTACCCTTGACGCCGAGGGTGATGTACCGCAGCTCACGTCGAAGGAGGCCTGTCCGGAAGCGCGGTACGCAAGCAATCCGGCTGGCGCTTTTGTAGACCCGAAGCCCCGCTTGCCCAGGAGGGACCCCGTCAGGGCTCACGGCGGCTATGGGCTGCCCTAGGTCGACCTGATTGCCCCTAGGGCCTCGATGTTCGCCGCCCTGCAAAAGAAGAACAAACGAAGAACGAGGCAGAAGATACAAGGGTAGGGGATAGATGAACACGAAAAAGTAGTAGATGTGTTTGTTCGATTGTGTGTTGTTCAATCGGCCGTCACCCCTTAGGTATATAAGAGGCGGCTAGACTTCCCGTGCAAGGAAAAGGCTTGGATTCACGTCCAAAACCCTAGCCAAATTCGGATTGGTTTTATCCGAACTTTCCAAAACTGTTCGGTTTAAACTGACTGTACCTTGCGGGTAATTCTTGAGGTGGTAAATGACCTCGGATGGAAAAGAGCCCAAAAATAATCTTGACCGTTTCGACGATACGAACAACTTTCATGTTGAACGTTTTTCGATTTGAAGCCATCTTCTAGGCCAAAACGGTCACGCAATACAGGCTGTTATTCGCGCTACCCATCAGACACGTGGCTCGTGGGACGCGCCACTTATGGCTCTGTGACAGGGCTGTATTCGGATGGCTTTAACTATTGCATACGAACTCGGATTGGGACGATTTTTATATCAAAATCGGCCGTTTCGACGATACGCACAACTTTCATGTTGAAACATTTTCCATTTGAAGTCATCTTAATTGGGTTTCAAGCCATTCTTTAATCTGATGTCATCATGAGCATCTCTGAACTTGTCATAACTTTTGCATCCGGACTCCGTTATAGACCACTTTCATATCCATCTTGATCTTCTCAAAGAATGCCATCTCATGGTGACTTCCAATCATAAGTTTGAAGTAATCTTGAAATAGATTAAAGCAACTTTTACGATTGTGCCACTTTTGAGCGTCAACACATGCCCCCCTGTTTTTCGGCAAAGCAAGCGTGCCGAAAAATAATTTGTACCATGTTGGTTCTAAGGACGATGTCAACACCCCATCGGCCATTTATATGCTTAGGACGATAATTATATATCGGCCATTATTGTTCTTGAACCCTTGATGCAAACTTGAGCGAAACCTTCTCAACTTCGTTAACAATCCCCGATGATAAAGTTCCATAAATATGTATCTCAAGGTCATCCTCCGAACCATATTGTTCCCCCTTTTGCTAGGATTTTGTAGATAACCAACAATAAACTCTCTCCAATCCTTACTATCACCTGCATCAAAATTCATTAGTGGCCGAAGCTGTGAACTTCGGTTCGGCCTTACCTATGTTTACGAGACGAAGCATCGGCTATTGAGAGAAATGCAATACACCACGATTAACGTAGTAGCCGGATGCTTGCTGTGCCAACTCATTTGAATATTCATGTCTAAATATAAGAACAATCTTAATGCAACCCAAGGTAAATTTTGCATCTAGACATACCCCAAGATAAACTATAAACGATTCGTCATAACATTGATAACCCTTGGATATTTGTTGCACTACTCATAACAAATCACTCAAAGCCTCAATATGTATAGCACCTATAGCAAGTAAAAGAGTCAATCCGAATAACAATGCATATTCGGCTTTGATTAATCATGCATAAAAATATTTTAAGCGGCATGAGGCTTCAAAAAATAGTACCATAAGGAGATATATAAACAACACCAACACTTTGGCCATTGCTACGAATTGAACCATCAAAACATAATCTCCATAGTACTAGAGAGACAAGGCTAACATCAATATTATGCATGACATTAAACCGATGTTCAGTAATAAAATCAGCTATGATTTGGCCTCTTATAGATCTCAAAGATGTATAAGCCAAATCATATCCAAACAAAGTATAAGCCCACTAGCCAATTCTGCACTATGAATTGGTCTATGCAACGTATACTTAATGGCATCGGTCATGATGTTTCAACTCCATTCAATCATAATATAGGCATACATATGAATTTTCATGAGCACATACCTTGTCTCGCTCTCCATTCGAACTAAGGACGATGCTAGAATACTACACCGGCCATGCAATGACATATTCTTAGGACGATAGCTAAATATCGACCATTACCATGTAAACTTCATTCAAAGCACATATAGCCGAAACAAACAAATGAAATGACAAATCAAGTATTTCAGCCCTTTGGATCAGCAACAATCTTGTAGCTAATCAAATGTATAGTGACTTGGTAATACCCTTTCATGATGTAAGAAATTATATGGCATCCATGGATTAAAATAAGCCCATTGAGGGTTACCAATCATACCTGATGACGAATTCCATGGCACAGGCGTTAATGGCATAGTTGAAGAATATGGATAATGTGTAGACCGAAGATGCTAAAATCTTCGGCTTGGTCCTTCATAGTTTTCACTCTTTTCCTTCTTCACCTTTGCCACACTTCTTGTAACGGAAGCTTGCACATAATTCTTATTTTGAGCACTTCCTTTGGGAACCCATGCCATGTTTCTTTCTTCAAGTTCTTGTGCACTAAGTTTTTGTAATTTCTTCTTTTGCCAATATGATAAGTCGAGTGGGTACCCCGGCTGCGATTTTGTCTTAGCCAATGGCAATCCTTTTTTGGCCTTGTGCACTCTCAACTTCTTTTCTTCAGATTTGGCACTTTGACTCTCAATAATTGGTTGCTTCATCTCATTGCCTTTAGTAGCCAATGTCAACACTTTAATTGGCTCTTTTTCATTTGAGATCAAATCTGAAGTTGCACTCTTACGACCATCTCTTTTAACACGGTAAACTTGCTTGACCACCTCTTTCTTCTTCCTTGAGCTCCAGACCGATTCCTTATGATTGAAACGGTCTTTAACATGTGATTGTTCAAATGTTGATCTTCTCGGAGCTGCATAATATTGGTGAGATGGTCTAAAATAAGATGGAGAATGCGCCCTTGTATCATACCTGTCCCATGATGGATATGGATCTACTTGAGCATAGGGAGGCATCCACGGCATTGGCATTGGCGGCCCAAAATAAGGATATGAATATGTTGCATAAAAATTGTCACTTTGCCAATACCGATCCTCATACTTGCGCCTTGGGGGTGATCTTGGTTTCTTTGTATGATTTGGCCGATAAGCATTCTTCTCTTCACTCTTCTTTTGATACTTATCCAATAGTTCAGCAAAAGTGATTTTTGATCTCTTACACTTGCGCTTATTTTGGCCTTTGCTTTCTTTTGGTTTGCTTTCATCGATCATTGGATTTGCTTATTGCCCCCCAGTCCTTGGCGTCTCCATTGTAGCTTTGATGGAATTCTCGCCCTCAAGATTATGTTCATTATGCTCTTCAACAACTTCTTTACTTGAAAGCTTGATCCCATCACCTGCAGTTATTATCTTCTCTTTAAATGGATCGGATTGAAGCAGCCGATGCAAAAACTTTCTGCCATCGGGACCAATCGGAATAGACTGGTCATCTCTTGGTGTTTCAGCAAATTTCAATCGTCCTTTTTCAATGGCCGATTTAACTATTTGACGAAACATATTGCAATCCTCAAAATTATGTTTGAACGAATGATGCAACCTACAATACATTCGTCCCTGAATTGATTGATTGACATGGTGATCAAGAATTCTTATGTAATTATTTTTCAGCAACAAATCAAATATTTGATCACACATGCTTGAATTGAAGGTAAACTTTTTATTCTCTAGCCGATCATGCTGTTTGAACGGCTTTGGAGATAAGCAAACGAATGGTTCAGATTTGTAGTCTCCCCATTTGGCCATGCATTGTTTTTTCCACTCTATCTCCGATGTCTTTGGATAAGATATTATATTAGCATCAGTTTTCTCAATAGAATTCAACCTTGGCTTTAAATTTCTGAAACGAAGATATTTAGAACATACATGTCTCAGTTGAGACCAAGTGCAAGCCAAGTACGAAATAAGCAAAGCTACCCAACTAGATATGAACTTTACATAAAGCAACGGGGAAAGCTTTGGCTGTAACAATAAGTCAATATCGGTCTTTATAAATGGCGTAATGGGTTGACCGATATGTTCCATAACAAGTTTATTGCTAACAAGTAAATTACCCTTCTTCATTGGTCTTTCAAAATTACTTATGAGAATATTTCTTATAGATGCATCAATAATGAAGTCACGACCAAATCTGAAAATAGGTAAATTACTCTCTATGCATACCTCTTCAAATATGTTGGGAGAACATGATGGTGGTGTCACTTGAAGAACATCTTGCTCCATCTTTGGATGGCTCCTCAACACCTTTTCATCATCTTTTTCTTGATTCCATGCATCATTGCTTTGAAGATCCATGTCAGTCGAACTTTGTTCGGCTACTTGTTCTTGTCCTTGAGGCTTGTCAATTTCTATGGCACGGAACTCATAGGGCAGGAAGTAGGTTCCATTGACTTCGGAAAAATCAAGTATGACTGTCTTGCTATGCTTTCCATGCCCTTTCTCAATAATGCTTGCCTCTTTGGATTTGATGAACTCAGAATATATACTACTTGATTCGGCTCTTCTAATAACCGGATTTTCTTTGTTACCTGAATCAACAACTTTATCCTTTTGAATTTGCAAGGCTTCTCGCTCTCGTCTAAGTTTAGCCCACATCTCAGCTTGGCGAGCTTTAAACTTTTTCATCTCAATTTCCATCCACTCATCATGAGATTGCCCCCCAATACTTTGAGACTCTTTCGGCAATGAGGTGCCGAAACTTTGCGATTGTTTAGGTGGTATACTGGATGGTACAGCACTGGGCAACTGCATCATTTGCACAACTCTAGCTTTTACAGCAGCAAAATCATGAGGCTTCCCGCCTTCTATTAGTTCTTGGCGAATAGAGTTGCACAAATCCCAAGAGAATGTAAGCTTGTTCTCAATTACCCAGTCTGGATATGGTTGCCCCCCAATGCTTTTAGACTCTTTCGGCAATGAGATGTTGCCGAAATTCTGTAATTGTGTAGGGGGGACATGATATGCCACGGTAGTAGGTGAAGGTATTTGTGCTCCTGCAGAAGTTTCACTTATTTGGCCATGACCATTAAGATGCGGAGCCGAATTATGGACATCAACAGTTGCGTATGGTGCCAAAAAACTAGTAGCATGAGGTGTAGCATATGATGTTTGATGGTAATTGGCCGGATAACTAGTAGTAGCATGGCCAATTCCCCTATCCACCAGCATGTTTGGATTAACATGTTGCCAATTAGTTGCCGATGAATAAAAAGATGAAACACTATGTTGCATGCCATTGAAAGATCCTACATGGGGTGTTTCAACTTGATTAACCGAACTCATCATGTTGTTCATCGGCACATGGATTTGTGGGGTTGCCGATGCATGGGAGTTGGGATACATATGTTGCATGTTGCTAAAATTATATGAAGTAGAATCATGGAGATTTTGTTGCATCGGCCCTTGCACATAATTAGATGCATGATTGATAAAGCTAGGGCTAGCCGATACATTATGCTCATTAGATGATCTAGCAACAACATATGCATTATTTGCATCTACATATGTGAATTGGGTATTCATATTACCTTTGTAGATTGCAAACCCTAGATGACGATCTCTTTGTAGCAAGAACGGGACGGAGACCGTTCAAAGCTTCGTCCCCAGCGGAGTCGCCAAAAAGTGTGTTCGCACACGAACACGTCACCGTGTACCCTCGACGCCGGGGGTGATGCACCGCAGCTCACGTCGAAGGAGACCCGTCCGGAAGCGCGGTACGCAGGCAATCCGGCGGGTGCTTTTGTAGACCCGAAACCCCACACGCCCGGGAGGGACCCCGTCAGGGCGCGCGGCGGCTATGGGCTGCCCTAGGTCGACCTGATCGCCCCTAGGGCCTCGAGGTTTGCCGCCCTGCAACAAGAAGAACAGACGAAGAACGAGGAAGAAGAAGAACTAGGGTTAAGGAGAAAAGATAAAAGATAAAAGTGGTAGATGATTTGTTCGATTGTGTGTTGTTCAATCGGCCGTCACCCCTTAGGTATATAAGAGGCGGCTGGACTTCCCGTGCAAGGAAAAGGCTTGGATTCACGTCCAAAACCCTAGCCAAATTCGGATTGGTTTTATCCGAACTTTCCAAAACTGTTCGGTTTAAACTGGCTGTACCTTGCGGGTAATTCTTGAGGTGGTAAACGACCTCGGATGGAAAAGAGCCCAAAAGCATTCTTGACCATTTCGACGATACGAACAACTTTCATGTTGAATGTTTTTCGATTTGAAGCTATCTTCTAGGCCAAAACGGTGACACAATACAGGCTGTTATTCGCGCTACCCATCAGACACGTGGCTGATGGGGCGCGCCACTTATGGCTCTGTGACAGGGCTGTGTTCGGATGGCTGTAACTTTTGCATACGAACTCGGATTGGGACGATTTTTATAACAAAATCGACCGTTTCGATGAGACGCACAACTTTCATGTTGAAAGTTTTTCCATTTGAAGTCATCTTAATTGGGATTCAAGCCATTCTTTAATCTGATGTCATCATGAGCATCTCTGAACTTGTCATAACTTTTGCATCCGGACTCCGTTTTAGACCACTTTCATATCCATCTTCATCTTCTCAAAGAATGCCATCTCATGGTGACTTCCAATCATAAGTTTGAAGTAATCTTGAAATAGATTAAAGCCACTTTTACGGTATGTGTGGGATCCGACACCTAGTTGTTCACCTTTGGTAGCCTATCTTACAGGGAAATGTCTCCTAGTGCTTCCACCGAGCCTTGGTAGCTTGCTACTGCTCCGGAACACTTAGGCTGGCCGGCATGTGTCCTTCTTCGTTCCTGTGCCTGTCCCTTAGGGGAAATGTCACGCGTTGATCCTTTAAGTCCTTGTAGCTTGCTACGACTTGGGTTCATACGTTGATGACCGACACGTTCGTTGCTGGGTCATGTATGCCTATGATACGTCCAAAACGTATCTATAATTTCTGCTTGCTCCATGCTTCTTTTGTGTGATATTGCTATGATATTTATGCACTTCCATACACTTTTGATCATATTTGGACTAACCTATTAACTCAGTGCACCACAGTGCCAGTTCCTGTTTTCTGCTGTTTTTCTATTTCAGGTTTCCCCCATATTAAAAGTGCTCTAAAAATTCCGGGAAAAATACAGGAAAAATCAGCGTGCAGGAAGCTTCGAGAAAAACCAAACCAGGGCGAGAGGGGTGCCAGGGGTGGCCCAGGCGGCCACCCGGCGCGGCCCCACCCCTGGCCGCGCCAGGGGGGCGCCTGGGGCCCCCTCTCCGCCTCTGGTTGCCCCCCTTCGCATATATATTTCTCCCGTCGCGGAAACCCTGATTCCGGAACCCTTTTCTCCAGAAGCAATTCCGATCTCCGCCGCCATCGCCACCAAGTTTCCGGGGACCAGAATTCCTGTGCCAGCATCCTGCCGGGACGGGGAAGTGCCCCAGGATTCATCTCCATCGACGTTGCTTCCTCCCTCCATGATGTGGGAGTAGTTCATCCTCGGGGCTGAGGTTTCTACCAGTAGCTATGTGGTCAATTCTCTCTCCCATGATGTGATCTTCGTTGTGATCATAGGCTATGTTAAATCTAGGGTGATCCCATGATATTTTCCCTTCCTCTATGTATTGAATTGATGTACTCACTTGTCTTTATCTAGTATAATCCCCGAGACCAAGGTGACAGCGGTCTATTGGACATGGATTAGAAGAATATTTTCATGAGTAATTTCCTCTTTTGTGTGTTGATTGAAGATTGAGAGTCTCTTGGTGCTTGTCTTTGACTATCCTGGAGATATGTTGTGGTGATTGTGGTACTCTCTTTGGATGGCCGCGGTGACATTGGGAAATCCATAGATTGAGAACTACGAACTTTGAGGTGTGCTTTTGTAGCCCTACATAATTCTCGTCCTCTCTTGACCACAAAGGAATGACCTTCGAATGCGTCTCCATTGCATGTTTTATGGGAAATATCATGTGATTAGACTATGTAAATGTTGTTGGGAGTTGCCACTAGTGAAAGTATGAAGCCTAGGCCTTGTTTCCACCATTGCAATACCATTTGTGCTCACGTTTACCACTTGTTTGCTTGCTGCACTTTTTATTACATATTTATATTACTTTGCTTTGCCACTCCTATCATCCATATTTTACCATCTCTTCGCCGAACTAGTGCACCTATACAACTCCTAGTTGTATTAGGTGTGCTGGGGACACAAGAGGCTTCTTGTATCTTAGTTGCAGGGTTGCTTGAGAGAGACCATCTTCAACCTCTACTTCCCTAAGTTCGATAAACCTTAGGTCATCCACTTGAGGGAAATTGCTGCTGTCCTACAAACCTCTGCCCTTGGAGGCCCAACATAGTCTACAAGAATAGAAGCGTGTGTAGACATCAATCTATTTCTGGCGCCGTTGCCGGGGAAGTAAGTGTTTGAAGGTATATCTTTAGATCTTGCAATTAAATCTTTTCATTTCTTGTTTTTAGTTTCACTAGTTATGTTTATGGAAAACCGCACTCTTAGTTCGCTGCTTGGGGAAGGCCGC
Source organism: Secale cereale (assembly GCA_902687465.1). Taxonomy (NCBI): domain Eukaryota; kingdom Viridiplantae; phylum Streptophyta; class Magnoliopsida; order Poales; family Poaceae; genus Secale; species Secale cereale. The sequence goes on from LR738710.1 coordinate 318,391,268, forward strand.
TTTACCACACCCGTGGTAGAGAAGTCTCCTCCACCTACTGAATGTATCCCGTTCCGAATACCACTTGGGATAATTGAAATAATTAGGAATGATTGTTATGATGGGACAGTCAATCCTAGTATTCATTTGTTGAAACTTACAGAACTTTGTGAGTTGTTTAAGATTTTAGGTTTGACAAGAGATGGAGTCATGAGGAAATTATTTGCCTTGTCACTGAAAGGAAAAGCATTGGAATGGTATAGGCTACTAGATGACTCTCACCTGCTGGATTGGGAAGAGCTCCAGTCTCTCTTTTACTCCAAGTTTTATCCTCTTCATGAAGTTCATGAGAATAGGAATTATGTTTATAATTTCTATCCTCATGACGGAGAGAGCATAGCTCAAGCTTGGGGGAGACTGAAAACGTTAATGCTAAAATGTCCTAACCATGGGCTCGCCAAAGATATGATTATTACTAATTTCTATGCGAGGCTCTCTCGACAGGATAAAGATTTGCTCGATGCTTCCTCTATGGGTTCTTTCACAAACGAAAAGATTGATGCTAAATGGGAACTCCTTGAAAGAATTCAACGCAACACTGAAGATTGGGAGATCGACAAAGGTAAAGAGTCAGGTATAATTTATGAGTATGATTGCATTAAGTCCTTTGTTGAAACTACAAGTTTTAATAAGTTTAGTGCTAAGTTTGGGCTTGATTCTCAACTCCTTGTTGATTTCCTCAAATCTTTTGCTTCACATCTTAATATGCCTAAGGAGGATTGGATCAAGCATCATGAACCATTTAAAGAGATTTGCAAAGAAAATGAAATTGTTCATGATGATTGCAACATGCATGATCCAATTCCTAAAAATGAAGTTTTATATAAGCATGTTAATTTTTGTGGAGTGGATAGACCTTGTGAAAGGCCTATGATTGAAGAAGAGAAGTATTGTAAGCAACATAAGCATGAAAGAACAATCACTTGGGTCAAAGATTTAAATGAAATTGCTAGAGAATTGTGTGACCTTTATCCTTTTACTTGTGAACTTTGCTGTATAGAGGGTCACTTTAATTTTCAATGCACGCACTTTCAAAACATAACTGTTAACCAGTTGTGTGATAACATGATCACCCCTGATCTTTATGATGAGCTTATGTTATTTTTGATGTGTGAAGAGTTATCAGAAAGGACTTCTTGGCTAGATGTTAATGCCATAGGAATAAAAAACACTTTGCAAAATTGCCATCTCTATTGTGTTGTTAATTGCCATAAAAATGATTACATAAGTAAGATTAGAAAGGAGGGAACTTTACCAAAGTATAAAAATGTCTCTTATATTTCTGCTAATAAAAAGGAGAGTTTCTCCCAGGTTTCCCCTATTGTTTCTAATGATAAACCAGGATATGTGGAGAAGCTTCATCTCCAACCACTCCCTCCTAAGGTGAAGAAGAAGAAAAAGAAGAGGAGGAGGAAGAGGAGCAAGAAGGAAGAAGAATGGGTATCAACCTGGCCTGAGCATATTCCTCCCATCAACTTTTATCCTAACGGTTGTAAGTTTAAAAAAGAATGTGAAGTTTATTGCCTTAATTATCATCTTGATGATATGTCCGTAGGTACTATTGAAGATGATTTTGATTATGATATGCATGTTACTTATTGTGATTGGAAAAATGATAATAATGCTACTTATGATCTTGAAAATCTTTTTAGTACCAACTCTGAAAGTGATGATATGGAAAGCTCTAAGCTTGGGGATGATAGGATTGCAAATCCTTTACCCACTAGTGATGTGATAATTGATAATTCTTTTGCAAGTAAGAATAAAGACAACATGTTTACAAATATAGTTGCTAGCAATGATAATGCTCTTCTATACTATGATGATGTTATAACTCCAATCTATAGTGATTATAAAGGTACCTATGACATAAGGAGAAATTATCCTTATGAAACTTGTCATAATCATGGAGGGAATTACTCCCTTGTTGAACACCATCTTCCTAATACACAATTAATCTATAGTGTTCAAGTTGTTTATGATAGTCCTACTCCCACTATTACCAATGAGAAAGATTATGCTTATGTGGAGAGTAAGAGTACCTTTTTGCATGTGGATCATGGTAACAATGCTTTATGTGATGCTTATATTGTTGAGTTCATTCGTGATCCCACTGAAAATTATTATGAGAAGGGAACATATGCTTATAGATATTTCAATAATATCAAGTTCCCTCTCTTTATGTTGAAGGTTTTGAAGCTGCACTTGTTTTGTCTTCCTATGCTTATTGCTTTGTGCTTCAATGAATTATTCTATTGCAATATTCCTATGCATAGGAAGCATGTTAGGCTTAAATGTGTTTGGTATTTGCTTCTTGATGCTCTCATTTGTTCTTCAACTCTTATTCCTACGAGAGCATCATTAAAGTCTTAAGCCTATCTTTATGGCTATAAAGAAAGATCTCTAGGGGGGCAACCCTTGTTATCTTTGCTTTCAGTTTGTTCTTTCAGTTTTTAGTAGTTTTGATGTTTGTTACTACTGTAGCAACATCATTGTATCTTTATTTTTCAGCTTTGTGCCAATTTTAGCCTCTGATTGCAAGAAAGTTCAAAAGTTGTGACGTGCTGTCCAGAAAACAGATTCTGTCCTTGGGCAGAAAAATTCGAATAAAATCACCAGATCATCTTTTTGATCTGATTTTTTTTGACAGCGTACTCTATACAATTGGCTTTCGAGCGTCTGTTCTGAGTTTTCTTATTTGAGTTGCAGAAGTGCCCTGAAAAAATTATTTACTACCTGCTGGTCTCTTTTTCACAGATTCTGTCCTGTTTTGCCTTTTCTTCGTTTTGCAAACCTTGAGCTTGCTTTTTCTTTGCAAAAACCTTTTGGCAATCTTGAGAAACAGTAGCTCTTCAAGATTATCTTTATTTCCAGTAGGGAAAAATTATTTTATTGTGGGTACTAACCTCGCTAATCAGATTATGATGAGTTATGTATGAAGGGAGTTTTCAAGTGTGCGAGGGAAGATGATAAAAGAAGATTCAGGAGGGTCAAACGCTCAAGCTTGGCGATGCCCCCATGCACCCCAAGAAATATTCAAGAAGACTCAAGCGTCTAAGCTTGGGGATTCCCCCATGCATCCCCTTCTCCATCAACAATTATCAGTTCATCTTTCGTTCCACTATAATTATCACTTCATGTGTTATGTGCTATGCTTGGAGCGTCTTGCTCTTAGTTTCCTTTTTTAGTTTTCTTTAGCTTTGCTTGTTGTTCATAAAAAGTTAGAACCCAGCTTTCTTTGTGTGGGAGAGAAACACGCTCCACTTCAACCTAGAGCACAACATAGGATTTTCATGCTTATCTTTGCTGTGTGTGTTCTTTGTCTTTCCATAGCTGCTGTCATGTTTAGCTCTTAGTTTTCATGCTTTTCTTTTTAAAGAGCTTTTGTTTAGTTGGTTGCTGAACTCTCTTGAGTTTTCATGTTTATCTTGTTAAGAGAGTTTGACTGTTGCACTGAGTTGTGTGTCTTAACTTAAAGTAGGTAATTGAGGTTGCTATTTAATTTTAGTAGTAACTTGCAATAGTTTTGAGGTATTGCCACGAGTAATGTCTGAACTTTTGGTGTCAAGAGCTTTAGCCTATTAGTGATAGATGTCGTATTTTGGGCAATCCGTGTTTATTTTCGAAAACCTACAAAATAGTTGAGAACTTTAGCTACTAAATGGATCACTAATCTTTGGAGGGATCGAATATTAGAGTACACTCACGTACCATGAGTCGAGGATGCGCAAGGATAACCAAACCCTCATACACTCCTCCTCGGGGTACTTGTCTCTTTGTGAACCTCCTAATTAGATTGAGAGTTACCGATAATAAGTGCATGAGTTCTTCGGACTAATGTGAGTATTCGAAAGTTGACGCTTCCACCTAGCCATATTTTTCTAGCCTCTTCGGTACCGTGCATTGCCCTTTCTCACCTCGAGAGTTGGCGCATACTTTGCCGGTGCATCCAAATCCTTGGCATGATACGCTCTGTCATCATAAGCCTCATTATATCCTTCCTCAAAACAGCCACTATACCTACCTATCAAGGCATTTCCATAGCCTTTCCGAGATACATTGCCATGCAACATCCATCTTCTCATGACTTGGTCTTCATGTCATACATGCTTTTTGCTTGATCGATGAGCTGCATGCTAGTTGGGCCTTGCCCTAATCATTGCTACATGACACGCTAGTATCATTGCATATCCTGCTAAACCGGCAGAGGCATACATTTGCATACATCATGATAGTTTCATTTTCTTTATGTTGAGTACTTTTGTAAAGTGTGAAAGATCTTCTATACTTCTTGTAATATATAGAGTGTTGCCCCTAAAGTGAGGAAAAGATCCCAAAGAGGACAAAATCAAAAGATCCCAAAGAGGACAAATGAGAGTTAAATAGAAAGAGCCATTGAGGCCACAAAAAAATAAAAAAAAGAGAAAAAAGAGAAAAAGAAATAAAAAGAGAGAAGGGGGCACACTACTATTTCCTTTTGAGAGATCCACACTCGTACTCCATCTTATACCTTGTACTCCATAGAGATTATCATTCATGCATATAGCTATGTGGGGACCTTCACACAATAGAACTTGGCTTGTATATTCCAATGATGAGCCTCCTCAAAAGAGCTCTAGGTCTTCTTGAGCAAGCAAGTTGGATGCACCCCCACTAGTTCCATTGGAGAGCTTACCTTAGCTCATATGTGCATCCGTTGCATGGCAATCCCTACTCCTCACATCATATCTATCGTTTGGCTTTCTCTCTCCTATGATTGTCCTCATTGATGTGAGCCTTTCACACCTTTTTTGTCTTCCCCCTTCATCATTTTTCTCTCTTTGCCATCCTAAGTGTCAACTTTCTTGCTTACGCTCATCCATTGCATGAGTGCTCAAAATATCGGAAGGGAGTGGATCATTTTGACTTGTACCTGGCTGACGGTCTGGGGATGAGTCAAGATAAGATTCCAAAGAAGACCAAGTGTGAAACTTTAGTAGATTAAGTTCTCAACAATACAAAAACTATGTTTTACTCTCTCATATATCCCTATCCCCTTTCTTGCACGCAAACACCATTTGGAGACATCCGAGTCACGGACAGCGAGAGCTCTTGCACCTTTATGTTCTTATGTTACTTGTTACAATGCTAATATAGACTCTTGCTTGTTATGACTTGAATTGAATTACATGCCTTGATTGCTTTACTTAAAAGTTCTTATATGATTGATAGCATGTCACCACAGAAATTATGCTTGTTATCATTTACCTACTCGAGGACAAGCAGGAATTAAGCTTGGGGATGTTGATACGTCTAAAACGTATCTATAATTTCTGCTTGCTCCATGCTTCTTTTGTGTGATATTGCTATGATATTTATGCACTTCCATACACTTTTGATCATATTTGGACTAACCTATTAACTCAGTGCACCACAGTGCCAGTTCCTGTTTTCTGCTGTTTTTCTATTTCAGGTTTCCCCCATATTAAAAGTGCTCTAAAAATTCCGGGAAAAATACAGGAAAAATCAGCGTGCAGGAAGCTTCGAGAAAAACCAAAGCAGGGCCAGAGGGGTGCCAGGGGTGGCCCAGGCGGCCACCCGGCGCGGTCCCACCCCTGGCCGCGCCAGGGGGGCGCCTGGGGCCCCCTCTCCGCCTCTGGTTGCCCCCCTTCGCATATATATTTCTCCCGTCGCGGAAACCCTGATTCCGGAACCCTTTTCTCCAGAAGCAATTCCGATCTCCGCCGCCATCGCCACCATGTTTCGGGGGACCAGAATTCCTGTGCCGGCATCCTGCCGGGACGGGGAAGTGCCTCCGGATTCATCTCCATCGACGTTGCTTCCTCCCTCCATGATGCGGGAGTAGTTCCTCCTCGGGGCTGAGGTTTCTACCAGTAGCTACTCTCTCCCATGATATGATCTTCGTTGTGATCATAGGCTATGTTAAATCTAGGGTGATCCCATGATATTTCCCCTTCCTCTATGTATTGAATTGGTGTACTCACTTGTCTTTATCTAGTATAATCCCCGAGACCAAGGTGACAGCGGTCTATTGGACATGGATTAGAAGAATATTTTCATGAGTAATTTCCTCTTTTGTGTGTTGATTGAAGATTGAGAGTCTCTTGGTGCTTGTCTTTGACTATCCTGGAGATATGTTGTGGTGATTGTGGTACTCTCTTTGGATGGCCGCGGTGACATTGGGAAATCCATAGATTGAGAACTACGAACTTTGAGGTGTGCTTTTGTAGCCCTACATAATTTTCGTCCTCTCTTGACCTCCGAATGCGTCTCCATTGCATGTTTTATGGGAAATATCATGTGATTAGACTATGTAAATGTTGTTGGGAGTTGCCACTAGTGAAAGTATGAAGCCTAGGCCTTGTTTCCACCATTGCAATACCATTTGTGCTCACGTTTACCACTTGTTTGCTCGCTGCACTTTTTACTATAGATTTATATTACTTTGCTTTGCCACTCCTATCATCCATATTTTACCATCTCTTCGCCGAACTAGTGCACCTATACAACTCCTAGTTGTATTAGGTGTGTTGGGGACACAAGAGACTTCTTGTATCTTAGTTGCAGGGTTGCTTGAGAGAGACTATCTTCAACCTCTACTTCCCTGAGTTCGATAAACCTTAGGTCATCCACTTGAGGGAAATTGCTGCTGTCCTACAAACCTCTGCGCTTGGAGGCCCAACATAGTCTACAAGAATAGAAGCGTGTGTAGACATCAGCCTGTCTCTGTAATTTAGTGCCACTTTTGGTTTATAACTAGTCATGTCGGCCCGTATTCTCTGTCATATGGGTGCTAGCGGCACTATCATATACGTGTGCCAAAATGCGCAAACGGTCCCGGGCCAGGTAAGGTGGCACCCGTGGGGATACCGTGCGTGAGGCCACAAAGTGATATGATGTGTTACTGGCTAGACCTGTGTGACTTCGGATCGGGGTCCCGACAACTTGACATTTCCCGTTTTGTTCAGTTGCGGGCGCCCCTCGGGCTGCATCATCCCCATGCCACATGGGTCTGTCCCTCTGGCATGTCTCGTCTTTTCGATTGAATTCAGTTGAGGGTGCCCCTCGGGCTGCATCATCCCTAGACCGTGTGGGTCCGTCCCTATGGCATGCATCGTTTTTGCTCGAACTGGGATTGGCTTTGCTTGAGATTGTGTTCTTCACCTCGTTCTTTGGAAGCCGCTTGTCTGGCGTTTTGTTGTTTTAAGTGTCGTGTGACCTGACCAGTAGGCCAGGGCACGCAAATCGGTTTCCCTTTTTGCGGCTTGGGATGCCCCCACAGGAACTGTAACACCCCGGTGCAATGATGCTACAGTAATCCCTGAGATCCAGTCAATCATTTTGCTAAACAAGTATTTGATAATCATTTTCTAATATCTCATTTCAAATTCCAGTCAAATTAAAACTCAAATGATAAGTGAATTTCAAAATTTGCTCAAACATGAAAACTAAAATGTTCACATGTGCCAAATAATCCATACCTAATACTGGTGGTGAACTAACATTTTTCCAAAATATTGAAGTGCCCTAAACTACTTAAAACAATGACCTAAGCAATAAATTAAATGCCTTTTAATTTGTAAAATTTGCAAACTATTTCAAAAGTCTCACAATTTTTTTGTGGAAGTGCAAATTAATTTTTTAATATTGTTTTGGCCAGTGGCATAATTTTGCAAAGTCATTAGTGGCTACAAAGAAAATGCAAAACCTGCTGGGAATAGAAAAACAAAGAAAAAAAAGAAAATGAAAAAGCAGAGGGGAGAGAAAGCCCCTGCCCCACCCAGCCAGCTGGCCTAGCTAGGCCGGCCTACTCCCCCTCCCGATCGCTCTCCGCTCCCACCTGTTCCACCGACCAGGTGCGCGCGCCGAGCGCGCCCCCACCGCACCTGCTCGCTGGCGTCGAGGGGGATAAGGTCGCCCCGGACGCCTCGAGTTGCCCCCTTACCTACCAGCACTCCAACTCCCCCACTCGCCTGCCCTCCTCCTATATCCATGCCCCGCTCACTTTCTACCCCCTCGTTCCCCACCGACGCCCGAGCGAACCTATGGCTGTGCCGCCATCGTCCGCGTAGCCACATCGCTCCTCACACCTTGCCAGGACGTCTACGAGCTCTGTCTACCTCCGCTGCAACCTCCCCTACCTCGAGCTCGAGCTCTATGACACCCCAGCCATGGATCGAGCCCTTCTTCTTCCTCGGATCTCTGGCGCTTCTCCGACGATCCCGCCGTTCTACGCCTACTAATCTTCGAGGGGCCATCTTGCGTGCCACACAGTGATCTCCTCCGCTTTCTGCTCCCACTCGTTAATTCCCTCGCGCGGCGTAGCTATCTCGTCGAGATTGCCGAGAGCTCACCGCCGTAGATCACCTCGCCGCCGTGGCCATGGTTCTTGTCACGCTCGCCTGAGGCCTCCGCCGTGCTCCTGCTGCTCCCAGGAGCTCAACGAGCTCGCGACCGAGCCTCCCCACGCCCTTTAGCTCCATTTCCATCGATGCCAGATCTTCGGCGTCCGCTCCGCCGCTCGCCACTATCGTCTCCAGCCGTTACCGGCCAAACTATCGCCACAGAACGACGCGGCGTCGAGAGGCCGTTCGAACGAACCCAACCGCACGCCAAATGGTGCCCTGTGCGCAAAGTCCGAGCTGCTCCGGCACTCAGCTGTCACGTTGAGCTGGACAGAACCATCTCCGACGTCGCCACCGATGTGGCACACCTGGGGCCTACCCTTGGGTCACTGCCAATGGGGCCCCCGGGCCTAGTTGACTGGGTTGACCCAGTCAACATGCTGACTGGGCAACGTGGCCCACTAACACGTGGGTCACTTTTATTAATTAGACTAATTAAACATTTTATAAATAAAATCAAGTACTTAACCTAAACAATCACTGACACGTAGGGCCCTACTGCTAATTAACTCTGTCTAATTAATATTAAACTACTGTTCGTCCCACTCGGTATGACATGTGGAACCCACTGGTCAGGTTTGACCTCGTCAGTGCGGCTGTTGACTGTTGATGTCACTGTGACGTCATGCCGACGCAATAAACCTTTTCTGTAATACAAATAATCTCAGAATATGTTTAAAACTTAGAAAATTCAAAGTAATTAATCCATAACTCCGATGAAAATAATTTATATATGAAATTTTCTCAGAAAACTGTAACGAATCCAATTATACAAACAGTTCATCCGTCACATGCCTTTAGCATGATGAACATGGAACCATCGCCTCTCTTTCATCTGTTCGGGATAAACCAAACGCCGGATAAATCCTTCCGGATCTTTTCCTTCTCCGTCTGCAATGTGTAGTACCGCGTTAGAACACCCCTAATTATGCATATCGACTTGTCATGCTTAGTGATGCACTTCATTGTTCGTATTTACTATTTCTTCCCCGTCTTCTCTCCGGTAGACCCCGAGACCGATGCTGCCCACGTGATCGACTACGTCACCGACGACCGTTCCTTTGCAACAGAGCATCCAGGCAAGCCAACTCCCTTTGATCATTCCGATATCGCCCATTCCCTTCTCTCTTATGCTTGCATCAGAACTTCTATTGTTTTTTATATGTTCCTATTCTGATGCATAGCCTATTGTTGCTACCTGCTTTCATACCTTACTTGCTTATTGTAACTGCTTAGTATAGGCCAGTTAGAGATCCATCGAAGACCCCCACCTTGTCCATGTTTCCCCCGCTGGATTATCAGAAAACCCGATCAATGGGATCGAAGACCAGTCCCCTGCTGAGGGAGTCCTGTACTACGGGGTCCTCGGACGTCCGGGCTACGCAACGTGTGCCGGACTAATGGACCGTGGAGATATAAGATGGAAGACTTTCCCACGTGTCTTGATGGGACTCTCCTTGGCGTGGAAGGCTAGGTTGGCATGTGGATATGATGATTCCTTTCTATGTAAACCGACTTTGTATAACCCTAGCCCCTCCGGTTTGTATATAAACCAGAGGGTTTAGTCCGTAGAGGCATTCATAATCATACATGCTAGACATCTAGGGTTTAGTCATTACGATCTCGAGGTAAATCAGCACTTGTAACCCCTATACACCTAGAAGTCAATCTAGCAGGAAGTAGGGTATTACCTCCATCAAGAGGGCCTGAACCTCGGTAAAACAAAGTGTCCCCTGCCTCCTATTACCTTCGATCCTTAGACGCACAGTTCGGGACCCCCTACCCAAGATCTGCCAGTTTTGACACCGACATTGGTGCTTTCATTGAGAGTTCCACTGTGCCGTCATCGAAAGGCTCGATGGCTTGATCAAGCATCTACAACAACACCGCTAGGGAGGAGATTTTTCTCCCCAGCCAAATCTTCATGTTCGGCGGCTTCGCGCTGCATGCCAACTCGCTTGGTCACCTGGAGCAGATCGGCAGCTACGCCCTTGGTCACCAGATCAGTTTCGTGAATCTGAACTATGTCGCTGACATCCGAGGAGACTTGATCTTCCAAGGGTTCACGGCTCCAGCCCCCGCTTCGGCCTTAGATCCGGAGCGCGTCACTCAGTCCTAAGACGGGAGTCTCGAGCCCTCCGGACTATCTGTGGCCATAAAGCTTAGCATTGGAGAACCGGAGAGGATATCGCCGCTTGTAGTTATCACAAAGGCGGACTCTTATTCGGACACTAGCTCCGAACTCTCGAAGTCCGTGTCTTGCGAGCTCGGCCAAGGAACTCCGGTCCCCATCCAAACCTCGCTCTTAAACGAGGCTCTGGACTTGATGCGATCCCTCACCATCACAGAGGAACCGCTTCCGCATTACGGCCAGCCCGGACCGGGGGCTGAAAATAGGGAACTTTACTTCCCACAGACCACCCACTTTATAGCCACTTCGAGGATCTAATCGACATGCTTGACTACACCTCTGAAGACATCGACGGTATGGACGACGATGCGGGAGAGGAGCAGGCCCCAAACCCGTTGTTTACCGGGCATTGGACGGCCGCTTCCTCATACGACTTATATATGGTGGACACACCTAAAGAAGGCGACGGCGATGATAAGAAGGGTCCAGTCGAGGAAGAGCCTCCTTAGATACCACCGAAGCGTCGATGTCAGCGGCACCGCCTAAATCGCGTCCTGGAAAAGACAACAACACCGACACCGGAGAAAGCGATACTCCGGAACACGCCGGAGAACAAGAAGACCCCATCGAACCAACATCCGAACAGGATGATCGGGAGGAGGGGCAAGTCGACCCTGATGAGCAAGAAGAGAGCGAAGACTCGAAAGATAGTAACTATCTGCCACTCTCCGAGGATGACGTGAGCCTCGGGAATGAAGACTTTATCATGCCACAGGAACCTCTTGAACAAGATCGCTTTATCTGTCGGCTAATAGCCACGACAAGAAGCCTAAAAAACAAGCAGCAATTGCTTCGAGCTGACCAAGAACTACTCAACGACAGATTTACCGATGTCCTGGCAGCTGGGTAGTACAACCTTGAACACCCAGCAAAAAGTTATCCGAAGCATAAGCTACTACCCCAATTCGTCAACGAAGCGCCGGAGCCCATACCACCCGCGTGTAATGCAGCTGACGAACCAGACCGACCGTTGCGCGGTCAGGACATAATGGCAACTCAAGCCGAATACCAGCCTGCACCACCTCGTCGTAAACGCAGAGAAACAACAGCTTGGGGATACATACGGCCTACGACATGACCTAGAAATTAGAGCAGGTCAGAGTAGATCCATTGACGGATCGCGGGGGCGTGCACCGGCATGAGAGGACGGTTACCAATCCTGGCACGACAAGCAAAACCATGCCCAGGTCTAAAACCACACACAGATTTCATCCAAACTGCATCGTGACATAGCCCGATACAGAGGTGCCGCACACCCCCTATGCTTCACTGATGATTTAATGGAGCACTAGTTCCCAGAAGGGTTTAAACCCGTGAACATCGAATCATACGACGGCACAATAGATCCCGCAGTATGGATTGAAGATTTTCTTCTCCACATTCACATGGCTCACGGTAACGATCTACACGCCATCAAATACCATCCCCTCAAACTCAAGGGACCAGCATGACACTGGTTGAACAGCCTACCAGAAAATTCTATTGGTAGCTGGGAAGAATTGGAGGATGCATTCAGAGACAACTTCCAAGGCACCTATGTTCGGCCCCCAAACACCGACGACCTTAGTCGTATAATATAGCAACCCGGGGAATCGGCCCGTCAGCTATGGATAAGGTTCTTAGTTAAAAAGAACCAGATTGTGGATTGTCCGAACGCCGAAGCCCTTGCGGCTTTCAAGCACAGCATCTGAGATGAGAGGCTCACTCGACACCTCCGCCAAGAGAAGCCGAAGTCCATGGAAGCCCTCACCACACTTATGACCCGTTTTTGCACGGGAGATGATAGTTGGCTCGCTCGTACTAACAATAGCAACAGCGACCCTGGCACCTCCAAAACCAGGGACGACAATTGCAAGCCATGACGCGACAAGCACAAGCGTCGAAACAACAACGATGGAACCCAAGAGCCGCCCGGTTAACGCCGGATTATGTGGCTCCAAACTCGGTCAACGGAAGAAGCCATTCAAGGCAAACAAGGATTGCCCGTCAAGTCTAGATAGAATCCTTGTTCGGCCTTGCCAGATTCATGGCACCAATGATAAGCCCGCCAATCATACCAACATAAATTGTTGGGTTTTTAAGCAGGCCGGCAAACTCAACGCCAAACACAAGGGGAAAGGATCGCCCAGCGACGACGATGACCAAGAGCCTCGTCAACTGAACATAGGGGGACAGAAGCAATTTCCCATGGAAGTAAAAACAGTGAATATGGCATATGTCACACATATCCCTAGAAGTGAAGGCCGACGTGTACTACGAGATGTCTACGCCATAGAGCCGGTCGCCCCAAAATTCAACCCATGGACGGCTTGTCCGATTACCTTCGATCGAAAGGACCACCCAACCAGTATCTGTCACGGAGGTTCGGTAGCATTGGTCCTTGATCCAATCATTAACAGATTCCACCTCACGCGAGTCCTTATGGACGACGTTAACAGTCTCAATATACTTTATCAAGACACTGCTCGCAAAATGGGCATCGATTCATCAAGAGTCAAGCCCACTAAAACTACCTTCAAGGGAATAATACCTAGCATGGAGACCCGCTGCACGGGCTCAATCACACTGGAAGTTTTCTTCGGTTGCTGAACAACTTCCGAAGCGAGGACTTGATTTTCGATATCGTCCCTTTCCACATCGGCTATCACGCACTGCTCGGACGCTCAGCTTTCGCCCGCTTCAACCTGGTTCCGCACTATGCCTACCTAAAGCTCAAAATGCCCGGTCCACGTGGCATCATTACAATAAATGGAAGCGTAGAGCGCCCCCTTCGTACTGAGGAGAATATCGCGGCCATCATGGCTGACATACAAATCGGCCCTGTCAAGCAGCACACCTTCTCGGCTACTAAACCGACGGGCTTTGGCATGCAAGTCCGGAATGTTCCGCACTCCAAAAGCTTGACAAACCCAAGGAGGGATTAGCAGTTTGGCCTCCATCGATCGCCATGTACAACAACGAAATTCACACCCCGCATACATAACTATGCACTCAAAATACCGTGGGCATCGGCGGAGGCAATACACAGGACATGCCTCTAGCACGGTTCGACCTTGTATGGCCGTCCCCTTTTATCTAATCATCTTTTTTCTTTTTATCACAGGTACAATCAAGACCTACTCATCTTACGGACTCATAAAGGACTCTCTCCAAGCCCGGTTCCGTATAGATAGCCGAAGACCATTCCCCTCAAGGAATCTTTCTCACTGAGGCAAACGCGGCGCAGACGTGCGGCACGAAAGTGCAAGGGATTTCGTAGACCGCAAACTCCCCTCAAGGAACCTGTATAGAGCTTTTTTCGCCAGCCCTAGACCCCTGGCATGTAAAATGACCTTGGTGATTCTGGTACCCTCTGTAAGACTACGCTTGGACATGTCAATCAGGTTACAGTGAGCAAATTTTTTATTCGGCATCATCTTTACTCAAAACTCGTCTCTTGAGTTATCTCACGAACACACCTCGGCATAAATTGCCAAGGGCTCTATAAGGTAACATATGTGTTGCCAAATAAAAATTCTGAACAGCTTAATAGCACAATTCGGCATCCCGAGATCGGTAGTATATGCATCAGCTCCGAATCATGTCTTTGGTCAATAGTTGGGTTGCCCGGCTCATGTGTTTTCTACCTTACGTTCCGTCTGATCGGCTAGGGTAGTAAAGGGAGAACTACTGCGATTCTGTTTCTGGTTTACCTGGTCAAGCACCTCAGTAGAGAAAGCCAAAAACTGACTGTCATGATGAGGCGAGAGCTGGTCGGCCGCTCAGCGACGTATTACAATCTTTGGCGATTTTTCCCCGTGTTACACGAAGGAATGTTTCCCGGTCACATATATAACGCACCCACATTGGGAGCCACGTACATACAAGGGGCTACTTCGTAGACCCATTGTTAAAACTTCTATGGCTAAGTGAGAGCAATCAAACCGAATAGTCTGATTGCCTAGTTCGCCGCACTAATACCTCCTTCATGGACCAAGACGTTGGGTTATGTGTATTCATGTGCAACTCCGAACACCCCGGTAGTGTCTACATGGGGATTGAAGCCGACGACTGGGAACTCTCAGGTATAAAAACGGCCGCACAGGAGGATAAAACTCATCATAAGTAAAAGGATATATTACAAAAGACTTAGTTCATGATACAAACCCCGGAAACAGTTTGAACTCGTTCATTCAAACACTACATCCTTGGAGCATTGACCTTCTATAAGGCGGGCACCCACTAGTACATCCTCAAAATAGCGCTCTGGTGTGCCTTGCTCCTTGCTTTTAGGCGGACCCTCAATTGCCACCTTTCGGCCTTCATCTTCGCCCAGTGCATCTAGACACGGGCAAAGGCCATTCGCTCGCCTTCTATGCAAGACCACCTCTTGATATTGTCGATTCGGGGCAGTGCATCGACGAGAAGCCGCACAAGGCCAAAGTAGCAGTTTGGACTATCTTCTCCCGGCGACAACCGGACTATAACGTCCCTCATGGCCGCGATGGACATCTTATGCAGCTCCGCCCATTGTGCCATCTGGTCATTTAGCAGTCTGGGACGCTTCAGCCCCCTCAAACTAAGACCAGAAGAGCTTCTCCGTCGCGTACCCCTCCTAGGCCTGGAAGAAGTTAGCAGCGTTCGCAGCACTCTTTGGCAGATCTGCATATGCGTTTGGAGAACTCCACAGTCGGTTAAGTAAGGCATACTTCAGGTCCCCAAATTTAGCCTGTAAAAGAAAGGGCTTACCAGCAACTAGCTGTCCGGCTTGACGGATTTCCTCATGCGTTGCGCGGGATTCACACCGTGCTTCCGAAGTATCTTGAAGGGCCTTGGCGAGTTCGGTCCCCTTCTCTTTATTTTCTTTTTCAAAGGACTCACGCTTGGCGGTGATGTCCTTGAGTTGTTGCTCCATCTCGGTCACCCGTTCCTCAAAACGGTGTCGAGCGACCTGTTCGGCCATTAAATCTGCAGCTGCCTGGCTTACCCTCGCCTGCTCCTTGGCTCAGGAAAGCTCACCCCTGAGGGTCTCCACTGCGGTAGCACCATCTGTACTGTCACGCCCAAGATGCGATTCTATCCCGATCGGGTGATAACTTTGTGATTGGGGCACAACCGCATTTCGGGCGCTCGGATATCATTACATCGTACTAGTACATGCATAAATAGGGATACATATAAGTCATACAATAGCCACATGAATACATTGACATCATACACAAGTCATCCGACTACGGATGAAAACACATGAAAACACACGACATCCATCCTGCTATCCCAGGCTACCAACCAGGAACCCATCCCAAGACCGACGAAGAAGAAGAAGAAGAACTCCAACACAAGTAAACATCGCTCTCGCGTTAAGTCATTGGGAACCTGCACCTGCAACTACTGTTGTAGTATATTTGAGCCACGAGGACCCAGCAATCCCATAACCATGGGTATCAAGACTAGGAAAGCTTAATGGGTATGGAGAGGTTAAGTGGTGAGGTTGCAGCAGCAGCTAAGCATATGTATGATGGCTAACTTACGAGTACAAGAATAAGAAGAGCATCTACGCAAATGGTCGCAAACTAGTAATGATCAATAAGTGATCTTGAACTACCTATGAGTCAAACATAACGCCACCGTGTTCTCTTCTCAAAATGAAAAGAGACGGTCACAGTTACTCACGCGGTTGGTGTATTTTATTTCGGATCCTCTGTCATGTTTTCTACAACCGAACATTAACAAATTCCAATCTGCCACATAACTGCGGGCACAACTTTCAAAAGATCATAACCCTGTAGGGGTGTCCCAACTTAGCCCATCACAAGCTCTCACAATCAGCAGAGGTAAAACCTCTTATCTTAGGGAAGACCCGATCAGACTCAGAATCCAGGTGCACAAGATATTTCGACATTGGTAAAACAAGTCCAGAAAGACCTCCCAACGTGATGACACCTTGATAGTAGCCGCGTGTATCTCCTCTCAGGCCACGTTGGATGAGCTATGGTTATAGTGACTAGATACCCCAAGTTGCCAATGGGAGGCGCCGCAAGCTGCTCTAGGTTCAGCCAACACTCACGATAGCAACGAAACATGAAATAACGAGAAGAAGCAAACAACATGGTAAACACACAACGCATAAACATGACATGGTGCTCAACTAAGTATGATGCATGGCAAGGCTACATGATGCTAATCATGGCAAAATATGATGCAACCAAGAACATCGCAACAGGCAAGTTTAAATGAGGCCGGAAACAACATATAACAATTTTGGTAAGTCCTCATATGCAAATTTTGAAATTGGTTCAGATCTGAACAAACCTTAAGTTAAAGTTGTTAAACAGCAAGTTATCATGCACCATGATGATCTACATGAAATTCTAGTCAAGCTACAGGTAAAGTTCATTTAATTCGGAGCTACGGCCTAGAAGATATGAGCAAAACAAGTCTAGCATGGCATCGATGCAAAATGCATTCAAACATCAAGCACAACACTCAACACATGGATACAACAAAACATGATGCGTCAACACACAAAACCAAGAAAGTTTCATATAGAGCACACTCAAAACGGAGCAACGGATCAACACATACACATGAAACAAGTTTAAAGGACAAGCTGTCCAAAACAGCAACTAGGCATCTTACAAGCATCAAAACAACAAGCTACAAGTACAACATAGACATAAGAATGGCATGAACTCAAAGTACAGATAGCATGCTTCAAAAATCAACAAGTATGAGGTTCATAGACATCAGGAATAAACTAACATGATCAAGGCAACAAGAAACTCTATATCACAGATTACGACTTAGTGGACAACAGAGCATATAGATGAGCAGAGTTAGTATGATGACATGTTGGAGGCAAGCAATAAATAAGCTACATCACAAGAACATGGCAAGCTAGAACATAACATGGAGCTCAAGGAACACAACATGGCATATACATGGGAGCAACAGGTTCAT
This sequence comes from Secale cereale, assembly GCA_902687465.1. Classification (NCBI taxonomy): domain Eukaryota; kingdom Viridiplantae; phylum Streptophyta; class Magnoliopsida; order Poales; family Poaceae; genus Secale; species Secale cereale. The sequence goes on from LR738710.1 coordinate 318,408,842, forward strand.
GGCATTCATCAAAACAAGATGCAAACATGATAAAGCAGATTCTCAGACTTGGTGAAAATCTGGGAAGGCAACAACAACATTATGATGCTGACTTTGGAGGCATAAAACAGCAAGCATATCAAGTGTTCTAAGAAAGGAAATGTCATAAGCATGTAGTAGGCATGGCATACTCCAAATAACTCCATTGGCACAACTCCAAAAGAGGCATAGATTAATTACAAGAAGCTTTGCCAAATTGAACATGTTGTTGACAGACTGCCAGATTTAACGTAATGACAACTTGAGAGCAAGAAAGAGACAAGCTACAGCAACCTATAATTGCAAACAAGGGCATGAACGGATAGAGCATAACATGGTCTTCAAGACATGCCCACTAGACATTCCAAAACATGCATGGATATGACTGTAGCATCTAGCAAACATGGCATCACAATATATCAGTTCCATACTTGACAGTTTTCAACAAGTCTTAGAAAACAACAAACAACAAGTAGGTCACTTTGCAAGCTTGTTTCACTCACCGCAAGGCATATCATGAAAAGTGGCTTGCACCACAGCAAAGATGACATGATTGTGCTCCTAACACATGTTGACATGATGCTCAAACAAAATCAGACAAAAAGATATAAAAAAGACAAAACAAGTTATATTAGGTTTCAGTAGTTAACAACACTTAGCACTTTTGCAAAACAGATTAAGGCATCAAGATGAAACCTAACATGCATGAAAATGCAGCCATCATGTAGAGCACAAAGAGACGAACATTTTGACATATCATATGCTACAAACAGATACATATGCACAAAGATATGGCTATCCAAAGGATGGATCATGACATGTACAGGAAAAAGGACTTAGGCAATTTTGTACAGAAAAAAGAACATAGAGCGCATGTTAATATATGTCGCGCGGGGTGAGGGATAGCGACGGGGCTCACCTCGGGCTCAGCCCAGAACATGGAAAGGAGGCAGGCAGGGCAGTTGGGCCCGCGAGGCCCACGCGGCGGATGAGGCCCATGCAGACATGGCCGTCGTCCTCCCGTGCTCACGCACGAGACAGAGGCCCGGCGGCGGCAAACATGGTGGTGGGGTCGGCGGCACAGAATTCTGGCAAGGCGGTCATAGGGAGGACCAGCGGGAACGGGTGGATCCGGGCCTGGGGACCCCGTATCTGGCCGCTTGAAGCCGAGGCGAGGCAGAGGCACGATGACGGGCCGACGGCAATGGATCTGACGATGAAGAGGCGGAGCGAGGCGGCGACGACTTGGGAGCGGCTCTCACCGACGGAGCTCGAAGGCGGAGGAGCGAGGCGAGGGACTCGAGAGGCGAGCGGGAGGCGCGTGGAGCGGGCGCTCGAGCGTCTACGAGCGGTGGGGCGACTTCCGGCCACGCGAGCCAGGCGCGGGCTCCGGCGGGACGTGCGGGGTGGAGCGAGGAGAGGGAGGCGGGGCACGACAGGTGGCGGGCGCCGATTCGTCAGGGCCAGGGACTTGGCTGAGGTGGCGGGTGGCTATTGGCTCGGGCGACAAGGATGGGGCGGTGGATGCGTCCGGCGACAACGCAGACACGTCCGGCTGCGCGGAGGAGCTGTGGTGGGGTGCGGAAATCGGGGAAAATGGACTAGGGTTTCTAGATTTGGGCGGGGGACGTGTTTATATAGATTCTGGGACCTAGGAGAGGGCTATTGAGGTGCGTTTTTCGGCCACACGATCGTGATACAATGGCGAGGAACATGGAGGGGGTTTAGATGGGCTAGTGGGCTGTTATGGAGGGGCGCTGCACTTCAAAGAGCTAGGGGTCTGGCGGTTAACACGGTTAACTTTTGGGCATCGAACGACCTCCAAATGCGACGAAATTTGGCAGCCGGTCTACCTACACTATAATAAGACCACACACCAAGCTTCACTCCATTCCAAGAACATTTTTCTCCCGCTCACGAAACAAGATTTGAGAGGTGCAACGGGTGCATGTAAGAGTGTCGGATCCCGAAACAGACAACGGAGAAAAAGATCGGATGTCAGTTTGAAAACATGAGGATGCAATGCACATGATGACATGGAAAAGTGCAACACGCTAGCAGATCACATGGAAACATCGACGAATAACTGGAAGACACTTGGCGCATCGGTCTAGGGCATCACATGTACATACACGTGCATTGCAGCTCTTGAAACTCCACTAGGCACGTACATGAAACAAGCACACTGCAAGATGTATCTTATACCTTGCGCCTCGTCGAGCCGCGTGTTAACAAGGACTAGGTCCTCATTGGCTTGCTCTAGTTTCCGATTGAGTTCGGAATCTTCCGCCGATTGAGCAGTCGCTGCTAATAGCGGAGCCTATTTTAATGCACACAGAAAGTATGTTACCACCTGACAACTGATTATTGATCATCTACTCGCTTTTCTTTCAAAAACCGAATAGAGTCTCAGGGGCTACTATCTATATATAGGCATGTTTCTCTTTTTTTGACCAAAAAACATTACATTGCGTACCTCGAAGCTTGCTAGTAGGCTGGAGAAGGCTTTGTTCAGCCCGCTCTTGGCGAAATGTATCTTCTCAGACACCGTACCCATTAGGATGCGGTGTTCATCTAGGACGGACGCACTTTGGATTGCGTCCGCCGTGGTATGTCGTGCCTCCGGGTTGGCAGAGGTTGTTGCTCCCTCTTCTCCCGTAGGGGGTCGCTCATTAGACTCCGGAGCCTTACGGACCTCCGGAGTAGTATGCGGCTGGGGGCCGGATTGACAAGTGCTCCCGTCGCTGGTCTCCAAGGGGGCTGCACCCCGTAGCCCTCCAGCAACAGAGGCATTACCCTCTGGCACTGTTAAAATGCCCCCCGCGCCTCTTCAAAGTTTGGGGAGGGCCTATGAGATACCACCTCAGCATCATCTGCCCTAGGTGGCGGGGAAGCTAATGGAGGCGACTCACTCTCCATCATCTTCGGCGCCAGATCTCCTGTGGATGAGGATAGCTGCGGAAGATAGCGGGTCGGACTAAAAGACAGTACTTAGAGTTATCATCATGGGTCATAGAGATCGGACAAAGCGAAGGATCCCGGGCTACTTACGAGTTGGCTTGGGGCTTGATCCGGCGGCAAGGCTTCAGGATGACCTCGGCATCAGACTCCGAGTCATCAGGGATGATGACTTTGTCCATCTTGGAAGCCTCGGCTTCGAGCTCTTTGGAGGCCGCCCTCTTCTTACCTTTGCAAGGAGGATCTTCTTCTTCTTCCTCCTCCTCATCGTCGTCATCACCCTCGTGGGAGGACGGGGCTTGAACCTCTCCGGACCTTGCGTCCGAAGTACCCTCCCCTTTCTTCTTCTGCTTGTCCTTCTTAACAGGCACCTGGAATGGCGCCGGGACCAGCATCCTCATTAATTGAGGATTGGCTGGGTCTTCGGGGAGCGGAGCCGAACACCGCATCTGCTCCGCCTTCTTGATCCAAACCTGTTTTGGGGATGGACTACTCAATATTTCTTCTTAGGAGTGAAGAACCTATTGATGTTCGGAGTTTTAAGAGTTTACCTCGGTGGCTGGATGGTTGCAATCGAGGCCAGTGTCATCTGATGACTTCAGCCACTTTTTCTGCTTCTTGAAAAGTAGCTTCCAAATCCCCTTACGCGTCGTGCCGTAGAACCTCTGTGGGGTTTGCGGTCCTCCAGATTGAACTCGCACATCTTAAGGGGCCGTCGTTTGCAAGGAAGTGCACGGCAGAGCAGCATCACTTGAATTACATCATTAAGGGTAATGTCCTTTGCTATCATGCTACTGATGCGTTTTTGCAACAACAACACCTCAGGGACCGACCCCCAGTCCGGACCCTTGTCGGTCAAGGATGTGAGCCTCAGCGGGGGTCTGGATCTAAAGGCTGGAGCCGCTGCCCATTTGGAGTCGCGGGGTTTTGTAATATAGAACCATTCCTGTTGCCGTATCTTGATGGTGTCCACAAAAAAACCCCTTTGGCCAATTGACTTTGGGGAGCTTGCTCACCATGGCACCACCGCAGTCCGCGTGTTGCTTGTCAACCATCTTCGGCTTCACATTGAAAATCTTGAGCCATAAGTCGAAGTTGGGAGGGACGCGAAGAAAAGTTTCACACACGACGATGAACACCGAGATGTGAAGGAAGGAATTTGGGGCGAGATCGTGAAAATCCATCCCGTAGTAGAACATGAGACCCCGGATTGGGTAGGGCGAATCCGAGTCCGCGGAGGAAGTGGGGGATGAACACCACACTCTCACCGGGCTCCAGGTTAGGGATGACCTGCCCCAGATTAGGAAGCCTGTGTTTGATCTCCACAGTTAGATACCGCACTTCCCAAGACTCCTTGATGTTCTCCTCCATAACGGAGGAGGCCATCCATTTGCCTTGAGAGTCGGCCATGGTCGGGGGAGTTGCAAAGGGAAGAGGAGCTTGGAACTCGGGCACTGGAGGTCGAGGATGGAGAGGCAGAGATAGGATGAGGCGTGGGGAAGAGGAGTTAGATTCCATCCGCTTATATGGACTGCGAATGTCAAGCGTCCCCCTCCCTCAAGCTTTAACACTCGCCTGTTCCCAAGGTGTCGTGCGGGCGGCACGGTTAATTTACCAAATCTCGTTTTGATGAGAATCCCGCAATAAGGGGACACGATCTCTGCTTCGACAAGACGTGTCAATGGGAGTTACGAGGTGGGAGGCCCAAAAAACGGTTCAAGATGATGACGGAGCTAAAACGTGACGTTTCATCGAGTAAAGCTGTCGCTGGATGTCGGATTCAGGGCTCCGCAAAACCAGTTAAGTTCGAACACAGGGGCGTGAACGAAGATCTCTCCCACTCACGTCTACCTAGCGCCTCGCTATCGTCTTCGTGGAAGGATTCAAGCAAACAACGAACAAAACACACAAGAGTTTATCCAGGTTCGGGCGACCGTGTGGTGTAAGACCCTACTTCCTGCTTTGGTGGATTGGCTCCCAGGCAAGCTAGAATATGAGCTAGTACAACGGTCCCTGGGTGTAGGAGGCGAGCTCAAGAGGGTCGGGAGGCTAGTGTTCTTGCTCCTTGTGTGGTGACAGAGTGTGTCCGTTCCCCTTTGAAGTGGGAGTCTTAGATACTTCTATAGGCAGCCACAGTCCTCTTCCCCCGAAATTTTTAGGTGGGAAGGGATCCCACAACGACCATTTTTGAGCCGGAACACAAGGACGTTCTTATCCTGACAAAAGCGGTGTTTGCCTGCAAAAGGATCAGGCGGTGACACAGTGGTGGGCTCGATGATGACATCCCCATTGTCGTCCTTGCGGCCTTCGGTCTTGTTGCACCAAAGAGGAAACCTTTGCCCCGCTCCTTGGGAACCAACGGCTGCGCTGTCCCCTTTGCACCGAAATGGCAACTGCGCCGCTGGCGGACGCTGGCGCCCGCTGGCGCGGTGCGTCACTGCTGACATCACTGCCTCCTCCTGAGGCAGGCTCGGCCTTGGATTCTCCGCCCCTTCGGAACGCCTTGCTGGGGCCGCTCCCGAGGAGGTCTTGACGTCGTTCTCCTCACGAGGCTTGGCCCCCTCGCGAGGGTCTTGGACAAATGTTCGATCAGCTGGGCCGTACCAGGCCACTAGTAGGAGCATGTCGCGGCCCGCAGACAGGCAAGTCTGGGTACCCTGGTTCCCAGGACGCCGGCACTGGATATATTTTTTGTGCTTTTATGGTCAGGAGGTTAAGCTATTATATACAGAGCCGGATATAGATCTCTTGTCTGAGGACTAATTTGGATAATTCGGAGGAGGAACCCGCCTTGCAATGTCGAAGACAATGTGCGTGCCGGACACATTGTCATTGAAGCCTGGTTCAGGAGCTACGGAGGGAGTCCTAGACTACGGGGTCCTTAGGCATCCGGGCTACGCAACATGGGCCGGACTAATGGGCCATGAAGATATAAGATGGAAGACTTTCCCCCGTGTCCGGATGTGACTCTCCTTTGCATGGAAGCCAAGCTTGGCATGCGGATATGAAGATTCCTTTCTCTGTAAACCGACTCTGTATAACCCTAGCCCCTCCGGTGTGTATATAAACTGGAGGGTTTAGTCCGTAGAGGCATTCATAATCATATAGGCTAGACATCTAGGGTTTCGTCATTACGATGTCGAGGTAGATCAACTCTTCTAACCCCTATACTCATCAAAGTCAATCTAGCAGGAAGTAGGGTATTTCCTCCATCAAGAGGGCCCAAACCTGGGTGAAACAAAGTGTCCCGTGCCTCCTGTTGCCTTTGATCCTTAGACTCACAGTTCGGTACCCCCTACCCGAGATCTCCTGGTTGTGACACTGACACCGACACCGCACATCACTTCCCCTTAATTGCTCGACACTACTGGGTTACTTTCGAGTGCCGAGGGTGATACCTCATCAACACTTCGGATGTGAACCTTGTAGGTTAGTTCATCGGTTATGGTCATCGAGGGTGATTCCTCCTTCTCCACTCCCAATAATGACACTATCGGTGTACAAAAGTAGGGGCTGTTTTGCACCCCTTTACTTGTGCACGAGCAGTTGTAGCCACGCCTACGGCCAGGCTTGGCGGAGTGGAAGAAGGAGAAGCATAAGACAGCCAAGGCAACACTCAAGCCAGAGGCATGAAGAACAGAGAGGCAAGGTGGACTCCTCCCCCGGCGACGCCCTTACCGGGGCGGCCTACATGGCCCCCGGCAAGAGTCTTGCCGGGGGAAACTTGCCGAACACCAGCAAGGCCTCCACCCTTAGGTCTGAGAGCTCTGACATCATCGACAATGTTAAGACCAAGATTCAGGGGCACCTGCGTGGTGGCATGCAGATCTCTGTGGGACCAAGGGCTCGCATGCCTAGGCAACGGACCAGAATACGAAGACCCCCGACAAGAGCCTTGCCGATGACGACTGAAGACCCCCGACAAGATCCTTGCCGGGGACGACCGAAGACCACTCCTACCCGCACTCGCCGAGGTTTTGCTGCCCCGCGGCCACTCCTACGTGACGACCAACTCGCCCACTGGACAAGTGTCTGCGTGGAAACATGCAACCCCTAAGCCAACTAGCCAAGCACCTGCGTGGTGGCATGCCAATTTTCGTGAATACCCTGCCACCACACCAGCGCAGCGGCCATCAGTCAGCGTGGCGCTGCATGCCTCGCCAGCCTGGACGCGTGCCAAGAGCAGGGCGAGGCGGCGAAGGGCAGGACAAGCTCCTTTGTCGTCCCCGATAAAGCTAGAGGACACATAGGCAGCGCATTAAATGCGTTTGTCCTGTGATGTCAGGAGATAACCTTGTACACTATAGTTACTTTCCACTTCCTGTGAGCCGATGTGGCAACCCCTTTGTCATATAAAAGGAGGCCCGAGGCGTATTGAGAGAGGATTCAGACTTTTTGTACTGGCATGCATTATAGCCAGTTCAAGAGCTCAAGAACACCAAATATACACAGACAAGCAGGACTAGGCTTTTACGCATCACCTTGCGGCCCGAACCTGGGTAAAAAATTCCCACACGTTGATCATCTAGACCTGCTCATTGCACAGCTCTATGCCCCGCCAACCGTGGTGAGGGGTCCCCGGGAACCCGTAGGTGTCGGTCCATCGACATCTTTGGCACACCAGGTAGGGGGCGCTAGGTTGTGAAAATCTGGTCTGGGAGTGAACGCACCACTGCCTCCATTTCAATGGCCGCAAAGAAGAAGGTGGTGTCGGGGAGGGGGTCAACATCATCTTCATCGCTTTGGTGCCATCGGCCAAGCGAGTGGTGTCGTCTGCAACCGCAACCACCATCTACATGGCGACAAAAAAGTTAAGTCATGCAAAATTTAAGCAATTTCCCTTACATAGGGTTGTTTTCCTCGAAAGATCCCGCTCTTTGTATGGAGAACCTGCATGCAAAGGAGCCATTCCGCTATTGGCACCGCCCTTGTTTTGTTTCAAGTCCGCTCTAAAGTTCAAGTAGCTACGCTGAAAACGGCAAGGTGGCTGGCCTTTCAGCAAGCGCCCCCGGCAGGCTGCTAAGGATCCGTCCTCAAAGCACCGTGGCACGGGTATACACGCCGGCAAGCCTATCCAACTAAGCGTAGGGTGCGTACATACAATGGAAGATCAAACACGAAGATAACAAGCACTGTTTCAAAATACTGTAAAGTTATATTACATCAATGGTCGCCGTGGTTCTAACATAAGATAAATTTGTCTTGGGCATGAACTTGTAGCGGCAATAAGAAGCGGGGTGGCTAGTCTCGGCGTGCCCTTCCACCCTCTTGACTCCGTCGATGCACCTGATGATGGGCTCGATACGCTCCTTGAGTGCCGCGAGGTCCACATCCTCCGGCAAGCACTCAAGCGCTTTGGCGAAGTTGATGTTGGGGTTCTAGAAGGCCACCTTGGTGAGCACCTTGGTCATCGAGCCCCGATAGAGCTTCAGAGCCTCTTTTGCCAGATAAGTTGCTCGATTGGAGCGGAGCTGCTCCATGGCCTAGAGGACGCGCCCGAAGAAAAAGGTCAGCCCGATGCTAGGGGTGGCGCTCGCCTCCTGAGAGTACTTGAAGTCCGGCATACTCATGACGGAGAGCTGCCTGCTGAGCCTCTCCGCGATGTCGACGAGGCCGTCAATCCAGAGCTGTACCCTGTCCACATAGCCATTATGGGCGGTGGCGTCATCCTGCCGCAGCTGCTTCTCACTCTCAAGGGCCTTCGTCAGGGTCTCCTCACGAGCCCTGACCTCCGAGAGCATCTCTTCCGAGGCGTCTAGCTTTAGCTTCAGATCATTGATGGAGACGTTGGTATCATAGAGCAGTTTGGTCTTGTCGGAGACAGTGACTTGCAAATCCGCCAGTGCGCGATTGCTCGTGTCCCTCTCCTCCGCCAGCTTCAAGATCTCCTCCTTTAGCCCCTCCCGCTCCCACTCCAGCTCCTCCACCTTGCCGGCCCGGGCAAGGGCCAGAGCGTCAAGAGCATTTTTGTGCTTCTGCTCCAGCGCCTGAGTCCGCAGCGCGACGAGCTTCCCGATCTCCTCGTCCTTGTCGCGTAGCGCAGTGGCAAGCGCCCTTTCACGAGCCCCGAGGTCCTCATCTTGGGTGTCCAGAAGAGCCTTCTGCTACATCCGGGCAGCCTCGTCCTTGGCGGCCTGTTCTATGCCAGCTCCTGGGCCTTCTTGACGTCAGCCAGCTATAGGACGAGCTCTCGCTTGGGCTGATCCAGCTGGTCCTGGATGGCGCTCAGTTCGTCCCGGGCCTCGTTGAACCCGACTTGAGTCTGAGCGACACAATCCTCAAAATCCGCTTCCGCTTTGTCCATGGCCGCTATCCTAGAGTTCACCTTGTCCTGGCGGGCATGGTAGAGCGCTTGAAGTTTTTGAAAATTGGCCCTCATGGCCCGAAGGAACTACTCCTCTTGAGAACCGCTACTACTGGCGCTCGGTTCGTCAACAACCTAATGCCTAGCGGTGGCGAGGACCTCACCGTCAAAAATCTCCCCCTCGGCTGGGGCTCTGGTGCTTGCCATCCCTGGGAGGAGAACGAATAGATCGTCGCTCACCTTCAGATAATTGCCCGAGGCGAGAGCTGTGGAGGAGGAGGGCTGGTCATTGGCCACCTCCTCCCCGGCGAGCCCCTTGGTGGCCTCCTCGGCAGCTGCCTTGCCAGCCTCCCCGGCAGGCTCCTCCGCAGCATCCTCGGTGGCGGACGCGGCGGCTTCCCTAGCCGCGATCGCGGTGGCCTCGGTTTCAGCATCCTTAGCCACCTCCTCGATAGCGGCATCGACGTCCACTTGGTCCACCAAGGGAGAACCTGGCAACCAGAAAGGGAGATGAGGCGTGGTCGTGACCAAAGGTTCAGAACAAAGAAAAGGAAGAACATCCCATGGCGGAGATGACAGGGGACGGAGAGCAAGCGACTCACCCGTGCCGGGCCGAGGAGAAGTGGTTCCTTCCCCGCCAACATCCATTGCCAGGGCAGAGCCACCAGCGCTCGTGCTTGCCCCCTCTTCCTCCGTGTGCATGGGTTCAGCGGTGGATGCCCTTGCTGGCAACGCCCCCTCTGGGTGGCGTGGTTGCCGGGGACGAGGCCTCGGGGCGGCCCCTAGTGGCTCCACCGGTTGCCGGTCTCCTCATTCAAACCCGGAAAGGTCAGCACCAAGAGTTCACCCACCAAGGCCCGTCAACGGGAAATGAACAATGAACTCACGCCAGGGGCTGGAGTTGGCGCTCTTCTCCGGGCTGATCACCACCAACGCCGGCGTCCGCGAAGCACTCGCCGGGGGCTCTTCGCCCGTTGAGGCTTTGGCCCTCTTCGATGCCCTCTGGCCCAGCATCTCCATGTCGCCACAAATATTAAATCGGGTGAGGGAAGAACAGTGCGGGCAGAAGGTTAAGAGATGGTGGAGGACAAAATGCTTACTCATCCTCCTCCTCCTCCTCTGGCCTCCTCTTCCTCTTCGGGCTGAAGGACCCGACATTGAAATCAGCCTCCGGGGCGGCGTCGACAAGCGGAGGAGAAGGGTATGGGGTCCTCGGATGCCTGGACAAGGAAAAGGCGGCAGCCGCGGTTTCTTCGCTGTCGCAGCCCTCGTCTGGCGTACGAACGACGCCTGGGCCTGCTTCCGTTCTGTGGTCATGCCGGGCCGGACAGGCTCGCCAGAGCTCGCCCGCCGCAAGACGTGTTTCTTCCCTCGGGCCAGGGACTCGTCTACATCAGTCTCCTCCTCGGCCGACTCCTCGACCGCTTCTTCAATAGAGGCCTCCACGGCGCCGGCACTGCTGGCCTCCCCGACGGACCCCGTCCACTCGGCAAACTCTCTCTCCTCTGCGGTCGCATCATCCTCGCCCTCCATGGTTCCAAAGATGCCGGCCTCCTTGGCAAGAGCTGCCTCCTCTGCCCTGCGGTGATGTAAGCGAGCTCTTCCTCAGCGGTATCGCCGATAAGCTGCGGATCGTCGCGGACGTACTTCTCCGACAAGTTGTCGAAGAACGCCTGCACCAGCTCCGCCTTTGGCTCGACCCAGATCGAATTGAGGCCATGCGCGTCGAAGACCGGCATCATGGCGATGATGGTGCTTTGGCGAGAGTTATTGCTCATCGGGACCGCTCCTGCTGGCAACCCGAACAGGTTGTCGGGCCTGGTTGCCCCGGCAGCCTTGCCGGTCCTCTCGACCCTGCCGGCCTCGTCGACCTTGAGCTGGAAGAGCCTCTGGAAAAGATGGCATGCTACAACACTGTGAAGTTGTAGTTTAAACCACGGCGGAGTGTCAGGCCCAAGATGCGATTCTATTCCGATCACGTGGCACTTACGTGATTGGGGTACAACCGCATTTCGGGTGCTTAGCAAGATGGATATCATTACATCGTACCATTACATAATTACATGGGGATACAACAATACATACAAGTCACATGAATACAACAACATCAATACAAAGCATCCGACTACGGATGCAAACATGAAAAGCACAATGACATCCATCTGCTATCCCAGGCTGCTGACCCGAAACCTAACCCAAGACTGAAGAAGACGAAGAAGAAAGAACTCCAACACAACGATCATAGCTCTCACGTCAAGTCATCGGAAACCTGCACCTACAATTGTTGTTGTAGTATCTGTGAGCCACGAGGACTCAGCAATCCCATAACCATGGGTAACAAGACTAGCAAAGCTTAAAGGGTACGAAGAGGTTAAGTGGTGAGGTTGCAGTAGCGGCTAAGCATAAGTATGGTGGCTAACTTACGAGTACAAGAATAAGATGAGCATCTACGCAAGCGGTCGCAACTAGTAGTGATCGCTAAAGATCCTGAACTACCTACGAATCAAACATAACCCCACCATGTTCTCTTCTCAAAGTGAAAATAGACAGTCACGGTTACTCACACAGTTGTGTGTTTTACTGCGGATCCTCTGACAAGTTTTCTACAACCGGACATTAACAAATTCCAATCTGCCACATAACCGCGGGCACGGCTTTTGAAAGATCATAACCCTGCAGGGGTGTGCCAACTTAGCCCATCACAAGCTCTCATGATCAGCAGAAGTAATAATAATATTACCCCTTATCTTAGGGACAATCCAATCAGGCTCGATATCCCAGTGCACAAGACATTTCGACAATGGTAAAACAAGTCCAGCAAGACCTCTCGGCCTGCCGACACCCTGATAGTAGTCGCGCGTATCTCTTCTCAGGCCATGTCTGGATGAGCTATGGTTACAGCGACCAGATACCCCAAGTTTCCAAGGGGCGGCGCCGCAAGCTGCTATATTTGGGACCAACACCATCAGCACTGGCCCCCCTATATGTAGAAGAATCCCCGGGTAGCGCTAACTCCCTATGCAATTAATTAATTAATTAAGTTTTTATTATGAGCAAATTAAAAACCAATGTTGGGCCTTGCTGGAGGAGTTTTATTCAAAGACGAACTGTCAAGGGGTCCCCATATACCAACTCGTGTAAGGAACACAAAATCAAGGAACATAATGCCGGTTTATCGGCTCCTAAGGTGGCATGAGTGGAACAAAACACCGAGCAAAAGGAAAAGCCTTCCACCCATGCCCAGTATATAGGTGTGTTAATAATAATAATAGATATTGTGATATTCCCAAAGCATCAAGTTCCAACATGGAACAATCTTCATCTTCACCTGCAACTAACAACACTATAAGAGGGGCTGAGCAAGCGGGTAACATAGCCAAACAATGGTTTGCTAGGAAGGTTTCAAAAGTTAGAGGTTTCATGGCAACAAGGAGAGGGGCTGACAATAATGATGGGTAGCGCGGCACATAACGATAGCATCGAGACAACTAAGCATGGCAATGATAGTAAAGGTATCCAAGGTGATGGTCATCTTGCCTGAGATCCCGCAAGGAAGAAAAATGTGTCCATGAAGAAGACGAAGAAGAAGCCTTGAAGACGAACCACGTGTAGTCGAACGAATCCTCACGATCGCAACGGAAAAGAACTAGCGAGAAGAAAGCACACAACAAGGTAAACACACAACAAAAGAACACGACAAGATGCTCAAACAAGTATGAAGCATGACAAGTCTATATGATGCAAAACATGTCAAGGGATGAAGCACACAAGAACAACACAAGCCAACAAGTTTAAATGAGGCCAGAATCCACATATAACCAATCCGGTAAGTCCTCATATGCATAATTTTAATTTACTCCAGATCTGAAGAAACCTTAAGTTAAAGTTGTTAAACAGCAAGTTAACATGCACCATGATGTTCTACATGAAATTCTAGTCAAGTTTCATAACAAGTTTGTTTAATTCGGAGCTACGGCCTAGAAGATATGAGCAAAACAAGACAAGCATGTCAACGATGCGAGATGCACCCAAACATCAAGCAAACACACTCCAAGCATGAAAACAACATGATATTATGCTCCTACATGAAAAATCACACAAGTTTCATATAAGACACGCTCAAAACGGAGCAACGGGCTAAAAGATACACAGGAAACAAGATATAACAACAAGCTGAAGTCAACAACCACATAGCAACTTTGGAGCTAGATATATATATGCTACAACGCCCAAACATGATAACAAGAAGCATGGATGTGAAATAGACATGATACTTAACAAGCATGAACTTAGAACACACCAAAAGCTTGCCGGAACACATTTAAACAAGCATAGCAAGTTGCAATAAAATTATCCAGACTTAGCCAAAATCTGGGAAGGCAAAAACATCATCACGATGCTGCCTTCGGGGGCACAAAACAACAAGCATATCAACTCTATTAAGTATATAAAGACCATGGACATTAAGTATACATAGCATACATCAAACAACTCCATTGGAGCAACTCCATAGGAGGCATGGATCAATAACAACAAGCTCCACCAAATTGAACATGCTGATAAAATCCTGACTGGTAAAATTTATAGCAACTTGAGAGCAAGAAATAAATAAGCTACAGTAGGCCATATATGCAAGTAAGGGCATGAATGGATAGACAATAACATGGAAAACAAGACATGATCATTGGCCACTCCAAAACAAGCATGTATTTGACTAGGGCATCAAGCAAACATGGCATCATGTTAAACATATTCCAGACTTAGCAGTTTTTTCACTAAGTATAAAACAGTAACATTGGCATGGCATGTTTACAATCTTGTTTAAGTCACCTCAATGCATATCATGGAAAGTGGTTTTAACCACAGCAAAGACCATATGATGGTGCTTCTAAAACATATTGACATGTGGCATGTAGGCAAACACATCACTAGCAATAGACAAGTGAAATCAGCATCTCAAAACAAGTTTCAGCACTTAACAGCCACATGCACTTTTTCAACAGAGATTAACATGGCAATATGACACCTAACATGCTACAGCAACCATCATGTAGAGCACTTCACAATGAACATTTTGACATATCATATGCTCCATTTGGATTACAAGCATCACAAGTATGCAACAAAATTATAGTTAACAACAGTTTTAAACAAGTAGCACTCTGGCAACGATGATTAGGGCATCAAAATGGACTCAAAGAAGCATGCCACAATGGAAAAAATGTAGAGCATATCACAATGATCATTTTGACATATTATACACTCAATTTGGAACACCACATAAAAAGTTACAGCACTGCAAAGTATGCATCAGACAACAAGTTTTTGGGGTTTAGAAGAGAAATTACCTCCCGGGCTGGACATTGTCCGGATGTGGCCGGACGTGTCCGTCGGTGCCTGGGGCTCGGGTCCCACTTGCAATCATAGAGAGACAGGGCCTGGATATTGTCCGGTAACACTGGACATGTCCGGCTCGGGCGAGGGGTCAGCGGCGGCTGCCGGCCACCGGCGGCGATGGGGATCGACGGATCCGCGGCGACGGAGTGCCTGTCCGGCCAGATCTCGCCGGATCTGGCCCGGAGCGGTCGCGGTACGGGGCGGAGACGGCAAGAGGGAGGCGGGTCCGTGGCGAGGCCGCCGGATCCGGGCGGTGACGGCGCTCCGGCAAGCTGCAGAGTGGCCGGGGGCGGAGGTGGTTGCCGTCGGCGGCCGGTGTGCGCGGCGGCACAGCTCGAGGAGGAGCGGACGCTGCAGGACAAGAGGAGGGAGGCGCGGGGCGGTGGCGGCGCGCTGGGTGGCGGAGGTGGCCGACCGTGGAGGTTCGGCGACGAGCACTGCGGCAGCGGGGTCGAGCGCAGGCGGCGGCGGACGAAGGCGAGGGGTGTCGAGCTCGGGAGGAGCGGAGGGGCGAGCAGGCGCACGCTGGGGCGGCTCGGGCCCGCGGAGCCCGGTGCGGCCCTGGGCGGGCCTGTTGCGGTCCGGCGGCGGGGCAGGAGCTAGGGGAGGTGCGGGAGGCTGACGGGTGGCCCCCGCGCTGAGGTGGCGGCGACGCTGGGTGGCGGCTGACCTCTGGGCCGGCGACAAGTGGCGGAGGGGCAGCAGTTTAGCACATAATTTGATGGAGGAGGGAGGCTAGAGGTAGGTGGAGGTTAGGGGATGCCCAAAATGGCATGGGAGGTGTCCATTTATAGCAAAATTGCTAGGGTTTGGGGGTTTGAGGCCGTTTCGGAGCCATCGGATCATGATCCAACGGCAACAGAGCGGAGGGGGAGTAGGCTGGGCCTAGTGGGCTGTGTAGAATAGTTGGGCTGAGATGAGAGGAGAGAGAGAGGCCCGCGGGGGTTTTCAGAGACCAAAAACGTCCGACGTTTTAACCGGCGACTAGTGCCGCTATATATCCGCTGGGCTATCAAACGAGCTCCGAATGCGATGAAATTTGGCAGGCGGCCTGTCTACACTATAATAAGACCACATGCCAAGTTTCATCTCATTCCGAGAAAAATTTCTAGCCACTCATAAAATAAATATTCGGAGGCGCCGCGGGCGCGTGTGAGTGTGTCTCGGCTCAGAACGGACAACGGAAAGGACGAGGGGACTTGGGCGGATGCAAGTTTTGAAAACATGCTGATGCAACACACGTGATGACATAGCAAGATGCACACACAAGAAGATGACATGGCAACGACGACGGATAACTGGCTGACACCTGGCGCACCGGCACTACAAGAAATATGTCAACTTATGACCTTCTGTCAGTGACCCTCGAAGAATTGGTCATAAATTTATGACCATTTTAGACCAATTGGTCAAAAGCTGCCTGGGGGGCTCTAAACCCTAAACCATAACGACCATTTTGGTCAGAAAGGTCATAATTTCATTAGAGGAAATGGTCGTAAAGCTAGTAGCATTGTCCACTGCCTCATGCCTACCTGATAACGACCAATATAAAATGGTCACTACACTTGAGTTTGAATGAATTAGGATGATTAGGCAGCCACCTCAGCAAGCTCTCTTATGTGTCACTGTCTAGGTGTCATTTTTGCTTGAGTTTTAATATTCAACAGACAGACGGGGCACACACTGACAGGCGGGGCCCATTTGACAGGTGGGGCCGAGCACTTAATTCGCCCAAAAAAGATGCACGAGGCGGGACTCGAACCCACGACCTCGCGCTTGCTTCGCTCGCATGCTACCGCTAGGCTCGAGAGGGACAGTTGCTCACATCTGGGAGTTTATCTATACATTATATAGAACTAAAAATGTGCGCTTTAATTCCTAAAAAATGTGTGCTAGCGGGGACTCGAACCCACGACCTGGCGCTCGCTCGCTCGTTCGGTACCGCTGGGCTAGAGAGGGATTGTTGCTAATGTGTGGGTAATTTTCTATATACTATACAAAACCAGGGCTCTCTCGTATCAGTGACAAGTGGGGCCTTCCGACCAGGTGGCGGCGTGTCACAGCCCTAGACCAGCCCTTGCTGCCTTGCTTGGTCTTAGTGTGCATCATGTTTAAATTTCTCAGAAACTGGAAATGGGGATGCTCAAACCCTAGCACTAAATGAATTTAACTAGGGTCAAATTAAAATCTTTTTCAATGAACCCAAAATGCCCCTTGGAAAAGTTCATCATTTTTGGATTGATTAAAAACCTCTGCCAAAAATGTTGCACATATTTCTAGGACCATTCTGGATTTTTGAATTAAATCATATCTTACTTGCATTTGGGCATTTAAATTTTATATATTAATTTAAATGCTCAAATAATCATAAGCTAAAATGTTTACTGTTGGATTTATTCTAAACAGTAGCCATGCTTGGTTTCATGATTTTTGAGTGTGCCTAAGTATTTTTAATAAAGCCCAGAACAAAGTAACAAAATAGAAAACAGAAACAATTAAAGAGAGAGCAAGACAGAGACTAACCTGGCCTTACCTGCAGCCGGCCCAGCACTGTTGCCCCAGCCCACTCCTGTAGAGGCCCAGCCCAGCACCGCCTCCTTCAACCTCATTCTAGAAGGCACGAGGGCGTGTGCCCGCGGCGCGCCAGCACGCGCCCTGGACATCTCTGGCGTCTCCACGCACCCCCCCGGACCCCTCTCACTCTCTTCCCGTGTCTCTTCCCTCCCCTGGCTCTCTCACCTCGCACGACTGAACACGCCGCCGCCGCCGCTCGTCGTGCGCCACGGCCAGAGCCACTGCCACGCCTCTCCGTTGTGTCCAGACGAACCGCCTCGACGCCCTCTTCCTCCTCGCTGAGCCACGCTTCGCCGGAAGCTCTGCAACGCCCTCACGACGTCGTCTTCATCCTCGGATCGCCGGAGCTCCTCGCCGTCGATTAGGGAGCTACATAGCATCCCCGACTTCTCCCTCGAGCTCGCTAGCTCCGCTGTGAGCACCTCGTCGTTTCCCCTCTCCTATCTTCTTCGTTTGCGTGCCGTAGCCACACTGACCACTGGACCCGAGAGCTCACCGCCGCGGACAGGGCCACCCTAGCTCGCAGCTGAGTGCGTCATTGTGTTCGCTGAACTCCCAGGAGGACGCAGCACCCACTAGCCCCTCCCCTAGTGCACCGTAGCGTCGTTTCGTTCAACACCCGAACTCCGGCGCCGCCGCGAGCTCAACTCCGGCGAGCCCGCTCCACCCCAGCTCCTCCCGCTTGCACCATTCGACGCGGACGAGTCTCCTCGTTCCGTAGATGGCCTCGGCCTTCTATTTGGTCGCCGTGGGATGAAACCCGAGCCTCTCCGGCGAGACACCGCCGCGGAGTGAGGTCGCCGGTGACTAATCGCCGGCAGTGCTGACTTGGCAAGTCATTAGCCGCTAATGACGCCCTAATTAACCCCCCAGGGCCACTGACATACGGGCCCACTGCTTAATTAACCTAGTTTATTTTTTGTTTAGTTTAAACTAACCTAACGGGCCCCACGTGCTAGAGTTGACCTAGCTGACGTGGCTGTTGACTGGGCCCACATGTCATAGACACTAACCAGCCCCAGTAACTAACCAGTGGACCCCACACGTCAGGTTTGACCCTGGCCGACCCTGTTGACTAGGTGACGTCAGAATGACACAGTGCTGATGTCATAAATGCTTTTCTGGAATTTTTAAATAAATCAGAAATGAGTTATTTATTTCGGAAAATTTTCAAAACTTCTAAAAATCATATAAAATCAACCGTAGCTCAGATGAAAATAATTTATATATGAAAAATGATCAGAAAAATTCAAGGAATCTGTTTATGGCATTTTCATGCATGTTTGAACAAGTTAAACCTGCTGATCAGGTCAAATCAATTAAATGGCATTTAAATAATCACATATGGAGTTTGAATTTGAATCTGGGGTTCAAAACAACTTCATTTAATTGTGTTGCTAGTTGCATTAGCTCAAATCATAACATAATGCCATGTCATGATCATGCATCATATTGTGCATTTCATTGATTGTGTTTCTTTCTCTGTTGCCGGTGTTGTTCCCATTCAGTAGACGTGTTCCGACGATGTGATCGATGACACCAATGAAGACTCAATGTTATCTTCAGAAGTGCCAGGCAAGCAAAACCCCATTGAGCATTCCGATACAAACCCACTCTCTCGCTCTTGCTCTCTTTTACTGCATTAGGACAACAACTCTTCAACTGTTACCTGCTGCGGTAGTTGAACCCCTTTCCACTGCATGACCCGTCATTACCACAGTAAATAGTTGAAACCCACTAGTATGAGTAGGAGTTGTTTGAGCCATGTTGTGCCTACTCATTCATGCTTTCTGGTTATGCCTGCTATTGCGTAGAGTTGTGTCAGGTCTGATTCATCGGGGATGAATTGGTATGTGGTTAACATGTCCTGCTGTAGAGAGCTAAGTGTGTGAACACGATTTGGTAAAGCTAGCGATGAGAGGCCATGTAGGAGTACATGGTGGGTTGTCTCATTGCAGCCGTCCTCAGGAACTGAGTTCTGTGTTGGTTGATCCATGACCAGTTACTACCATGCATTGGGCCCGAAACCAATGGACCCCCTCGACTTATTAATTGCCCTTGTTCTTTGTCCAGGAGTTGCAACTAGTTTCTGGTGTTTGTAGTTTACTGGAGGTCGTGCGTAGTGCTGACCCTCGGGGTGGGCTATGACGCGGCAGGTACGTGGCACGGTGTACCGATCGCCCGTTTGGTGATGCGGGAACCCTGTACACATCGTTTGGGGCCGTGAGCGACACCCCAGCCGGATCTCCCCACGGATGGAACCCAAATAGGCGAGAAACCTGGACGAGAGACTTGTGTGGTTAGTCAGGTCGTGGCCGACACCCTCCCTGGGCCTCCGCTTGAAGGTTGCCGAGTACATGTCGTGTAAACGGCGGTAAGTGGTGAGAGCGTGTGTGAAGAAGTACACCCCTGCAGGGTTATACATAATCTATTCGAATAGCCATGTCTGTGGAAATGGACTTCTGGGTTACCTCTACAGTTCATAGACAAGTGAAAGTGGATACTCTAAAACGTGCAAGATAAGCGTTTGTGCTATGGATGGCCTTCTCGTAGGGAGACGGGAGCGGATCCATAGTGGTGTATTGATTGGTGAATATGTGGACTCGTGTGCGCCACCTCAAAAGAGTTACTTGCAGTCGTAGTTCAGGATAGCCACCGAGTCAAAGCTGGCTTGCTGCAGTCAAACACCACCACCCCTTTGTTGATACTTATGCATATGTAGCTAGTTCTGATGTAAGTCTTGCTGAGTACCTTTGTACTCACGTTTGCTTAATTATGTTTTGCAGAGAGACTCCAGTCTCACTAGTGGTTCCGCGTGGACTTCGACGTTTAGCTTGTTACCTCAGCTACGATCTTGTACCCTTGGGAGGGTCTTGTAGATAGTCAGGCTCCTCAGCCTTTTTCATTTGTAGTTGTCTGTACTCAGACATGTTTTGCTTCCGTTGCCTGTATGCTCTGTATGTTGGGTCATGTGACCTTTGTTTGTAATAAATGCTATGTTGGCTCTTCTGGGCCTTTATCTATATGAGTTGTTGAGTTATGTTGTGATGCCATGTTGTACAACACATACTTGCATGTTATGCGTATGTGTAATGTGTATTGCTATGTGTGGGATCCGACACCTAGTTGTTTACCTTTGGTAGCCTATCTTACAGGGAAATGTCTCCTAGTGCTTCCACCGAGCCTAGGTAGCTTGCTACTGCTCCGGAACACTTAGGCTGGCCGGCATGTGTCCTTCTTCGTTTTTGTGTCTGTCCCTTAGGGGAAATGTCACGCGTTGTTCCTTTAAGTCCTTGTAGCTTGCTACGACTTGGGTTCATACGTTGATGACCGACACGTTCGTTGCTGGGTCATGTATGCCTGTCTCTGTAGTTTAGTGCCACTTTTGGTTTATAACTAGTCATGTCGGCCCGGGTTCTCTGTCATATGGATGCTAGCGACACTATCATATACGTGTGCCAAAATGCACAAACGATCCTGGGCCAGGTAAGGTGGCACCCGTGGGGATACCGTGCGTGAGGCCACAAAGTGATATGATGTGTTACAGGCTAGACCTGTGTGACTTAGGATCGGGGTCCCGACAGCTTTGGTATCAGAGCCTGACTGCCTGTAGGATTAGCAAGCCAAACTGGTCGAAGTCGTGTCTAGAAACTCTTTAGTTATGTAAGGGAATTGTTTGTGGAAGGGAACGTAAGGCTCTTTTTACTCCTTTGCCCAATGACCTTCTGATCTGAGTCACCTTCTTCTTTCTACGGGGATTAAGAACTAGGATTCTCATTCTATTTATCAGGATCACATTATTGTGGATTCAACCCTCAGTTAAGTTTCTACTACTTCTGTTTGTTCAACTGTTGGTCCAGAACCTTGACTCTATGATGATATGTGGATATGCTACCCTTTTTGCTTGGATCTCAAAAGTATTTTCGAGCATTTGCAGCCGTTATGCTGTCCGAGTCATCCCAGGTTTCTAAATAGTCTGATGCATTTGCAAACCATTCCTATCTGTTCTTAAAGTCCTTTTAGGCCAGATTAACCACACTAGTCGGTGTGTTGAGTCACTCTGTTACCCCGACATATATGTTGGACTTATTATTATGACCCTAAGTATCTTAGAAGATCACCCAGTAATCCAGCAATGTTTTATATTCCAGTGTGATGATTTTGGCCATCATTCTCGAAAGCATCCCGTGATGCTATTTAGTTGGTAGGTATTCTATTCCTGGGTTCTTGAACCCGAGCTTCACCCTACTTACTTCATGTTGATAGTATTTGCTCGTTCCTTTAGGATATTAGTAACCTTGTGATAGTCCTCGAGGTCCGTGGTTATCGTTCTTCCAATACCATGAACCATCTTGGCAGAAGTTCTCCCGAACCAAAAGATCACAACCAGAGTGCTCCTGAGTGGTACTCCATTCATATTGTGACTCTGCCAGTCCTACCTTTCTGCATGGGTTATCCGGAAGAAATATGTTGAACTCGTTCGACATACTAACCTATGCATCCACAAGTCAGAAAGATATATGTTCCTTGAGTTGTCCCTTTTCAGTTGTTTTATGACCTTCGTCTATCAGTTGATAGTCAGGAGTAGTCGTGCACTTGTGTTCATCGATGCCTTTTACTCTTGTGGTCCGTCAAGCCATTCTATTCTGGAATGACTAGGAGAAACAAACTCCAGTACCTTATCCATATCCAGGATTGGGTCAAAGAAGTTGTACTTCGCAGATGAAGAACGCTAATCCAGCTTCCAAACTGTTCTATCCTGGAGTATTACCATCTTTATGTCAAGAATGTCATGAGAATTGCACCACCTCCTATGAACTTTTGATAAGGTGATACTTCTCGCCATTATCGTTCATTCCTCGGTCTCCGTGTTATCGTAGCCGGAGTACCGACAAGTGAATTGTGATGTGTGAAATCAATACCCCTAGCAATCTCGTTGCTTGGCGGTTAAAGGACAACAATTTCATTCTTAGTGTGTTGGTTACTAATCACCATTCTAAGATTGACCGTGCTACCTAGTCCATTTTTGTGGTGCACTCTTCGATCAATGAGCTAGGATTGTGTCAATCTCTCGCTCTTTTGATCATATCATCTTGCCCTGAAAAGCAAGATTGATCTCGAGCTTAGTAACATAGCGGTGATCCGTGATTTTCCGAATATCTTCTCGGAAGTATTACCAGGTTGCTCCCTGACTGTTATGTTGAGCTCGTGATCAAGTTGGTTTCTTATAAACCACCACTTCTCCAAGAATCTGTGTTGGATACCCCGAACTAGTTGGTTAAGCTAAACAACAACTTGGAGAGTTGGAAGATAAAAGCTTAACCCACATAGCTCACTCCAAAGGGATATATTGTGTGTGTATTGAAGATAGATGATATCTTCTCCAATTGATCCCCGTGATCATTTGTGGATCTATTGTCTTGTCCAAACTTTGATTTGAGTATGGGTTATCGTCAAGTCAAATCAGAACCAACGATATTCGTAATGTTGTCTTACTCATGGTCGTTCCCTTGAGCATACACCATTATATCTTTTGGGTCTGACCAATGCTATCACTTTGTTCACATTGTCATGGAATTCCATCTATATGGAAACCTGGATGAATTGTTGTTGAGCCCATCAGCAACATTGTTATCTTCTCAATGATCTATGTTGAAATCCAGCTAGTATTGGAAACTTTTATAAGCATTATCTTCATGACCCGTTCGTGAAGCATATGTACGGAAGAAAGAAGTGACTTCCTCTAATTCATGTGCATTTGATGCAAGTTGCCGCCGTAAATTCGAGAAAGCATGTTTTTACCTCCTCTGGTGTCATCCCAAGTCAGTCATGCATACGTGCGAAGTATTCTATGGTCTGATAGACTGATCATCTTCATTCTGTATGTATCCCTAGCACACCAAGCCACTGATTGATTTGTTTAAAGAAAAGAAATTCATGCGCTAATCCCGAAGGGCCCGGACGGACATGCACAAGACTTCGCTATCTTCAATGATGATTCCCAATCTGAACTCGGTAGTAATTTATTATAAGACTACTATGTGGTCACGTTTGTCTGGGACAACGTGCTCACATGTACGTAGCAGAACTAGCTCATGCTTTGGAGCTTGCTATCGTAGTTCACTCCCCGAGAATCTCGCAACGCCATCTCGTCGATTTGTGTTGTAAACTTTCATTTTTCTTTCTAGACTCGATGAGTCTGGAATATCCTGACACCAACCAGAACTGAATCTCAGGCAGCTATGATGGTTGGAGCATTTTCCAAGAACTATAATATTGGTCTCCCGATTACCGGTAAAGTGAATGTTGTGGCCAACACACCTAGCCGGAAGACCTATTGTTGTAGTATCTTGATTGAAGAAATTGGCCACCTCCCCATAAGGACTTCGTAGGAATTACTCCCTAGTTGTTCCTTATGGACTTTTTGTGCTCCCGAAGTCCGACCTTTACTTGATGGCCATGTTGATGCTTTTAAGCATTGACCGTGGTACCTAGTACACCAAGGAGAACATTAGAAGCGGAGTGCTAAATGTCTCTCGGTCGATCATCCAGATTTTGCCCTTGACTCCGCTAAGGTGAAATCTGAGAAGTGTTATCTTCCTTTGCATTTGCATTGTCCATCGCTATTCATCATGGTAGTATGTGGTGTTGCCAGGATCCTTGACACGAATATTGGTAAAACCTTGATGAATATGGGAATGCTCAAGTTCTTGAGAGCACGCACAAGCACTAGGTGTTATCCTCGACACCAACCGGGATTGCTCCCAGTGTTCTTGGTTATGCTATAACCCCTCAAGAGTAGATTTACTCTCTACTGTTGGGATTCACCCCAGTTACCAGAATCATTCCCAGCATTTGCATTTTGTTCCCAGCTTGCACCGCCAATGTGCCAATTTTCCATGGGTTGCCATTCCCAGCATCTGCTGTTCAGGATTATCTTCAAAAGTGGTCCTACCATGGGTCCCATTCATTTCCGATGATAAGCAAAATCAACCTTGGCATTGTCTTTTACAAGGCAGTCCACATCATCCATTCTAGATGGAGAATGTCATTCTTTCGGACTCCGTCAAACGATCGTTTGTGAATACCTCAAGCTGGTGTAGAGAATTTTAATGATCTCTATATCAAAAGTAATTCTTTTTGCCACTTAAGGGAATAACTCTACGAGTCATCTTCTCTAAAGGTGCCCCGTCTTGTGGTATCGATCACCCTCTTCTTAGGTGTGGAATTATTGCCATTAGGTGAACCTTCATCATTTATTTCACTACATCCCTCTGGAGGTGTACTCCGTGTCTCAGCTCAAGAGATGTTTCAACGTCTCACTCCATGGGTTGATCTTGAGTTGCTCGATCTTTCGGAAGATCAATTTTGTAGAGTTTCTCTCATCGTCATCGTTTGGACGAAGATCTCGAAAGCAAGGATGCCAGGATCAACATGAGGCAAGCAATCAACACTTATATGGAGGACACTTGGATCATGAAGTTTGTGTTAGTTAGTGTCCCCTCTGATTTCTTATCTCACGTCCTGAATCTCGGGACGAGATTCTTGTTTAGTGGGGGTGAGTTGTCACAGCCCTAGACCAGCCCTTGCTGCCTTGCTTGGTCTTAGTGTGCATCATGTTTAAATTTCTCAGAAACTGGAAATGGGGATGCTCAAACCCTAGCACTAAATGAATTTAATGTAATGCCCAGGATGGGACTATACCTCCTACGTGTCGAGGCACGACTTAAAGGTATAAGCCCATCCTAGAATGATCTCAAGTTTGGTATCTTTGCACGACTCATGTACAAGAGGGATTAAATTGCAAAAGAAGATAGTTGGCTTACACTCGCCACTTCACACAATACATTACATAAGCAAGACATCATTCAAAACATCACAGCCCATCTAAGGGTAAGATCCAAAAGACAGGATACCAAACAACATAACTCCACAGGTCAGGATCGAATCCTAGTAGAAACCACTACTGATCGTCGAAACGTCACAAGCATATGGCCACGCTCTTCATCGAGCTCCTAGAAGAACTTGAACCAGCTCATGCATCATTCTCGGCTGAACCTGCATCTGGTGTTGTAGTATCTGTGAGCCACGAGGACTCAGCAATCCCATAACCATGGGTATCAAGACTAGCAAAGCTTATGGGTAGGAAGAGGTAAAGTGGTGAGGTTGCAGCAGCGGCTAAGCATAATATGGTGGCTAACTTACGAGTACCAGAATAAGAAGAGCATCTACGCAAACGGTCGCAAAAGATGTGATCGCTAAAGATCCTAACTACATATGAGTCAAACATAACCCCACCGTGTTCTCTTCTCAAAGTGGAAAGAGACAGTCACGGTTATTCACACAGTTGTGTGTTTTACTTCGGATCCTCTGTCAAGTTTTCTACAACCGGACATTAACAAATTCCAATCTGCCACATAACCGCGGGCACGGCTTTCGAAAGATCATAACCGTGCAGGGGTGTTCCAACTTAGCCCATCACAAGCTCTCACGATTAGCTGAAGTGATAAATATAATATCATCACACCTTATCTTAGGGAAAACCGATCAGGCTCGGCATCTCGGTAGCACAAGACATTTCGACAATGGTAAAACAAGTCTAGCAAGACCTCCCGGCGTGCCGACACCCTGATAGTAACCGCGCGTATCTCGTCTCAGGCCACAACCGGATGGGCGATGCTACAGGTAATACCAATCCTCGAGTTTCCCCGTGGTGGCCCCGCAGGACCCCCGTTTGGGACCAACACCATCAGCACTGGCCCCCCCTGCTATGTAGAATTAAGAATCCTAGGGTAGCGCTAACTCCCTATGCAATTTAATTAATTAATTAAGTTGTTATTATGAGCAAATTAAAAACCAATGTTGGGCCTTGCTGGAGGAGTTTTATTCAAAGTCGAACTGTCAAGGGGTCCCCATCCACCCATCGTGTAAGGAACGCAAAAATCAAGGAACATAATGCCGGTTTATCGGCGCCTAAGGTGGCATGAGTGGAACAAAACACCGAGCAAAAGGCCAAGCCTTCCACCCATGCCCAGTATATAGGTGTGTTAATAATAATTATAGATATGGTGATATATCCAACAACAAGTTCCCTCCTGGAACAAACTTCATCTTCACCTGCAACTAACAACGCTATAAGAGGGACTGAGCAAGCGGGTAACATAGCCAAACAGTGGTTTTGCTAGGAAGGTGTCCAGGTTAGAGGTTTCATGGCAACAAGGAGAGGCTGACATAAAAGATGGGTAGCGCGACATGTAACGATAGCATCGAGACAACTAAGCATGGCAATGGTAGTAAAGGTATCCAAGGGTATGATCATCTTGCCTGGGAATCCTCAAGGGAGAAGAACAGATCCATGACGTAGACGGAGCAACACAATCGAGCGAATCCTCACAACTCCGGAACGAAACCGAAGCTAACAAGAGAAGCAACCGGAAAGAAGCAAAACAACACGGTAAACACACAAGCATAGACATGGCATACAATGCACATCCAAGTATGATGCATGTCCGGTTTAAAATATGCATGGCATGGCAAGGTGCACAAACAAAACTACAAGTTAAGTGGAGCTCAATATACAACGAGTTGCATATTGAAGAAACACCACATTTTAATTATTTAATTGACTCTCATTTAATTACAAGACAAGATTAAATGTTTTAACATGGCAAGAGGTGAAGCATAAAGAAACTACACTATTAAGACATTTTAAATGAGGCCGGAAAAATAACAACAACATATCCGGAAAAACCCCATGAGCATGTTTAGCAATTATAAGCAACAACAAATCACACATATTAATGTTGTTAACATGATGCGGATGACATGATCAAGTTTTATGCAAGTTTTTATTAGAAGGTTGACAAGAAGAAGATATGAAGTATTGTCCCCGTGGTGAAAGGAAAGGGTGCCACGGCAACAATCCAAAAATGATGCAACGGCATCATATCGGTTCCGGTAACTTGTTGAGAGACCGGTGCAAAAGGTAACGGAGAGCGAGTGAAACAAGATGAAGGTCGGGTGATCCCGTTGCCGGGTTCCCACGGGTCGGCGACGAGGCAACCGAGGAACATGACAAAAGGACAAAACGGCACGGAGCACACACGGGAAACATTTCATACGACCACAACAAGCATTCCACGAGTCATCCATGGGGTCGTCTCGTTATACCTTCGAAGCGTGCGTTTCGGGGCGGTTCGAGACGTAGAGGAAGAAGGCGTTCACGTTCGGAGAGGAAGTAGCCGTTCCATAGAGGGAAGTAGTTGTTCACGTCGGTAGCGGCAGTAGTGGTTCCGTTCGTAGTCGTTCGGGTCGTCGTGGTACTCGTTCGGGTCATGAAGAGGTACTTGCCGCAACACCGGGCGTAGTCGTACACGGTCTTGCCGGTCTCGGACTCGGTCGTAGTTGTACACGGTCGTAGACGTTCGGGTATCCGTAGAGGTACACGTGTAGTCGAACTTGGCGGTCCATCGGCGACTCGAAGGGGTACTCGGCGGTCTCGATCCGTAGATGTACGGGTCCAAAATTAGATAAGCTTGCTGTTACATGGGTTCTTGAGATAACAAAATCAGTAACAAAACAAACAAAACAAAGGGAAAAGCTGCGGGTCGGCGAGGACGGTCGAAGGGAGGCCATGGCGATGGATCCCGCAGGAGACGAGGCAGAGTAGCCACGGGGAAGGGGCGTCATGGCGCAGCGGCTGGAGCAGACGAGGCAGGGGCCCCGGGTCGCGAAGGAGCTGCTGGAGGACGGGGCGCCGCTGCGGCCTTGATGCGCCGGGGCCGGCTGGAGGCGCGGAGGGGCCGGCCGGCGTGCGGCCTGGAGGACCGAGGTGCGCAGGTGGTCGAAGCAGGGCGGCGCTCGGGCTGGAGGCGCATCGGGCTCGGCTGGGCGGCGGAGGCAGCCAGGCAACGGAGAGGTTCGGCTCGCCGGGCCGGCGAACGGCAAGGGCCATCGCGGAGCGAGGAAAACGCGGCAGGGTCGCGCAGCTCCTGGCCGAGGAGGACCGGAGGGAGGGAGGCGCGCGCGGAGAGCACCGGGCTTCGGGTGCGGCCCTGGCCGAGGGAGGACGAAGGCGCGCTCGAGGGGCGCTGCGCGCTGGAGAGTGGCGGCGGCGGGCAGAGAGATCGAAGGGAGGCGAGGGAATCGGGCTGGAGGAGCGATGGGATCGGGGAGAGGGAGGCTGGCGGCGGCTCGGGAGGAAAGGAGAGGAGCGGGGGCACCACTAGGGTTAGGGGGGTCGGTCTGGTGGGCTTGGGCCTAGAGGGAGGAGTTGGGCTTGAGGCCGCTCGAGGCCTGGCTGCTGGAAGGCCTGATGGCCAGGGAGGACTGGGCTGCCAGCTGTGGCTGGTCCCTCTTCTTTTAATGATTCTTTTAGCAGAAAAACAAAAGAGAAGGAAAAAGAAAAAGAGGAGGGGGGTTAGGGCAAGAATTAGGACAAAGGTTAATTTTCTCGGGCTCGTAAAAATGAGCACGGTCCGAGAAAAATATAAAAGGCCAGATCGGAAAATAATTCAAACATATTTGAATTTAATTCAAATGGGTTTGAACTAAGACTTGATTATAGAAGTGTCCAAAAATGTTCGAATTTTCGGAGGAACCTCGAAACAACGGAAAGAATTATTGGCAAGGCTTTTGAAGGAGAAACTTGAAGTGAAAAGGCATGGGGAAATATGCAAGTGTGTTGGTTGATTCCAACGAATGGAATATTTATTATATAGCTCCCTAATAATATTGAGAGGCTTTTATATGTTATAAAGAGAAGTCATTATTCCCTCGATTTAAATGGACCGATGGTCCACACGATTTATTAGGTTGAGATGCAAAGAAAATATGACATGATGGCATGATGACATGATGCAATGCAAAAATAAAAACACAAGCACAAAAGAAACACACGGGCAACCCGGAACATCTGGAATCTTCGGGAATCTTCTGGAATCTTCTGGGACGTCGGTCTTCGGGCGTCACAACTCTCCCACACTAACAGAGGATCTCGACCCGAGATCCTAGAGATAGCACAGGGTAAGAACGAAAAAGAAGAGGTAAAACAAAGTTGCTTCTTTAACAGACGAGTGAAACCAAAGAACCTTGAGAGGTTGACCAAAATGGAAGAAGAATACAATGGCGATGAACAAAGTTAAGTGCACTCCGTTAGAAAAAGAGTACCGAGGAGCATTATGAGAACCTTGCAGGTTGAAAGACATGGAACAAGAGCTTACGAACCAAAAGAATATGAAACCAGAACGGTATAGCCAAGGAATAAGAATGACAAAATTTGGACAGCACTCTGTCTGAAAATCGAAGGAATTAACATGAACTTGAGGAGATGGAATGATACTGGATGAACTCAACAACACACAGCCTCCGGAACAATTGAAAGAATGGCACGAGGGTAAGAAAGATTCAGACAACACTCCGGTTGAAAATTGAGGCAAAACTAGATAAGATGACGGAACTTGAATGAAGAATACAACACTCCGGTTAAATGGACTAGAAAAGAAAAGAACATGATCTCGATAAAACGAGATGATGGTTTGGAGAGAGCAACATAACAATGCCTCCGGAATGGAAGAATAGAATATATGTCAATGAAAGAAAAGAACGGAGAAGAAAATGACAACTTCTCCCACGAATGAATATGAAAAACATCCTTACAAAGAAGGGTTGAATGGAGTTGATTTTAAAAAATCAACAACGAAAACGAATAAGCTTGAAGTGGGCTTATGGAAAACATCTCAAAATTATGAGGTGACAACCAGCCACTGACGAAAACAATTGATTGGATTGAGATCAACAAAGAGATGATAAACTTATTTCATCGGAATGATAAATGAAGAACTTGGGTCATTTATAAGCACCATAATTAACAACAATCCTTAGGGAAATCTTTTATGTGAAATACAACCCAAGATAACTCCAATGAATAAATTGAAAGGATGGAAAGATGTCCTGAACAAGGAAAATGATGGTTTTAAATATCTCATTCTTGAAACTCGTGAATCACAATTCATGAAGGAATTGTCAAGAATGACATAACACCATCTGAAAAGATAAGGTAGAAAGGATTGCAATTGCAAAGCATGATGAAGAATGCTTGGGCTCCAACAAGGATCTTGATGAAAACTTCGAGGATGAATTAATTGATGAACCACCATGAAAACTCCGGTATTGAAAGCATGAGAAGTGAAAGATGAAAAGAATAAGATTCAAGTCCTGCGATGAATTAGATGGAGCTTTGAAATGATGTAATAGAAATAACTTGAAGCTCCGGAAAACAAGATGAACAACTTAGAACCAAGAATATGATATGATGAACAAGCTCCAGACAAAAGAATTAAATCACCTTGAAGGAATAAGAATAAGAATTATGTCATGCATCTCCTTCATCAATTAAATTGATGACAACAAAGGATTTGGCATACTACTTATTCTTCTTGAAAAAGGATTGGAGAGAGATCTCGCACAAGCTTGGGTAAATCTTCAATGAACCACCGGTAGGATTATGAAAAGAAAAAATGAATTAATACGATAACAACGGAAGAGTAATTTTGAAAGAACCACCGTAATAATATGGAGGCGAACGAAGAGACATCAATGAATAATATTTGGAGAACGAAGTTGAAAACTGAGAACGAAGAAATCTTCTGAAATGATGGCCTTCGGAGGAACACAATGGGAAGAATTCATGAAATGCTTCGGACGGTATAAAAGAATTCCTCACAATCAAACGATAATGAGGATGGCATGAAGCTAGAACCACGAATCTTGAGAGAACGGCCAAGATTTAAGAGAAACACTTCTCCAGTCTTCAAAACTGAGAAGACGATGGGATACCATGAAGAATTTCGAGATACTCTGGACGAATGACAAGAGGAAGGTGGAGCTAAAGATGGAAATAATTGAAAACAAGCTTGGAGAAGGCATATGACTGATGGGAATCATACTTACGTCACACTTTGAAAAGAATTCTCCGGAACAGAAGAATCAGGTAAGATCCTGGGAAAAGACCTGTGGGTTAGGGCCCACTCAAAGAAATCATCGTTGGAAAAGATTGCTTAAGAGATATTGCACCGGTTGAATTAAATGGCTTGAATAAGATGACAATCCTCAAAAAAAAATGCTTGAACGGATTAAGAATGGAATTATGAATCATCTGAGTTATCTTCAACACTCCGGATAAGAATAGCAAGAGGAGAATGATTAATTGGTGCACTGGAATAAGAAAGCATTGTGAAAAGAGGAAAAGGATAAGATCAACACCAAAATCTTGAATTACATCCACCGACAGAGTTTGAGAACAAAAGAATGATGAACTTGAAGCTCTTGAGCATCACCGGATAAGAACATTGAAGGAAAAGAATGAAGAAATATCACATGAATAAAATGGATACTTCATCTGAGAATTGCTGGCTCCAAGAAGAAAAAGGGTGGGAGGGTGGGGAAACAAGGGCAACTTGGGATGAATGAAACATACAAATCGTCAGATTTCTCAACGGCGTCCGTATGGAATAACTTGAAGAGAAGGCACACCGGTTGGAAAAGAATTTAACATGACCATCTTGATGATTAAGAAGGACTAGCGCTCCCATAGAAATATGAGAACACCGATTAAGAAAGGTATGGAATCAACATTTGACATCGAAGCAACTCGAATACCAGAATCAAAACAAAACAAAGGATAGATATTGCAGCATAGTCTTCATAATATCATTCGAACAGAGAATTGAACAAATGAATTCCGCAGGTACATCAGCTTGACGAGAAGCCAATTGGGAGAACAAAAGATAAATAAAAGCAACAAGGATCAGAAAGAACAAATACAAGATAGAAGCTTCGTTCGACATATTCGTGCTGAAAGCTCATGGAACGTGTTACAAAAGGGTTTTGCAATCCCCGGATCAGCATAGCCAAGGACCCTTTAAGATGCAACTCCCAATCAGAACAAGTCCATAAAACCACTTCACTCAATGTAGAACCCCGAACTTCATATCGTGCATCCGTTGGAAGAATGACTAGAACTACTAGATGAACCCACCTATTAATTTCCGAAAGTTTCCAGTTATGCAATCAGGTGTTGGGGATACAGGGGAAGCACCGCGCACTCAACTCTAATCCTACATCCAGCTGTATCCATCCTTCAACACATAACCAGTCGTTCTCGGAAACCGTTTACCTCGGACCTTCGAAACGCATCCACTATACAAGCCATGGCAATACTCCCAAACTACCTCCCCAGTACTGGGTGATGTCGGGGTTATCTTGCCACTAACCGCATAGGAGAGTTTTTGATGTCGGGCGTCTTAAGTATTCTAGTACTGCCGCGATGGATTTGTGACGACAACACCTCGGAGCTCAACTCCCCGGGACACTGCCACAACCCCTAATGACAGGAGGCATCGAGAACAATATTCTCGTCACAAAGACATCGAAACAATCCAAGCAATACTCGCGAGATCCTAAAAAAAATTGGTGCAATTTTTGAAAGTAGAAGAGGCAAGAGTAGTCGTCAGGAGTCCTCACCAGAATGAAAAGAGATGAGGAGCAAAACAAATCCTACTCTCCGATATATATATAGGACTCAAAACATTTTTAATGTGTGCCTAGACTCAACCGTCAACGATTCGATCAATCAGTGGGGGCTTCTAGGTCGGAGAAGGCTCTGATACCAACTTGTAATGCCCAGGATGGGACTATACCTCCTACGTGTCGAGGCACGACTTAAAGGTATAAGCCCATCCTAGAATGATCTCAAGTTTGGTATCTTTGCACGACTCATGTACAAGAGGGATTAAATTGCAAAAGAAGATAGTTGGCTTACACTCGCCACTTCACACAATACATTACATAAGCAAGACATCATTCAAAACATCACAGCCCATCTAAGGGTAAGATCCAAAAGACAAGATACCAAACAACATAACGCCACAGGTCAGGATCGAATACTAGTAGAAACCACTACTGATCGTCGAAACGTCACAAGCATACGGCCACACTCTTCATCGAGCTCCCAGAAGAACTTGAACCAGCTCCTGCATCATTCTCGGCTGAACCTGCATCTGGTGTTGTAGTATCTGTGAGCCACGATGACTCAGCATTCCCATAACCATGGGTATCAAGACTAGCAAAGCTTATGGGTAGGAAGAGGTAAAGTGGTGAGGTTGCAGCAGCGGCTAAGCATAATATGGTGGCTAACTTACGAGTACCAGAATAAGAAGAGCATCTACGCAAACGGTCGCAAAAGAGGTGATCGCTAAAGATCCTAACTACATACGAGTCAAACATAACCCCACCGTGTTCTCTTCTCAAAGTGGAAAGAGATAGTCACGGTTACTCACACAGTTGTGTGTTTTACTTCGGATCCTCTTTCAAGTTTTCTACAACCGGACATTAACAAATTCCAATCTGCCACATAACCGCGGGCACGGCTTTCGAAAGATCATAACCCTGCAGGGGTGTTCCAACTTAGCCCATCACAAGCTCTCACGATTAGCTGAAGTGATAAATATAATATCATCACTCCTTATCTTAGGGAAAACCGATCAGGCTCGGCATCCCGGTAGCACAAGACATTTCGACAATGGTAAAACAAGTCCAGCAAGACCTCCCGGCGTGCCGACACCCTGATAGTAGCTGCGCGTATCTCGTCTCAGGCCACAACCGGATGGGCGATGCTACAGGTAATACCAATCCTCGAGTTTCCCCGTGGTGGCCCTGCAAGACCCCCGTTTGGGACCAACACCATCAGCACTGGCCCCCCCTGCTATGTAGAATTAAGAATCCTCGGGTAGCGCTAACTCCCTATGCAATTTAATTAATTAATTAAGTTGTTATTATGAGCAAATTAAAAACCAATGTTGGGCCTTGCTGGAGGAGTTTTATTCAAAGTCGAACTGTCAAGGGGTCCCCATCCACCCATCGTGTAAGGAACGCAAAAATCAAGAAACATAATGTCGGTTTATCGGCGCCTAAGGTGGCATGAGTGGAACAAAACACCGAGAAAAAGGCCAATCCTTCCACCCATGCCCAGTATATAGGTGTGTTAATAATAATTATAGATATGGTGATATATCCAACAACAAGTTCCCTCCTGGAACAAACTTCATCTAAACCTGCAACTAACAACGCTATAAGAGGGACTGAGCAAGCGGGTAACATAGCCAAACAATGGTTTTGCTAGGAAGGTGTCAAGGTTAGAGGTTTCATGGCAACAAGGAGAGGCTGACATAAAAGATGGGTAGCGCGACATGTAACGATAGCATCGAGACAACTAAGCATGGCAATGGTAGTAAAGGTATCCAAGGGTATGATCATCTTGCCTGGGAATCCACAAGGGAGAAGAACGGATCCATGACATAGACGGAGCAACACAATCGAGCGAATCCTCACAACTCCGGAACGAAACCGAAGCTAACAAGAGAAGCAACCGGAAAGAAGCAAAACAACACGGTAAACACACAAGCATAGACATGGCATACAATGCACATCCAAGTATGATGCATGTCCGGTTTAAAATATGCATGGCGTGGCAAGGTGCACAAACAAAACTACAAGTTAAGTGGAGCTCAATATGCAACGAGTTGCATATTGACGAAACACCACATTTTAATTATTTAATTGACTCTCGTTTAATTACAAGACAAGATTAAATGTTTTAACATGGCAAGAGGTGAAGCATAAAGAAACTACACTATTAAGACATTTTAAATGAGGCCGGAAAAATAACAACAACATATCCGGAAAAACCCCATGAGCATGTTTAGCAATTATAAGCAACAACAAATCACACATATTAATGTTGTTAACATGATGCGGATGACATGATCAAGTTTTATGCAAGTTTTTATTAGAAGGTTGACAAGAAGAAGATATGAAGTATTGTCCCCGTGGTGAAAGGAAAGGGTGCCACGGCAACAATCCGAAAATGATGCAACGACATCATATCGGTTCCGGTAACTTGTAGAGAGACCGGTGCAAAAGGTAACGGAGAGCGAGTGAAACAAGATGAAGGTCGGGTGATCCCGTTGCTGGGTTCCCACGGGTCGGCGACGAGGCAACCGAGGAACATGACAAAAGGATGAAACGGCACGGAGCACACACGGGAAACATTTCATACGACCACAACAAGCATTCCACGAGTCATCCACGGGGTCGTCTCGTTATACCTTCGAAGCATGCGTTTCGGGGCGGTCGAGACGTAGAGGAAGAAGGCGTTCACGTTCGGAGAGGAAGTAGCCGTTCTGTAGAGGGAAGTAGTTGTTCACGTCGGTAGCGGCAGTAGTGGTTCCGTTCGTAGTCGTTCGGGTCGTCGTGGTACTCGTTCGGGTCATGAAGAGGTACTTGCCGCAACATCGGGCGTAGTCGTACACGGTCTTGCCGGTCTCGGAGTCGGTCATAGTTGTACACGGTTGTAGACGTTCGGGTATCCGTAGAGGAACACGTGTAGTCGAACTTGGCGGTCCATCGGCGACTCGAAGGGGTACTCGGCGGTCTCGATCCGTAGATGTACGGGTCCAAAATTAGATAAGCTTGCTGTTACATGGGTGCTTGAGATAACAAAATCAGTAACAAAACAAACAAAACAAAGGGAAAAGCTGCGGGTCGGCGAGGACGGTCGGAGGGAGGCCATGGCGATGGATCCCGCAGGAGACGAGGCAGAGTAGCGACGGGGAAGGGGCGTCATGGCGCAGCGGCTGGAGCGGACGAGGCAGGGGCCCCGGGTCGCGAAGGAGCTGCTGGAGGACGGGGCGCCGCTGCGGCCTTGACGCGCCGGGGCCGGCTGGAGGCGCGGAGGGGCAGGCCGGCGTGCGGCCTGGAGGACCGAGGCGCGCAGGAGGTCGAAGCAGGGCGGCGCTTGGGCTGGAGGCGCGTCGGGCTCGGCTGGGTGGCGGAGGCGGCCAGGCGACGGAGAGGCTCGGCTCGCCGGGCCGGCGAACGGCAAGGGCCGTCGCGGAGCAAGGAAAACGAGGCGGGGTCGTGCAGCTCCTGGCCGAGGAGGACCGGAGGGAGGGAGGCGCGCGCGGAGAGCACCGGGCTTCGGGTGCGGCCCTGGCCGAGGGAGGACGAAGGCGCGCTGGAGAGTTGCGGCGGCGGGCAGAGAGATCGAAGGGAGGCGAGGGAATCGGGCTGGAGGAGCGATGGGATCGGGGAGAGGGAGGCTGGCGGCGGCTCGGGAGGAAAGGAGAGGAGCGGGGGCACCGCTAGGGTTAGGGGGGTCGGTCTGGTGGGCGTGGGCCTAGAGGGAGGAGTTGGGCTTGAGGCCGCTCGAGGCCTGGCTGCTGGAAGGCCTGATGGCCAGGGAGGACTAGGCTGCCAGCTGTGGCTGGGCCCTCTTCTTTTAACGATTCTTTTAGCAGAAAAACGAAAGAGAAGGAAAAACAAAAAGAGGAGGGGGGTTAGGGCAACAATTAGGACAAAGGTTAATTTTCTCGGGCTCGTAAAAATGAGCACGGTCCGAGAAAAATATAAAAGGCCAGATCGGAAAATAATTCAAACATATTTGAATTTAATTCAAATGGGTTTGAACTAAGACTTGATTATAGAAGTGTCCAAAAATGTTCGAATTTTCGGAGGAACCCCGAAACAACGGAAAGAATTATTGGCAAGGTTTTTGAAGGAGAAACTTGAAGTGAAAAGGCATGGGGAAATATGCAAGTGTGTTGGTTGATTCCAACGAATGGAATATTTATTATATAGCTCCCTAATAATATTGAGAGGCTTTTATATGTTATAAAGAGAAGTCATTCTTCCCTCGATTTAAATGGACCAAAGGTCCACACGATTTATTAGGTTGATATGCAAAGAAAATATGACATGATGGCATGATGGCATGATGCAATGCAAAAATAAAAACACAAGCACAAAAGAAACACACGGGCAACCCGGAACATCTGGAATCTTCGGGAATCTTCTGGAATCTTCTAGGACGTCGGTCTTCGGGCGTCACATTTAACTAGGGTCAAATTAAAATCTTTTTTAATGAACCCAAAATGCCCCTTGGAAAAGTTCATCATATTTGGATTGATTAAAAACCTCTGCCAAAAATGTTGCACATATTTCTAGGACCATTCTGGATTTTTGAATTAAATCATATCTTACTTGCATTTGGGCATTTAAATTTTATATATTAATTTAAATGCTCGAATAATCATAAGCTAAAATGTTTACTGTTGGATTTATTCTAAACAGTAGCCATGCTTGGTTTCATGATTTTTGAGTGTGCCTAAGTATTTTTAATAAAGCCCAGAACAAAGTAACAAAATAGAAAACAGAAACAATTAAAGAAAGAGCAAGACAGAGACTAACCTGGCCTTACCTGCAGCCGGCCCAGCACTGTTGGCCCAGCCCACTCCTGTAGAGGCCCAGCCCAGCACCGCCTCCTTCAACCTCGTGCCAGAAGGCACGAGGGCATGTGCCCGCGGCACGCCAGCACGCGCACGGCCACCGACGGCCACCTCCTGCTTGCCGCTTCGCCCTGGACATCTCTGGCGTCTCCACGCACCCCCCGGACCCCTCTCACTCTCTTCCCGTGTCTCTTCCCTCCCCTGGCTCTCTCCCCTCGCACGACCGAACACCCCGCCGCCGCCGCTCGTCGTGCGCCGCGGCCAGAGCCACTGCCACGCCTCTTCGTTGTGTCCATAAGAACCGCCTCGACGCCCTCTTCCTCCTCGCTGAGCCACGCTTCGCCGGAAGCTCTGCAACGCCCTCACGACGTCATCTTTATCCTCGGATCGCCGGAGCTCCTCGCCGTCGATTAGGGAGCTACAGAGCGTCCCCGACTTCTCCCTCGAGCTCGCTAGCTCCGCTGTGAGCACCTCGTCGTTTCCCCTCTCCTATCTTCTTTGTTTGCGTGCCGTAGCCACACTAACCACTGGACCCGAGAGCTCACCACCGCCGTGGTTCTTCACCGCTGCGGCCAGGGCCACCCTAGCTCGCAGCTGAGTGCGTCACTGTGTTCGCTGAACTCCCAGGAGCACGCAGCACCCACTAGCCCCTCCCCTAGTGCACCGTAGCGTCGTTTCGTTCAACACCCGAACTCCGGCGCCGCCGCGAGCTCAACTCCGGCGAGCCCGCTCCACCCCAGCTTCTCCCGCTTGCACCATTGTACGCGGACGAGTCTCCTCGTTCCGTAGATGGCCTCGGCCTTCGATTTGGTCGCCGTGGGACGAAACCCGAGCCTCTCCGGCGAGACACCGCCGTGGAGTGAGGTCGTCGGTGACTAATCGCCGGCAGTGCTGACTTGGCAAGTCATTAGCCGCTAATGACGCCCTAACTAACCCCCCAGGGCCACTGACATACGGGCCCACTTCTTAATTAACCTAGTTTATTTTCTGTTTAGTTTAAACTAACCCAACGGGCCCCACGTGCTAGAGTTGACCTAGCTGACGTGGCTGTTGACTGGGCCCACATGTCATAGACACTAACCAGCCCCAGTCACTGACCAGGGGACCCCACACGTCAGGTTTGACCCTGGCTGACCCTGTTGACTAGGTGACGTCAGAATAACACAATGTTGATGTCATAAATGCTTTTCTGGAATTTTTAAATAAATCAGAAATGAGTTATTTATTTCAGAAAATTTTCAAAACTTCTAAAAATCATATAAAATCAACCGTAGCTCAGATGAAAATAATTTATATATGAAAAATGATCAAAAAAAATCAAGGAATCTGTTTATGGCATTTTCATGAATGTTTGAACAAGTTAAACCTGCTGATCAGGTCAAATCGATTAAATGGCATTTAAATAATCACATACGGAGTTTGAATTTGAATTTGGGGTTCAAACCAACTTCATTTAATTGTGTTGCTAGTTGCATTAGCTCAAATCATAACATAATGCCATGTCATGATCATGCATCATATTGTGCATTGCATTGATTGTGTTTCTTTCTCTGTTGCCGGTGTTGTTCCCTTTCAGTAGACGTGTTCCGACGATGTGATCGATGACACCGATGAAGACTCAATGTTATCTTCAGAAGTGCCAGGCAAGCAAAACCCCATTGAGCATTCCGATACAAACCCACTCTCTCGCTCTTGCTCTCTTTTACTGCATTAGGACAACAACGCTTCAATTGTTACCTGCTGCGGTAGTTGAACCCCTTTCCACTGCATGACCCGTCATTACCACAGTAAATAGTTGAAACCCACTAGTATGAGTAGGAGTTGTTTGAGCCATGTTGTGCCTACTCATTCATGCTTTCTGGTTATGCCTGCTATTGCGTAGAGTTGTGTCAGGTCTGATTCATCGGGGATGAATTGGTATGTGGTTAACATGTCCTGCTGTAGAGAGCTAAGTGTGTGAACACGATTTGGTAAAGCTAGCGATGAGAGGCCATGTAGGAGTACATGGTGGGTTGTCTCATTGCAGCCGTCCTCAGGAACTGAGTTCTGTGTTGGTTGATCCATGACCAGTTACTACCATGCATTGGGCCCGAAACCAATGGACCCTCTCGACTTATTAACTGCCCTTGTTCTCTGTCCAGGAGTTGCAACTAGTTTCTGGTGTTTGCAGTTTACTGGAAGTCGCGCGCAACGCTGACCCTCGGGGTGGGCTGTGACGCGGTAGGTACGTGGCACGGTGTACCGATCGCCCGTTTGGTGATGCGGGAACCCTGTACACATCGTTTGGGGCCGTGAGCGACACCCCGGTCGGATCTCCCCACGGATGGAACCCAAATAGGCGATAAACCTGGACGAGAGACTTGTGTGGTTAGTCAGGTCGTGGCCGACACCCTCGCTGGGCCTCCGCTTGAAGGTTGCCGAGTACATGTTGTGTAAACGGAGGTAAGTGGTGAGAGCGTGTGTGAAGAAGTACACCCCTGCAGGGTTATATATAATCTATTCGAATAGCCGTGTCCGCGGAAATGGACTTCTGGGTTACCTCTACAGTTCATAGACAAGTGAAAGTGGATACTCTAAAACGCACAAGATAAGCGTTAGTGCTATGGATGGCCTTCTCGTAGGGAGACGGGAGTGGATCCATAGTGGTGTATTGATTGGTGAATATGTGGACTCGTGTGCGCCACCTCAAAAGAGTTACTTGCAGTCGTAGTTCAGGATAGCCACCGAGTCAAAGCTGGCATGCTGCAGTCAAACACCACCACCCCTTTGTTGATACTGATGCATATGTAGCTAGTTCTGATGTAAGTCTTGCTGAGTACCTTTGTACTCACGTTTGCTTAATTATGTTTTGTAGAGAGACTCCAGTCTCACTAGTGGTTCCGCTTGGACTTCGACGTTTAGATTGTTACCTCAGCTACGATCTTGTACCCTTGGGAGGGTCTTGTAGATAGTCAGGCTCCTCAGCCTTTTTCATTTGTAGTTGTCTGTACTCAGACATGTTTTTGCTTCCGTTGCCTCTATGCTCTGTATGTTGGGTCATGTGACCTCTGTTTGTAATAAATGCTATGATGGCTCTTCTGGGCCTTTATCTATATGAGTTGTTGAGTTATGTTGTGATGCCATGTTGTACAACACATACTTGCATGTTATGCGTATGTGTAATGTGTATTGCTATGTGTGGGATCCGACACCTAGTTGTTTACCTTTGGTAGCCTATCTTAGAGGGAAATGTCTCCTAGTGCTTCCACCGAGCCTTGGTAGCTTGCTACTGCTCCGGAACACTTAGGCTGGCCGGCATGTGTCCTTCTTCGTTCCTGTGTCTGTCCCTTAGGGGAAATGTCACGCGTTGTTCCATTAAGTCCTTGTAGCTTGCTACGACTTGGGTTCATACGTTGATGACCGACACGTTCGTTGCTGGGTCATGTATGCCTGTCTCTGTAGTTTAGTGCCACTTTTGGTTTATAACTAGTCATGTCGGCCCGGGTTCTCTGTCATATGGATGCCAGCGACACTATCATATATGTGTGCCAAAATGCGCAAACGGTTCCGGGCCAGGTAAGGTGGCACCCGTGGGGATACCGTGCGTGACGCCGCAAAGTGATATGATGTGTTACAGGCTAGACCTGTGTGACTTAGGATCGGGGTCCCGACACGGCGGGTGGCATCGAACAGAGCAACACTTAGCATTTTTCTAGGTCTTCCGACCAGGTGGCGGCGGGCGGCGGCGGAAGCAACCAGCAAGCGTCGCTCGGACGAGGGCGGGGCGGCGGCCGGCGGCCGGCGGGCGAGGGCCGATGGCCGAAGCAACCAGTAGGGGCCGCTCGCCTTGCCCACGACCTCGCTGCAGGTGACCTCGCCCACGACAGGAATGGCGACCTCGCCGCTCGCGTCGCCCACGCATGGGGGACTCACCGCCGCCGATCATGGGGGAGTCGCCACCGCCGCAAGCAGACCTCGCCCACGTATGCACCCCTCTCCTTCCCCCTCCTCTTCCCCCTCTCCTCTCTGTTGATGTCAATGATTTGATGTAGATTTGTTAGGAGAATCTTCAGAGTGATTTGATGTAGGTTTGTTGTAAGCTTGGAAAAATCTCTTGGAAATATCATTGATGAATTTGGTAGAAATTGTGAAGAGAATTTCTGTTGATGAAATTATTAGGAGAATTGTTGTTGATGAAATTGTTAAGAATTCTTTTGGAATTCAGTCAATTGTTACTGGTAAATTATGTTGTCAGCAATCAATTGAACAGAGCTCGAGTTGGTCTTTCCCTGAAACAGGATCCTGGGGTTGATGTAGATTTGATGTTACACCTCTGAAATTTCAGCCTCAAATCCGTGAAAGGACCTGAATATTGATGTAGATTAGATGTAAACTAGGAAAACTCACATTGATGTAGATTTGATGCAATCTTGGAAATGGCATTCATGTAAATTGACAGTGGTGTTATTGTTGGTGGTTTAACCAAAATAGTTCTTAGTGGCAGCATATATTGTTATTGTTGGTTGTTTAACCACCTCTATTTTTTGTGAACCATCATGTTTTAGTTAGCTTTTCTTTTCTCCCATGTGAAATCTGTATTTCCATTTGAACTACTTTTTATTGCTCCCGTGTGAAATCTGTAAACCATGTGAACTAGACTAAAGTAGTGAGGAATTGGAAATAGCTGAATGTTGTGCTTAGGCAGTTAGCATATAAACTTGGGTGCCTACCTTATTTTCTGGAATTTTAGCTTCCATTACTTCCATCCATTTTCATTAATTAATGTTGATGCACTTAGATTGATTTGCTAAGTTGCAACAATTTGTTGTCTTTGGCAGATGGATAGAAGCTGGATTAGACAAGGAGTTAGAAAGTTTTCGAAAGAACATATGAAAGGAGTTGATGATTTCATGGAATTTGTTCGGGCAAATTTTGCCAACGATGCTCACATTCTTTGCCCATGTTGTGAATGCCTCAACCGTCCAAGAATGGCTCAAGGAAGAGTGGAAGATCATCTGCTTCTTAATGGGATGTCCAACACATATGATAGATGGATATATCATGGAGAACCTTTAGACAGACAACCTCAACATTTTGAAGCTGATACAGAGGCCCATCATATGATAGGTGGTGGTGATGCTGGCATTGATTTCATGGAAAAGGTTTTGCGAGATAATGCTGTTTTGGAGGAAGAGGATGGGCATGAAGATGATAGGATTCCTGACCTATTGAAGGATTTGTACGATGCTGAAGATCGTGCTGATGGACAGAAATCGTTGTTTGCTGAGGTGTTAGAGGAGGCGAAGCGCGCAGCTCATGAAGGGGGTAAATTTTCAAGTTTTACCTTCACCGTGAAGTTACTCCACATCAAGTCTTTCTACTGGATTAGCAATGCCGCATTCAACGCAATACTCCATCTTTTGAGCTTGCAATTCCCTGATAGTTGTGTTCCCAGATCTTATGATGAAGCATTGAGCATAATACGCAGGCTGGGGTTAGGTTATGTGTCAATACATGTGTGCCCAAATAACTGTGTCTTGTTTCGGAAGGATTTAGCAAAGCATGACAACTGTCCAAAATGCAATGCATCTAGGTGGAAAGATGCTGATGGGAAGAAGTCAATACCGGAGAAGGTACTGATGCACTTTCCCTTGATACCAAGGCTGCAGCGGATGTTCATCTCGAAGAAATCATCGCGTGAAGTACAGTGGCACAAGCTGAAGCGGCAACCTGTGGACAATGAGCTGAGCCATCCAGCGGATGGAGAGGCATGGAAAGAGTTTGACAGTATACATTTAGATTTTGCTACAGATCCAAGGAACATAAAACTTGGCATTGCCACAGATGGGTTTAATCCGTTTGGGAACATGAGCACGTCTTATAGCATGTGGCCAGTTTTTGTGGTGCCGTACAACCTGCCACCATGGGCATGCATGGATCAGTCCAACTTCATGATGTCATTGCTTATCCCGGGTCCAGATTCTCCAGGAAAGGATTTTGATGTCTTTATGGAGCCCCTCGTAGAAGAACTGCTCCAGCTCTGGACTGGTGTACCTACATACGATGCCTTGAGTCCGGAAGAAAAGTTCAATCTACGTGCTGCGATCATATGGTCCATCCATGATTTCCCGGCTCTGCACACTCTGTCTGGGAGGATCACAGCGGGTTATCAGGCTTGTGTCCATTGTGACAAAGACCCTTGCTCGAAAAGAATAAGGAACAAGATCTGCTATATTGGGCACCGCCGCTTTCTTCCCCGAAACCATCGCTGGCGAAGAAGCAAAGATTTTAATGGTGAGAATGAAACCCGTGACAAGCCAGCTGAATTCACTAAAGAAGAGCTGGAGCAACAACTTGAAAAGGTGAAAGATGTGAGACCAGGAAAGCTGGCGAAGAAAAGAAAGCGTGAGGAAGGTCAATGTTGGGACCGGAGGTCTTGTTTGTGGGACCTGGCATACTGGGCTGATCTGAAATTAAGGCATAATCTCGATGTAATGCACATTGAGAAAAACATATGCGAGAATCTGCTAGGGACGTTTCTGAACATTGAAGGGAAGACAAAGGACACGGTTAGTTCTAGGCTTGATTTGGGGGACATGGGCATAAGAGAAGATTTGCATCTACAGCACAATGAAGATGAAGATTCATTTGAAATTCCACGAGCATGGTATACAATAAATAAAGAACAAAAGCTTGCATTCTGTGAATTCCTAAGAGCGGTGAAATTTCCAGATGGTTATGCTGCTAACCTAGCAAAGTGTGTTACTTCTGATGGATTCAAGATTTCAG
The DNA here is from genome assembly GCA_902687465.1 of Secale cereale. Lineage (NCBI taxonomy): Eukaryota > Viridiplantae > Streptophyta > Magnoliopsida > Poales > Poaceae > Secale > Secale cereale. The sequence goes on from LR738710.1 coordinate 318,453,203, forward strand.
TACTGAAAACCCATGATTGTCACATCCTCCTCCAAAGGATTTTACCGACGGGCCTCCGAGGAATCATGGACAAGGATATATATGAAGCGGTTGCTGAGCTAGGAAATTTCTTTAGAGAACTGTGCTGCAAAACCCTCAAGTTAACTGTCCTGGAAAGACTTGAAAAAGAAATCCCAAGTATTTCCTGCTATAATTTTCTTCAGTCACACTGTTGTTTTGCTGTGCTTGATAAACCTGAGACTTCTTTCTTGTGTAATATTGAAACTGTTGTTTTGATGTACACTATTGGTCCATTTATAATAGATATGGTTCTGGTCAATTTATAGTAGATATGGTTCTGGTCAATTTATAGTAGATTTTAGTGTTGTTGCTGTTGGTGGTCACCTGATGATGTTGCTGTTGCTGTTGATGTTGATGTGCTTGTTTTAGTGTTAGTTTACTATGCTATTGATGTTGATGTGCTTGTTTAATTTACAATGCTGCTTTTCAGATAAGTGAGATGGCTGGCTTGGAAGGTTTCGAGTTCTTCGAGATCATAATTGAGAAATCTTGCAGTAGGCAGGTATGTTTATCATCACTAATTTCTTTATCATCACTCTGCTGTCTAGTGCTTGATTGCCACAATTAACCACTGCTTGACCCTCGCTGCAGAGGCTGCCTGACAAGTTTGCGAAGATGCTCGCCGGCCGTGAGCCCCACAAAGTGAAGCTGCGGGAGGCCGGCAGCGGGCTTCACAGGCTGTGGGAAGTGTTGGCGGTGTTTGATGGTGAAGGCCACATGTACCTAGGGCCCGGCTGGGAGCATTTCGCCCGCGCCCATGAGCTACAGCTCGGGTACTTCCTTGTCTTCCGCTACGACGGCGACGCCATGTTCACCGTGAAGATGTTCGACAACACCATGTGCCGCATGTACTACCAGCACGACGACGATGCCAGTAAGCTCTCTGCCTCTCTTCTTCCTGTCCTTTTGGCTTCCTCTACCTGCACGACGACAACACCATGTTCACACTTTGTTGCATTTGGCCAGGCAATGGGAGCAGCAGCGGGGATGATGAGGAGCAGAGTGGGGATGACAACGAGGAGCAGAGCGGGGATGACGAGGAGCAGAGCGGGGATGACGACGAGGAGCAGAGCGGGGATGACGACGAGGAGCAGAGCGGGGATGACGAGCAGAGCGGGGATGACGAGGAGCAGAGCGGGGATGATGAGGAGCAGCCTATTCTGGCTGACGACGAACATGCTATGGTGGTGGCTGACGACGACCCTGCTATGGTGGTGGCGGATGACGACCTTGCTATGGTGGTGGCGGACGACGACCTTGCTATGGTCGTGGCGGACGACGACCTCGCGATGGTGGTGGCGGACGACGACCTCGCGATGGTGGCGGCGCCTGCAATCCCACAGCTTGGCGACAGGACCATGCCAATTGTGGTAGAGGAGTACATCCGCGTTGGGATTCGCCACTCTGAGCGGATCAGGTTGATGAAGGAGAAGAAGGAGGAGTGAAGATGTTAAGAAGGTGTTCAGCATGTTAGGTTTAAGCTTGTTAGTGTAATATGAACATGTCAATGTTAAGTATGTCAGGTTTAATTTTGTGCATGCTCATGGATGCTGTATGATAGTGTCATCTAAACAAGTCATGTTTTTAACAATGAATATTCAGTTTGGTAATTGATGGGAATTGAAATTTTTTATGCATGCTCATGGATGAAAGATAAAATTATGGGTTTTTGTGCATGCTCTTATATGAAACAATATAAGTTTCATTTTTTGAATGCTAAAAACATGACTCAAACCCTAGCCACGGACGGCCGCCGTGTGACTAAATCCGCCGGTTTTTGAAAACACCGTAAAAAATTCAAAAAAATGGGAGACCTCCACGTCGCATCATCAAATGTGGCCTACCAACTAGCAAAAATACCAAACTTAAAATACCGGCGTTTTCTTGAAAAAGTGTTCTAAAAAACGACCTACCATGAACGAAGATTCATGCCTTTCAAGCCAAACTAGCAATGATATGGCCGCATCCGTTGAATAGTTTCTGATAATATGCCCAAATTGGGCGCATGCCTCCGTCTTATGATGGCAAACAATGCTTCCAAAGCGAGGTTCCAACTTGTTTAACAAAAAAAAACCGTTTTTCATTTTTTGAATGCAAAAGACATGCGTTTTTCGTGAAGCGGCTACAAGGAGGGGCACCCCAAACGGCGCCATTCCATGTCCATCTCAAAGTAGACCCTATTTTACGGACGGTCGCCAAAAAGCATGCATTTCCGACCCTCGTAGCTACTACCGGCAATTCGGACCACCTTCGGCCGATTCAGCTGGAACCGGCTGGAATTTGAACTGCGGGTCCTCCATAGCTTGCCAGTTATTTTCACTAAAAATGATTTTTAGCTTCACAGGTAGGCATTTCATCACAGAATCGACAATAGATTTGCATGGCTCAAACCCTAGCCACGGACGACCGCCACGACGGAATCGGCCGGTTTTTGAAAACACCGTAAAAACTTCAAAAAAATTCAAAAAAAGGGAGACCTCCGCGTCACATCATCAAATGTGGCCTACCAACTAGCAAAAATACCAAACTTGCAATATCGGCGTTTTCTTGAAAAAGTGTTCTCAAAAACGACCTACCATGAACGAAGATCCATGCCTTTCAAGCCAAACTAGCAATGATATGGCCGCATCCGTTGAATAGTTTCTGATAATATGCCCAAATTGGGCGCATGCCTCCGTTTTGTGATGGCAAACAATGCTGCCAAAGCGAGGTTCCAACTTGTTTAACAAAAGAAAACCGTTTTTCATTTTTTGAATGCAAAAGACATGTGTTTTTCATGAAGCGGCTACAAGGAGGGGCACCCCAAACGGCGCCATTCCATGTCTATCTCAAAGTAGACCCTATTTTACGAACGGTCGCCAAAAAGCATGCATTTTCGACCCTCGTAGCTACTCCCGGCAATTCGGACCACCTTCGGCCGATTCAGCTGGAACCGACTGGAATTTGAACTGCGGGTCCTCCATAGCTTGCCCGTTATTTTCACTAAAAATGCTTTTTAGCTTCACAGGTAGGCATTTCATCACAGAATCGACAACAGATTTGCACGGCTCAAACCCTAGCCACGGACGGCCGCCGCGATGAAATCGGCCGGTTTTTTAAAACACCGTAAAAAATTCAAAAAAATTCAAAAAAATGGGAGACCTCCGCGTCACATCATCAAATGTGGCCTAGCAACTAGCAAAAATACCAAACTTGCAATACCGGCGTTTTCTTGAAAAAGTGTTCTAAAAAACGACCTACCATGAACGAAGATTCATGCCTTTCAAGCCAAACTAGCAATGATATGGCCGCATCCGTTGAATAGTTTGTGATAATATGCCCAAATTGGGCGCATGCCTCCGTCTTGTGATGGCAAACAATGATGCCAAAGCAAGGTTCCAACTTGTTTAACAAAAAAACCGTTTTTCATTTTTTGAATGCAAAAGACATGCGTTTTTCGTGAAGCGGCTACAAGGAGGGGCACCCCAAACGGCGCCATTCCATGTCTATCTCAAAGTAGACTCTATTTTACGGACGGTCGCCAAAAAGCATGCATTTCCGACCCTCGTAGCTACTCCCGGCAATTCGGACCACCTTCTGCCGGTTCAGCTGGAACCGGCTGGAATTTGAACTGCGGGTCCTCCATAGCTTGCCCGTTATTTTCACTAAAAATGCTTTTTAGCTTCACAGGTAGGCATTTCATCAAAAAATCGACAACATATTTGCACGGCTCAAACCCTAGCCACGGACGGCCGCCGCGACGAAATCGGCCGGTTTTTGAAAACACCGTAAAAAATTTAAAAAAATTCAAAAAAATGGGAGACCTCCGCGTCACATCATCAAATGTGGCCTACCAACTAGCAAAAATACCAAACTTGCAATACCGGTGTTTTCTTGAAAAAGTGTTCTAAAAAACGACCTACCATGAACGAAGATTCATGCCTTTCAAGCCAAACTAGCAATGATATGGCCGCATCCGTTGAATAGTTTCTGATAATATGCCCAAATTGGGCGCATGCCTCCGTCTTGTGATGGCAAACAATGCTGCCAAAGCTAGGTACCAACTTGTTTAACAAAAAAACCGTTTTTCATTTTTTGAATGCAAAAGACATGCGTTTTTCGTGAAGCGGCTACAAGGAGGGGCACCCCAAACGGCGCCATTCCATGTCTATCTCAAAGTAGACCCTATTTTACGGACGGTCGCCAAAAATCATGCATTTCCGACCCTCGTAGCTACTCCCGACAATTCGGACCACCTTCGGCCAATTCAGCTGGAACCGGCTGGAATTTGAACTGCGGGTCCTCCATAGCTTGCCCGTTATTTTCACTAAAAATGCTTTTTAGCTTCACAGGTAGGCATTTCATCACATAATCGACAACAGATTTGCACGGCTCAAACCCTAGCCACGGACGGCCGCCGCGACGAAATCGTCCGGTTTTTGAAAACACCGTAAAAAATTCAAAAAAATGGGAGACCTCCGCGTCACATCATCAAATGTGGCCTACCAACTAGCAAAAATACCAAACTTGCAATACCGGCGTTTTCTTGAAAAAGTGTTCTCAAAAAAGACCTACCATGAACGAAGATTCATGCCTTTCAAGCCAAACTAGCAATGATATGGCCGCATCCGTTGAATAGTTTCTGATAATATGCCCAAATTGGGCGCATGCCTCCGTCTTGTGATGGAAAACAATGCTTCCAAAGCAAGGTTCCAACTTGTTTAACGAAAAAAACCGTTTTTCATTTTTTGAATGCAAAAGACATGCGTTTTTCGTGAAGCGGCTACAAGGACGGGCACCCCAAACGGCGCCATTCCATGTCTATCTCAAAGTAGACCCTATTTTACGGACGGTCGCCAAGAAGCATGCATTTCCGACCCTCGTAGCTACTCCCGGCAATTCGGACCACCTTCTGCCGGTTCAGCTGGAACCGGCTGGAATTTGAACTGCGGGTCCTCCATAGCTTGCCCGTTATTTTCACTAAAAATGATTTTTAGCTTCACAGGTAGGCATTTCATCACAGAATCGACAACATATTTGCACGGCTCAAACCCTAGCCACGGACGGCCTCCGCGACGAAATCGGACGGAAAACACCGTAAAAAATTCAAATAAATTCACAAAAATGGGAGACCTCCGCGTCACATCATCAAATGTGGACTACCAACTAGCAAAAATACCAAACTTGCAATACCGGCGTTTTCTTGAAAAAGTGTTCTAAAAAACGACCTACCATGAACGAAGATTCATGCCTTTCAAGGCAAACTAGCAATTATATGGCCACATCTGTTGAATAGTTTCTGATAATATGCCCAAATTGGGCGCATGCCTCCGTCTTGTGATGGCAAGCAATGCTGCCAAAGCTAGGTACCAACTTGTTTAACAAAAAAACCGTTTTTCATTTTTTGAATGCAAAAGACATGCGTTTTTCGTGAAGCGGCTACAAGGAGGGGCACCCCAAACGGCGCCATTCCATGTCTATCTCAAAGTAGACCCTATTTTACGGATGGTCGCCAAAAATCATGCATTTCCGACCCTCATAGCTACTCCCGACAATTCGGACCACCTTCGGCCAATTCAACTGGAACCGGCTGGAATTTGAACTGCGGGTCCTCCATAGCTTGCCCGTTATTTTCACTGCAAATGCTTTTTAGCTTCACAGGTAGGCATTTCATCACAGAATCGACAACAGATTTGCACAGCTCAAACCCTAGCCACGGACGGCCGCCGCGACGAAATCGGCCGGTTTTTGAAAACACCGTAAAAAATTCAAAAAAATGGGAGACCTCCGCGTCACATCATCAAATGTGGCCTACAAACTAGCAAAAATACCAAACTTGCAATACCGGCGTTTTCTTGAAAAAGTGTTCTCAAAAAAGACCTACCATGAACGAAGATTCATGCCTTTCAAGCCAAACTAGCAATGATATGGCCGCATTCGTTGAATAGTTTCTGATAATATGCCCAAATTGGGCGCATGCCTCCGTCTTGTGATGGCAAACAATGCTTCCAAAGCGAGGTTCCAACTTGTTTAACAAAAAAAAACCCGTTTTTCATTTTTTGAATGCAAAAGACATGCGTTTTTCGTGAAGCGGCTACAAGGAGGGGCACCCCAAACGGCGCCATTCCATGTCTATCTCAAAGTAGACCCTATTTTACGGACGGTCGCCAAAAAGCATGCATTTCCGACCCTCGTAGCTACTACCGGCAATTCAGACCACCTTTTGCCGATTCAGCTGGAACCGGCTGGAATTTGAACTGCGGGTCCTCCATAGCTTGCCCGTTATTTTCACTAAAAATGCTTTTTAGCTTCACAGGTAGGAATTTCATCACAGAATCGACAACATATTTGCACGGCTCAAACCCTAGCCACGGACGGCCGCCGCGACGAAATCGGCCGGTTTTTGTAAACACCGTAAAAAATTCAAAAAAATTCAAAAAAATGGGAGACCACCGCGTCACATCATCAAATATGGCCTACCAACTAGCAAAAATACAGAACTTGCAATACCGGCGTTTTCTTGAAAAAGTGTTCTAAAAAACGACCTACCATGAACGAAGATTCATGCCTTTCAAGCCAAACTAGCAATGATATGGCCGCATCCGTTGAATAGTTTCTGATAATATGCCCAAATTGGGCGCATTCCTCCGTCTTGTGATGGCAAACAATGCTGCCAAAGCTAGGTACCAACTTGATTAACAAAAAAAATCATTTTTCATTTTTTGAATGCAAAAGACATGCGTTTTTCGTGAAGCGGCTACAAGGAGGGGCACCCCAAACGGCGCCATTCCGTGTCTATCTCAAAGTAGACCCTATTTTACGGACAGTCGCCCAAAAGCATGCATTTCCGACCCTCGTAGCTACTCCCGACAATTCGGACCACCTTCGGCCAATTCAGCTGGAACCGGCTGGAATTTGAACTGCGGGTCCTCCATAGCTTGCCCGTTATTTTCACTAAAAATGCTTTTTAGCTTCACGGGTAGGCATTTCATCACAGAATCGACAACAGATTTGCACGGCTCAAACCCTAGCCACGGACGGCCGCCGCGACAAAATCGGCCGGTTTTTGAAAACACAGTAAAAAATTCAAAAAAATGGGAGACCTCCGCGTCACATCATCAAATGTGGCCTACCAACTAGCAAAAATACCAAACTTGCAATACCGGTGTTTTCTTGAAAAAGTGTTCTAAAAAACGACCTACCATGAACGAAGATTCGTGCCTTTCAAGCCAAACTAGCAATGATATGGCCGCATCCGTAGAATAGTTTCTGATAATATGCCCAAATTGGGCGCATGCCTCCGTCTTGTGATGGCAAACAATGCTGCCAAAGCGAGGCTCCAACTTGTTTAACAAAAAAACCGTTTTTCATTTTTTGAATGCAAAAGACATGCGTTTTTCGTGAAGCGGCTACAAGGAGGAGCACCCCAAACGGCGCCATTCCATGTCTATCTCAAAGTAGACCCTATTTTACGGACGGTCGCCAAAAAGCATGCATTTCCGACCCTCGTAGCTACTCCCGGCCATTCGGACCACCTTCGGTCGATTCAGCTGGAACCGGCTGGAATTTGAACTGCGGGTCCTCCATAACTTGCCCGTTATTTTCACTAAAAATGCTTTTTAGCTTCACAGGTATGCATTTCATCACAGAATCGACAACAGATTTGCACGGCTCAAACCCTAGCCACGGACGGCCGCCGCGACGAAATCGGCCGGTTTTTGAAAACACCGTAAAAAATTCAAAAAAATTCAAAAAAACCTCCGCGTCACATCATCAAATGTGGCCTACCAACTAGCAAAAATACCAAACTTGCAATACCGGTGTTTTCTTGAAAAAGTGTTCTAAAAAACGACCTACCATGAACGAAGATTTGTGCCTTTCAAGCCAAACTAGCAATGATATGGCCGCATCCGTTGAATAGTTTCTGATAATATGCCCAAATTGGGCGCATGCCTCCGTCTTGTGATGGCAAACAATGCTGCCAAAGCGAGGTTCCAACTTGTTTAACAAAAAAAAACCGTTTTTCATTTTTTTGAATGCAAAAGACATGCGTTTTTCGTGAAGCGGCTACAAGGAGGGGCACCCCAAACGGCGCCATTCCATGTCTATCTCAAAGTAGACCCTATTTTACGGACGGTCGCCAAAATGCATGCATTTTCGTCCCTCGTAGCTACTCCCGGCAATTCGGACCACCTTCGGCCGATTCAGCTGGAACCGGCTGGAATTTGAACTGCGGGTCCTCTATAGCTTGCCCGTTATTTTCACCAAAAATGCTTTTTAGCTTCACAGGTAGGCATTTCATTACAGAATCGACAACAGATTTGCACGGCTCAAACCCTAGCCACGGACGGCCGCCGCGACGAAATCGGCCAGTTTTTGAAAACACCGTAAAAAATTCAAAAAAATTCAAAAAAATGGGAGACCTCCGCGTCACATCATCAAATGTGGCCTACCAACTAGCAAAAATACCAAACTTGCAATACCGGCGTTTTCTTGAAAAAGTGTTCTCAAAAACGACCTACCATGAACGAAGATTCATGCCTTTCAAGCCAAACTAGCAATGATATGGCCGCATCCGTTGAATAGTTTCTGATAATATGCCCAAATTGGGCGCATGCCTCCGTCTTGTGATGGCAAACAATGCTGCCAAAGCAAGGTTCCAACTTGTTTAACAAAAAAAAACCGTTTTTCATTTTTTGAATGTAAAAGACATGCGTTTTTCGTGAAGCGGCTACAAGGAGGGGCACCCAGACGGCGCCATTCCATGTCTATCTCAAAGTAGACCCTATTTTACGGACGGTCGCCAAAAAGCATGCATTTCCGACCCTCGTAGCTACTCCCGGCAATTCGGACCACCTTCGGCCGATTCAGCCGGAACCGGCTGGAATTTGAACTGCGGGTCCTCCATAGCTTGCCCGTTATTTTCACTAAAAATGATTTTTAGCTTCACAGGTAGGCATTTCATCACAGAATCGACAACAGATTTGCACGGCTCAAACCCTAGCCACGGATGGCCGCCGCGACGAAATCGGCCGGTTTTTGAAAACACCGTAAAAAATTCAAAAAAATGGGAGACCTCCGCGTCACATCATCAAATGTGGCCTACCAACTAGCAAAAATACCAAACTTGCAGTAACGGCGTTTTCTTGAAAAAGTGTTCTAAAAAACGACCTACCATGAACGAAGATTCATGCCTTTCAAGCCAAACTAGCAATGATATGGCCGCATCCGTTGAATAGTTTCTGATAATATGCCCAAATTGGGCGCATTCCTCCGTCTTGTGATGGCAAACAATGCTGCCAAAGCTAGGTACCAACTTGTTTAACAAAAAAAAATCGTTTTTCATTTTTTGAATGCAAAATACATGCGTTTTTCGTGAAGCGGCTACAAGGAGGGGCACCCCAAACGGCGCCATTCCATGTCTATCTCAAAGTAGACCCTATTTTACGGACGGTCGCCAAAAAGCATGCATTTCCGACCCTCGTAGCTACTCCCGACAATTCGGACCACCTTCGGCCAATTCAGGTGGAACCGGCTGGAATTTGAACTGCGGGTCCTCCATAGCTTGCCCGTTATTTTCACTAAAAATGCTTTTTAGCTTCACAGGTAGGCATTTCATCACAGAATCGACAACAGATTTGCACGGCTCAAACCCTAGCCACGGACGGCCGCCCCGACGAAATCGGCCGGTTTTTGGAAACACCGTAAAAAATTCAAAAAAATGGGAGACCTCCGCGTCACATCATCAAATGTGGCCTACCAACTAGCAAAAATAACAAACTTGCAATACCGGCGTTTTTTTGAAAAAGTGTTCTCAAAAAAGACCTACCATGAACGAAGATTCATGCCTTTCCAGCCAAACTAGCAATGATATGGCCGCATCCGTTGAATAGTTACTGATAATATGCCCAAATTGGGCGCATGCCTCCGTCTTGTGATGGCAAACAATGCTTCCCAAGCGAGGTTCCAACTTGTTTAACAAAAAAAACCGTTTTTCATTTTTTGAATGCAAAAGACATGCGTTTTTCGTGAAGCGGCTACAAGGAGGGGCACCCCAAATGGCGCCATTCCAGGTCTATATCAAAGTAGACCCTATTTTACAGACGGTCGCCAAAAAGCATGCATTTCCGACCCTCGTAGCTACTCCCGGCAATTCGGACCACCTTCGGCCGATTCAGCTGGAACCGGCTGGAATTTGAACTGCGGGTCCTCCATAGCTTGCCAGTTATTTTCACTAAAAATGCTTTTTAGCTTCACAGGTAGGCATTTCATCACAGAATCGACAACAGATTTGCACGGCTCAAACCCTAGCCAAGGACGGCCGCCGCGACGAAATCGGCCGGTTTTTTAAAACATCGTAAAAAATTCAAAAAAAATCAAAAAAATTGGGAGACCTCTGCGTCACATCATCAAATGTGGCCTACCAACTAGCAAAAATACCAAACTGGCAATACCTGCGTTTTCTTGAAAAAGTGTTTTAAAAAACGACCTACCATGAACGAAGATTCATGCCTTTAAAGCCAAACTAGCAATGATATGGCCGCATCCGTTGAATAGTTTCTGATAATATGCCCAAATTGGGCGCATGCCTCCGTCTTGTGATGGCAAACAATGCTACCAAAGCGAGGTTCCAACTTGTTTAACAAAAAAAAACCGTTTTTCATTTTTTGAATGCAAAAGACATGCGTTTTTCGTGAAGCGGCTACAAGGAGGGGCACCCCAAACGGCGCCATTCCATGTCTATCTCAAAGTAGACCCTATTTTACAGACGGTCGCCAAAAAGCATGCATTTCTGACCCTCGTAGCTACTCCCGGCAATTCGGACCACCTTCGGCCGATTCAGCTGGAACCGGCTGGAATTTGAACTGCGAGTCCTCCATAGCTTGCCCGTTATTTTCACTAAAAATGATTTTTAGCTTCACAGGTAGGCATTTCCTCACAGAATCGACAACAGATTTGCACGGCTCAAACCCTAGCCACGGACGGCCGCCGCGACGAAATCGGCCGGTTATTGAAAACACCGTAAAAAATTCAAAAAAATCAAAAAAATGGGAGACCTCCGCGTCACATCATCAAATGTGGCCTACCAACTAGCAAAAATACCAAACTTGCAATACCGGCATTTTCTTGAAAAAGTGTTCTAAAAAACGACCTACCATGAACGAAGATTCATGCCTTTCAAGCCAAACTAGCAATGATATGGCCGCATCCGTTGAATAGTTTCTGATAATATGCCCAAATTGGGCGCATGCCTCCGTCTTGTGATGGTAAACAATGCTGCCAAAGAGAGGTTCCAACTTGTTTAACAAAAAAACCGTTTTTCATTTTTTGAATGCAAAAGACATGCGTTTTTCGTGAAGCGGCTACAAGGAGGGGCACCCCAAACGGCGCCATTCCATGTCTATCTCAAAGTAGACCCTATTTTATGGACGGTCGCCAAAAAGCATGCATTTCCGACCCTCGTAGCTACTCCCGGCAATTCGGACCACCTTCGACCGATTCAGCTGGAACCGGCTGGAATTTGACATGCGGGTCCTCCATAGCTTGCCCGTTTTTTTCACTAAAAATGCTTTTTAGCTTCACAGGTAGGCATTTCATCACAGAACCGACAACAGATTTGCACGGCTCAAAACCTAGCCACGGATGGCCGCCGCGACGAAATATGCCGGTATTTGAAAACACCGTAAAAAATTCAAAAAAATTCAAAAAAATGGGAGACCTCCGCGTCACATCATCAAATGTGGCCTACCAACTAGCAAAAATACCAAACTTGCAATACCGGCGTTTTTTTGAAAAAGTGTTCTCAAAAACGACCTACCACGAACGAAGATTCATGCCTTTCAAGCCAAACTAGCAATGATATGGCCGCATCCGTTGAATAGTTTTTGATAATATGCCCAAATTGGGCGCATGCCTCCGTCTTGTGATGGAAAAACAATGCTGCCAAAGCGAGGTTCCAACTTGTTTAACAAAAAAAACCGTTTTTCATTTTTTGAATGCAAAAGACATGCGTTTTTCGTGAAGCGGCTACAAGGAGGGGCACCCCAAACGGCGCCATTCCATGTCTATCTCAAAGTAGACCCTATTTTATGGACGGTCGCCAAAAAGCATGCATTTCTGACCCTCGTAGCTACTCCCGGCAATTCGGACCACCTTCGGCCGATTCAGCTAGAACCGGCTGGAATTTGAACTGCGGGTCCTCCATAGCTTGCCCGTTATTTTCATTAAAAATGCTTTTTAGCTTCACAGGTAGGCATTTCATCACAGAATTGACAACAGATTTGCACGGCTCAAACCCTAGCCACGGACGGCCGCCACGACGAAATCGGCCGGTTTTTGAAAACACCGTAAACAATTCAAAAAAATTCAAAAAAATGGGAGACCTCCGCGTCACATCATCAAATGTGGCCTACCAACTAGCAAAAATACCAAACTTGCAATACCGGCATTTTCTTGAAAAAGTGTTCTAAAAATCGACCTACCATGAACTAAGATTCATGCCTTTCAAGCCAAACTAGCAATGATATGGCCGCATCCGTTGAATAGTTTCTGATAATATGCCCAAATTGGGTGCATGCCTCCGTCTTGTGATGGTAAACAATGCTGCCAAAGAGAGGTTCCAACTTGTTTAACAAAAAAACCGTTTTCCATTTTTTGAATGCAAAAGACATGTGTTTTTCGTGAAGCGGCTACAAGGAGGGGCACCCCAAACGGCGCCATTCCATGTCTATCTCAAAGTAGACCCTATTTTACGGACGGTCACCAAAAAGCATGCATTTCCGACCCTCGTAGCTACTCCCGGCAATTCGGACCACCTTCGGCCGATTCAGCTAGAACCGGCTGGAATTTGAACTGCGGGTCCTCCATAGCTTGCCCGTTATTTTCACTAAAAATGCTTTTTAGCTTCACAGGTAGGCATTTCATCACAGAATCGACAACAGATTTGCACGGCTCAAACCCTAGCCACGGACGGCCGCCGCGACGAAATCGACCGGTTTTTGAAAACACCATAAAAAATTCAAAAAAAATCAAAATAATGGGAGACCTCCGCGTCACATCATCAAATGTGGCCTACCAACTAGCAAAAATACCAAACTTGCAATACCGGCGTTTTCTTGAAAAAGTGTTCTAAAAAACGACCTACCATGAACGAAGATTCATGCCTTTCAAGCCAAACTAGCAATGATATGGCCGCATCCGTTGAATAGTTTCTGATAATATGCCCAAATTGGGCACATGCCTCCGTCTTGTGATGGCAAACAATGCTGCCAAAGCGAGGTTCCAACTTGTTTAAACAAAAAAAATCATTTTTCATTTTTTGAATGCAAAAGACATGCGTTTTTCATGAAGCGGCTACAAGGAGGGCCACCCCAAATGGCGCCATTCCATGTCTATCTCAAAGTAGACCCTATTTTACGAACGATCGCCAAAGAGCATGCATTTCCGACCCTCGTAGCTACTCCCGGCAATTCGGACCACCTTCGGCCAATTCAGCTGGAACCGGCTGGAATTTGAACAGCAGGTCCTCCATAGCTTGGCTATTATTTTCACTAAAAATGCTTTCTAGCTTCACAGGTAGGCATTTCATCATAGAATCGACAACAGATTTGCACGGCTCAAACCCTAGCCACGGACGGCCGCCGCGACGAAATCGGCCGGTTTTTGAAAACACCGTAAAAAATTCAAAAAAATGGGAGACCTCCGCGTCACATCATCAAATGTGGCCTACCAACTAGCAAAAATACCAAACTTGCAATACCGGCGTTTTCTTGAAAAAGTGTTCTAAAAAACGACCTACCATGAACGAAGATTCATGCCTTTCAAGCCAAACTAGCAATGATATGGCCGCATCCGTTGAATAGTTTCTGATAATATGCCCAAATTGGGTGCATGCCTCCGTCTTGTGATGGCAAACAATGCTGCCAAAGAGAGGTTCCAACTTGTTTAACAAAAAAACCGTTTTTCATTTTTTGAATGCAAAAGACATGCGTTTTTCGTGAAGCTGCTACAAGGAGGGGCACCCCAAACGGCGCCATTCCATGTATATCTCAAAGTAGACCCTATTTTACGGACGGTCGCCAAAAAGCATGCATTTCCGACACTCGTAGCTACCCCCGACAATTCGGACCACCATCGGCCGATTCAGCTGGAACCGGCTGGAATTTGAACTGCGGGTCCTCCATAGCTTGCCCGTTATTTTCACTAAAAATGCTTTTTAGCTTCACAGGTAGGCATTTCATCACAGAACCGACAACAGATTTGCACAGCTCAAACCCTAGCCACGGATGGCCGCCGCGACGAAATCGGCCGGTTTTTGAAAACACCGTAAAAAATTCAAAAAAATTCACAAAAATGGGAGACCTCCGCGTCACATCATCAAATGTGGCCTACCAAATAGCAAAAATACCAAACTTGCAATACCGGCGTTTTTTTGAAAAAGTGTTCTAAAAAACGACCTACCATGAACGAAGATTCATGCCTTTCAAGCCAAACTAGCAATGATATGGCCGCATCCGTTGAATAGTTTATGATAATATGCCCAAATTGGGCGCATGCCTCCGTCTTGTGATGGCAAACAATGCTGCCAAAGCGAGGTTCCAACTTGTTTAACAAAAAAACCGTTTTTCATTTTTTGAATGCAAAAGACATTCGTTTTTCGTGAAGCGGCTACATGGAGGGGCACCCCAAACGGCGCCATTCCATGTCTATCTCAAAGTAGACCCTATTTTACGGACGGTCGCCAAAAAGCATGCATTTCCGACCCTCGTAGCTACTCCCGGCAATTCGGACCACCTTCGGCCGATTCAGCTAGAACCGGTTGGAATTTGAACTGCGGGTCCTCCATAGCTTGCCCGTTATTTTCACTAAAAATGCTTTTTAGCTTCACAGGTAGGCATTTCATCACAGAATCGACAACAGATTTGCACGGCTCAAACCCTAGCCACGGACGGCCGCCACGACGAAATCGGCCGGTTTTTGAAAACACCGTAAAAAATTCAAAAAAAATTCAAAAAAATGGGAGACCTCCGCGTCACATCATCAAATGTGGCCTACCAACTAGCAAAAATACCAAACTTGCAATACCGGCGTTTTCTTGAAAAAGTGTTCTAAAAAACGACCTACCATGAACGAAGATTCATGCCTTTCAAGCCAAACTAGCAATGATATGGCCGCATCCGTTGAATAGTTTCTGATAATATGCCCGAATTGGGCGCATGCCTCCGTCTTGTGATGGTAAACAATGCTGCCAAAGAGAGGTTCCAACTTGTTTAACAAAAAAACCGTTTTTCATTTTTTGAATGCAAAAGACATGCGTTTTTCGTGAAGCGGCTACAAGGAGGGGCACCCCAAACGGCGCCATTCCATGTCTATCTCAAAGTAGACCCTATTTTACGGACGGTAGCCAAAAAGCATGCATTTCCGACCCTCGTAGCTACTCCCGGCAATTCGGACCACCTTCGGCCGATTCAGCTAGAACCGGCTGGAATTTGAACTGCGGGTCCTCCATAGCTTGCCCGTTATTTTCACTAAAAATGCTTTTTAGCTTCACAGGTAGGCATTTCATCACAGAATCGACAACAGATTTGCACGGCTCAAACCCTAGCCACGGACGGCCGCCGCGACGAAATCGGCCGGTTTTTGAAAACACCATAAAAATTCAATAAAAATCAAAATAATGGGAGACCTCCGCGTCACATCATCAAATGTGGCCTACCAACTAGCAAAAATACCAAACTTGCAATACCGGCGTTTTCTTGAAATAGTGTTCTAAAAAACGACCTACCATGAACGAAGATTCATGCCTTTCAAGCCAAACTAGCAATGATATGGCCGCATCCGTTGAATAGTTTCTGATAATATGCCCAAATTGGGCGCATGCCTCCGTCTTGTGATGGCAAACAATGCTGCCAAAGCGAGGTTCCAACTTGTTTAACAAAAAAAACCGTTTTTCATTTTTTGAATGCAAAAGACATGCGTTTTTCCTGAAGCGGCTACAAGGAGGGGCACCCCAACTGCGCCATTCCATGTCTATCTCAAAGTAGACCCTATTTTACGGACGGTCGCCAAAAAGCATGCATTTCCGACCCTCGTAGCTACTCCCGGCAATTCGGACCAAATTCGGCCGATTCAACTGGAACTGGCTGGAATTTGAACTGCGGGTCCTCCATAGCTTGCCCGTTATTTCCACTAAAAATGCTTTTTAGCTTCACAGGTAGGCATTTCATCGCAGAACCGACAATAGATTTGCACGGCTCAAACCCTAGCCACGGATGGCCGCCGCGACGAAATCGGCCGGTTTTTGAAAACACCGTAAAAAATTCAAAAAATTTCAAAAAAATGGGAGACCTCCGCGTCACATCATCAAATGTGGCCTACCAACTAGCAAAAATACCAAACTTGCAATACCGGCGTTTTTTTGAAAAAGTGTTCTAAAAAACGACCTACCATGAACGAAGATTCATGCCTTTCAAGCCAAACTAGCAATGATATGGCCGCATCCGTTGAATAGTTTCTGATAATATGCCCAAATTGTGCGCATGCCTCCGTCTTGTGATGGCAAACAATGCTGCCAAAGCGAGGTTCCAACTTGTTTAACAAAAAAAACCGTTTTCATTTTTTGAATGCAAAAGGCATGCGTTTTTCTTGAAGCGGCTACAAGGAGGGGCACCCCAAACGGCGCCATTCCATGTCTATCTCAAAGTAGACCCTATTTTACGGACGGTCGCCAAAAAGCATGCATTTCCGACCCTCGTAGCTACTCCCGGCAATTCGGACCACCTTCGGCCGATTCAGCTAGAACCGGCTAGAATTTGAACTGCGGGTCCTCCATAGCTTGCCCGTTATTTTCACTAAAAATGCTTTTTAGCTTCACAGGTAGGCATTTCATCACAGAATCGACAACAGATTTGCACGGCTCAAACCCTAGCCACGGACGGCCGCCGCGACGAAATCGGCCGGTTTTTGAAAACACCGTAAAAAATTCAAAAAAAATCAAAATAATGGGAGACCTCCGCGTCACATCATCAAATGTGGCCTACCAACTAGCAAAAATACCAAACTTGCAATATCGGCGTTTTCTTGAAAAAGTGTTCTCAAAAACGACCTACCATGAACGAAGATTCATGCCTTTCAAGCCAAACTAGCAATGATATGGCCGCATCCGTTGAATAGTTTCTGATAATATGCCCAAATTGGGCGCATGCCTCCGTCTTGTGATGGCAAACAATGCTGCCAAAGCGAGGTTCCAACTTGTTTAACAAAAAAACCGTTTTTCATTTTTTGAATGCAAAAGACATGCGTTTTTCGTGAAGCGGCTACAAGGAGGGGCACCCCAAACGGCGCCATTCCATGTCTATCTCAAAGTAGACCCTATTTTATGGACGATCGCCAAAAAGCATGCATTTCCGACCCTCGTAGCTACTCCCGGCAATTCGGACCACCTTCGGCCGATTCAGCTAGAAACGGCTGGAATTTGAACTGCGGGTCCTCCATAGCTTGCCCGTTATTTTCACTAAAAATGCTTTTTAGCTTCACAGGTAGGCATTTCATCACAGAATCGACAACAGATTTGCACGGCTCAAACCCTAGCCACGGACGGCCGCCACGACCAAATCGGCCGGTTTTTGAAAACACCGTAAAAAATTCAAAAAAAATTCAAAAAAATGGGAGACCTCCGCGTCACATCATCAAATGTGGCCTACCAACTAGCAAAAATACCAAACTTGCAATACCGGCGTTTTCTTGAAAAAGTGTTCTAAAAAACGACCTACCATGAACGAAGATTCATGCCTTTCAAGCCAAACTAGCAATGATATGGCCGCATCCGTTGAATAGTTTCTGATAATATGCCCAAATTGGGCGCATGCCTCCGTCTTGTGATGGTAAACAATGCTGCCAAAGAGAGGTTCCAACTTGTTTAACAAAAAATCGTTTTTCATTTTTTGAATGCAAAAGACATGCGTTTTTCGTGAAGCGGCTACAAGGAGGGGCACCCCAAACGGCGCCATTCCATGTCTATCTCAAAGTAGACCCTATTTTACGGACGGTAACCAAAAAGCATGCATTTCCGACCCTCGTAGCTACTCCCGGCAATTCGGACCACCTTCTGCCGATTCAGCTAGAACCGGCTGGAATTTGAACTGCGGGTCCTCCATAGCTTGCCCGTTATTTTCACTAAAAATGCTTTTTAGCTTCACAGGTAGGCATTTCATCACAGAATCGACAACAGATTTGCACGGCTCAAACCCTAGCCACGGACGGCCGCCGCGACGAAATCGGCCGGTTTTTGAAAACACCGTAAAAATTCAATAAAAATCAAAATAATGGGAGACCTCCGCGTCACATCATCAAATGTGGCCTACCAACTAGCAAAAATACCAAACTTGCAATACCGGCGTTTTCTTGAAAAAGTGTTCTAAAAAACGACCTACCATGAACGAAGATACATGCCTTTCAAGGCAAACTAGCAATGATATGGCCGCATCCGTTGAATAGTTTCTGATAATATGCCCAAATTGGGCGCATGCCTCCGTCTTGTGATGGCAAACAATGCTGCCAAAGCGAGGTTCCAACTTGTTTAACAAAAAAACCGTTTTTCATTTTTTGAATGCAAAAGACATGCGTTTTTCGTGAAGCGGCTACAAGGAGGGGCACCCCAACGGCGCCATTCCATGTCTATCTCAAAGTAGACCCTATTTTACGGACGGTCGCCAAAAAGCATGCATTTCCGACCCTCGTAGCTACTCCCGGCAATTCGGACCACCTTCGGCCGATTCAACTGGAACTGGCTGGAATTTGAACTGCGGGTCCTCCATAGCTTGCCCGTTATTTCCACTAAAATGCTTTTTAGCTTCACAGGTAGGCATTTCATCACAGAACCGACAACAGATTTGCACGGCTCAAACCCTAGCCATGGATGGCCGCCGCGACGAAATCGGCCGGTTTTTGAAAACACCGTAAAAAATTCAAAAAAATTCAAAAAAATGGGAGACCTCCGCGTCACATCATCAAATGTGGCCTACCAACTAGCAAAAATACCAAACTTGCAATACCGGCGTTTTTTTGAAAAAGTGTTCTAAAAAACGACCTACCATGAACGAAGATTCATGCCTTTCAAGCCAAACTAGCAATGATATGGCCG
Source organism: Secale cereale (assembly GCA_902687465.1). NCBI lineage: Eukaryota > Viridiplantae > Streptophyta > Magnoliopsida > Poales > Poaceae > Secale > Secale cereale. The sequence goes on from LR738710.1 coordinate 318,472,383, forward strand.
CATCCGTTGAATATTTTCTGATAATATGCCCAAATTGTGCGCATGCCTCCGTCTTGTGATGGCAAACAATGCTGCCAAAGCGAGGTTCCAACTTGTTTAACAAAAAAAACCGTTTTCATTTTTTGAATGCAAAAGGCATGCGTTTTTCTTGAAGCGGCTACAAGGAGGGGCACCCCAAACGACGCCATTCCATGTCTATCTCAAAGTAGACCCTATTTTATGGACGGTCGCCAAAAAGCATGCATTTCCGACCCTCGTAGCTACTCCCGGCAATTCGGACCACCTTCGGCCGATTCAGCTAGAACCGGCTAGAATTTGAACTGCGGGTCCTCCATAGCTTGCCCGTTATTTTCACTAAAAATGCTTTTTAGCTTCACAGGTAGGCATTTCATCACAAAAACGACAACAGATTTGCACGGCTCAAACCCTAGCCACGGACGGCCGCCGCGACGAAATCGGCCGGTTTTTGAAAACACCGTAAAAAATTCAAAAAAAATCAAAATAATGGGAGACCTCCGCGTCACATCATCAAATGTGGCCTACCAACTAGCAACTATACCAAACTTGCAATATTGGCGTTTTCTTGAGAAAGTGTTCTCAAAAACGACCTACCATGAACGAAGATTCATGCCTTTCAAGCCAAACTAGCAATGATATGGCCGCATCCGTTGAATAGTGTTTGATAATATGCCCAAATTGGGCGCATGCCTCCGTCTTGTGATGGCAAACAATGCTGCCAAAGCGAGGTTCCAACTTGTTCAAACAAAAAAATCATTTTTCATTTTTTGAATGCAAAAGACATGCGTTTTTCGTGAAGCGGCTACAAGGAGGGCCACCCCAAACGGCGCCATTCCATGTCTATCTCAAAGTAGACCCTATTTTACGGACGGTCGCCAAAAAGCATGCATTTCCGACCCTTGTAGCTACTCCCGGCAATTCGGACCACCTTCGGCCGATTCAGCTGGAACCGGCTGGAATTTGAACTGCGGGTCCTCCATAGCTTGCCCGTTATATTCACTAAAAATGCTTTTTAGCTTCACAGGTAGGCATTTCATCACAGAATCGACAACAGATTTGCACGGCTCAAACCCTAGCTACGGACGACCGCCGCGACGAAATCGGCCGGTTTTTGAAAACACCGTAAAAAATTCAAAAAAATTCAGAAAAATGGGAGACCTCCGCGTCACATCATCAAATGTGGCCTACCAACTAGCAAAAATACCAAACTTGCAATACCGGCGTTTTCTTGAAAAAGTGTTCTAAAAAACGACCTACCATGAACGAAGATTCATGCCTTTCAAGCCAAACTAGCAATGATATGGCCGCATCCGTTGAATAGTTTCTGATAATATGCCCAAATTGGGCGCATGCCTCCATCTTGTGATGGCAAACAATGCTGCCAAAGCGAGGTTCCAACTTGTTTAACAAAAAAAAACTGTTTTTCATTTTTTGAATGCAAAAGACATGCGTTTTTCGTGAAGCGGCTACAAGGAGGGGCACCCCCAAACGGCGCCATTCCATGTCTATCTCAAAGTAGACCCTATTTTACGGACGGTAACCAAAAAGCATGCATTTCCGACCCTCATAGCTACTCCCGGCAATTCGGACCACCTTCGGCCGATTCAGCTAGAACCGGCTGGAATTTGAACTGCGGGTCCTCCATAGCTTGCCCATTATTTTCACTAAAAATGCTTTTTAGCTTCACAGGTAGGCATTTCATCACAGAATCGACAACAGATTTGCACGGCTCAAACCCTAGCCACGGACGGCCGTCGCGACGAAATCGGCCGGTTTTTGAAAACACCGTAAAAATTCAATAAAAATCAAAATAATGGGAGACCTCCGCGTCACATCATCAAATGTGGCCTACCAACTAGCAAAAATACCAAACTTGCAATACCGGCGTTTTCTTGAAAAAGTGTTCTAAAAAACGACCTACCATGAACGAAGATTCATGCCTTTCAAGGCAAACTAGCAATGATATGGCCGCATCCGTTGAATAGTTTCTGATAATATGCCCAAATTGGGCGCATGCCTCCGTCTTGTGGTGGCAAACAATGCTGCCAAAGCGAGGTTCCAACTTGTTTAACAAAAAAAACCGTTTTTCATTTTTTGAATGCAAAAGACATGCGTTTTTCGTGAAGCGGCTACAAGGAGGGGCACCCCAACGGCGCCATTCCATGTCTATCTCAAAGTAGACCCTATTTTACGGACGGCCGCCAAAAAGCATGCATTTCCGACCCTCGTAGCTACTCCCGGCAATTCGGACCACCTTCGGCCGATTCAACTGGAACTGGCTGGAATTTGAACTGCGGGTCCTCCATAGCTTGCCCGTTATTTCCACTAAAAATGCTTTTTAGCTTCACAGGTAGGCATTTCATCACAGAACCGACAACAGATTTGCACGGCTCAAACCCTAGCCACGGATGGCCGCCGCGACGAAATTGGCCGGTTTTTTAAAACACCGTAAAAAATTCAAAAAAATTCAAAAAAATGGGAGACCTCCGCGTCACATCATCAAATGTGGCCTACCAACTAGCAAAAATACCAAACTTGCAATACCGGCGTTTTTTTGAAAAAGTGTTCTAAAAAACGACCTACCATGAACGAAGATTCATGCCTTTCAAGCCAAACTAGCAATGATATGGCCGCATCCGTTGAATATTTTCCGATAATATGCCCAAATTGTGCGCATGCCTCCGTCTTGTGATGGCAAACAATGCTGCCAAAGCGAGGTTCCAACTTGTTTAACAAAAAAAACCGTTTTCATTTTTTGAATGCAAAAGGCATGCGTTTTTCTTGAAGCGGCTACAAGGAGGGGCACCCCAAACGACGCCATTCCATGTCTATCTCAAAGTAGACCCTATTTTATGGACGGTCGCCAAAAAGCATGCATTTCCGACCCTCGTAGCTACTCCCGGCAATTCGGACCACCTTCGGCCGATTCAGCTAGAACCGGCTAGAATTTGAACTGCGGGTCCTCCATAGCTTGCCCGTTATTTTCACTAAAAATGCTTTTTAGCTTCACAGGTAGGCATTTCATCACAAAAACGACAACAGATTTGCACGGCTCAAACCCTAGCCACGGACGGCCGCCGCGACGAAATCGGCCGGTTTTTGAAAACACCGTAAAAAATTCAAAAAAAATCAAAATAATGGGAGACCTCCGCGTCACATCATCAAATGTGGCCTACCAACTAGCAACTATACCAAACTTGCAATATTGGCGTTTTCTTGAAAAAGTGTTCTCAAAAACGACCTACCATGAACGAAGATTCATGCCTTTCAAGCCAAACTAGCAATGATATGGCCGCATCCGTTGAATAGTTTCTGATAATATGCCCAAATTGGGCGCATGCCTCCGTCTTGTGATGGCAAACAATGCTGCCAAAGCGAGGTTCCAACTTGTTCAAACAAAAAAATCATTTTTCATTTTTTGAATGCAAAAGACATGCGTTTTTCGTGAAGCGGCTACAAGGAGGGCCACCCCAAACGGCGCCATTCCATGTCTATCTCAAAGTAGACCCTATTTTACGGACGGTCGCCAAAAAGCATGCATTTCCGACCCTCGTAGCTACTCCCGGCAATTCGGACCACCTTCGGCCGATTCAGCTGGAACCGGCTGGAATTTGAACTGCGGGTCCTCCATAGCTTGCCCGTTATTTTCACTAAAAATGCTTTTTAGCTTCACAGGTAGGCATTTCATCACAGAATCGACAACAGATTTGCACGGCTCAAACCCTAGCTACGGACGACCGCCGCGAGGAAATCGGCCGGTTTTTGAAAACACCGTAAAAAATTCAAAAAAATTCAGAAAAATGGGAGACCTCCGCGTCACATCATCAAATGTGGCCTACCAACTAGCAAAAATACCAAACTTGCAATACCGGCGTTTTCTTGAAAAAGTGTTCTAAAAAACGACCTACCATGAACGAAGATTCATGCCTTTCAAGCCAAACTAGCAATGATATGGCCGCATCCGTTGAATAGTTTCTGATAATATGCCCAAATTGGGCGCATGCCTCCATCTTGTGATGGCAAACAATGTTGCCAAAGCGAGGTTCCAACTTGTTTAACAAAAAAAAATTGTTTTTCATTTTTTGAATGCAAAAGACATGCGTTTTTTGTGAAGCGACTACAAGGAGGGGCACCCCCAAACGGCGCCATTCCATGTCTATCTCAAAGTAGACCCTATTTTACGGACGGTCGCCAAAAAGCATGCATTTCCGACCCTCGTAGCTACTCCCGGCAATTCGGACCACCTTCGGCCGATTCAGCTAGAACCGGCTGGAATTTGAACTGCGGGTCCTCCATAGCTTGCCCGTTATTTTCACTAAAAATGCTTTTTAGCTTCACAGGTAGGCATTTCATCACAGAATCGACAACAGATTTGCACGGCTCAAACCCTAGCCACGGACGGCCGCCACGACGAAATCGGTCGGTTTTTGAAAACACCGTAAAAAATTCAAAAAATCAAAATAATGGGAGACCTCCGCGTCACATCATCAAATGTGGCCTACCAACTAACAAAAATACCAAACTTGCAATACCGGCGTTCTCTTGAAAAAGTGTTCTCAAAAACGACCTACCATGAACGAAGATTCATGCCTTTCAAGCCAAACTAGCAATGATATGGCCGCATCCGTTGAATAGTTTCTGATAATATGCCCAAAATGGCCGCATGCCTCCGTCTTGTGATGGCAAACAATGCTGCCAAAGTGAGGTTCCAACTTGTTTAAACAAAAAAACCATTTTTCATTTTTTGAATGCAAAAGACATGCGTTTTTCGTGAAGCGGCTACAAGGAGGGGCACCCCAAACGGCGCCATTCCATGTCTATCTCAAAGTAGACCCTATTTTACGGACGGTCGCCAAAAAGCATGCATTTCCGACCCTCGTAGCTACTCCCGGCAATTCGAACCACCTTCGGCCGATTCAGCTGGAACCGGCTAGAATTTGAACTGCGGGTCCTCCATAGCTTGCCCGTTATTTTCACTAAAAATGCTTTTTAGCTTCACAGGTAGGCATTTCATCACAGAATCGACAACAGATTTGCACGGCTCAAACCCTAGCCACGGACGGCCGCCGCAACAAAATCGGCCGGTTTTTGAAAACACCGTAAAAAATTCAAAAAAATGGGAGACCTCCGCGTCACATCATCAAATGTGGCCTACCAACTAGCAAAAATACCAAACTTGCAATACCAGCGTTTTCTTGAAAAAGTGTTCTCAAAAACGACCTACCATGAATGAAGATTCATGCCTTTCAAGCCAAACTAGCAATGATATGGCCGCATCCGTTGAACAGTTTCTGATAATATGCCTAAATTGGGCGCATGCTTCCGTCTTGTGATGGCAAACAATGCTGCCAAAGAGAGGTTCCAACTTGTTTAACAAAAAAAGCCGTTTTTCATTTTTTGAATGCAAAAGACATGCGTTTTTCGTGAAGCGACTACAAGGAGGGGCACCCCAAATGGCGCCATTCCATGTCTATCTCAAAGTAGACCCTATTTTACGGACGGTCGCCAAAAATCATGCATTTTTGACCCTCGTAGCTACTCCCGGCAATTCGGACCACCTTCGGCCGATTCAGCTAGAACCGGCTGGAATTTGAACTGCGGGTCCTCCATAGCTTGCCCGTTATTTTCACTAAAAATGCTTTTTAGCTTCTCAGGTAGGCATTTCATCACAGAATCGACAACAGATTTGCACGGCTCAAACCCTAGCCACGGACGGCCGCCACGACGAAATCGGTCGGTTTTTGAAAACACCGTAAAAAATTCAAAAAATCAAAATAATGGGAGACCTCCGCGTCACATCATCAAATGTGGCCTACCAACTAACAAAAATACCAAACTTGCAATACCGGCGTTCTCTTGAAAAAGTGTTCTCAAAAACGACCTACCATGAACGAAGATTCATGCCTTTCAAGCCAAACTAGCAATGATATGGCCGCATCCGTTGAATAGTTTCTGATAATATGCCCAAAATGGCCGCATGCCTCCGTCTTGTGATGGCAAACAATGCTGCCAAAGTGAGGTTCCAACTTGTTTAAACAAAAAAACCATTTTTCATTTTTTGAATGCAAAAGACATGCGTTTTTCGTGAAGCGGCTACAAGGAGGGGCACCCCAAACGGCGCCATTCCATGTCTATCTCAAAGTAGACCCTATTTTACGGACGGTCGCCAAAAAGCATGCATTTCCGACCCTCGTAGCTACTCCCGGCAATTCGGACCACCTTCGGCCGATTCAGCTGGAACCGACTGGAATTGGAACTGCGAGTCCTCCATAGCTTGCCCGTTATTTTCACTAAAAATGCTTTTTAGCTTCACAAGTAGGCACTTCATCACAGAATCGACAACAGATTTGCACGGCTCAAACCCTAGCCACGGATGGCCGCCGCGACGAAATCGGCCGGTTTTTGAAAACACCGTAAAAAATTCAAAAAAATCAAAAAAATGGGAGACCTCCGCGTCACATCATCAAATGTGGCCTACCAACTAGCAAAAATACCAAACTTGCAATACCGGCGTTTTCTTGAAAAAGTGTTCTAAAAAACGACCTACCATGAACGAAGATTCATGCCTTTCAAGCCAAACTAGCAATGATATGGCCGCATCCGTTGAATAGTTTCTGATAATATGCCCAAATTGGGCGCATGCCTCCGTCTTGTGATGGCAAACAATGCTGCCAAAGCGAGGTTCCAACTTGTTTATTAAAAAAACCGTTTTTCATTTTTTGAATGCAAAAGACATGCGTTTTTCGTGAAGCGGCTACAAGGAGGGGCACCCCAAACGGCGCCATTCCATGTCTATCTCGAAGTAGACCCTATTTTACGGATGGTCGCCAAAAAGCATGCATTTTTGACCCTCGTAGCTACTCCCGGCAATTCGGACCACCTTCGGCCGATTCAGCTGGAACCGGCTGGAATTTGAACTGCGGGTCCTCCATAGCTTGCCCGTTATTTTCACTAAAAATGCTTTTTAGCTTCACAGGTAGGCATTTCATCACGGAATCGACAAACAGATTTGCACGGCTCAAACCCTAGCCACGGACGGCCGCCGCGACGAAATCAGCCGGTTTTTGAAAACACCGTAAAAAATTCAAAAAAAAATCAAAATAATGGGAGACCTCCGCGTCACATCATGAAATGTGGCCTACCAACTAGCAAAAATACCAAACTTGCAATACCGGCATTTTCTTGAAAAAGTGTTCTAAAAAACGACCTACCATGAACGAAGATTCATGCCTTTCAAGCCAAACTAGCAATGATATGGCCGCATCCGTTGAATAGTTTCTGATAATATGCCCAAATTGGGCGCATGCCTCCGTCTTGTGATGGCAAACAATGCTGCCAAAGCGAGGTTCCAACTTGTTTAAACAAAAAAACCGTTTTTCATTTTTTGAATGCAAAAGACATGCGTTTTTCGTGAAGCAGCTACAAGGAGGGGCACCCCAAACGGCGCCATTCCATGTCTATCTCAAAGTAGACCCTATTTTACGGATGGTCGCCAAAAAGCATGCATTTCCAACCCTCGTAGCTACTCCCGGCAATTCGGACCACCTTCGGCTGATTCAGCTGGAACCGGCTGGAATTTGAACTGCGGGTCCTCCATAGCTTGCCCGTTATTTTTACTAAAAATGCTTTTTAGCTTCACAGGTAGGCATTTCATCACAGAATCGACAACAGATTTGCACGGCTCAAACCCTAGCCACGGACGGCCGCCACGACGAAATCGGCAGGTTTTTGAAAACACCGTAAAAAATTCAAAAAAATTCAAAAAAATGGGAGACCTCCGCGTCACATCATCAAATGTGGCCTACCAACTAGCAAAAATACCAAACTTGCAATACCGGTGTTTTCTTGAGCTACTCGGTATGATTTTAACCATGATTTCTACAAAGTTTACAAAAAAACCCTATTTTTTTCTACACCCAAACCCAAAAGGATTTCCCTCCCACACCAAAATTTTCCCTCCACCAAAATTTCCCTCTCCCAACATTTCCCTCCACTCCCTCCACTCCCTCTCCCACTACCAGGCGGGACCCACCACTCCCTCTCCCACTAACACGCGGGATCCCCTCCCCTCCCCTCCCAAAATTTCCCCATTCCCCTCCCCTCTCCCCGACAAACACTCCCCTCTCCCCGACGAACCCTCCCCGAGTCGCCCCGCCAACGAACCCTCCTCGAGCCGCCCCGCCACGCCGCACCGCGTTGCGCCGCCCACCCCGACGACGAATCCACCCTTCTCCCCATTCCCCTCCCCTCTCCCCTCGATGACTACGAATTCACCACGGTTGCTACATCGACGGCTACATCAACGACAGTGAGTACATCGGCGACGGTGGCTACATCATCCACATCATCAACGATCGACGACGGCGACAGGTACCCCTCTCCTCTCCCCTCTCCCCCTAGGGTTCGGTAGATCCCCCTCCTGGTCGACCTAGGGTTAGGATTCGGTCGATCTAGGGTTAGGATTCGGTTGTTCATGTTCATCGAGCTCCTGGTTCTTGTTCTTGTTCATGTCGATCTAGGGCTAGGATTCGTTTTCTTGTCGATCTAGGGTTAGGATTCGCGCGTCGGCTCCTCCCTCCCTGCTCGAACCCTACTAATCCAGAACGTGCTCACCAGATTCACTCATGGTGCTTGGCTTGGGTCACAGTTGGTTATGTTGCATGCGTGTCCTTGTGCACTTGTAGTGTTTGATCCCCCTCATGGTTTAGGGTTCATGTTGATGGAGAGGAAGTGCATGATTTTAGGGGATGGGGATGGATGAGGAGGTGGATGAGGTTTGAGGAAGACCTCCCTCTGGTTCATGGTTCATGTTGCTTGTGTATGATTTAATTACTTGGCTTGTATCAGTAGCACTTGGAGAAGGTGCCCCTCAGGGCCTCTCACGCTACCCATTCCTGTTGTTTTGAGGTTATGGGTGGGTTTGCTGTGCGTTTGGTTATATTGTGCTTGTGCGTTGGTTTGGTTCGTGGCGTGTTTACCGCTCTTGTGAGTGGGGCGCTGTGTCACTGATGTTTCTGAACCTGGTGTTTATGTCGTATCTCTCTGATGAGATGTATGGCCAAGTGAATGTTGTCATCATCACGATTCACCCCTATGAAACCAGTAGTTTATTTCCCTTTGATTTCATCGAAAATGATGCCTTGTGTTGGCCCAAGATGTTGTAATATCGTTCTATGGCTGCCCATGATCTGTCCTTTTTTTGCAGGTATGGCGTTCTTTCTGTACTCAAACACAAAAGCAATTTGTGTTAAGTAGAAGGTGTTGTGTTCAGTCACCAAGCTATAGTGGAATTACATGATTCAGATGAGCATTTCTTTATCATCATAGAGGCCGTCCCGTGTGGCCCTCTCGCCTTTTTTTGTTGTTGTTGTTGTTGCAAAGACCGGGAACTTTATTGAGCAGTTGAGAGTATTTTTTTCATCTGCTTTTGTACTTCTGCAAGTACTGTTGTTTCATGCTTTACTAGTGGAAACATCTAGTTGTTTTGAAGGTCCTCATGATATACTCGTCTAGCTTGCTGTCAGACTGTCTAAGCATGTGTACATGACACTAATTCACTAGTTCATGTTGCTTGCTTGCTAACATACATGTTGCTTGCAAGCATACATGCTTAATTAGGGTTTCCATTAGCAGTACTTGCTTGTATCAGTAGCACATGGAGAAGAAGCTACTTGCTTTCTTATTAATTAGGGTTTGTATCAATAGTATTTGCTTGCTTCTTTTCAATTTCCTTCAATGCTTGCTTGTTTCTATTAGTAGCACTTTGCTTGCTTGCTTGTTTAGTGTACATATATTTCCACTGTACATGCATGCTTGTTTAGTGCACTTACATGTTTGCTTAATTAATAACAGTACATCACTATATGTGCATGATGGTCCAAATGCTTTCCTTTATTGATACAAGTGCATCATTTTACTTTATCCTTGTTGTATCTGATTGTTGTTTATTCTATTTTGCAAGCACCACCTCAAGATCATCCATGGCAAGGATGACAAGGTCAAGCATGAGGCCAACCGTTGGTATGCAACTTGCTCCTTGTGGTTATACTGTCAGTTTCATAAAATCTGTGTCTTAATATGCTAAGTGAAATGTATTGCTGCAATCTGAATATGCTGGCTTAATTGTGCCTGTGTGCTGTTAGTCTTCCTTACCTGAATAACTAGGATTAAATGATAATAAAATTTCATAAGATATGTTTGGCTGCCTGTCCATGCATTCCAAACATTCACCTAATAGTTACGTTTCCTTTATCATGCAAAGAAGAGCCTCTCACCGAGTACGAGAAGGTTAGGGCTAGAAATATCATGAGGAACAATCGGATGTTCCAGTCCCTTGGCATCGGTGCAATAGCGTCGATGATTAGGAAAACAAATGGTGTACAAGAAGGTAGAAGTGATGAGGTTCAAGAGGGTAGTGGAGTTATCAATGATGACCCAGAGTAATATCCTAAGGAGGATGAAGTTATTGATGGAGAGGAAGTGGATGATGTTGTAGTCAACAAGATTGTTAAGGTGCAAACTCTGTCTTGCTTGGAGGGTTGGGGTTTTGTTATTCTATGTTATTCCTTGTGCTCACATATTTCTCTTGTGATCTAATGCTTTTTTCCGTGCTGTTCATACTAGGCACTGAAGGAATCTAGGACGAAGAGGCCTGGTGTTAAGAAGACAATCAGCAAGAAGAACAAGAGCTTAAAAACATCTGCTGCAATGCCTCTAGGAAGGGTGATGGCCCCAGCTCCAGGACAAAAAAAGAGAATCCTGGAACCTGATGAACCTGCCCTTGATAGAGTCACAAGGCAGAAAGCAATGATGGCGACTGCGACGGACCATCAGGAAAGTATGCTGCGCATGGACTCTCAGACCTCGGTGCAAACGGGTGATGAGTTGCCGCCCATGGATGAAGGAACCACTCTCAGCATGGATGGAAGTGGCACTGTCTACCTACATGAAGCAGGAACCATCTGCATTGATGAAGCAGGCACTGTCCACACAGACCTCAGCCCTGTTGCACCTTCTATTGACAGGAACGCTGTCATCAATGAAGAAGAACATCAGCTTGTGCTTCAATCAGGCAAGTTGACCTTCTACATGCTATCTTTTACTAGTGCATTTTCCAAATCGAATGATCATGTATGCTTTTGTCGATTCCTGCATTTGTCGATTTCTATTCTAATTTATGAGTTCAGATTCATTTTCAGATGCAATGAATCCCAAGACTAGACTTAGAAATGGCAAAGGGCTAGAGAGGATCACCAAGTCGCTTGGTAGCAAGGTGCCTATCCAAATTGCCGAAGGGATGATTCGTCCAGAGAAGCCTCTGCAGGCAGCAAAGCTTGCTTTTGAGTGTGGACTCATTGCAAAAAGCCATCTTCCGGTTCTTCCTCACTTCAAGCTATACAAAAAATGCTAGTCTATTGGAGAACTACATTGGGAAAGTTGCTGTAAGCTACTTGTTTCATAGTTAATGTGCTATCTATTTTCTGTTACACCTATGCATGATCACTAATATTGTTCCTACCTTGTTTGCTATCTTGGTAGGCAAATTTTGAGATGAACACGGACTCGGAGACCATCAAGACCTCGTGCAAAGATATTCTACAGAAATATTCAAAGAACAGACGCCATCAGATCAAGAAGAAGTATTTTGATACCGTAGCCGCAAATAAAGTCAGCATTAAGTCTCCGGTGCCTGATCTAACGGATGGTGAATGGCAAGCTCTGGTGGAGATGTGGTCTACCCCAAGACACAAGGTTTGTCTCAGCTTTGTTTGATGCTTTATGTTCTGCACATGATATGCTAGTGCTAGATCATGATGACAGTGTGCTTTTTTGTAGGAAACCTGTGTGTCGAACAAGATGAATCGAGAAAAAGTCGTGTACAATCACAGAACTGGTTCCAGGCACTACAAAGCACACATTTTTGCCACTGTGAGAACTCTTCTCTAGAGACCTTACCGTTTGATCCTCATTGAATAACATTTCTGATTCTTGCTGAATAACATTTTGATTTTTGTTGAAAAACATTTCAGAAAGAAGAGCGTAAGGGTGAGGAGCTGTCTGCGATTGACTTGTTTAAGGCCACCCACGACAGCAAGAAGCACGGGTTTTTGGAGCTAGTCAAGACTGTTATAGTAAGTCACTCCATGCTTTGCCCTGTTTGATTCACATCCATCTTTGATGCTTTGATGTTGTTTGATTCGGAGCCAGTCAAGAACACACGCTATGTCCCATGCTTTGATGTTGTTTGATACTTCAACAAATATATCAGAACTTGTTGTAGCTATTTGATGCATTTTTTATGATATGATGAAATTTGATCTGAATGTTAGTTTGATGATCGGCTCACTCGGGAAGCCATCTTATATAGAACCACCATTCTAGGCTTAATGAAGTGATCATATTGTTCCAATTGCATGTCTCCAAGTCACTAGTCATCATCTTCTTGTATCGATTTTGTGTGCTGGTTTGGTTAATTCAAATAATCCATTTGTGTGCTGGTTTGGTTTCTCCTGTTTGGTTAGGTTTGCAAAATGTGAAATAGATCTCCCACTAATGCCTATCATTTTCCTCCATATGCTAGCTTGAGATGGAAAAAATGAAGGACGCGCCGGTACCAGAAGGTGAAGAGCCAAAATCTGCTGTTGAAATTGTCGAACAAGTCCTCAAGACCGAAGTCAAGCAAAGCACATTCCTCAGGAATGTTGGGCTCCAGTCATCTAGGAACAACTCCGGCAAAGCAACAACTGAAGTTGCTGCTCATGTTCGTGACCTTGAGCAGAAGCTGGAGAGGTCTGAGCTTCAAGCTGAAGTGATGCAAGAAGAATTGGCGGCAATGAAGATGAAGGCGAAAGAATCTGAAGCTGCACGCGACAAGGAACTTGAGCTGCTGCGCAAGAAGTCTCAAGAGCAGGAAGAGCAGTTAGCCCACTTGATGGCTCTCTTTCGAGCTAAGGTAGTTTGATGGTTGTGCTGTGAACCTCTTTGTCTTTGAGCTGGGAGCTGAGCTGAGAGTTGTCGCATTTTGTTGAGAGTTGTTGCATTTTGTTGAGAGCTAAGGTAGTCTCAAGGGCATTTTGAACCTGTGAACCTGGGAGCTGAGCTGAGAGCTGTTGCATTTTGTTGCATTTTGCATTTTGTTGCATCTTTCTGTGAAGTTATGTGATCACTTGTGAACCTGGGTCTTTCTGTGAAGTTATGTGATCTTGTGAACCTGGACCACTTGTGGATCATTTTGTTTATTTTCTGTGAAGTTATGTGGATCACTAGTGCACCTGGGCTTGTGGATCACTTGTGGATCACTTGTGCACCTGGGCCTTTCTGTCTATAGTTATGCAAAATGAGAACCTGGGCTCTAAAAAGGCCAAGGCCCAAACAAGAATTAGACCAAAAAGGCTTGGGCCTAAAAAAAAGAAATGACTGTAAGAAAAAAATTATAAAAAGGCTGCATAACAGAAAATAAAAAGGCCAAGGCCCTAATTTGAACTAGACTAAAAACGCTGTGGCCCAAAACAATAGTGGAATATAAAAAAAATTCATCAGAAAAAGGCTCCATTCCCAGAAATTAAAAGGCCAAATTATTGGGCCAGGCCCATGCAGATAAGTAAAATAAAGAGAAAAAAATTAAAATTAAATGGGCTGAATTATTGGGCTTGGCCCATCAAGACGGCTGAAATGGACCGGGCTGATTCTATTTTACGACCTTTTCATTTGGTCGTAAGTCTGCCACGTCAGCTTGCCACGGTGGATCTGACGTGGTGTGGTCAGATTGCTAGTGACCAAAATAGTTGGTCGTTAAATCTACAACCTTTTTTTTGGTCGTAAACGTTTGCGACCATTCCAGAAGAAAGGTCGCTATAGTCAGTTTATGACGGCCAGCTTTTGACCTTATGTTTTTGGTCACAAAAAGGTCACAAATGGAAATTTGTGACCATTCAGTGACCAATAGTGGTGGTCAGAAGTTGACATATTTCTTGTAGTGCGGTCTCGGGGTATCACATGGAGCCTCATGATGCCGGCCGCGTTCCTGAAATCCCAGGCCGGCATCCCCTTGTTGTGTAGTGGGGCAATCCGGCAGCGGATAAAATCAGCCCCGATCATTTCAAGGGTGAGCCCGGTCGTGGCAATGCGATGGATCCTGGTAGTGGCGGTCGTGAGCTTCCGGTCGTTGGTGTCGAGATCAACCCAGTCCTTGCAACGGACCGACGGCTTTGAGCGGACCTGGTAGAACTCCGGCGGGACCGTATCCTCGATCTAGCACCAACGACTTTGCCACTCCTCCTATCTCTCCTTCATGGCGTCCTCCGTGTACATGCCCTTGGTCTGCTGCCTCGGAATCCAGGCAATGCAGCCCGAAATGGCACCCCCTGGCTCGATGCGAGGAGTAATGTAGTGGCGAAACATCTCCGTGCTGGGGAGCCCTCCGGCAAAGCCCTCGCAGAGATGGGCAAAGTAGGCCATGCACGCCACGACATTCAGCGTAAGGTCCAGAAGGCGAAATCCGTAGGTGTACATGACGTCGCTAAAGAAATCCGCGAAAGGGGGGCAGAGCCCATAGGATAAGTAATCGACGAAGACACGGTACCGATTTGGGCTGCCCTTGGCGAAGCAGGAGGCAGGAGCGAGGCGTGTGGCGGGATGCCCCATCGTCTTCCTCCTCCACAGGCACATGAACTTGTCCCTGAGGGTGAGCGCGTCGACCGTCAGCTCGAATAGTGCGAACTACGTTCGCAGCTCCACCAACGCGCTCTCCGTCGACTGCTTCCCCCCGGCGTCCTTCGCCATTCCCTTGCCCTTGCCTACCTTGGGTGCCATGACAGCTGAGAAAGGGTAGTGGATTAAGGGCAATGAAGGCGCGGCGGCGGCAAGCAGAGGCAAGACCTCCAGTTTGCGCTTGGGGAAGAAGAGGAGAACGGCGGTTCCGATATTGGAAAAGACGCGGAGGGTAAATGAGCGGCACCCCTATGGTTTCCTCTCTTATGGGGAAGGAGCATGCCGCCTATTTACCATTCACCGTGACGTGATGCAAGCACGTTGCAACCGCTCCACGCACGACCCGCACGTCACGCACCCAATGTGAGTTGTGCGGAACCGCAAATAGCGAAGGAATCGTCGCAGTAAAGGCCCTACCATGCATTCCCGCACACCGTTTTGGGCCTGGCCCAACAACGCTCCGCGCTTATGTGTGGCCTAGTCCCGGGGGCTCCTGTCGGTGTACAAAGGTAGGGGCCCTTTTGCACCCCTTTACTTGTGCACGGGCATTTGTAGCCACGCCTACGGCCATGCTTGGTGGAGCGGAAGAAGGTGAAGAACGAGACAACATATGCAACACTCAAGCCAGAGGCCTGAAGAATAGAGAGACAAGGTGGACTCCTCCCCCGGCGACGCCCTTGTCGGGGCGGCCTACATGGCCGCCGGCAAGAGTCTTGCCAGGGCAACTTTCCCAACACCACCAAGGCCTCCACCCTTAGGTCTGAGAGCTCTGACACCATTGACAACGTCAATACCAAGATTCAGGGGCGCGTGTGTGGTGGCATGTAGAAATTTGTGGGACCAAGGGCCAGCAGGCCTAGACAAGAGACCAGAAGACGAAGATCCCCGGCAAGAGCCTTGCCGGGGACGACTGAAGTCCACTGGCAAGAGCCTTGGTGGGGACGACTGAAGACCCCCGGCAAAAGATCCTTGCTGAGGACAGCCGCAAGACCACGGCAAGGCCCCTTGCTCGGGACGTCTGCTCTTGGAGATATTGACCACGGGTGTCCTCATCGACCACCCAAGGTATTTCAAGACAATTGGGGGCTGCCTGTTATCTCCCAGCCGTCTGCTCATCGGGCCGCCTCCTGGGATAGTTTACCCCAGGAGCCGGCTGCCAGCAGGCGGCAGGGGCCCAAACAGGCGGCAACCCCATAGCCAGCAGCTAGCAGACGGTCCTACGCCTCTCCCTCGGGATGCGTGCTGGGGGATCACTACACAACTGAGGCATGGCTACAGTTGAGCATTTCCTTATAGAATCTATAAGGGCGTGGCTACAGTGAATGTGTATCCTATGGGCGCCTCTTAAGCGGCGTATCACTGTAGCCATGCTGCCAGTGACCAAGCTTCGGTCAGAGGAAGCCATGATCCCACCACCCACAGATGGCGGGGCTCGCAGGCGGCTGGCCCCACTGGCCAGTGGGTAAGTCAGAAATTAGCAGCCCCTGGCAGGCGGCCGGGAGAGGCGGCCCGCCCTGTAGCAGGCTGCCCGCCTGGTAGCAGGCGGCTCACCATACCCTAGGAGTCTGAACCTCATCAAGACAAGACAGGACGTGATAGCAGTGTACGGTAGGAGACAGCGGCACTGTAGCCACTTCCCACCTGACGATGCTGCCGTCAGCAGAAGCATGCCTACAGTAAAAGGCAATCACATGGGCCCGCAGACGACGGGCCCCAGCAGACAGGAGGCAAGGCGGGCACCCGAAGACGCTGTCGTCTGGGGGCCATTTCGTCGAGATTACTATTGTACCCATGGGGGGTAGGCCTATATAAACCCCTGAGGGTCCTCCATGAGGGGGGGTTGGATAGTTGAACTCAAGGAAGAGAGACACGTAGAGAGAGATAGGAAGAAACCCTAGCGATCATCCCAATTCCCTAGAGCAAAGGTAGTGAGCTAGCCTTGCTCTTCTTCCTCCTCTAGACGACACGGCTCAAGGAGCAACCTTGTAGCTGCCCTAGTGACATTAATCATGACGCGGAGTCCCCGCAGAGCAGGACTAGGGGTGTTATCTCTACGGAGTGCCCCGAACCTGGGTAAGATTCATACGCGTCCTAAGTTCCGCCTTATCCCGCTTCTAGAGCCCGGCGGCGCTCTATTGTCCCCATGCATGATAAGCCACCCGTTGGGATATGTCGCACGAACACCCCGACATTTGGCGCCCACCGTGGGGCAAGTTGCACCGTCGTCCGGAGGCATGTTCTGGACGGGAACTTTGTTCCTTCCTGGCGAGCACAGCCAGCCTGGCACGCCTGCATGCCTGGACACCGGGATGCTTCGCGGCGCTGAGGCCGCATGTGCCGCGAGCGGACTCGCCGACCTTCTCATCGGCGTCCACATTCATGACGAGCCCTCTCTGGTGGCAGAGCCAGTTGCTCCAGAAAGCTGCCTCGTCGAGCTCCTCGACAAGCTGCAAATGGTCGACGAGCGCGCCTCTGACGTAGAGTCGGTGGGCTCTTCTGACCCACCGGTATACATGATCATCGACCTCGACGCGGAGCCCGTCGATTCCTTCCCCGAGCACATGGTGATTATTGACGACCCCCTCCGCACTCTAGCAGGCGGCAGCATTGTCAGCACCGTCACGGAGGTGCTCGCCACCGGCCACGACGAGCCGTCCGTCGGGTCGGGTCAAGACCTGCTCCAGGCCGCCCTGCAGAACCTCGCCGCACCCGTTGCGGCGGGGGCAGATGGCTTAGCACTGGAGGTACTCCGCGTTTCGCTCCTCGACAGCGCCAACAAGCTGGCCGCTTCCCGACGCCTTACTGAAGCCTACCGCCGCGAGATGGACTGTGCCATAGGCGGCACGCCGGTTACTGGCGAGCCTAGCTGGGCTGGTGCAGTTCGCGATCACGGCGGGGTGCTAGCAGACATGCTGGGGGCCCCACGGCCTGTGTACCTCACTCCGTCGGAGAACCTAAGGGCTGCCCAGGCGGCAGTCGACGAGCTGGGCCACTTGGAGGCAGACGAGCTTCGCTGCATGACTCAGCGCACCCGCCAGCTCCTCGACGCGGCTGCTGCGCAGCAGGAGGCCCATCGCCGGGCATCAGAGGTTGGCGTGCAGGCAGATAACCGCCCCCTTCGGCGTGAACAAGTAGCCACGTCCTGCTCTCCAACAGTCGGCTCCCCCAATCATGACTCAGAGCCGGCTGCTAGCCACAGCTGACATACTCGCATCACCATCGAGCGCGACGAAGACGGCCGCCAAAGGGCCGTTGAGCGGCGAGAGGAACGCCCGCCTCCTCCTCGACGGGAGAGGCGTGTGTCTCCTCAGCTTATTGACCACCCCTCTCTAGCAGGTCGCTTGGGCCGCCGCGAGGGAGTCGGGGATAACGACGCCCGCCACCGCCTTGACCGACTGGCTCGATCCCAGGCGGTCGAAGAAGAAGATGACCTCGGCCCAGCTTGCTTCGGCCCCCGCATCCATAACGAGCCTTTCCCGAAGGGCTTCTCACTCCCCAGAGATACCCCCAAGTACAACGGATCAGTGAAGCCAGAGGAATGGCTGGTAGATTACTCCACAATTGTCAGCATAGCAACTGGCAACAGGGGTGTTGCGGTGAAGTACGTGCCACTCATGCTCCAAGGCACGGCCCGGACGAGGCTGAACATCCTCAAACCCAACAGTATCAATGGCTGGTTGGAATTCACCGATGCCTTCACTCGCAACTTCACTAGCACCTACAAGCATCCTCCTAAGCCGTGCAAGCTCTCCTTATGCGTTCAAGGCCCAGATGAGTCAGCCTGTGATTACCTGACGCGTTGGGCAGAGATGCGCAACTCTTGCGAGGGAGTGCACGAGGTACAAGCCATCGAGTATTTCATGGCCGGGTGCAAGGCACCCTGCTCAAGCACAAACTCCTCTGCGACGAGCCCGCCACGCTGGATGAGCTGCTGAGCATAGCAGAAAAATATGCCACTGCCAAGTCTTCCATGAAGACCGAGCTGCAAGTGGATGCTTCCGGAAAAATGACTCCCCCAGCTCCCAAAACGCTGGCTGGAGAGTCCTGCCGACGCCAGCAACCGAACGATCACAAGCGCAAGACCCACGCGCCAGCTACCAACAGCCGGCTGGTGGCAACAGTTGACGGCCAGCAGCCAGAAGCACAAGCGAGACCCAAGCGCTAGAAGGGCGGCAAGCCAGCCTGGCAGCCGGCTTTCTCCTTCGATTAAGCTTTGGATGCCCCCTGCAAGTTCCACAGCGGCGCGAAGCCTTCCAATCACACCACGCGAAAGTGTCATTGGCTCACACGGATTGCCAGAGGGGAAGCTCTACCACCGCCGCCTGCTGGGCAAGCGGCCCCGCTGCCCAATCCACCGGCCGCTCGTCCGGGTGGCCAGGTCTAGGACGTGTTCCCAGAAGAAAACGGAGCCTATGTCGTCTTCACAAGCCAAGCGGATGATAAGCACAACCAGCACCAGCAGCGCAGAGAAGTCAACATAGTTGCCATTGAAGCCCCAGAATTCATGCGCTGGTCTGAAAGGCCCGTCAGCTGGAGCCGTGAAGATCACCCGGCTGTCATGCCTTCACCAGGGGCCTATGCCTTGGTTCTGGATGCAACTCTCTCCACCGACAGGCGGGCATGTCGTTTCTCCCGAGTGTTGGTAGACGGCGGCAGCAGCATCAACATCATGTACCGTGATACCATGGAGAAGTTGGGCATCAAAGAAAAACAGCTTCAGCCTACCAGGACTGTGTTCCACGGCATTGTGCCAGGCCTCTCTTGCTCACCAATCGGCAAGGCCAAGATTGATGTCATGTTTGGTGACAAGAAGCATTTCCGGAGGGAGCCAGTCTGGTTTGAAGTGGTGAACCTGGAAAGTCCCTATCACGTGATTTTGGGCCGGCCAGCTCTTTCAAAGTTCATGGCAGTACCCCATTACGCCTACCTCAAGATGAAGATGCCGGGTACCAAGGGAATAATCACCATATCCGAGGACTATGAGAAGTTCATCGCATGTGCGACTTCCAGTAGCCGTCTAGCCGAATCCCTCATCATAGCTGAAGAAAAGTGCCACCTGGAGCGGCTCGTGGCAATGGCTGGCGAGCAGCCAGCCATACTAGCCGACCCCAGGGAGGCGGAGCCGCAAGGCTTGTTCCAGCCTGCCAAGGAGACAAAGAAGATTGCCTTGGACCCATCTCACCCAGAGCGATTTGCTGTCATAGGATCAAACCTAGACATCAAATAGGAAAGCGAGCTCGTCGATTTCCTCCGTGAGAATCGGGACATCTTTGCATGGTCCCCCAAAGACATGTCGGGTGTCCCGACGGATTTCGCCGAGCACAAGCTACATGTGAGAGAGGATGCAAAGCCTGTCAGACAGCCGCTGCGCCGCCTGTCAGAAGAGAAAAGAAGAGTTGTTGGGGAAGAGGTCGCCCGCCTGCTAGCAGCCGTCTTCATTATGGAAGTTTTCTATCCAGAATGGCTCTCAAACCCAGTCCTAGTGCTTAAGAAGAACAACAAGTGGCACATGTGCATTGATTGCACCAGCCTTAACAAAGCTTGCCCTAAAGATCCTTTTGCTCTGCCGTGGATAGATCAAGTGATTGACTCCACAGCCGGATGCAAGCTGCTGTCATTCCTTGATGCTTATTCCGGGTACCACCAAATCAAACTCGATCCAGCCGATCATCTGAAGACCACCTTCCTCACGCCATTTGGGGCCTTCTGCTACCTGACAATGACGTTAGGCTTGAGAAATGCCAGCGCCACCTTTCAGCGTTGCATGCAGAAGTGTCTCCTTAAGCAACTTGGCAGAAATGCCCACGTTTACGTGGATGATATCATGGTAAAGACGGAGAAGAGGGGAACTCTTTTGGAGGATCTCCAAGAGACATTTTAAAACCTGCACCGCTTTCAGATCAAGCTAAACCCGAAGAAATGCGTCTTCGGGGTACCTGCAGGCCAGCTCCATTGCTTCCTGGTATCTGAACGCGGCATCGAGTGCAACCCTGCAAAGATCAAGGCCATTGAGAGAATGGAGCGGCCAACTCGTGTACGGGATGTCCAGAAGTTCACAGGGTGCCTAGCATCCCTCAGCCGTTTCATCAGCCGGCTGGGTGAGAAGGCACTCCCACTGTACCAACTGATGAAGAAAACCACCTGCTTCGAGTGGAACGACAAGGCAGATGAAGCCTTCCAGCAGCTCAAGAAATTATTGTCCACCCCGCTTGTCCTGGCGGCACCAACAAACAAGGAACCCATGTTCCTTTACATAGACGCCACTAGTCGGGTGGTCAGCACAGTCATTGTGGTCGAGTGCCTAGAAGACGGCAGAGCCTTGCCCGTCCAAAGGCCAGTCTACTATTTGAGCGAGGTGCTGTCAGTCTCCAAGTAGAACTACCCCCATTACCAGAAGATGTGCTATGGCGTGTACTTCACCGCCAAGAAACTCAAGCAGTACTTCGAAGAGCACCCGATCACTGTTGTTTGCACGGCTCTGCTTGCTGAGATTATGGGCAACAGAGATGCTTCAGGAAGAGTGCCAAGTGGGCCATTGAGCTGGCCCCCTTCACCATCTTCTACCATCCCCGCACCACCATCAAATCGCAAGCATTGGCCGGCTTCCTCGTCGACTGGGCCGAGACCGAGTACCTGCCGCCTGCTCCAGACTCAACCCATTGGTGGATGCACTTTGACGGATCAAAGATGCGCACTGGCTTGGGAGCCGGCGTCGTCCTCACCTCTCCCAAGGGCGACAAGCTCAAATACACCCTGCAAATCAACTTTGCCGCCTCCAACAATGTGGCCGAGTATGAGGTGCTCATTCACGGGCTCCGGATGGCCAAAGAGATTGGCATCCGCCGAGTGCTGTGCTATGGTGACTCAGACTTGGTTGTCCAGCAGTCATCTGGGGACTTGGACGCCAAGGACGCGAATATGGCGAGCTATCGTTTCCTTGTAAAGCAAATTAGTGGGCATTTTGACAGCTGCGAGTTCCTCCACGTGCCGCGGGCTGACAACATGCAAGTCGACTCCTTGGTACGAATCGGCTCCACCCGCCAAGCAATACCAGCCGGCGTGTCCCTCCAATGCTTGCGCAAGCCGTCTATCAAGCCTTCACGGGAATCGGACTCAATCTTCATACCATCCGATCCTAGAGCAGACGGCCCGACAACTTCAGCAGCTGGCCCGGGGACGGCTCTAGCAGGCGGCCTAGATACTCCAACTCCAGCAGATGGCCCGGCAGCCGCTGCGCTAGTTCCTGGCCCGGGGACTGCTCCAACAGGCGACCAAGAGTCGCCAGCTCCAGCAGATGGCTCGAGGACTACTGCAGCCGGCCCGGGGACGAGCACAACAGGCAGCTCACGCCATCCCTCCGCCTCCCAGCCGAACCGCCCTGGTCTTTTTGGCAGAAACAATAGGAGTCTCAGCACCGTCTTGGGCACAGCCGATCCTCAGCTTTCTGCTCAGAAGAGAGCTGCGAGCAGACGAAACTTTGGCACGGCAAGTTCAACGCCGAGCTTCAGCATACACAATAGTCAACAAAGAGCTTGTCAGAAGAAGTGCAACATGCGTCTTCCAGCGCTGTGTGGAAGCGTTAAAGGGTCTGGCTATTCTGAAGGACATCCATCAAGGGGAATGTGTCCACCACGCGGCCTCAAGATCTCTCCTTGCCAAAGCCTTTCGCCACGGTTTCTTTTGGTCGACTGCTTTGGACGACGCCAAAGACTTGGTAAAGAAGTGCAACGGCTGCCAGCGCTTTAGTTCCAAGCAACATTTGCCGGCTTCTGCAGTCAAGACCATTCCGATCACTTGGCCATTTGCCGTCTGGGGGCTGGATATGGTGGGCCCCTTCAAGACAGCCCGAGGCGGCTTGACGCATTTACTCGTGGCATTGGACAAATTCACCAAGAGGATCGAAGCGAAGCCAATAAAGAAACTCAACGGCCCAACTGATGTGACCTTCATCGCAGACATCACAGTCCGGTATGGTATACCGCACAGCATCATCATCGACAATGGCACAAATTTTGCCAAAGGCGCATTGGCCCGTTTCTATGCAACACAGGGCATCCGACTGGATTTAGCGTCCGTTGCCCACCCACAGTCCAACGGCCAAGTTGAGCGCGCTAACGGCCTTATCCTGTCCGGCATCAAGCCCCGGCTGGTCGAACCCTTGGAATGATCAGCCGGCTGTTGGATCGAAGAGGTGCCATCTGTCCTCTGGAGCCTCAGGACAACTCCAAACAAGTCAACCGGCTTCACTCCTTTCTTCCTCGTTTATGGGGCCGAGGCCGTCATCCCAACAGATGTTGAGTTTGACTCACCTATCGTCACCATGTACACAGAAGCCGAAGCCAAAGAAGCACGAGAAGACGGCGTGGACCTGATGGAGGAGGCCCGACTGGTAGCACTCACCCGGTCCACCATCTATCAGCAGGGTCTCCGCCGCTATCACAGCCGGCGAGCCAAGCCACGCTCCTTCCGCAAGGGGGACCTTGTGCTCCGGCTGATCCAGCGAATAGCCGGCCAGCACAAGCTCTCGGCTCCTTGAGAAGGACCGTATCATCAGCAAGGTAGTAGGCAACGATGCCTCCTCATCGATGCCCAGAAGCCAAGAGCACGCAAGAGGGACGACTCGGGCAAGGATTCGGAGCGCCCGTAGAACGCAAACCTACTTCGTCGCTTTTATAGCTAAAAGACAGTATGTGTCGCGCTATCTACTTTATTTTGAGAACCAATGGGACCCCCGAGGAGTTCTCGGGGACTGCCCAACCTTTTATCTATATGATAAGAATTATGCATGTGAATGAGTGTTGTTCATTCATTTGTCCGGCACCGGAGCCTAGCAGACGGCCCGGGGACTAGCCGCCTAGCTCTATGTTTAAAACTTTTCCTTAAACAGTCGGACAAGTAATGTGATGGTATACAAGGCCTCTCCCGCCTTTAGTCAGAGACTCACAGAATGCGGCTGTCCGACTGGCGGGAGTTAAAGGCAAGAAGCGGTGCCCACATGAAAAATGGCTAAGGAAAATAAACATAGGGCAAGACCGCCCTTCATGCAAACTAGCCGGCTGTTGTGCGGTCAGACAGCCGGTTTCTGGCTTAGCTACACTGCCTTCCAGAGGGCGGGATACTTGCCTACCCGGAAAACAGCTAAGCACTTGACCCAGCTGCAGAACCACAAAGTGGCTGTCTGGCTGGCAAGACGACGGTTAAAGGAGACAGCAAAAGAAAATCGCCTTAAGGAGCAAAGGACAGTGCTAATCCCAGAACCCGGCAAATTGCATAAACACATGCAGCATTAAGAGAATATCTACAGCAAAAAGGCCTCAAGGGCCGCCTTCCAGCAGTAGCTTACTCATACACCCAGTGGGTGGAATTGTTCGGACTAATCCTACCAAGTCTTAAGAGAAAACAGGAATTAAAAGATACAAGAATGATGCCTAAGGCGCAGTAGGCGAAGCGGGTGGCACGACGGAGCCGGTTGCTGAGGGAGCCGCCTGACGGGTCTCGTCCTGGCTGCCTCCTGCAGCAGGCGGCGCCGCCCCGCCGAGTCCACTTGTTGAGGTTTGGTCAGGCTGATGACCAGCAGATGGATCTGCCTCCTGGGTGCTGGCCTCCTCGTCGCTGTCTCCCTCATCCTCGCCTTCATCACTGGAGGCAATCTCTTCGTCCAGCTCGTTCGACGCCGCCAAGTCCAGCCCGAAGTTGCTAGGTGGCACCACATGACCATTCTCATTCATCTCTGAGACGAAAATGGCAGTGTCGGCATACTCAGCAAGGGAAGTGGCGCGTCTGGCGAGATCTCCTTGCACCGCGGCCAGCTCAGGCTCAGCCTCCACGCGGAAGGTCTTCAACTGGGCAAGATTCAGGTCTGGGTACCAGCCCTTGGCAAATTCCAGGGCAGTCCGTGCACCAGCCCTCGCTGCGGCGCCCTTCCAGGCCTCGAAGCGGTGGCGGGCCACTTCCATCCAGTTGGCAGTCTGGCTGGGAGTGTGGAGCACTGGAACGCCTGGCTAGAGGGCGGCCAGCACTTGGGCACCGGCACGTTGCAGGCGGCGAAGCAGGTGGTGGGCTGACTGGAGGCGCGCCTTGACATCAAGAAGCTGTTCGGCGGGAGTCCTGGGCACGTTGGGTGCATTCACCCGGCCAGCCTTGCGCCTCTCGTTGCGCTGGGCCTCGATGGGCTGGCTGGCGGCCACAGAGTGGCACGGAAAGAATTCTGCAATAACTAGATAAAGAGTCAGAAGAAAGAGAGCTAGCTGCACCAGACGGCAAACACAAGAAAGAGGGGCAGGCATCTTACCGTCGACCATGTCTGGAATGGCCCCATAGCCGTCTAGCAGAGCCACCTCCTTCTCGGCCCAGTTCGAGCGCTTGGTCTCGAACTCTGCCCGAAGGAGCATCTCGGCGTCCGACAACTTCCCGAGCTCCGCCTTGTGCGTCGCCGCTTGGTCTGCCAGCTCCTTGACCAGGCGATCACGATCCTGGGCGGCGAGATCGCGCTCCCGCTCCTTGGCGGCGATTTCTGACTGGACCTCGCCCACTTGGTTGCGGAGGTTGGTCGCGACCGCTGGCTAGAGAAGAAGAAGAACATCTACATCAGCAAAAAGACAACCTTGGAGTTCCAAGCCGCCTGCTCAGCAGCCGGCTCGGAACTCGGGGACTACACGAGAGAAACACTCACCCTGGCTGTCTGCCAGAGCAGTCCGCAGTTGCACCAGCTCCTGACGCTGGGCGTTGCAGGAGGCGACCCGGAGGTTGTGGTAATCCTACAGCAAGACACAAGTTAGCCTGCAAAGTACACCTTGGAGTTCCAAGCCGCCTGCTCAGCAGCCGGCTCGGAACTCGGGGACTACACCCAGTGGGTGCGCTGACACGCCCCCACGGAAGAAATTGAAGGAATAAAAGCAAAAAACATGGAGTCAACGTACCCGAACAGAAGATCGCGTAGCCACGAACTCTCGCATCATCGTCTGCACGACCTCGCTCAAAGAGTTAAAGCGGTCGAGGACGTCTCGTGACGCGACAATTAGCGCACCGCCGCCTACGGTCGTCCAGCCTGGTGGCGCCGCGTTGGTAGCATCGCTCTCCAGCGTGGACGAGCTGGCGCCGCTGGCTTCTACCGGCCGCGGCGTGGAGACCGCCCTCGCAAGGCGCGCGCGGGCAGGAACTTGGGGGGCCGGCTACGGGCCTGTCACGAGCACGCCCTCAGCCGGCTACACCTCCGCTCCTGCAGGCCAGCTGCCCTACGTCCCGACGGGCGGCGCGGGGGGAGTCACTTCTGTCTCCCCGGCGACGCGGCCGTCCCCCTCGTTGTTTAGAGCCGGCTGCTCGTCAGCAGTTGGCACTTGGACAGACGGCTCTAGAGAGCCTGTCTCCTGGGGGATGGTGCGGTCCGCCGGCTGCAGGAAACCTGCTTCCTGCTCCTGGGCTCGGGCAGCAGCGTCCTCCTGTGCCTTAGTAGCTGCCTCGGCCTCCGCCCTGGCAGCAGCATCAGCTACCGCCCGCTCACGGTCCGCGGCCTCCTGCTCCTCGCGCGCCTCACGGGCGTTCCTCTCCGTCGCCTCCCAGGGAGCGGCGGCGGGATCCACGCGGCGGGGCGCAGGGGGACATCCGTGCTCCCAACAATGGACACCACTAGCGCCCGCGAGAGAGAGCGCGACGCGCTGCGTGGGCATCCCAAGGAAGACAGCTAGTCAGCCAAGTTGGGGGCGACGGAATGAGATAAACATCAAAGAAAAGAAAGAAACACAGTACTTACCCAGATACGCCCGGCCTAGGCTTGGGAAGCTTAGGAAGGACCGCTTTGGTGGCCGCTTCCCGGCGCTTGGTGGCAGCGGCCGACAGCCGGAGCCTCTTGGGCTGGGTGCTAGACGGCCCCGCAGAGGACCAACGCTTCACGCCGCCGGCTGCGGTTGACGGCCCCGCCTGCTGGTTGCCACGCCCAGGCGGATCCACCTCCCAGAAGCATATTGGCGCTTCCTCCTCGTCGTCGTCATCGCCCGGCCAGCTCTCGACGCCGCCTTCTGGCAGGCCGCCGGCTGGCTGGCCCCCGCCGCTTGTTACCTCTTCCTCCTCCATGGCGGCGGCCCCAAGATCAGGGTCGCTCGTGTCGCTCTATGAGCGGTCTGGTTCCAGATGCCGGCCCGGCTGGTCAGAGCCCGGCGCCGGCTGGCCGGGGAAGATCTGCAGATGGCACAAGGATCAGACGGCTCAGACAGGCGGAGAGAGAAGAAAGGAGAACAAAGAAAAAAGAAAGCTCACCGCAGGCGGCTGATTGCTGTGGCTGTACGACGGCTTGCCAAAGGCCCAGCCGGAGTCGGAGAGCTTGCAGTTGGATACATAGTTCACCAAGTATGCCACCTCCTTGTATGGCATTAGCTTGGTGCATGTCTGACTCGGGTCCCGGTGCCCGCTCATATCGCAGATTAAGTGCGGGCTGGCCTGCAGCGGTAGCATCCGGCGCTCCGCAAACATGAGCAGGAGGTCCGCAAACACCAGGCCTTCATTGTCCCTCAGCTCCCAGAGATGCCGCACCACAATGGAAGGACCTTCTATGAGGGTGGTGGGCCGGATCTTCTAGGAGGCACGAGGCTCGGCAGGTGGGCCGGGTGCCTAGTCCGACAGGCCGATGAAATCGTCAGTGGAATCGACGTTGGAGACGTAGAAGTACGTCTTCTGCCACAACTTCACCGACGCCACGAGCTGAGGCGCCGGGAAGTAGTTCTTGGCCCCGCTGCGCTTCACCGCAATGCATCCCCCGCACTGGGCGGCCACGCTCTGGACCGCGGTACCGAGCTTCATGTAGAAAAGCTCGGTCCACAACTCATTCGTGGGAAGAATGCCGAGGTATGCCTCGCACATGATGACAAAGGAGGACAGTGTCACCATCGTGTTCGGCGTGAGGTGGTGGGGTTGGATGTTGAAGAACTCCAGAAAAGATCGAAAGAAACTGCTGGCGGGGAGGCCGAAGCCACACGAGAAGTGCGAGCGGAAGATGACCCACTCGCCAAACTGCGGCGCCGGCCTGATCTCCGTCGCCGGCGCCAGGCGCACAGCAACCTTGTCGGTAGGGGCAGCTTCCGCGCACGGCGGAGGTAGTGGATGTGCTCTTCGATGATGTCGCTGCCATCCCATTCGCCGTGATGGCGGACCGGCGCTGCGTGGCCATGGCTCGAGGTGGCGCCTCGCTGCGGCGAAGCGCTACGTATGGAGGTGGCGAGAAGTGCGGATGGGAGCAAGGAAGAAGAAGAGGAATGGAGAGGGGCAGGCGCGAGAACGGTGCTAACCCCCTCCCCCGGCTTACTTATAGGCTCGGGGCGGCGACGCCGAGGGGGCGGGTGTGGGATTAACTGCTCCACGCCCCGCACGATCCCCACCTTTTGCGTGCCTAATCCACGCGCATTAACTGCGCGTGGGGAGGGCAATCGATTGCCCCTTCCACAATGGATCCGCGCGCGGACCGAGGCCCTGTAGTGGCGGCCCCCAGCCCACTTCTACGTCTCGTCACGCGCGTAGCTAGCAGGCTGACGGGACGGGGCGGCGACGCGTGGAGAGCCGCCAACGATCGGCAGACCTGCGCAGCTGCCTGCTGATCAGATGGTACCTTCTCCTCGAAGATTTGAAAACGGAGGTCCAGCTGCCAGGGGCCGGCCCCTTTGTAGAGGTCCGGCTGCCAGCAGACGGCTCTTTTCAGAAGATGGATGAAGGACGCCAATCCTACTTGGGGAGGGAAGCTGCTGGAACCCCGCAGCCCCAAATCGCGAACTACAGAGTTCCACCAGCTTCGGGGACTACTATCGGAGATATTGACCACGGGTGTCCTCATCGACAACCCTAGGTATTTCAAGACAATTGGGGGCCGCCTGTTATTCCCCAGCCATCTGCTCATAGGGCCACCTCCTAGGACAGTTTACCCCAGGAGCCGGCTGCCAGCAGGCGGCAGGGGCCCAAATAGGTGGCAGCCCCATAGCCAGCAACTAGCAGACGGTCCTACGCCTCTCCCTCGGGATGCGTGCCGAGGGACCACTACACAGCTGAGGCATGGCTACCGTTGAGCATGTCCTTAGAGAATCGATAAGGGCGTGGCTACAGTGAATGTGTATCCTATGGGCGCCTCTTAAGCGGCGTATCACTGTAGCCATGCTGCCAGTGACCAAGCTTCGGTCAGAGGAAGCCACGATCCCACCACCCACAGATGGCGGGGCCAGCAAGCGGCTGGCCCCACTGGCCAGTGGGTAAGTCGGGAATAAGAAGCCCCTGGCAGGCGGCCGGGGGAGGCGGCCCGCCTGGTAGCAGGTGGCTCACCGTGCCCTAGGAGTCTGAACTTCATCAAGATGACAAGACAGGACGTGATCGCAGTGTACGGCAGGAGACGGCGGCACTGTAGCCACTTCCCACCTGACGATGCTGCCGTCAACAGAAGCACGCCTACAGTAAAAGGCAATCACATGGGCCCGCAGACGGCGCCCCAGCAGACAGGCGGCAAGGCCGGCACCCGAAGACGCCGATGTCTGGGGGCCATTCCGTCGAGATTACTATTGTACCCCTGGGGGTAGGCCTATATAAACCTCCCAGGGTCCTCCATGAGGGGGGGGGTTGGATAGTTGAACTCTAGAAGGAAGAAAGACACGTAGAGAGAGATAGGAAGAAACCCTAGTGTTCATCAGAATTCCCTAGAGCGAAGGTAGTGAGCTAGCCTTGCTCTTCTACCTCCTCTAGATGACACAGCTCAAGGAGCAACCTTGTAGCTTCCCTAGGGACATTAGTCATGACGCGGAGTCCCCGTAGAGCAGGACTAGGGGTGTTATCTCCACGGAGAGCCCCAAACCTGGGTAAGATTCGTAGGCGTCCTAAGTTCCGCCTTATCCCGCTTCCAGAGCCCGGCGGCGCTCTATTGTCCCCATGCATGGTAAGCCACCCGTTGGCATATGTCGCACCAACACCCCGACATCTGCCGAGCCACAGCCAGGACCGCGCTCGCCAAGGTTTCGCTGCTCCACGGCCACTCCTACGCGAAGACCAACTAGCCAACTGGACAAGTTCCTGCGTGGCAATATGCAGCCCCTAAGCCAACTAGCCAAGCACCTGCGTTGTGGCATGCATATCATCGTGAAGACCCTGCCACCACACCAGTGAAGCAGCCAATAGTCTGGGTGGTGTGATACGTCTCCAACGTATCTATAATTTTTATTGTTCCATGCTATTATTTATGATGTCTTGGATGTTTAATGGGATTTATCATTCACTTTTATATCATTTTTGGGACTAACCTACTAACCCAAAGGCCCAGTCTAGATTGCTGTTTTTTGCCTGTTTCAGGGTTTTGCAGAAAAAGAATATCAAACGGAGTCCAAACGGAATGAAACCTTCAAGAAAGATATTTTTGGAGAAAATCACGCCAGAGGAACTTGAGAACCACGTCAGGGGAGCCTCGAGTGGCCCTCGAGGGTGGGGGGCGCGCCCCATGCCTCGAGGCCCACTCGAGCGTCCCCCGGTGCCCTCCTTCTTCCTATATAAGTCCACGTACCCCAGAAACTCATTGAATATAGAGAAAACCCTAATTCCACCGCCGTAGCTTCTATTACCGTGGAGATCCCATCTTGGAGCCTGTTCCAGAGCTCCACCGGAGGGGGATCCATCAAGGAGGCCTTCATCATCATCATCATCATCGCCCTCACCATGAGTTCTGAGTAGTTTACCATAAGATCTTCGGGTCCATTGCTAGTATCTATATGGATTCTTCTCTCTCTCTCCGGATCTCAATTCAAAGTTCTCCTCGGTCTTCGAGGAGATCTATTCGATGTAATCTCTTTTTGCGGTGTGTTTGTCGAGATCCAATGAATTGTGAGATTATGATCACGGTTATCTATGAAAGATATTTGGTTCTTCTCTAAACTTTTTATGTTTGCTCATAATATCCTTGCAAGTCTCTTCGAATTATTGGTTTGGTTTGGCCTACTAGATCTATAGTTCTTGCAATGGGAGAAGTGCTTGGCTTTGGGTTCAATCTTGCGGTGTCCTTTCCTAGTGACAGTAGGGGCAGCAAGGCACGTATTGTATTGTTGCCATAGAGGATAAAAAGATGGGGTTTACATCATATTGCTTGAGTTTATCCCTCTACATCATGTCATTTTACTTAAAGCGTTACTCTGTTCTTATGAACTCAATACACTAGATGCATGCTGGATAGCGGTCGATGTGTGGAGTAATAGTAGTAGATGCAGGCAGGAGTCGGTCTACTTGTCTCGGACGTGATGCCTATATACAATGATCATGCCTAGATAGTCTCATAATTATTCGCTTTTCTATAAATTGCTCGACAGTAATTTGTTTACCCGCCGTAGAATATCGCTATCATGAGAGAAGCCACTGGAGAAAACTATGGCCCCCGGGTCTATTCCCAACATATCAATCTACATCTACTTTACTTTTACCGCTTTTATTTGTTGTTTTATTAAACCAAAAATACCAAAAAATATAAACTATCATATCTTTTAGATCTCACTCTCGTAAGTGACCGTAAAGGGATTGACAACCCCTTATCGCGTCGGCTGCGAAGTTCTTATTTGTTTGTGCAGGTGCGAGGGACTCGCGCATGGTCTCCTACTGGATTGATACCTTGGTTCTCAAAGACTGAGGGAAATACTTACGCTACTGTGCTGCATCTACCTTTCCTCTTTGAGGGAATACAAAGCAAGCTCAAGAGGTAGCAAGAAGAATTTCTGGCGCCGTTGCCAAGGAGGCTTACGCAAAAGTCATATACCAAGTACCTATCACAAACCCTTATCCTTCGCATTACATTTTTGCCTCTCATTTTCCTCTCCCCCACTTCACCCTTGCCGTTTTATTTGCCCTTCTTCCGCCATGTGTTTATCGTTCGCTCGATTCTTGTTTGCTTGTGTCGGGGTTTTGGGACGACATATGCCAACGGATGGCTTATCATGCATGGGGTCAAAAGAACGTCGCCGGGCTTGGGAAGCGGGATAAGGTGATACTTAGGATGCCTACGAATCTTACCCAGGTTCGGGGCTCTCCGAGGAGATAACACCCCTAGTCCTGCTCTGCGGGGACTCCGCGTCATCACTGATAGCACTAGAGTAGCTACAGGATTGCTCCTTGAGCTGTGATGTCTAAAGGAAGAAGATGAAGAAGGCTAGCTCACCTCCTATCCCTATCTAAGGTTTTATCTTGTGATCTTCTAATAGCCAACCTTCCAGCCCTCAACATGGAGGACCCTGGGGGGTTTATATAGGCCTACCCCCTAGGGGTACAATGGTAACCCCGACGGCGTGGCCCCCAGCCATCAGTGTCTTCTGGCGCCGGCCTTGCTGCCTGTCTGCCGGGGCCCGCCGCCCGCGGGCCCCTCGTGATTGTCTTTCACTGTGGGGGTGCTTCTGCTGACGACAGCCTGGTCAAGAAGGAGATGGCTACAGTGCCATCGCCCCTCGCCGTACGCTGCTGCCTCGCCCCGTCCCATCATCTTGATGAGCCTTGGACTTCTAGGGTGGGGTGTGCCGTCTGCTACCAGACGGCCGTTTCCCCTGGCCGCCTGCCAGAGGCGGTTTGTTCGTGAGCTTGCTCGCTGACCGATGGGGCCAGCCGCCTGCTGGCCCTGCCGTTCGCGGGTAGTGGGATCGTGGCCTCCTTTGACCGCTGCTTGGTCACGAGCTTTGTGGCTACAGCGACCCGCCGTTTAGGAGATATTCCCAAAGTACATGGTCACTGTAGCCACGTCCTTATAGATCTTCTAAAGACATGTTCTCCTGTAGCCATGCCCCCTCCACGCAGGGGCCCTCCTCAGCGTGTTCCCAGAGGGAGGAGTGCGGGGCCGCCTGCTGGCTGGTGGCGCTGGTGTTGCCGCCTGTTGGCTCCCTGCCGCCTGCTGGCAGCCGGCTCCTTGGGCAGGCTACCCTAGGAGGCGGCTCGAGGAGCACACGGCCACGGTAGACCAAGCGTTTGTTATTTGTCTTAAAATGCCAAGGGTAGGCGCGGAGGGTACCCATGGTCAATATCTCCGACAGTAGTCCCCGAAGCTGGTGGAACTCCGATGCGGGTGTTGGAGATGCTGAGGGGTTCCAGCAGCTTCTCCCCTCAGGCATGCTTATCGTCTGTCTCTTGTCTGCTAAAGGAGTCTGTCTGCCGACAGCCGGCTTTGTGCTGCAGGAGCTGGCCTCTGGCAACCGCACCGCCGTCTCGGAATCTTCGGTCGGGATGACGCCGCCTGGTCAGCGGGCAGTCGAACAGGCCCGCGGACCGTTGGCAGCGCCCACGCGTCACCACCCTATCGCATCGGCCTGCCAGCCCACGCGCGTGACAGGACGTAACAGTGGGCCGAGGCCCGCCACTAAGGGCCTCGGGCCCCGCGCGGATCCATAGTGGCAGGGGTAATCGATTACCCTCCCACACGCATTTAATGCGCGTGGATTAGGCGCGAGAAAATCGGGGGTCGTGCGGGACGTGGGGTGGTTAAGCCCACGCCCGCCCCTCGCCTTCGTCGCCTGGGCCTATATATAGGCCGGGGGAGAGGGTTGGCGCTGCTCTCGTGCTCACTCTCCCACGTCCTTAATCTTCTTCCTCGCTCCTCCTTGCCGCAGACACATCGAACCACCGCCTGAGCCATGGCCGGTCCAGCACCTTCCCGACGCCACAGCCAGTGGGACGGCAGCGACGTCTTGCAAGAACACATAGACGTCCTTCGCCGGTCGCGGAAGCTGCTGCCGGCCGACAAGGTCGCCGTGCGCCTGGCGCCGATGACAGAGATCAGGCTGGCCCCGCAACCAGGCAAGCAGGTTATCTTCCGCTCGCACTTTCAGTGCGGGTTCGGCCTGCCGGCAAGCGGCTTCTTCCGCTCCTTCCTCGACTTCTTCCACATCCAACCGCACCACCTCACACCAAACACGGTGACGACCATCTCTTCCTTCGTCGTCCTCTGCGAGGCTTTTCTTGGCATCCTCCTGTTGGAAATATGCCCTAGAGGCAATAATAAAAGAGTTATTATTATATTTCCTTGTTCATGATAATCGTTTATTATCCATGCTATAATTGTATTGATTGGAAACTTAAATACATGTGTGGATAAATAGACAAACTTTGTGTCCCTAGTAAGCCTCTTCAGGACTAGCTCGTTGATCAAAGATTACCGCGGTTTCCAGGTCATAGACATGAGTTGTCATTTGATAACGGGATCACATCATTAGGAGAATGATGTGATGGACGAGACCCAAACGTTAAACGTAGCTTTTGATCGTATCAGTTATCGCTATAGTTTTCTGCATGTCAAGTATAAGTTCCTATGACCATGAGATCATGTAACTCACTGACACCGTAGGAGTGCCTTGTGTGTGCCAAACGTCGCAACGTAACTGGGTGACTATAAAGGTACTCTACAGGTATCTCCGAAGGTGTCTGTTGAGTTGACATGGATCGAGACTGGGATTTGTCACTCCGTGTGACGGAGAGGTATCTCTGGGCCCACTCGGTAATACGTCATCTCAATGAGCTCAAAGTGACTAAGTAGTTAGTCACGGGATTATGTATTATGGAACGAGTAAAGAGACTTGCCGGTAACGAGATTGAACTAGGTATAGAGATACCGACGATCGAATCTCGGGCAAGTAACATACCGACGAGACAAAGGGAACTGTATACGGGATTGCCTGAATCCTTGACATCGTGGTTCATCCGATGAGATCATCGAGGAACGTGTGGGAACCAATATGGGTATCCAGATCCCGCTATTGGTTATTGACCTGGGAGTGTCTCGGTCATGTCTGCATAGTTTCCGAACCCGCAGGGTCTACACACTTAAGGTTCGGTGACGCTAGGGTTGTTAGTGAGAACAGTGCATGGTAAACGAAGGTTGTTCTGAGTCCCGGATGAGATCCCGGACGTGACGAGGGTCTCCGGAATGGTCCGGGGACGAAGATTGATATATAGGATGAGAGTGAACGGAGTCCGGAAGTGTTCCGGGGAGCACCGGGGAGTCGTCGGATGACCGAAAGGAGTTTCGGGGGGTCCCGGCAAGTGTTGCGGGCCTCATGGGCCATAAGTGGGGAGACGCAACAGCCCACACAGGGGCTGTGCGCCCCCTAGGCCCCTCCACCTGCGCCTAAGGGGTTGGGCCCCCCTAGGGCAGCCGCACCCCCTTGGCTTGGGGGGCAAGGCGCCTGGGGGGAAAACCCTAGCCCTGGCCGCC
>LR738710.1:318509185-318757535 GCA_902687465.1 Secale cereale
CCCCCCCCCCGCGCGTTGATCCTGCCGCCGCGCTCCGGGAGGCGACAGAGAGGAACGCCCGCGAGGCACGCGCGGAGCGCGAGGCCGCGGAGCGTGAGCGAGCGGCGGCCGATGCCGCCGCCCAGGCGGAGGCCAAAGCCGCCAAGAAGGCCGAGGCAGACGCCGCCCGCGTCCGAGAGCGGGGGAAGGGCCCCCAGCAGCCAGCGGGCCACGTCGTCCGCCCGGCGCCAAGGTCTCAAGAGCCGTCTGCCCAGGCGCCGGCTGCTGACGAGCAGCCGGCTCCAGGTGATGGAGGTGACGAATGCATCATCTTGGAGACACCGCCACCACCCCCCGCGCCGCCTGCTGGGGAGCAGGGCATCCGGCCGGTGGGGACGGAGGTGCCGCCGGTTGGGGGCACGCTGGTGGTTGGCCCGCAACCGGCCCCCCAAGGCCCAGCCCTCCGGCGCCTTGCCTGGGCGGCGTCTATGCCCCAGCAGGTGGAGGTCGGCGGGGCCAGCTCGTCCGTGCCGGAGAACAAGGGGACCAGCGCGGCGCCATCGAGCTGGAGATCCGGAGGAGGCGGCACGTGGATCGTCGCGTCGCGGGACGTCTTGGACCGCATGAACTCCCTAGGCAACGTCATGCAGACGGCGATGCACGAGTTCATCGCCATGCGGTCCTCCGTTCGGGTAAGTGTGTTTCATTTCTGCTTTTATTCCTTCGATTTTTTCCATGGGGGCGCGTCAGCGCATCCACTGGGTGTAGTTCCCGAGTTCCGAGCCGGCTGCTAAGCAGGCGGCTTGGAACTCCAAAGTGTTCACCCAGATCTGATCTTTCTTCTTGTTGCAGGAGTACCACAACCTCCGCGTGGCCTCCTACAACGCGCATCGCCAGGAGCTGGCGCAGCTGCAGACTGCCCTGGCAGACAGCCGAGGTGAGTGTTTCTTCTTCTCTTGCGGGGGCGCGTCAGCGCACCCGCTGGGTGTAGTCCCCGAGTTTCGAGCCGGTTGCTGAGCAGGCGGCTTGGAACTCCAAGGTTATGTATTCTGCTGTAGACCCTTGTTCTCTTTCTTTCTCTCCTGCCAGCGGTCGCAGCTAGCCTCCGCAGCCATCTGGGCGAGGTCCAGACGGAGCTAGCCGCAAAGGAGCAGGAGCGTGGCCTCGCTGCCCAAGACCGCGATCACCTGGCGAAGGAGCTGGCGGACCAGGCGGCGGCTCACAAGACTGAGCTCGGCAAAATGTCTGATGCTGAATCCCTTCTGCGGGCCGAATTCGAGCCTGAGCGCTCGAATTGGGCCGAGAAGGTGGCGGCTCTCCAAGAAGGCTATGTAGCCATTGGGGACATGGTTGATGGTGAGACGTCTACCCTCTCTTTTTGTTTTCGCCGTTTGCAGCAGCTGTCTTGCTTCTCTTGTGATCCTTGTTCTAGTCTTTTCAGAGTTCTTCCCGGGCTACACCGTGGCTGCCACCCAAGCCATCAAGGCCATGCGTGCTGCGAAGCGCCAGGCGGGCCGGGCAATCGCACCCAACGCGCCCAGGACCCCGGCCGAAGAGCTCCTTGCCATTCGGATGCGCCTTGTACCAGTCCGCCGTCTTCTTCGCCAGCTGCAGCGTGCCGGCGCCCAGGTCCTGGCCACCCTCTAGCCAGGTGTGCCAAAGCCTCGCACCCCCAGCCGGACGGCCGTCTGGCTGGAGGCAGCCTGCTAGTACTTCGAGGCTTGGAAGGGCTCCGCAGCAAGGGCCGGCGCGCGGACTGCCCTGGAGTTCGCCAAGAGCTGGTATCCTGTCCTGAGCCTGGAACAGCTGGAGACATTCCGCGCGGAGGCCTAGCCGAAGCTGGCTGCCGAGCAGATGGAGCTCGTCCAACGCGTTGCCGCCCTCGCCGAATACGCCGACACCTCCCTCTTCATCCCGGAGCTGGATGACAGGGGCCATGTAGTGCCGCCTGGCAACTTCGGGCTGGACTTGGCGGCGTCAGAGGAGTCGGATGAGGAGATCGCCTCTAGCGACGGTGATGAAGAAGGGGAAGGCAGCGACGAGGAGGTCAGCTCCCAGGAGGCTGACCCAGCGGCCAATCGCCAGCCTGACCAGTCCTCGACAAGCGGACCGAGGGTAACGGCCCCGCCTGCTGCGGGAGACGGCCAGACCGAGACCCGCCAGGCGGCCTCCCCGGAAGCCGGCTCCGTCGTGCCACCTGCCAGCCTTCTGCTCCTTAGGATTTTCGTTTGTTTCTTCTGCCTTTCTGTAAGACTCGTAAGGTTAATCCGAACAATTCCACCCGCTGGGTGTATTTAGTAAATTATTACTGCAAGGCGGCTCTTAAGGCCTTTTGGATGTAAATATTCTTTTTAATGTTGCATCGTTTATATGCAATTGTGCCGAGTCCTAGGCTTAGCCTTGGCCTAGTTTCCTTGTGGCAATTTTCTCCTTGCCGACCCCTGGAACTGCAGTCCTGCTAGCCAGACAGCAACTCTGTGGTTCTGTGGCTAGGTCAAGGACTTGGCTATTTTCGGGGTAGGCAAGTATTCTGCCTTTTAGAAGACAGTCTTGACAAGCCTAGAACCGGCTGGCCGGTTGCTCGGCAGCCGGCTGTTAGCTTTAAGGCCGGCTGGTCCTATGTCTTTTATCCTTAGCCATTTTGCATGTGGGCACCGCTTCTTGCCTTTGGCTCCTGCCAGCCGGACAGCCGCGTTCTGCGAGTCTGTGATTGGATACAGGAGAGGGCTCGGATGCCATCACATTACTTGTCTGACTTTTTAAGGAGAATTCTCTAGACATAGGGCCAGGCGGCCAGTCCCCGGGCCGTTTGGTAGGCTCCGGTGCCGGACAGAAGAGTGAACAACAAACATTCACAGGCATAATTCTTATCTTATAGATAAAGGGTTGGACAGTCCCCGAGAACTCCTCGGGGTTCCCACTGATTCTCAAAATAACTTTAGATAGCATGACACATACTGTCTTTTGGCTATAAAAGCGATGAAGAAGGTTTGCGTTCCATGGGCGCTCCGACTCCTTGCCCGTGTCATCTCTCTTGTGCGCCCTTGGCTTCTAGGCATCGATGAGGTAGTAGGCATTGTTGCCCAGTACTTTGCTGACGATGAACGGTCCTTCCCAAGGAGCCGAGAGCTTGTGCTGGCCGGCTGTTCGCTGGATCAGTCGGAGCACAAGGTCTCCCTCGCGGAAGAAGCGTGGCTTCACTCATCTGCTGTGATAGCGGCGGAGACCCTGTTGGTAGATGGCGGAGCGGCTGAGTGCTACCAGCCGGCCCTCCTCCAGCAAGTCCACGCCGTCTTCGCGTGCTTCTTTGGCTTCAGCTTCCGTATACATGGTGACGCGAGGTGAGTGAAACTCAACATCTGTTGGGATGAGGGCCTCGGCCCCGTAGACGAGGAAGAAAGGGGTGAAGCCGGTGGATTTGTTCGGAGTGGTTCTGAGGCTCCACAGGACAGACGACAGTTCTTCGATCCAGCAGCCGGCCGACCGCTCCAAAGGTTCGACCAGCCGGGGCTTGATGCCTGACAGGATGAGGACATTGGCGCGCTCGACTTGGCCGTTAGACTGTGGGTGGGCAACGGACACTTGGTCTAGCCGGATGCCCTGAGTTGCACAGAAACGGGCAGGTGCGCCTTTGGCAAAATTTGTGCTGTTGTCGGTGATGATGCTGTGCGGTATACCTTACCGGACTGTGATGTCTGCAATGAATGTCACAATAGTTGGGCCATTGAGTTTCTTGATTGGCTTGGATTCGATCCACTTGGTGAATATATCTATTGCCACAAGAAAGTGTGTCAGGCCTCCTCTGGCAGTCTTGAAAGGTCCTACCATATCCAGACCCCAGACGGCAAATGGCCAAGTGATCGGAATAGTCTTGAGTGCAGAAGATGGCAAGTGTTGCTTGGAGCTGAAGCGTTGGCAGCCATTGCACTTCTTCACCAAATCTTTGGCGGCGTCCAAAGCAGTCGGCCAGAAGAAACCGTGGCGGAAAGCTTTGGCTACGAGAGATCTTGAGGCCGCGTGGTGGCCGCACTCCCCTTGGTGAATATCCTTCAGGATGGCCAGCCCTTTTGTTGCTTCTACACAGCGTTGGAAGACGCCTGTCGCACTCCTTCTGACGAGCTCTTTGTTGACAATGGTGTAACCTGAAGCTCGGCGTTGAACTTGACGCGCCAAAGTTTCTTCTGCTGGCAGCTCTCCTTTGAGTAGGAATGTGAGGATTGGCTATGCCCAAGACGGCGCTGAGACTCCAGTTGCTTCGGCCAGAGAGACCAGGGTGGTTGGGCTGGGAGGTGGAGGTCTGGGCTGAGCCACCTGCTGCGTCTCCGAAGTCCCCGAGCTATCTGCTGGAGCCGGCGCCTCCTGGCCATCTGCTGGAGCAGTCCCCGGGCCAGGAGCTGGCGCGGCTGTAGGTGATCCGTCTGTTGGAGTTGGAGTGTCGTGGCCGCCTGCTGGGGCAGTCTCCGGGCCAGCAGCCGAAACCGCGAGGCCACCTGCCCCGGGGTCGGCTGGTATGAAGATTGACTCCGACTCTTGTGAATGCTTGATAGACGGTTTGCGCAGGCATTGGAGGGATACGCCGGCTGGTATTGCTTGGCGGGTGGAACTGATTCGCGCCAAGGTGTCTGCTTGCATGTTATCAGCACGTGGCACATGGAGGAACTCGCAGCCATCAAAGTGTCCACTGATCTGCTGGACAAGGAAGCGGTAGCTTGCCATATTTGCATCCTTGGCATCCCAGTCCCCACGACTGCTGGACAACCAAGTCTGAGTCACCGTAGCACAGCACTCGGCGGATGCCGATCTCCTTGGCCATCCAGAGCCCGTGGATAAGTGCCTCGTATTCCGCCACGTTGTCGGAGGCGGCAAAGTGGATCTGCAGGGTGTACTTGAGCTTATCGCCTTTGGGGGGGGTGAGGACGACGCCGGCTCCCAGGCCGGTGCGCATCTTTGACTTGTCAAAGTGCATCCGCCAATGGGTTGAGTCTGGCACGGGCGGCAGGTACTGGGTTTCGGCCCAATCGACGAGGAAGTCGGCCAATGCTTGCGATTTGATGGTGGTGCGCGGCTGGTAGAAGATGGTGAAGGGGCCCAACTCAATGGCCCACTTGGCCACTCTTCCTAAGGCATATCTGTTTCCCATGATTTCAGCAAGCGGGGCCGTGCATACGACCGTGACAGAATGCTCTTGGAAGTACTGCTTGAGTTTCTTGGCGGTGAATTACACGCCGTAGCACATCTTCTGGTAATGGGGGTAATTCTGCTTGGATGCCGACAACACTTCGCTCAAGTAGTAGACGGGCCTCTGGACGGGCAAGGCTCTGCCGTCCTTTGGGCGCTCGACCACAATGACAGTGCTGACCACCCGGCTGGTGGCGGCTATGTAAAGGAACATGGGTTCCTTGTCTGCTAGCGCCGCCAGGACAGGCGGGGTGGACATCAGTCGCTTGAGCTGCT
Source organism: Secale cereale (assembly GCA_902687465.1). Taxonomy (NCBI): domain Eukaryota; kingdom Viridiplantae; phylum Streptophyta; class Magnoliopsida; order Poales; family Poaceae; genus Secale; species Secale cereale. The sequence goes on from LR738710.1 coordinate 318,514,619, forward strand.
GGAAGGCTTCGTCCGCCTGGTCGTTCCACTCGAAGCAAGTGGTTTTCTTCATCAGTTGGTACAGGGGGAGTGCCTTCTCTCCCAGCCGGCTGATGAAGCGGCTGAGAGATGCCAGGCACCCCGTGAATCTCTGAACATCTCGCACATGGGTCGGTCGTTCCATCCTCTCAATGGCCTTGATCTTTGCGGGGTTGCACTCAATGCCGCGTTCGGATACCAGGAAGCCAAGGAGCTAGCCAGCTGGTACCCCGAAGACGCATTTCTCCGGGTTTAACTTAATCCGAAAGCGGCGCAGGTTCTCAAATGTTTCTTGGAGGTCCTCCAAAAGGGTTCCTCTCTTCTCCGTCTTCACCACAATATCATCCACGTAAACATGGGCATTCCTTCCAAGCTGCTTGAGGAGACACTTCTGCATGCAACGCTGAAAGGTGGCGCGGACATTTCTCAAGCCGAACGTCATGGTCAGGTAGCAGAAGGCCCCAAACGGTGTGAGGAACGCAGTATTCAGACGGTCGGCTGGATCAAGCTTGATTTGATGGTACCCCGAATAGGCGTCAAGGAAAGACAGCAGCTCGCATCCGGCCGTGGAGTCAATCATTTGATCTATTCGTGGAAAAGCAAACGGATCTTTAGGGCAAGCTTTGTTCAGACTGGTGTAATCAATGCACGTGCGCCATTTATTGTTCTTCTTCAGCAGCAGGACTGGATTCGCTAGCCACTCGGGATAAAAGACTTCCATGATGAAGCCGGCTGCTAGCAGGCGGGCGACTTCCTCCCCAACAACTCTTCTCTTCTCTTCTGACAGGCGGCGCAACGGCTGCCTGACAGGCTTTGCATCCTCTCTCACATGTAGCTTGTGTTCGGCGAATTCCGTCGGGACACCAGGCATGTCCTTGGGGGACCATGCAAAGATGTCCCGATTCTCACGGAGGTTATCGACGAGCTCGCTTTCCTATTTGCTGTCTAGGCTTGACCCTATGACAGCAAACCGCTCCGGGTGAGACGGATCCAAGGCAATCTTCTTTGTGTCCTTGGAGGGCTGGAACGAGCCTTGCGGCTCCGCCTCCTTGGGATCGGCTGGTATGGCCGGCTGCTCGCCAGCCATTGCCACCAGCCGCTCCAAACGGCACTTTTCCTCAGCCACGACAAGGGTTTCTGCCAGGCGACTGCTGGCTGTTGCACATGCAATGGACTTCTCGTAGTCCCAGGTCATGGTCATTATTCCCTTGGGACCAGGCATCTTCATCTTGAGGTCAGCATAATGGGGGACTGCCATGAACTTTGCAAGAGCGGGCCGGCCCAAGATCACGTGATAGGTGCTTTCCAGATTCACCACTTCAAACCAGACCGGCTCCCTCCGGAAGTGCGTCTTGTCACCAAACAGGACATCGACCCTGGCCTTGCCGATTGGTGAACAAGAGAGGCCTGGCACACTGCCATGGAACACGGTCCTGGTGGGCTGAAGCTGCTTCACTTTGATGCCCAACTTCTCCATGGTGTCTCGATACATGATGTTGATGCTGGTGCCGCCGTCTACCAGAGCTCGGGAGAAACGGTAGGCCCGCCTGTTAGTGGAGAGAGTAGCGTCCAGGACCAAGGCATAGGCCCCTGGAGACGGCATGACAACCGGGTGATCCTCTCGGCTCCAGCTGACAGGCCTTTCAGACCAGTGCATGAACTCCAGGCTTTTGACGGCAACAGTGTTGACTTCTCTGTGCTGCTGGCGCCGGCTGTGCCTATCATCCGTTTGGCTGGTGAAGACAATGTAGGCTCCATTTTCTTTTGGGAATTCGTCCTGGATCTGGCCGCCAGGACGAGTAGCCGGCGGATTAGGAGGCGGAGCCGGCTGTCCAGCAGGCGGCGGGGGTAGAGCTTCTCCCCTCGTAGTCCTCGTGAGTCAGTGACACTTTCGTGTGGTGTGGTTGGAGGGCTTCGCGCCGCTGTGGAATTTGCAGGGGGCGTCCAAGGCTTGATCAAAGGAGAAGGCCGGCTGCCACACCGGTTTGCCGCCCTTTTGGCGCTTTGGCCCTGCTTGAGCTTCTGGCTGCTGTCCGTCGACCGCTGCCACCAGCTGGCTGTTGGCAGCCGGTGCCTGGGCCTTGCGCTTCTGGTCGTTGGTCTGCTGGCGCCGGCTGGATTCTCCTGCCGGCGTCTTGGGAGTTGGAGGGGTCATCTTGCCAGAAGAATCCACTTGCATCTTGGTCTTCATGGAGGAGTCAGCGGTGGCGTACTTGTCTGTTATGCTCAGCAGTTCATCCAGCGTGGCCGGCTCGTCGCACAGGAGCTGGTGTTTGAGCAAGGTGCCTTCTCTGCACCCGGCCGTGAAATGCTCGATGGCTTGTGCCTCGTGCACTCCCTCACAGGAGTTTCACAGCTCCGCCCAACGCGTCAGATAGTCACGAGCCGATTCGTCCGGGCCTTGGACACACAGGGAGAGCTGACGCGGCTTGGGAGGGCGCTTTTAGGTGCTGGTGAAGTTGCGTGTGAATGCGTCGGTGAAGTCTAGCAAGCCGTTGATGCTGTTAGGCTTGAGGCTGTTTAGCCACGTCCGAGCCGTGCCCTGGAGCATGAGGGGTACGTACTTCACCGCAACACGTCTTTTGCCTATGGCGATGCTGACAGCCGTGGAGTAGTCCACCAGCCAGTCCTCTGGTTTCACCGATCCGTTGTACTTGGGGGTGTCTCTGGGGAGCGAGAAGCCCTTGGGAAAAGGCTCGTTGCGGATACGAGGGCCGAAGCAGGCAGGACCGAAGTCATCTTCTTCCTCAACCGCCTGGGAGCGAGCCAGACGGTCCAAGCGGTGGGGGGCGTCGTTTTCCCCAACCCCCTCGCGGCGGCCCAGGCGGCCTGCCAGAGAGGGGTGGTCAACAGGCGGAGGAGACACGCGCCTCTCCCGCCTGGGAGGAGGCGGCTGCTCCCCTCGTCGTTCTACGGCCCTTGGGCGGCCGTCTTCGTCGCGCTCGATGGTGAAGCGAGTCTGCCGGCTGCGGCTGGCAGCGGGCTCTGAGTCTCGCCGGTTGGTGGCGCCGACTGTTGGAGAGCGAGACGTGGCTCCCTGCTCCCGCCGAAGAGGGTGGTTGTCGGCGTGCACAGCCACCTCTGATGCCCGACGACGGGCCTCCCGCTGCGTAGCAGCAGCGTCGAGGAGCTGGCGGGCGCGCTGGGTCACGCAACAGAGTTTGTCTCCCACCAAGTGGCCCATCTCATCGACTGCCGCCTGGGCAGCCCTTAGGTTCTCCGACGGAGTGAGGTATACAGGCCGCGGGGCCCCCAGCATGTCTGCTAGCAGCCCGCCGCGTTCGCGGACAGCACCGGCTCGGCTAGGCTCGCCAGCAGTCGGCGTGCCGAAAATGGCGCGGTCCATTTCGCGGCGGTAAGCTTCGGTGAGGCGTCGGGAGGCAGCCAACTTGTTGGCACTGTCGAGGAGCGAAACGCGGAGTGCCGCCAACTTGGCGCCGTCTGCCCCCGCCGCGGCAGGGGCGGCGAGGTGCTGCAGAGCGGCCTCGAGCGGGTCTGGACCCGTTTGGCACGATGGTTCGTCGTGGTCGGTGACGAGCACCTGCGTGACGATGCCGATGGTGCCGCAGATCAGAAGAACGGGAAGAGGGTCGTTGACGATCTCCACGTGCTCGGGGAAAGAGTCGTCGGGGTCGACGATCATGTCTACTGGTGGGTCAGAAGAGCCCACTGACTCCACGTCAAATGCGCGCTCGTCGACGAGGTGGAGCTTGTCGAGTAGCTCGACGAGGAAGCTCTCCGGCGCCACTGGCTCGGCCGCCGGAGAGGGTTCGTCGTGGATGCGGGCTGCGCCGAGCAGATCGGCGAGCCCACTCACAGCGCATGCAGCCTCAGCGCTGCGAAGCATCCCGGTTTCCACGCCAGCGGGCGTGTCGGGCTGGCTACTCTCGCCAGGAAGGAACTAGGTTCCCGTCCAGATCATGTCTCCGGACGACGGTGCACCTAGCCCCACGGTGGGCGCCAAATGTCGGGGTTTTGGGACGACATATGTCAACGGATGGCTTATCATGCATGGGGTCAAAAGAACATCGCCGGGCTCGGGAAGCGGGATAAGGCGATACTTAGGACGCCTACGAATCTTACCCAAGTTCGGGGCTCTCCGAGGAGATAACACCCCTAGTCCTGCTCCGCGGGGACTCCGCGTCATCACTGATAGCACTAGAGTAGCTACAGGATTGCTCCTTGAGCTGTGATGTCTAAAGGAAGAAGATGAAGAAGGCTACCTCACCTCCTCTCCCTATCTAAGGTTTTATCTTGTGATCTTCTGATAGCCAACCTTCCAGCCCTCAACATGGAGGACCCTGGGGGGTTTATATAGGCCTACCCCCCAGGGGTACAATGGTAACCTCGACGGCGTGGCCCCCAGCCGTCATTGTCTTCTGGCGTCGGCCTTGCCGCCTGTCTGCCGGGGCCCGCTGCCCGCGGGCCCCTCGTGATTGTCTTTCACTGTGGGGGTGCTTCTGCTGACGACAGCCTGGTCAAGAAGGAGATGGCTACAGTGCCATCGCCCCTCGCCGTACGCTGCTGCCTCGCCCCGTCCCGTCATCTTGATGAGGCTTGGACTTCTAGGGTGGGGTGTGCCGTCTGCTACCAGACGACCGTTTCCCATGGCCGCCTGCCAGAGGCGGTTTGTTCGTGAGCTTGCTCACTGACCGATGGGGCCAGACGCCTGCTGGCCCCGCCGTTCGCGGGTAGTGGGATCGTGGCCTCCTTTGACCGCTGCTTGGTCACGAGCTTCATGGCTACAGCGACCCACCATTTAGGAGATATTCCCAAAGTACATGGTCATTGTAGCCACGTCCTTATAGATCTTCTAAAGACATGTTCTCCTGTAGCCATGCCCCCACCACGCAGGGGCCCTCCTCAGCGTGTTCCCTGAGAGAGGAGTGCGGGGCCGCCTGCTGGCTGGTGGCGCTGGTGTTGCCGCCTGTTGGGTCCCTGCCGCCTGCTGGCAGCCGGCTCCTAGGGCAGGCTACCCTAGGAGGCGACTCGAGGAGCAGACGGCCGCGGTAGACCAAGCGGCTGTTATTTGTCTTAAAATACCAAGGGTAGGCGCCGAGGGTACCCATGGTCAATATCTCCGACAGCTTGTGTGTGTTGGATTGCTTGCTTGTCACTATGGCTCAGAACAATACCAAATTGTGTGACTTCTCCAATACCAACAACAATGACTTTATTAGCACTCGGATTTCTCCTGTTACCGATGCTGAATCTTGTGAGGTCAATGCTGCTTTGTTGAATCTTGTCATGAAAGATCAATTCTCCGGCCTTCCTAGTGAAGACGCCGCTACCCATCTAAACAACTTTGCTGATTTGTGTGATATGCAAAATAAAAGGGATACGGATAACGATATTGTTAAATTGAAGTTATTTCCGTTTTCACTTAGAGATCGTGCTAAAACTTGGTTTTCCTCTTTGCCTAGAAATAGTATTGATTCGTGGAATAAGTGCAAATATGTTTTTATCTCTAAGTATTTCCCTCCCGCTAAGATCATCTCTCTTACAAACGATATTATGAATTTTAATAAAATACATCATGAGCATGTTGCACAAGCTTGGGAGAGAATGAAATTGATGATACGTAATTGCCCTACACATGGTTTGAATCTATGGATGATTATTCAGAACTTTTATGCTGGCTTGAATTTTGCTTCTAGAAATCTTTTAGATTCTGCCGCCGGAGGCACTTTCATGGAAACCACCTTAGGAGAAGCTACCAAACTCCTAGATAATATTATGGTTAATTATTCTCAACGGCACACCGAAAGATATACTAGTAAAAAAGTGCATGCTATCGAAGAAATTAGTGTTTTGAGTGGAAAGATGGATGAACTTATGAAATTGTTTGTTGCTAAGAGTGCTTCTTCTTATCCTAATGATATGCATTTGTCCACTTTGATTGAGAAAAACAATGAATCTTTGGATGTGAATTTTGTTGGTAGGAATAATTTTGGTAACAATGCTTATAGAGGCAATTTTAATCCTAGGCCTTTTTCTAGTAATTCCTCTAATTATTATGGTAATTCCTACAACAACTCCTATGGAAAGATGCCTTTTGAATTTGAAACTAGTGTTAAGGAGTTTATGATCTCGCAAAAGAATTTCAATGCTATGCTTGAAGAGAAATTTCTTAAGGTTGATGAATTGGCTAGAAGTGTGGATAGAATTACTCTTGATGTTGATTCTTTGAAACTTAGATCTATCCCACCTAAGCATGATACCAATCAGTCTCTCAAAGCCATGCGAATTTCCATTGATGAATGCAAAGAAAGAACCTCTAGAATGCGTGCTAAAAGAGAAGATTATATTAAATCGTGTTCTTCAAGTTATCATGAAAATAAAGATGAAGATCTGAAAGTTATTGATGTGTCTCCTATTAGATCCTTGTTTTCTAGTATTAATCTTGATGAAAATGGGATTGGAGATGATTCTTCTTTAAGGTCTCCCAATGATTCAGAGTTTTTAGATCTTGATGCTAAAATTGCTAAAAGTGGGCGTGAAGAGATTAAACTTTGCATAGTGACGAACCCACTACTTTGGATTTCAAGGGATTCAATTATGATAATTTCTCTTTGATTGATTGTATTTCTTTGTTGCTATCCATGCTAAATTCTCCGCATGCTTATAGTCAAATAAAGCTTTCACTAAACATAGAGTTGATGCTTTGATGCAATCTTATGAAGAAAAACTTGAGTTGGATGTTTCTATACCTAGAAAGCTTTATGATGAATGGTAACCTACTATAAAAATAAAAATAAAAGATCATGAATGCTATGCTTTGTGTGATTTGGGTGCTAGTGTCTCCACTATCCCAAAAACTTTGTGTGATTTGCTAGGGTTCCATGAGCTTGATGATTGTTCTTTAAATTTGCATCTTACGGATTCCACTATTGAGAAACCTATGGGAATAATTAATGATGTTCTTATTGTTTCCAATAGTAATTTTGTGCCCGTAGATTTCATTGTTCTTGATATAGATTGCAATCCTTCATGTCCTATTATTCTTGGTAGACCTTTACTTAGAACGATTGGTGCAATTATTGATATAAAGGAAGGAAATATTAGATTCCAATTTCCGTTAAGGAAAGGCATGGAAAACTTTCCTAGAAATAAAATCAAATTACCATATGAATCTATCATGAGATCCACTTATGGATTGCCTTCCAAGGATGGCAATACCTAGATCTATCTTGTATCGTGCCTAGCTAGGGGCGTAAAACGATAGCGCTTGTCGGGCGACAACTCAATTTTATGTTTTTTGTTTTTGTTGCTGTTAGGGAATAAAATTTGCATCTAGCCTCTGATTAAATGTGGTTTCATTTTTTGTTTAGTGTTTGTGCCAAGTACAACCTTCGGGAAGACTTGTGTGAAGTTTATGTGATCTTGCTATGAAAAACATAATCGTTAGAGCTCGCTAATGTAGTCGTGGGATTTTACTGGAGGGCGATTTTTAGTTGATTCTTTTTGCAGATGATTGGTAGACAAATTGCGCAAGTTGACCAATTTAGTTTTAATTTTTTGGAGTTCCAGAAGTAGGCGAACCCTGCAGATTACCACAGACTGTTCTGTCTTTGATTGATTCTGTTTTTCATGTGTTGTTTGCTTATTCTGATGCATCTATGAGTAGTATTGGAGGATATGAACCATAGAGGAGCTGGAGTACATTAGGTTTAACACCAATATAAACAAAGAATGAATTCATTTTTGTACCTTTGAGTAGTGGTTTGCTTTCTTATACTAACGGAGCTCACGAGAATTTTTGTCTAAATTTTATGTTGTGAAGTTTTCAAGTTTTGAGTATTGCTTTGATGGACTATGGAACAAGGAGTTGCAAAGGCCTAAGCTTGGGGATGCCCATGGCACCCCAAGTAAATTGAAGATAATCAAAAGCCTAAGCTTGGGTATGCCCCGGGAAGGCATCCCCTCTTTCGTCTTCATCCATCGGTAACTATACTTGGAGCTATATTTTTATTTTATTTTGTAGAAATTGTTGAACTTTCATGCTTCACTTATATCTATTTGAGAGTCTATTAAAACAGCATGGTAATGTGTTTAGGCTAAAGAAACTAGTCTTCACATGATAGACATCCAATTTCAATGTAGTAAAAAAATTCACACCAAGTGCATTGAATAGAATGAGATGTTGGATGCGTGATAATTGTTTTGAGACATGAGGATAATTATATTAGAGTCATGCTAGTGGAGTTATTATGAAATTGAGAAATACTTGTGTTAAGGTCAGTAATTCCCTTAGCATGCACGTATGGTGAACCGCTGTGTGACTAAGTTAGAGCATGACGTATTTGTAGAGTGTTAACCTTTGTGTGGATGTCGGGGGCGCGCGATGGTTAACTCCTACCAACCTCCCCCCTAGGAGCATGCGTTGATTGCTTTGTTTTGATGACTCGTAGATTTTTTCAATAAGTATATGAGTTCTTATGATTAATGTTGAGTCCATGGATTATATGCACTCTCACCCTTCCATCATTGCTAGCCTCTCTTGTACCGCGCAACTTTCATCGGTGCCATAAACCCACTATATATCCTTCCTCAAAACAGCCACCATATTATTCCTCAAAACAGCCACCATACGTACCTATCATGGCATTTCCATAGCCATTTCGAGATATATTGCCATGCAACTTTCCACCGTTCCGTTCATATGACACACATCATATTGTCATATTGCCATTGCATGATCATGTAGTTGACATCGTATTTGTGGAAAAGCATCCATGCTTAATTTTTATACATGTCACTCTTGTTTCATTGCACATACCGGTACACCGCCGGATGCATTCATATAGAGTCATACTTTTGTTGTTGTAGTATCGAGTTGTAATATCGTGTTGTAAAGAAAGTGTGATGATCATCATTATTAGAGCATTGTCCCATGGGAGGAAAGGCTAAATCTATAAAGCCCCTCCACAAAAAAAAGGCCAAAGAAAAAAAGGCCCAAAAAAAGAAAAAAAAAAGAAAAAAGGACAATTGCTACTATCTTCTTTTCCACACTTGTGCTTCAACTAGCATAAGTGCCCGTGCGTTGCAACGGGGAGAAAATGGTTGTGTGTTCATCAAAAAGAATGTGACACCTAGTAGTGGCAAATAAGGGCAGGCTGAGATTTAGAAGAAAAGCATTATCAACTTCACATTAGTCATGATGAAAGAAGCCGTAACACCGATAATAAGGAACCCCTATTTTGTTCATCACCCTGAAATCTACTCTCTCCCATCGGGTTTTTCAGGCCTATCTCAGAAAATAAGGTAGATAGAGATTGAAGATAATGAATATCACATGCTCAAAACTGCCCAATTAACGCGCTTAAGTTTTCCATAAAATATTGGATTAGAAAAATGATTGCTACAGGAACGTGCAACAACTATCCAAGAACAGGTCAGTTTGCCAGCTTATTTGCAACAACTACATTTTTGAGATTGAACCAGTAATTCCTTGATGTGCCCAATGTATGCATGGATACTAAATATAAACCATTAAAAGTGAAACAGCTCTATCTATATCTATTCTGAAAACATTGACAATATACACGAGAATTAATACCAAATCCCCTCAAAATAGACGATTATAAACATGTCACTGTTGCTAATATCGAGGATTTAAATATTAGTGTTTCCGATGTTGTTGAGAATTTCATCAAACACGTGGAAAGCAGATGTTTGCAATATGGTAGATCAGCACCAATCCGAGCCACTCCATGGCATGTGGCTGTCAAAAAATTGGAAGAACACGAATCATAATCATTACCTCCAGTTGTGGATTGGTGCAGCGCTTGGAGGATTCCTTCCCACCGCATTAGGGCATGGCATCTGTGTGAAACGGCACACTGGAAGCAGAGGAGCTTAGCCTCACTATTTCTCTAGCAGGTGGAGAATACGGCCGTGTGAGATGGGTTCCCATGGTGATACAGGAAGTCAGTAGCATTGACCTGACCAAGCGTTTTGTCTGTTCTTCCTAATCCAAGAACGACGTCACATGTTCTCTTCCTAATCCTGCAGCGACGGCACCTGTTCAGAGTTTCAAGCAGAGCGAGCAACGTTTGTCGCATGTCATGTGGGCTCTCCGCCGCTCTCCCCTGACACGGGCTTGGCGGCTTGGCCACACCCTCATGAACTCCTACCGGCGCTAAACAACTGCACCGAGAACGGTGACGCGCCGAGTTGCCACACAATCTTCATGATCGACTTCCTCATCCACCCCTCCATTCCTCCTCCTCATCGACATCTTCCCCAATTGCAGCCTCTACAAACCAGCAGGATTCGTCTTACCGCCAGCTTCCGCCGGCCGGCACGTCCGCTACTGCAGCCTGCCCACAACGCATGCACCAACGACAATGTGGACGCCCTCCACGGCAAGAATACCACCAACGGCGTTGACGCAAGGCCTTGACCACGCACATCGAGGTAGCTATCGCTGGTAAGTGCTAATTCAATCGACCTGACCCTCCTTATTAGGCCTATCGATCAGTGCTAAATAGCAACTTGAAATTACCTTCAGTCTGTGAACATCAGAAACATCACAAACAAGAACGGTCGATTAGTTGCCTCTGGCACAAGAGCGAAAGGCCGAGCAGATTGGGCGCAGGTGCGTTGACGATGGTGACCTCAACCAGCTCTGTTGTCATCAAGTTGTTCAAGGTTGGATCTAGTTACTAACTCGTACGCTGTACTTGGTCACTCAGACCGGCCAGTAGAACTAGTCGTGGAACATCGTAACCGTGAGGCCGGACACAAACTGCTTCGCCCAAACATTGCCTCATGGGGCTGCCACCGAGGAGCCAGACCATATTGACTCACGATCATGTGCATGCCCACGGTGAGCGACACGCCGCCCCGGTGTTCCAGCAGTATCATAGGGACCTATATATCGATCGACTCTGACTCCGACAAGTCGAGAACAACTATCGTGAACTTGCATATTGTGGCGTCGTTTCCCCTCGTGATTTGCCGCCAGGCAGGTGGGCTAATCGATGTTGGGTCGATCTCATGTTACAGGCGATTTCACGGGAGTTACTTGCCTTGTTTTTCTCGTCTCCTTTTATATTTAAATGGCATCAGGAGTTGGACCACACACGCCTCACCTCCCTCCCGTGAGCTTATCTGGGACACCTCATAGCCTGGGCATTTATTTCAATTAGGAAAAAAACGCACGGAAAACCAATCTATAGAACGCACAAAAAACTATTAACACAAGGTAAACAACTAATAGACGTATGGAGAACTATGAAAGTCTCCATCCTTTATTATTAGGTAAAGAAGTAGCACCATGTTCTTCATTGTAGAGAGTCTCATGCTTAGTCACTTTCATGTGCTAGTGGGAATTTTTCGTTATAGAACTTGGCTTGTATATTCCAACGATGGGCTTCCTCAAATGCCCTAGGTCTTCGTGAGCAAGCAAGTTGGATGCACACCCACTAGTTTCATTTGTTGAGCTTTCATTCATATTTAGCTCTAGTGCATCCGTTGCATGGCAATCCCTACTCACTCACATTGATATCTATTGATGGGCATCTCCATAGCCTGTTGATACGCCTACTCGATGTGAGACTATCTCCCTCCTTTTTGTCTTCTCCACAACCACTCTATTCCACCCATAGTGCTATATCCATGGCTCACGCTCATGTATTGCGTGAAAGTTGAAAGGTTTGAAAAGATAGAGTATGAAAACAAATGCTTGGCTGAAATCGGGGTTGTGCATGATATGAATATTTTTGTGTGATAACGAGAGAGCATAGCCAACACTATATGATTTTGTAGGGATAACTTTCTTTAGCCATAGTATTTTGAGAAGACATGATTGCTTTGTTAGTATTGCTTGAAGTATTGTTATTTCTTATGTCAATATAAACTTTTATCTTGAATTTTTCAGATCTGAACATTCATGTCACAATTAAGAGAATTACATTGAAAAACTATATTGGTTAGCATTCCACATCAAAAATTCTTTCTTTATCATTTACCTACTCGAGGACGAGGAGGAATTAAGCTTGGGGATGCTTGTTACGTCTCCAATGTATCTATAATTTTTTATTGTTCCATGCTATTATTTATGAAGTCTTGGATGTTTAATGGGCTTTATCATTCACTTTTATATCATTTTTGGGACTAACCTACTAACCCAAAGGCTCAGTCTAGATTGCTATTTTTTGCCTGTTTCAGGATTTTGCAGAAAAAGAATATCAAACGGAGTCCAAACGGAATGAAACCTTCGCGAGAGATATTTTTGGAGAAAATCACGCTAGAGGAACTTGAGAACCATGTCAGGGGAGCCTCGAGTGGCCCTCGAGGGTGGGCGGGCGTGCCCCCCTTCCCAGGGCGCGCCCCCCTGCCTAGAGGCCCACTCGAGCGTCCCCTGGTGCCCTCCTTCTTCCTATATAAGTCCACATACCCCAGAAACTCCGTAAACAGAGAGAAAACCCTAATTCCACCGCCATAGCTTCTGTTCCCGTGGAGATCCCATCTTGGAGCATGTTTCAAAGCTCCACCGGAGGGGGGTCCATCACGGAGGTCTTCATCATCATCATCATCGCCCTCACCATGAGTTGTGAGTAGTTTACCACAGACCTTCGGGTCCATAGCTAGTATCTAGATGGCTTCTTCTCTCTCTCCGGATCTCAATACAAAGTTCTCCTCGGTCTTCAAGGAGATCTATTCGATGTAATCTCTTTTTGTGGTGTGTTTGTTGAGATCCGATGAATTGTGAGTTTATGAACAAGGTTATCTATGAAAGATATTTGGTTCTTCTCTGAAATTTTTATGTGTGCTCATAATATCCTTGCAAGTCTCTTCGAATTATTGGTTTGGTTTGGCCTACTACATCTATAGTTCTTGCAATGGGAGAAGTGCTTCGCTTTGGGTTCAATCTTGCGGTGTCCTTTCCCAGTGACATTAGGGGCAGCAAGGCACGTATTGTATTGTTGCCATCGAGAATAAAAAGATGGGGTTTACACCATATTGCTTGAGTTTATCCCTCTACATCATGTCATATTGCTTAAATCATTACTCTGTTCTTATGAACTCAATACACTAGATGCATGCTGGATAGCGGTCGATGTTTGGAGTAATAGTAGTAGATGCAGGCAGGAGTCGGTCTACTTGTCTCGGACGTGATGCCTATATACAATGATCATGGCTAGATAGTCTCATAATTATTCGCTTTTCTATCAATTGCTCGACAGTAATTTGTTTACCCGCCGTAGAATATCGCTATCATCAGAGAAGCCACTAGAGAAAACTATGGCCCCCAGGTCTATTCTCAACATATCAATCTACATCTACTTTACTTTTTACCGCTTTTATTTGTTGTTTTATTAAACCAAAAATACCAAAAAATATAAACTATCATCTCTATCAGATCTCACTCTCGTAAGTGACCGTAAAGGGATTGACCACCCCTTATCGCGTTGGCTGCAAAGTTCTTATTTGTTTGTGCAGGTGCGAGGGACTCGCGCGTGGTCGCCTACTGGATTGATACCTTGGTTCTCAAAAACTGAGGGAAATACTTACGCTGCTCTGCTGCATCTCCCTTTCCTCTTCGAGGAAATACAACGCAAGCTCAAGAGGTAGCATGGCGCTGCATGCCTCGTCAGCCTGGACGCGTGTCAAGAGCAGGGAAAGGCGGCGACGGGTGGGACAAGCTCCATTGTCGTCCTCGATAAAGCTAGAGGACACATAGGCGGCACATTAAATGTGTTTGTCCTATGATGTCAGGAGATAACCTTGTACACTATAGTTACTATCCACCTTCTGTGTGCCACTGTGGCAACCCCTTTGTCATATAAAAGGAGGTTCGAGGCATAATGAGAGAGGATTCAGACTTTTGGACATGCACACATGCCAGTTCAAGAGCTCAAGAACACCAAATATACACAAACAAGCAGTACTAGGGTTTTACGCATCACCTTGCGGCCCGAGCCTGGGTAAAAATTCCCACACGTTGATCGTCTAGACCTGCTCTTTGCACAGCTCTACGCCCCGCCAACCGCAGTGAGGGGTCCCCGGGATCCCATAGGTGTCATTCCCCCAACAGACACTGTCGTGCAACTCCTCAAGAGTGGATCTCGAGGGTGACTCCTCCTTCGTCCACCTTGACGATAACATCATGTGGAATTCCATCGAGGGTGATTCCTCAGGGTTCCCATGGGTGTTAGACACATGGTTTCTATGGTTACTATGACTTTAAACTGAACCATGTTACTATAGAAGGGTCGGCCCTGAGGGGTACCTGCGTGAGCTTAATTGTGAGTGATGTGTAGTCGGGTTGACCTGGAAGGTGCCTGCGAGATAAATACGAGCCATGGCCGGGCATTCTTAGCCCTTGCCGCAAGCCCTCGAGACAGGGCGCTGGGGTCACATGATCGTGAGTCTCTGGTCGTTACCATGCACGGGCCCCAAGACATTAAACGGTTTGGATATTTGATTCGAGGGGCCTCTGGCCTGATAGCGCTAACCATTACGTGGGCATAGTATGTGCGTTCTGCGTCGTATGCATCAACCGAAGCTTAATTGACTTCATGCGACTTAGCGACACGCGCCGGGTTGGACTGCGTAATCACCTGTCTTTTTCAGGAGGTAGCTAGGTCTGCTCACCGGCCGCATACGCAACACGCACGTGTTCCCGGGGCGATGGCCCATGTCCCGTGGGGGAATAGGTTTAGTCCGGCGTGCTGACCTCTCTATTAAGCCTAGGTCGGGCATGACCTGATGGTGTGTCCGGACGGAGTTAAGAGAGCGTGGTGGGTAAGTTGGTGCACCCTAGCAGGGAAGAAAACATCTATCGATAGCCTGTCCTACGGTAACGGACACTCGGAGTTGTATCCCGATCGATACTACTAGAACTGGATGGTAAGGCATGATTTGGATATGTTGCTTCGGGAGTCGAGAAAGGATCCTGGAGCATTGATACATCAACATAAATATGACTTATGTTATACTACTCTATTCCCTCCTTTTGGCGCAAGACAGTGGTTTCCAGAAGATGCTAGTCTTCAATAGGACTAGCTTCTCCCCCTCTTATTCTGGCATTCTGCAGCTTAGTCCACACATACTACCCTTTTCATTGATACCAATGCATAAGTAGTGTATATCTTTGCTTGCGAGTACTTTGGATGAGTACTCACGTTTGCTTTGCTCCCTCTTTTCCCCCTTCTTTCTTCTTTCTGGTTATTGCAACCAGATGGTGGAGTCGAGGAGCCATATGCCACCTTTGACGACCGCTACTACCCCGAGGGTGCCTACTACTACGTGACGGCCGCCGACGACCAGGAGTAGGTAGGAGGCTCCCAGGTAGGAGGCCTTGCCTCTTCGATCATGTTGCTTTTGTGCTAGCCTTCTTAAGGCAAACTTGTTTAACTTATGTCTGTACTCAGATATTGATGCTTCTGCTGACTCTGTTGTATTCGAGCTTATGTATTCGATCCCTCGAGGCGCCTGGCTTGTAATGTAAAGCTTGTTTTATTTTATTTGTGTCTAGAGTTGTATAGTGATATCTTCCCGTGAGTCCATGATCTTGTTCATACACATTTGCGTGCATGATTAGTTTACAGTCAAATCGGGGGCGTCACAAGTTGGTATCAGAGCCGACTGCCTGTAGAAATCCCCCTTTCCAACTCCTTGGCCGAAGTCGAGTCTAGTCATTGCAAAACTTTTACTAACATGGATGTGTGGCTTACGGGCCCACGTCGCCATTGGGTGGTATTAGGATATTTTATTCCTCGTCTTTACTCTGGGACTCTGATCTCTCTTCTATTCGGGTTAAATGATTCTGCTAACTTCAACTTTAGGTTCTCGAAAATACTTTCTCCCGGAGAACCCTTCAGTCAAGATGGTCGCGTGCTTCATCAGAAGATTCTGGAGATAATATTGAATGTTTTCTGAGATTCTTCTGGCCTCCGCCTTTTGCAATTCCTTACCACCAATATATACATATGGATAACAACTTACACTTGTCATTCATACCATCAATTCTCCGTTGCTCTTGTTATTACAAGGTACCCCGAAACATCTTCCTATATTCCGTATATTGATTGTGCCACTTCTTCGCAGTTCATTGCCACATGAATACCCTTATGGATAACTCCTCCCATTCACCGAGTATCTACTCATCCCCATTCATGTGTTTAACAAGTATCAGAAATATCATTCGAGCTTTGGAAAATCCTGAGCAGCCTAATGCTCTTGAAATTCTTGCTTACTTACATTATGGTTAACCCCATAAGTTTAGTAATCTTATTGGCATCCTTTGTCATTATCATTTTTAGTCTGTTGATTCAACATGTTGCGAATGCTCGCAATCCTCGATCCTAGAATTCATCCTTCCGGCTCAGACGTCATGTTGAACATGAGCTGGTTCTCGACAAATCAAATTGTCGTCGATTACACCAATAAGCCTACTCAACTTGCACTACAAAAAAGACACATCCGTGACATTTTGGGCCGAACGAAACTTTTTTCTGTCATACTTATGACACTTCAATGACAATAATTGTGAAAAAACACGGTATCATCATAGATGTGGTGGGGTCCTACTTCTATGACAAAAAATCATGACAAAAAATGGGCATTTCGTCCTGGGCGGGCCGGAGACGCAGCTGCATGACATTCTTTGGGCCGTCCATGACAGAAAAAACCGTGGTAGACGCGTGGGCGAGGAAAATATCAGGGTGCTCCCGGTTACGATGGATGGTCGGGGCCGAGCGATTCGCGTTTCTCTCGTACATGCACACACATGGGTGCGAGGTATTGGGCTCTAACTGAACCCGATCGAGGCATTGGGCTCTAACAGAACCCGAGCGATTGCACTGCAGGCTATGCGTTACTGAACCCGAGCAATCGATCGATGGTTTTTAACTGAACCCAATCGAGCGATTCATTCGCTACAGCTGCTAACTGAAGCCGATCGATGCTGCCTCTTCATGAACAGTGAGCGTTCCTGGGGGGTTGGATGAACAGTTCCCTATGGGGGTGGCTGAACAGGACCTCGTGGTGTTGCCTTTGCATGACCAGGACCCCATTTGATGGAGCCGGTTGGAGCTGCATGAACAGGACCCCGTGGAGGGATGCATGAATAGGACCACCCCGTGGAGGGCTGCATGAACAGTAGACGGTGGAGGGCTGGATGAACAGTAGCCCGTGGAGGGGTGGTTAAATAGGAGCCTGTGGAGAGGGCTGGTTCAATAGTAGCCGGTGGAGTAACGCGTGGTGGAGGATAAATAGTCGCAGGTGGAAGCTGGAGGTGGTCGACGGTGGATGAACAGTAGCCCGTGGAGGCTGGAGGGCGTCGACGGTGGTGATGAATAGTATCCCGTGGAGTCCCGTTTTGCGGTATGCCACACCCCTCCCGATGAACATGACCCCCGTTTCGACCGTAGCGCTCCAACACAAGTCCGTTTCCTCCGTTTTGCGGTATGCCACACCCCTCCCGATCAACAGGACCCCTGTTTCGACCGTAGGAGGTCCGTTTCCTCCGTTTTGCGGTATGCCAGACCCCTCCCGATGAACAGGATCCCGTTTCAAACGTGGCCGGTCGAACACAAGGCCGTTACCTCAGTTCTACGGTACACCAGGCCTCGTTTCCATCGGCTGTTCCGTCCAAGTCCTCCCGATGAACACGATGACGCATTCCGTTCCACCTAGCCGGTTGGTGCCCCATGAACACGACAACAACGATGTTTCTCCGTTCCGACCCAGCCATGTACACGAGCCTAGGTCGTACGTAAGCGCGAGTATGCGTTCAAGACCCTGCCCATATGTACGTACGTGGCCGTATTTTCTTTCTTGCACACTGGCCGATGTACGTACGTGTACATGCGACGTGCGCGCCTCTACTACGACACGTGCGCGCCTCATCGACCAGTATGTACGTACACGTTCGCGACCAGAATGACAACGCTACGTACGCTTCGACAATATGGGTCCCGACTGTCAGGCACTTCCTTGCGTGCGAAGATGTAGCTGGCAGGTCCCAGCAGTCAGGGGGCGAATCGTTTTCTTTGCCCGGGCGCACTTCCTTGCGTGCGAAGATGCAGCTGGTGGGTCCCAGCAGTCACGGGGAAACGTTTTTTTCGTGAAATACGGTGGCCCATCCGATGGGTCCCCACTGTCAGGTGGAGGAATAATTATTTTGCGCGTAATAAGGAGGCACTTCCTTGCTGCGGCCGTGGACCCAGCTGTTAGCCTCTTCACGTACAGTCCACGTCCGATGAAGCTGTTCCTTGACCACGTTGACCATGCCGCGTCGAGAGCACCCGGGCGGTGGACGACTGCAAGGCCTAGGAAGGGGACGATGCGGGGACGGGGAAGACGCGGCAGTGGATGCCCACGCGTAGAGGAGTACGAGGGTTCACTGGTTCGCTGCGGTGTGAGGCTGCCGTCGCCGCAGAATAACATGGGGTGTGGGTGAGTAGAGGGATGGCCTGGCCAGCGGTGGGAATAGTAGGGGGCGGTGAGGCCTCCGCGGTAGCACAGCCGTCCACGGGAGGCAGGACCATGCGGCACGACCGGCGCTGCTTTGGGCGGCTGGAGCAACAAGACTAAAGGTTGAAGAAGCACTATGGCCGTTATATTGACATCGTACGGTCACTGGAGCTAGAATTGTTCATATTGACTAAGTTGACAAAGCACACCGTCCCCGTCAACTTAGTAGGCCCACAAGTCAGCCTCCCACCAAGGTGGGTCCCAACCAGCAGGGGGAGTATTCATTTTTTTGTGCATAATAAGGAGGCACTTCCGGTGGGTCCGAGCTGACAGTGGGGGTAACGTTTTTTCGCGCAATATGGTGGCCCATCCGATGGGTCCCAGCAGACAGGGGGGAAACGTTTTTTTTCCGCCAAATACGGTGGCCCCTCCGGTGGGTCCCTGCTGTCAGGTGGAGGAATAATTATTTTCCGTGTAATAAGGAGGCACTTCCTTGCGGCTGCCGTGGACCCAGCTGTCAGCCTCTCCATGTACAGTACTCTTCCGATGGAAGTCGTTCCTTGACCACGTTGACCACGCCGCGCCGAGAGCACCAGGGCGATGGACGACGGCGAGGCCTAGGAAGGCGTCGATGCGGAGCCGGGGAAGACGCGGCAGTGGAAGCCCGCGCGGAGAGGAGTATGAGGGTTCACTGGTTCGGCTACGGTGTGAGGCTGCCGTCGCCGCATGGCCTGGCCAGCGATGGGAATAGTAGGGGCAGCGAGGCCTCCGCGGCATCACAGCCGGCCACGGGAGGCAGGAGCACGAGGCACGACCGGCGCTGGTTTGGGCGGCTGGAGCAAGAAAAGACAGAGGTTGAAGAAGCACTACGGCCGTTGGATGGACATGGTACGGTCAATGGAGCTAGAGTCATGCATATTGACTAAGTTGACAAAGCTCTTCGTCCCCGTCAACTTGGTAGGCCCACAAGTCAGCCTCCCACTATACTGGATCCCAGCTAGCAGGGGGAGTATTCATTTTTTTTGCGTAATAAGGAGGCACTTCCGGTGGGTCCGAGCTGACAGCGGGGGGAACGTTTTTTCGCGAAATACGGTGGCCCGTCCGGTGGGTCCCAGTAGTCAGGGGGAAACTTTTTTTTGCCAAATACGGTGGCTCGTCCGGTGGGTCCCCGCAGTCAGGTGGAGGTATAATTATTTTCCGCGTAATAAGGAGGCACTTCCTTGCGGCTGCCGTGAACCCAGCTGTCAGCCTATCCACGTACAGTACTCTTCCGATGGAAGTCGGTCGTTGACTAGATTGACCACGCCGCGCCGAGAGCACCAGGGTGGTGGACGACGGCGAGGCCTAGGAAGGGAACGACATGGAGGCAGGAAAGACTCGGCAGTTGTTTCCCACGCAGAGGGGAGTACGACTGTACGAGGGTTTACTGGTTCGTCTGCCATCGCCGGAGAATAACCACAAGTGTGGGTGAGTAGAGGGATGGCTAGGCCAGCAATGGGAGTACGGTGGGGCGGTGAGGCCTGCGCGGCAGCACAGCCGGGCGCGGGGGAGGATGGAGTAGGCAGTCCCGGTGGCGCTTCTTTGAGCGGCTGGAGCAGGAAGAGCAGATATTGAAGAAGCACGACGACCGTTGGATGGACATCCAACAGTTAGTGCTTGTGAATCAAACTTTTTTTAGGAAGGCCTCAAATCTATGGAAAACATCATACAACCCATCTGCTATTATTTCTAATAATTTACAGCCCATTTGCTAATTCTTAAGGTTTTTTTGGAGCCCATATTCTTTTTGTCAGCATTACAGCTCATATTGTGGCCACGGTTAAAACATTATACGAAATTTTGCATATTTCGGTGCGGTCCGAACTGTTTTTAATCCTGAAATTTCGAGTCACATTCAAATTGATTTTAAAAATAAATGCATATCAATATAAAATCCAACAAATTGTCCATGCATAAAAATCAATGCAATTTAAAATCTCGAAATGAAAAAAAGATATTTGAAACTAATTGCCAGTTTGATGTGTTTTAAAAATGTACAGCCCATTTCTCATTACTGATAGGCCATTTTCTCGGCCAGCCAAATGAATCTCTCCTTGTCTTGAAAGATTTGCAGCCCAACATGCCTGACAAAGCGACTTATTTGGCAAATCACAAAAAAACTGGGATGTGGCCATGGACCCAGCCGTCAGCCTCTCCACGTACAGTACTCTTCCGATGGAAATCGGTCATTGACCAGATTGACCACGCCGCGCCGAGAGCACCAAGGCGATGGACGACGGCGAGACCTAGGAAGGGGACGACGCGGAGCCAGGGAAGACGCGGCAGTGGATGCCCACGCGGAGAGGAGTACGAGGGTTCACTGGTTCGGCTGCGGTGTGAGGCTGCCGTCGTCGCAGAATAACAGGGGGTGTTGGTGAGTAGAGGGATGTCCTGGACAACGGTGGGAGTAGTAGGGGTCGGTGAGGCCTCAGCGGCATCACAACCGGCCACGGGAGGCAGGAGCACACGGCACGATCGGCGTTGGTTTGGGCGGCTGGAGCAAGAAGACCAGAGGTTGAAGAAGCACTACTGCCGTTGGATGAACATCGTACGGTAACTGGAGCTAGAATCGTTCATATTGACTAAGTTGACAAAGCCCTCCATCTCTGTCAACTTGGTAGGCCCACAAGTCAGCCTCCCACGATGCTGGGTTCCAGCTGGCAGGGGGAGTATTCATTTTTTTTGTGCGTAATAAGGAGGCACTTCGTTGCGTGCGAAGATAGCTGGTGAGTCCGACCAGTCAGTGGGGGCACGTTTTTTTCACGAAATACAGAGGCCCTTCCGGTGGGTCCTAGATGTCAGGTGGAGGAATCAAAGACTTGAGAAGGCGTACAGAACAAGCTAGTGTACTAGTAAAGAGATGTTGCTGAGTTTTAGAAAAAAAAGAGACGTGCTCCTGTAGCTGGTTCGAATCCAAACCTAGACTATGACTATATATGGTGCTATGCTACTCTGCAAGTATTGAAACTGACATATCCAACGTTCGCTTCTCCTCTTCTCTACTTACTCTGCCTAGCATCAGAAGCTCTGGCCGCAGCAACCATGTTCGCTGGCTGCTCGTCCACCTACTCTTTAGCAGGCAACAACCAAATATGCGCCAAGTCGCCACCCGTACCATCGCCTGTGGGTCTCATCACACCCCCGCTGGTACGCGCACCGCAGCCGGTTGCTCATCGCAACTTGCTGCCGTTGATGTGGTGCCACTGTTGCAAATCACGCAAAGGCATACGTCGCGTCTCAACCACAAGCCTCAACCATGGCCGAGTCTTCTACAAATGCCCGAATTAATATGTTTAAGTGTTGTCCTGCTGCTTTCAGTTGCTGATTTTTTTAATAGTTTGGTTGATGATCTTCCAATTTGATTCGTGCAGAAAAGGGAAGATTTGTGTGATTTGTATTTCTTGGAAGTTGCTGATGTGGGGGAGTGCAACTACGCTGATTAGTTGGTTAGCCGAGGAATCCCAATACCAGCAGGTTGGGGTGTTGGACAAGTAACTGAAGGAACGGCAGAAGAGGAAGATGCAGAGCAGAAGATTAAAGATGCAGTTCCTCCGATCATGGCCAAGCAACAAGTGCTGAACGGCCTTGACAGCAATGAGGAGATGAAAGACCTTGTGAAGATAATGGGCAAAATCGATGTGCTTTGTAGGATGATGGTCTCTTTATTTGCAGTGTATGTAGCACTCGTGATGTATTCACTGGCTATGACATGAGCATTTTGGTGAAACTAGTAATGAATGAAACCTGTGTAGCAAGCTAGGCGTAGTGTTGTGAACATCTAATGATTTCTATTAACGGAAATCAGGGGGTATCCCCTTTTTCTCATAAATAAATAAATAGCAGAGGCCCTTTTGGTAATAAATAAATAAATTAGCAGAGGCCCTGTCGGGTCAGCTTTGTTCTCATGCGAAGACGTCGAGCAAATTGCAGTCCAACATCAAACAATGTCATCAAATTCAAGTTTTGCATCCAAATATGAGTACAACCAAACAACAATGTCATCATGTTTTAGTCATCATACAATCACCAAACACAAATTAGCATACATAACAAGTGATGTTCTCACAGGAAAATACTAAACAACATGTTTATCAGGTTTCAGTTGTCATAGCAAACACGATTTCACATAGTAGATAAAAAAACGTCTTCTGACAGGAAATACGACAAAAGCAATGTAATCATCATCCGCGACAGCAGCATCAACATCTTTGCCATGTGTATCAATCTGAATCGTAATTCCCCACGGTGTCATCTTCTTCTTCGTCCTCAACGTCCTTGAACGTTGGCTTCTTCTTGATCAACTCTTGTATGTCCACAGCACGACACGCAATATTTTTGCTGGTGTCATTGACGTGATGGTTCTCAAAGATATTAGGAGCATATGTGTTATCTTGTACATCAAGAGCAGTGTAAGCATCATCTTGTTGTGCAACTTCATTAAACGAATTCCTATGCTCAAACCTTTGCAATACTCTCCTGTCATCGCTACGTGCAAATGTGTCTTCCAAGAAAAATATCTGTGTTGCTTGATTTGCCGAAATAAAAGGCTCGTTGGTCTGGTACGCCGCCTTGATATTGATGGATTTGAAATAATCATCAGCTCTGGATTTTGCGATCCTAGAAAACAGGTTATACCAACGACAGAACAACAGAACCACACACCGATGATCTTCGAAACTGGTGATATACTGCAACTGAACAATGTCTGCTATATTAGCATACATTTCAGTTATCTCTTTGTCATACATATCCGTGCTCATGATGGCACTGTTTTGTGTCTTCCTGCCTTCATCTCGTGCAAGGGTGTTGTAGCGCACATCTCCAACAACGCAAGATTCATAATATCTTACCCGAGTATCAGGACCCATTGCTAGTGAGTAAAGGTCATCATCAACTGCTTGCCCATCCTCCCGCATCTTCTTAACCTATGGTTAGAAAATAGACAAGCTGGTCATATTATGTACTCAATATATGAAAAAACTGACAGTGCAATTCAAAAGCTTGCATGGCTCTTGAACCATTTCGCAAAACCTGCCATAACCAGTTTGTCAATGTTTCTTGGATTTTGCGGAAGTAACTCCTTTTTGTAGATGCTGCACAACATAGTGATCGCGTCAAACATCTAAATATATAAGAATGTGCTGCAAGTTTAGTAGATTACGATGTATAAGCTGAAGTACTTAGCACTTACTTAATATAAGGTAGTATCTCAGGACAGTTATTCAACACATACCAAATCATTTTTTCCAAATCTGTAGGTTTGTCCTCTTGTCGACTCTTCCCTGTAACTCGAACATAGTAATAAAAAACATTGAGCCGGGATTGTCTTCATCCACCTCTTTGCTAAGCTGATCAGCTGTTTCAATGTATTTTGAGCAGAATGTCAACGCTTCTGTAGCAATGTAGGCCCCTGCAATGGAACCCCCGGGTCTAGCTCTGTTCCTAACATAGCCCTTGAAAGTGCCTAGCCGCTTTTCAATAGGGTACATTGCTACTTCTCGAGCTTGCATTGTATTCCCTCGAAGAGGAAAGGGTGATGCAACACAGTAGCGTAAGTATTTCCCTCAGTTTTTGAGAACCAAGGTATCAATCCAGTAGGAGACCACGAGTGAGTCCCTCGCACCTGCACAAACAAATAAGAACTTTGCAGCCAACGCGATAAGGGGTTGTCAATCCTTTTACGGTCACTTACGGAAGTGAGATCTGATAGAGATGATAGTTTGATATTTTTGGTATTTTTGGTTATAAGAATAGAAAGTAAAAGGCGGAAAAGTAAATTAGATTGTAGATTGACATGTTGAGAATAGACCCGGGGGCCATAGTGTTCTCTAGTGGCTTCTCTCATGATAGCGATATTCTACGGCGGGTAAACAAATTACTATCGAGTAATTGATAGAAAAACGAATAATTATGAGACTATCTAGGCATGATCATTATATATAGGCATCACGTCCGAGACAAGTAGACCGAAATGATTCTGCATCTACTACTATTACTCCACACATCGACCGCTATCCAGCATGCATCTAAAGTATTAAGTTCATACTCCCTCCATTCATTTATATAAGGTGTATTTGTTTTTTCAAAAGTCAAACAAGTGCAAGTTTGACCAAGTTTTTTGAAAAATATATCAATATCCACGATATGAAATCTATATCATTTGGTCAATCATGAAAGACAGTTTCATATTTTATCTATTATGTATTGCATATTTTTCTATTTTGTTCTATAATCTTGGTCAAACTTTTAAATGGTTGACTTGCACGGAAACCAATACACCTTATATTCTGGAATGGAGGGAGTAAGAACGGAGTAATGCCTTAAGAAAGATGACATGATGTAGAGGGATAAACTCAAACATAGTGATATAAACCCCATCTTTTTATCGTAGATGGCAACAATACAATACGTGCCTTGCTGCCCCTACTGTCACTGGGAAAGGACACCGCAAGTTTGAACCCAAAGCCCAGCACTTCTCCCATTGCAAGAACTATAGATCTAGTAGGCCAAACCAAACCAATAATTCGAAGAGACTTGCAAGGATATTCTAATCACACATAAAGAGTTCAGAAAAGAACCAAATATTTCTCATAGATAATCTTGATCATAAACCCGCAATTCATCCGATCTCGACAAACACACCACAAAAAGAGATTACATCAAATAGATCTCCTCGAAGACCGAGGAGAACTTGGTATTGAGATCCAAAGAGAGAGAAGAAGCCATCTAGATACTAGCTATGGCCCCGAAGGTCTGTGGTAAACTACTCACAACTCATGGTGAGGCGATGATGATGATGTAGAAGCACTCCGTGGTAGATCCCCCCTCTAGCGGAGCTCCGAAACAGGCCCCAAGATGGGATCTCACCGGAACAGAAGGTTACGACGGTGGAACTAGGGTTTTCTCTGTTGTTTTGATAGTTTCGGGGTATGTTGGTATATATAGGAGGAAGGAGGGCACCGGGGGCCAGACGGGGTGCCCACGAGGTAGGGGGCGCGCCCTATAGGGGGGCGTGCCCCCCACCCTTGTGGACGCCACGTCAGCCCTACTCCATGGTTCTCAAGTCTCCCGTGCGTATTTTGCTCCAAAAATATCTCTCTAGAAGTTTCATTCCGTTTGGACTCCGTTTGAGATTCCTTTTCTGTAAAACCCTGAAATAGGCAAAAAAAACAGCAATCTGGACTGGGCCTTTGGGTTAGTAGGTTAGTCCCAAAAATAATATAAAAGTGTATAACAAAGCCCATTAACCATCCAAAACATCATAAATAATAGCATGGAACAATCAAAAATTATAGATACGTTGGAGACGTATCATACATCCAGCCATACTTTACTGGACCTCTATGTAGTGCCACATCAGGTAGATGAACAGCCAAATGCACCATCACATCAAAGAATGCTGGAGGATATATCTTCTCAAGGTCACATAGGATAGTCGGTATCTTGTCTCTAAGATGCTCCAAAACATCTATCCTGATATTTCTACTACAGAGTTCCCTAAAGAATTGTCCCAACTCTGCAATTGCTCTGTATAAGTCAGGGCGGCCCAATCCTCTAAGGATAACAGGTAAAACCCTTTGACAGTCATGAGTTTTCAACCCTTGTACCTTGTTTCCATCTGCACTGACTCTCCTTTCAAGGTTGGAAGCAAATCCATGTGGGAATCTCACACGTGATAGGACCTCGCATAATTCTTTTCTTTTTACCTTGTCCAAGACGTACACAGCCGGTGCCATATCCTGTGGTTTACCTTCATCTTGCACCTGCAAATCCTCTCTGATACCCAGGTGTGTCAAATCAATCCTAGATTTTAAGGTATCTTTCGTCTTTCCTTCAATATTAAGAAGTGTGCCGATAATGATGTCACATATTTTTTTCTCGATGTGCATCACATCAAGACTATGCCGCAGATCCAAATCTTTCCAATACTCCAAGTCCCACAAAGTGGACCTGCGCGTAAACAATAATCTCTCTTCTGCCCTGCCATGCTTCCTTTTCCCGCTACCATTATCAGGATGGTTTCCTGGTGTAATATGCCTGACCTTCTCTAATTCCACTTACAACTCATCGGCGGTGGGCCTCTTTGGCGCATCACGGTTTTCATGCTTTGCATTGAACACATGTCTTCGGTATTTTCTAGGATGCGGCTTGTCCTTGGCAAGGAAACGGAGGTGTCCAATGTAGCAGATCTTGCTAAGTATTACGTATGACAGCGGATTCCTGTCACAGCGAACACATGCATTGTAGCCATGTGTCGTTCGCCCTGACATAGTGCCCAAAGCCGGATAATCATGGATGCACCAAATTATAACAGCACGCAGAAAGAAATCAGCTGGTGGACTGCTATAAAGGTCTCGAGTGAGAACACCCCTCCAAAGCTGTTGAAGTTCCTCCACAATAGGCTCCATGAACAAATCAAAATCCTTTCCAGGACTTTTGGACCTGGAATGAGCAACGCCATCACGTAGTTTGATTCTTTGGTGCAGACATTTGGAGGCATGTTGTAAGGGATAACAAGCACTGGCCACATGTTATATGTGGCGCTCTGGTGGCCAAATGGGTTAAATCCATCTGAAGCTAAGCCAAGTCTAATGTTTCTCGGGTGAGCAGCAAACTTTTCGTGCTTCTGATTGAATCTTTTCCACTCACTACCATGTGATGGATGGCTCATTACATTCTGATCTCTGTACTCCTGGTTCCTAGAATGCCACATTACATCCTCTCTTGTTTCAGCATCATGAAACAACCTCTGCAATCTTGGTGTAATTGGAAAATGTCTTAGAACATTATGAGGAATCCTCTTCACAGCATCGCCATCTTTCCATCTTGATGATTTGCATTTCGAAATTCACTTAACTTGGCATAATCCTTCTAGAACAGAACACAATTATTCTTACAAACATGGATCATATCATATCCAATTCCAACTGCACGAAGGAAATTCATCATTTTACTGTAGGTGTGTGGCAGCTCAGACTCATCTGGGAAAGCTTTGCGGAAAGCAGCCAACATCGCATCGAACGATTTGTTGGTCATCCGCTCAGATGTCTTCACCTGAAGAAAGGTGACCATAGCTGAGAATACTGACATCTTATTTCCTGGGGAGACAGCCACGTTGCATTGTTACAACATGTGGGCCCACCGTTGTTCTTCTGCAGGTGAAAGTTCACGGAATGCATGAGCATTTCGTAGCATTGTTTCAATGTTGGTCAAACTCACTCGCTCCGCCACCACCTCCTCCTCCTCTTCCACCTGAGCATCAGGCAGATCAAGATGGTGATCTACTGCTTCCACGTAGTTAATAACATTGACGTTCACAGCTTCACCATGATGAACCCACCTAGTATATGTGACCGACATCCCATACAAGTGTAGATGATTTTGCACAGTTGACTGGGGTCTTGTAACTGAATTCATACAGCTACTACACGGGCAGAGCACATCTGATTTCGGACCACCGTACTCAGCTCTGATAAAGTTCATGAAGTTTTCAACCCCCTCGACATATGCAGCGGAGAATCTTCGAGCAGAACTTATCCAAGTCCTGTCCAGATGTTAGACATACAAATTAGTTCTTCTACTAGATATTACAGGAAAAACATATATGCTTATTTATGAAGTCCAAAAGAAAATACCTAGGTCGATGTCTAAAGCTATGGCAAGATATTTGGACGAGCAGATCTAAGTAACAAAATATATGTAAAGCTAATTCAGCAAATAGATTTGAGTGCTAAATTATGGCAGGCTGTTTCAGCAGTCAATCAGGCCAAGCATGATGGATTATGTATTTCCAACAGAGCACACAGCCATCGAACTATCGAAGGCCATCGCAGCAACAAAGATCGAGTATAGAACGGTGTAGAGCTATTTCACCTAACAGATTGGCTACTAGACCATGGCAATCTACGTCACAATAAATATATGGCACAATATTTTAGCAACTAATCAGCCTTGGCATGCCATCTCAGCTAAGCAGATTGAGTGCAGAACAGGGCAAGGAAGCTTCTTAAGTAGAGCATATTGACTGTAAACTACTTCGGCAAACAGTGAGATTAACAATGTCTACCAGCTAACATTTAGCGCTACACCGACATGCACGGGGCCTCGGTCTAGAATCCGTGTACCATGGGAAAAGCTGACCGCTGTGCGTCTCCACACGAACGTCGCTAGCGGTGGAGGCGCTGTCACAACCCTAGTTCTGGTATGCACTAGGCTAGTCTTGATGTTTGCATCATGTTTAAATTTCAAATGATAATGAATTAAGGACTTGTGAAAACCTCAGAAACCTTTTGAAAAATGACCCAGATAAAAATTGCTCGAAAAAGGTCCAAGAAAATGTTCATGTTGCTCTCTGAAAATATTGGCTAGAGATAAAAATCAAACCAATATTATTAGGAGCTCATAAATATTTATTTTGGGCATTTGGAATTAATGCAATAGTTATTTGCATTGGATATATATATTTATTATATTTTTAGTATATGTCCAATAATTCTGGATTTTGTGTGGGGCTTTGTAATACTCCTTCTAGTCCCTACAAAAATATGACAGAAGTTTTTAAATGATTTAGTTTAAATCAAACAAATGTCAGAAAAATAGAAAAGAAAATAAAAAGGGTTAGAGTTTTACCTGGGCCACTTGCTGGCCTGGCACTGGGTCGGCCCAGCTGCCAGTCCTCGTCCTCCTGGCGACGACAGGAGGCAGGGGCACGCTCCCGCGCATGGCCGCCACGCCTCCTGCCTGCCTGCTCTCTCCCTCGCCGCTCTGGACGCCAGGAAGACGCCACGCGACGCACTGGACCCCTCTCGCACTCTCCCGTGGTTTCCCCTCCTCTCCCTCACTCTCTCTCTCTCGCACCCCCGAACGCCGCCATCGCCGCCGCTCGCCGTTGACGCGCCCAGAGCCACCCCTTTGCCTTAAGGACGTGTCCCACCACTCCGTCGCCGACCGTCGCTTCTCCATGCTAAAGGAACCGGACTCGGAGGCCCGGAATCATCGCCCTCGAGCTCGTCACCGCCGCATCTGGCCGCCGCTGGTCGCCGTCAATTCGTGCGCTGGAGATCCTCCCTGAGCCCGTTTGTCTGCTCTGCGAGTTCGCCGTGAGCTCCTCCTTCTTCCCCCCTGTCCCCTCACTCCCGTGCGTGCTTTAGCCCCGATCCCCTCCGTGACCGTGAGTTCACCGCCGCCGGTGATGCCGCCGCCGTGGCCACAGCCACGCACGCTCAAAACCGAGCACGTCACCGCACTCAGTGTTTCACCAGGAGGTCGTATCACCCAGCCGTTCGCCCCGCCGTGCCCCACAGCACCATTTCCGACGAGGCCCGAACTCCAGCGCCGCCGCGAGCTTCGTTCCGGCCAGCTCCGGCGCCCCCGCAACCTCCCGTTGGCGTGGATGGATGCGGAAGAGCCCCCGCAGCATGCAGATGGCCTCGGCCGTCCATTGGGACGCCGGGGGCCCAATCCCGACGCCTCCGCCGCGTTTGCTGCCGCCGGCGGCTAAACGCCGGCGTGTTAGCCGGGGGTTTGACCAGGATTTGACCCCTTGGGTCAGTGACAGGTGGGCCCCCCTCCCCCAGTTAGTTGACCAGATTATTGTTAATTAATTAGTTTAGTTAATTAGTGTAGTGACTGACTTGTGGGCCCAGCCCTGCTGACTTTTGTTAGGATTAGTTTTAGTGTTAATTAACTCAGTTAATTAACTGATCCACTGACTAGTGGACCCCACTGTCAGGTTTGACTCTGGTCAGCCTGGTTGACCTGCTGACGTCATGCTTGGGTCATGCTGACGCAGAATTCCAGTTCTGGAATTTAAATAAATCTTAAATGATTTATTTATTTCAGAAATTGGTTTAAACTTAAAAAAATCACAGAAATTCAATCGTAGCTCAGAATGAAATAATTTATATATGAAAAATTATCAGAAAAATTCAATCTATCCATTTGTACCATTTTCATGCATGACAAATGAAGGTATAACCACTATTTATATGAAAACACATAAATGGCATTTAAAAATGCTTATTTTAGAGTTGCATTTGAACC
This sequence comes from Secale cereale, assembly GCA_902687465.1. NCBI lineage: Eukaryota > Viridiplantae > Streptophyta > Magnoliopsida > Poales > Poaceae > Secale > Secale cereale. Next base: position 318,545,147 of record LR738710.1, read on the forward strand.
CTTGGTTCAAATGGAATTCAACCAAATAAAATGCTAGTTGCATTAGCTCAAACAACATCATATCTTCATGCCATATTCATGCATCATATTGTTGCATATGCTTGTGTTTGATTGTCGGCACCGTTCTTCTCAATAGGTCTTGCTCCGGAGACCGTTCCAGAGTACCTGTCAGAGGAGTAGTGCTCTACACGTTGTTATACCAGGCAAGCAAACCCCTTTGTTCATTCCGATACAATCCTACTCTCTTGCTCCTGCTCCCTGTTATTGCATTAGGACAACAACGATTCAACTGCTACTTTATGCTGCGGTAGTTGAATCCATTCCTCTGCATGACCTGTCATTGCCACAGTAAATAGTTGAAACCCACTAGCATGTGTAGGAGTTGATTGAAGCCATGTTGTGTTCTTACCATGCCTTGCTTGCTATTGCTTAGAGTGTGTTAGGTCTGATTCATTGGGAATGAATTGGAGTGCAGTGATAAGTTCTGATGCTAAGCGTTAAGTGTGTGAACATGTTTAGGTAAAGGTAGTGGTGAGAGGCCTTGTAGGAGTACATGGTGGGTTGTCTCACTGGAACCGTCCTTAAGCAATGAGTTCTGTGTATGTTGTCCAATGACTAGCTACTACCACACATTGGAATGCTTAAGTGCCCCTCTCGACTTATTAATCAACTTGATCTTTGTCCAGGAGTCGCAACTAGTTTCTGGTGTTTGTAGGTAGTGTTATTTTTCTACCAAGTGGCACCCAGCAAGGTGGGCTTGGGACAAACTCGGCACACGTGGCCCGGTGTACCGAGTGGCACCCGGATGCTGGGCTCGGGAACCCTGTACACATGGTTTGGGGCCATGATGGAAACCTCGGCCGGCCTCCCTTGCGGATGGAACCCGAATAGGCGATAAACCTGGACTAGAGTCTTGTGTGGTTAGTCAGGTCGTGGCCGACACCCTCGCCAGGCTTCCGCTTGAAGGTTGCCGAGATACACGTCATGTACATGGCGGTAAGTGGCGAGAGCGTGTGTGAAGAAGTACACCCCTTCAGGGTTTATCATGATCTATTCGAATAGCCGGGTCCACGGTTATGGACTTCTTGGATGCTTACGTGGTACATAGACAACTGAAAGTGGATACCCTAAAATACTCAAGACAAGCGTGAGTGCTATGGATGGCCTTCTCGTAGGGAGACGGGGATGAATCCATAATGGTGTATTTGGTGGTGATTAGTGGACTCGTGTGCGCCACCTCAAAAGTTACCCGCAATCGTAGTATAGGATAGCCACTGAGTCAAAGCTGGCTTGCTGCAACTAAACCCCACTATGCCTTCTTGATACAAATGAATGTATGATAGGTTCTGATGTAAGTCTTTCTGAGTACCTTTGTACTCATGTTTGCTTAAGTTATGTTTTGCAGATGGGACTTCTGTCTCGCTAGTAGTTCCGCTTGGACTTCGACAAGTAGCTTGTTACCTCAGCTACGATCTTGGACGAGTGTTGTAGATACTCAGACTCTCCAGCCTTTTTCATTTGTAGTTGTCTGTACTCAAACATGTTGTGCTTCCGCTTGTTGCTTGTATGCTCTGAATGTTGGGTCATGAGACCCATGTTTGTAATATCTGGCTCCTCGGAGCCTAATGAATAAATACTTTGTTTCTTAGAGTCTTGTTGTGATGCCATGTTGTATTTGCACATATCGAGCATATTGTGTGTATGTTATTGAAATGCTTGGTATGTGTGGGATCCGACACCTAGTTGTTTACCCTTGGTGGCCTATCTTACAGGGAAATGTCTCCTAGTGCATCCACTGAGCCTTGGTAGCTTGCTACTGCCCCGGAACACTTAGGCTGACCGGCATGTGTCCTTCTTCGTTCTTGTGTCTGTCCCTTAGGGGAAATGTCACGCGTTGTTCCTTTAAGTCCTTGTAGCTTGCTACGACTTGGGTTCATACGTTGATTACCGACACGTTCATTGCTGGGTCATGTATGCCTGTCTCTGTAACTTAGTGCCACTTTTGGTTTATAACTGGTCATGTCGGCCCGGGTTCTCTGTCATATGGATGCTAGCGACACTATCATATACGTGAGCCAAAATGCACAAACGGTCTCGGGCCAGGTAAGGTGGCACCCGTGGGGATACCGTGTGTGAGGCCGCAAAGTGATATGGTGTGTTACATGCTAGACAGGTGTGGCTCAGGATCGGGGTCCCGACAGCTTTGGTATCAGAGCCTGACTGCCTGTAGGATTACCAAGCCAAACTGGTCGCAGTTCAGTCTAGAAATTCCTTAGTTATATAAGGGAATTGATTGTGGAAGGGAACGTAAGGCTCTTTTTACTCCTTATACCTCATGTCTTCTGATCTGAGTCATCCTACTTTTCCTACGGGGTTAAGGAACTAGGCTATCTCTTCTGTCTATCAGGATCACGAGTTACTACTCCATAGTTCCATAGGATTGTTTGATGAGAGTCATACTCCTGTTTTCAAGTTCTTCCAGTGTAGATTGTTTAGTACTATCACAGAACCTTGAGTGATGTTGTTGAGTTGTGGTACTACCCTTTGTTAGTAGGATGTATCATTCTGAGCATTTTACTGCTGTTATGCTGCCGGATTTGTCCTAGGAGTTCGAGAGATACCCATTTCTTGTCCTACCTTCTACAGTCTGGTTGATGCTGATTCCGTCCTTGGTTTCATTTCTCAGGATGTTGTCAGTTACCCGAGGTTCAGTTGCTCCTAGAAAGAACCACGGAGGTGGTAGGGATGAGGAGGGTCCTCCCGACCAGCCTTCGTTGGCAGAGGTCATGTTAGAGATGGAGAGGAACAAGCGAGAGTCTAACCGCTTGTTGGCACGTATTGAGGAGAACACCACACATCAATGCAAAGAGTCAGCGACCATCCATGATTTCATTCGTCTGAAACCACCCACCTTCCATCATCCCATTGAGCCGCTCGATGTAGATGACTGGCTCCGTAGTATCACTCACAAGCTGCGTTCTGCGAACGTAGCTGAAGAGGACAAGGTCATCTATACCACATATCACCTGGAAGGTCCTGCTAGTCTTTGGTGGCAGAACTATGAGGCCATGATTCCAGCTGGCCAGATTCCTACCTGGAGAGATTTCACTGAGGCTTTTCGCGAGTATCACATTCCTCAAGCTCTCATCGATCGCAAGAGAGAAGAGTTTTGTAGTCTTACCCAGGCTAAGATGGCTGTTGATGTTTACAGTAGAGAGTTTGAGAACCTCGCCCGTTATGCTACAGAAGAAGTGTCCACGGACGCCAAGAAGCAGGCTAGGTTCCGGAAAGGTCTCAACCCCAAGCTGCGTCGTGATCTTCAGTTGCATCATTTCCATACATTCCAGGCTCTTTTGAACAAGGCCATCAATGCAGAGACCGCTCAGCTCACTTACGAGCAGTCTCGTAAGAACACCCGTGATTTGGGATCATCCTCTGGTACTAGTTCCCAGAAGCGCCAGACTTGGGTTCCAAACTCCGCTCTTCCATCCAGATATTCTCCGAGGCCATCTTATGAGGTGCCTCGTCCAGCTCAGTCTTATGCTCCACCCAAGCCCATTGGTAAACCCCTTGTCAATGCGGGTCCACGATCTACCTCAGGGACTTGCTTCACATGCGGAAAGACAGGACACTATGCACGTGACTGCTCTCAGGCCAGTCTTGCTCCACCCCAGCCCGAGAAGTCCATTCTTCGTGGCAAGCCACCACGTAAGACGATCAGTGCCAATCCAGCACCCACTAAACATGGACGTGTGCATCACGTCTCAGCTAAAGACGCTCATGATGATCCAAATGTCGTTCTTTGTACACAACTTGTCAATTGCCATCCGGCTTCGGTTATGTTCGATACCAGAGCATCTCACTCCTTCATCTCTGAAGGCTATGCCTCGTTTGCACGACATGTCATTTTGTGATATGCCAACTCCGCTTGAAATCCAAACCCCAGGATCTAGATGGCAAACTACCAGAATAAGCCATGGTAATGGAATACTTGTTGACAGACTGGTATTCCTTGCCTCACTTATATCCCTCAAGTCTTCGGATATTAACATCATCTTGGGTATGGACTAGATGACAGCTCATCATGCCAAGATTGATTGTTACACTAGGTCTGTTCAGCTTACACATCCATCTGGCAAGATAGTCACTGTCTCCACTAGAGTTGCAAAGCGTCAACTCTATTCTCTTAATGCCAGCCCCCTCCCAGACCTTGAAGATATCCCGGTAGTCCGTGACTTTCCGGATGTTTTTCCAGAGGAACTACCAGGTGTTCCACCTGACAGGGATGTAGAGTTTGTCATAGATCTTATCCCAGGAACTGTTCCAATTTCTAGGAGACCTTACAAGATGGCACCCCTAGAATTAGCTGAGCTTAAGAAACAACTTGATGAATCCTTGCAAAAGGGTTTCATCCGTCCTAGTTCTTCTCCTTGGGCTTGCCTCGTCCTCTTCGTTAAGAAGAAGGATGGCACGGAACAGATGGTTGTAGATTATCGTCCCGTTAATTTGGTCACGATAAAGAACAATTATCCGCTCCCCAGGATCAATGACCTGTATGATCAGCTCGCTGGATCCTCAGTCTTCTCCAAGATGGATTTGAGGTTAGGCTACCATCAAATCAAGATCAGAAACAGAGACATTCCTAAGACAGATTTTGTCACTCGTTATGGCCAATACGAGTACACCGTCATGTCCTTCGGTCTAACCAATGCTCCAGCCACATTCTCCCGCTTGATGAACTCGATCTTCATGGAGTACTTAGATATGTTCGTCGTGGTTTACCTCAATGATATTCTAATCTACTCGAAGAACGAGGAAGAGCATGCCGAACACCTTAGACTTGTGTTGGAAAAACTCAGAGAGCACCGCCTTTATGCCAAGTTATCCAAGTGCGAATTTTGGTTGCCAGAAGTGACCTATCTCAGCCACGTAATCTCTGGTAAGGGCATTGCTGTCAATCCGGAAAGAGTTCAGGCCGTTCTTGATTGGACTCCGCCTGAAACAGTTAAACAAGTTAGGAGTTTCCTTGGTCTAGCCAGCTATTGTCGCTGCTTTGCTGAGAACTTCTCGAAACTGGCCAAGCCTCTCATGGAACTTCTCAAGAAAGATAAAAAGTTTGAGTGGTCCCCACAGTGTGAGCACACTTTTCAGGAACTGAAAAGACGCCTGACTTCTGCTCCCATACTTGTGCCACCGGATTTCACTAAGGACTTTGTTATCTATTGTGATGCCTCACGACAGGGACTAGGTTGCATTCTTATGCAGGATCGTCATGTGATTGCCTATGCATCTCGACAGTTGCATCCACATGAGGAAAATTATCCTACACACGATCTGGAGCTTGCAGCTGTAGTCTATGCACTTAAGACATGGCGACATTACCTTCTTGGTAATCGTTGCGAGATCTACACCGATCACCAGAGTCTAAAGTATATCTTCACCCAACCAGATTTAAACCTTAGACAAAGATGTTGGTTGGAGTTGATCTCAGATTACGACTTAAGGATTATTTACACCCCAGGCAAGGCCAATGTCATGGCTGATGCTTTAAGTCGTAAATCATATTGCAACAATCTCATGTTGCAGCAGGGCCAACCACTCCTCCATGAGGAATTATGTAAGCTTAACCTTCACATTGCTCCTCACGGATTCCTTTCTACCTTGGTGGCGAAACCTAACCTTGAGGATCAGATCATTGCTGACCAGAAGTTTCATAAGGGTGTTACCCGCATCAAGAGAAACATTAAGAAGGGAGTTGGTGGATGTTTCTCTATGTATGATCGAGGTGTTGTGTTCTTTGAGAACCGCTTGGTGGTTCCCAAGAATCAACATCTGCGACAACTGATCCTTAAGGAGGCTCATGAATCTCCTCTCACGATTCATCCCGGTAGTACTAAGATGTATCAGGACCTACGCCAGAGGTTCTGGTGGACTAGGATGAAGAGAGAAATTGCTGAGTTCATTGCTAAATGTGACGTTTGTCGTCGCGTTAAGGTAGAACATCAAAGACCTGCTAGCACCCTTAAGCCCTTAGCTATTCCTGAGTAGAAATGGGATAAAGTTGGTATGGACTTCATCACCGGCTTTCCCAGGACCAAGAGAGGGAATAATGCTATCTTCGTAGTCATTGATCGTCTGTCCAAAGTGGCTCACTTTCTACCTGTTCGAGAGATTATCACTGCTAGTCAGCTCGCTAACTTGTTTATTTCTCGAATAGTGTCACTTCATGGTGTTCCACTAGAGATCAATTCAGACCGTGGTAGTCTTTTCACTTCTCATTTCTGCGAGAGTTTCCAGACTGCCATGTGCACCCATCTTTCCTTCAGTACCGCCTTCCACCCTCAATCAAGTGGTCAGGTGGAACGGGTCAACCAAATTCTCGAAGACATGCTTAGAGCTTGCGTTATCTCATTCGGTATGGATTGGGAAAAATGTCTTCCTTTCGCCGAGTTTGCTTATAACAATAGCTATCAATCCAGTCTCAAGAAAGCTCCTTTTGAGATACTCTATGGACGAAGATGTCGAACACCTTTAAACTGGTCAGAAACCGGCGAAAGACAATTCTTTGGACCGGATATGATCCAGGAAGCAGAAGAGCAAGTTCACATCATTCGTGAGAATTTGAAAACAGCTCAATCTCGTCAAAAGAGCCAGTATGATCGTCATCATAAGGAACTGGCTTATGAAGTTGGCGACAAAGCTTATCTTCGGGTTACCCCTTTGAAGGGTACCCATCGTTTCGGTATCAAGGGCAAGTTGGCTCCTCGCTACATTGGTCCGTTTTGCATTGTCGCTAAACAAGGAGAGGTTGCCTACCAGTTGGAACTACCCCCACATCTTTCTCCAGTACATGATGTCTTCCACGTCTCTCAACTCAGGCGATGCTTCTCGGATCCCATCCGCGGAGTGGACCACGAAATGCTTGATCTCCAAGATAACCTCACATATCGAGAGTATCCCGTTCGCATTCTAGATCAAGCAGAGCGTGTCACCCGACGACATAACTTCAAGTTTCTCAAGGTTCAGTGGTCTCATCATTCCGAGAGAGAAGCTACTTGGGAGCGAGAAGATCGTCTCCGACTGGAGTACCCCACCTTCTTTCCGTCGACTCCTAAATCTCGGGACGAGATTCTTTCGAGTGGGGACGAGTTGTCACAACCCTAGTTCTGGTATGCACTAGGCTAGTCTTGATGTTTGCATCATGTTTAAATTTCAAATGAAATTGAATTGAGGACTTGTGAAAACCTCAGAAACCCTTTTGAAAAATGACCCAAATAAAAATTGCTCCAAAAAGGTCCAAGAAAATGTTCATGTTGCTCTCTGAAAATATTGGCTAGAGATAAAAATCAAACCAATATTATTAGGAGCTCATAAATATTTATTTTGGGCATTTGGAATTAATGCAATAGTTATTTGCATTGGATATATATATTTATTATATTTTTAATATATGTGCAATAATTCTGGATTTTGTGTGGGGCTTTGTAATACTCCTTCTAGTCCCTACAAAAATATGACAGAAGTTTTTAAATGATTTAGTTTAAATAAAACAAATGTCAGAAAAATAGAAAAGAAAATAAAAAGGGTTAGAGTTTTACCTGGGCCACTTGCTGGCCTGGCACTGGGCCGGCCCAGCTACCAGTCCTCGTCCTCCTGGCGACGACAGGAGGCAGGGGCACGCGCCCGCCGCTCCCGCGCATGGCCTCCACGCCCCCTGCCTGCCTGCTCTCTCCCTCGCCGCTCTGGACGCCTGGAAGACGCCACACGACGCACTGGACCCCTCTCGCACTCTCCCGTGGTTTCCCCTCCTCTCCCTCGCTCTCTCTCTCTCGCACCCCCGAACGCCGCCGTCGCCGCCGCTCGCCATTGACGCGCCTAGAGCCACCCCTTTGCCTTAAGGACGTGTCCCACCGCTCTGTCGCCGACCGTCGCTACTCCACGCTAAAGGAACCGGACTCGGAGGCCCGGAATCATCGCCCTCAAGCTCGTCACCGCCGCATCTGGCCGCCGGTGGTCGCCGTCAATTCGTGCGCTGGAGATCCTCCCCGAGCCCGTTTGTCTGCTTTGCAAGTTAACCGTCAGCTCCTCCTTCTTCCCCCCTTGTCCCCTCACTCCCACGCGTGCTTTAGCCCCGATCTCCTCCGTGACCGTGAGTTCACCGCCGCCGGCGATACCGCCGCCGTGGCCACAGCCACGCACGCTCAAAACCGAGCACGTCACCGCACTCAGTGTTTCACCAGGAGGCCGTATCACCCACCCGTTCGCCCCGCCGTGCCCCACAGCACCGTTTCCGAAGAGGCCCGAACTCCGGCGCCGCCGCGAGCTTCGTTCTGGCCAGCTCCGGCGCCCCCGCAACCTCCCGTTGGCGTGGATGGATGCGGAAGAGCCCCCGCAGCCTGCAGATGGCATCGGTCGTCCATTTGGACGCCGGGGGCCCAATCCCGACGCCTCCGCCGCGTTTGCTGCCGCCGGCGGCTAAACGCCGGCGTGTTAGCCGGGGGTTTGACCAGGATTTGACCCCTTGGGTCAGTGACAGGTGGGCCCCCCTCCCCCAGTTAGTTGACCAGATTAGTGTTAATTAATTAGTGTAGTGACTGACTTGTGGGCCCAGCCCTGCTGACTTTTGTTAGGATTAGTTTTAATGTTAATTAACTCAGTTAATTAACTGAGTCACTGACAAGTGGACCCCACTATCAGGTTTGAGTCTGGTCAGCCTGGTTGACCTGCTGACGTCATGCTTGGGTCATGCTGACGCAGAATTCCAGTTCTGGAATTTAAATAAATCTTAAATGATTTATTTATTTCAGAAATCTGTTTAAACTTAAAAAAATCACAGAAATTCAACCGTAGCTCAGAATGAAATAATTTATATATGAAAAATTATCAGAAAAATTCAATCTATCCATCTGTACCATTTTCAAGCATGACAAATGAAGTTATAACCACTGTTTATATGAAAACACATAAATGGCATTTAAAATGCTTATTTTAGAGTTGCATTCGAACCCTTGGTTCAAATGGAATTCAACCAAATAAAATGCTAGTTGCATTAGCTCAAACAACATCATATCTTCATGCCATATTCATGCATCATATTGTTGCATATGCTTGTGTTTGATTGTCGGCACCATTCTTCTCGATAGGTCTTGCTCCGGAGACTGTTCCAGAGTACCTGTCAGAGGAGCAGTGCTCTACACGTTGTTATACTAGGCAAGCAAACCCCTTTGTTCATTCCGATACAATCCTACTCTCTCGCTCCTGCTCCCTGTTATTGCATTAGGACAACAACGATTCAAATGCTACTTTATGCTGCGGTAGTTGAACCCATTCCTCTAAATGACCTGTCATTGCCACAGTAAATAGTTGAAACCCACTAGCATGTGTAGGAGTTGATTGAAGCCATGTTGTGTTCTTACCATGCCTTGCTTGCTATTGCTTACAGTGTGTCAGGTCTGATTCCTTCGGAATGAATTGGAGTGCAGTGATATGTTCTGATGCTGAGCGTTAAGTGTGTGAACACGTTTTGGTAAAGGTAGTGGTGAGAGGCCATGTAGGAGTACATGGTGGGTTGTCTCACTGGAACCGTCCTTAAGCACTGAGTTCTGTGTATGTTGTCCAATGACTAGCTACTACCACACATTGGAATGCTTAAGTGCCCCTCTCGACTTATTAATCAACTTGATCTCTGTCCAGGAGTCGCAACTAGTTTCTAGTGTTTGTAGGTAGTGTTATTTCTCTACCAAGTGGCACCCGGCAGGGTGGGCTTGGGACAGACTAGGCACACGTGGCCCGGTGTACCGAGTGGCACCCGGATGGTGGGCTCGGGAACCCTGTTCACATCGTTTGGGGCCGTGATGGAAACCTCGGCCGGACTCCCTTGCGGATGGAACCCGAATAGGCGATAAACCTGGACTAGAGTCTTGTGTGGTTAGTCAGGTCGTGGCCGACACCCTCGCCAGGCTTCCGCTTGAAGGTTGCCGAGATACACATCGTGTACATGGCGGTAAGTGGCGAGAGCGTGTGTGAAGAAGTACACCCCTGCAGGGTTTATCATGATCTATTCGAATAGACGGGTCCACGGTTATGGACTTCTTGGATGCTTACGTGGTACATAGACAACTGAAAGTGGATACCCTAAATACTCAAGACAAGCGTGAGTGTTATGGATGGCCTTCTCGTAGGGAGACGGGGATGAATCCATAATGGTGTATTTGGTGGTGATTAGTGGACTCGTGTGCGCCACCTCAAAAGTTACCCGCAATCGTAGTATAGGATAGCCACTGAGTCAAAGCTGGCTTGCTGCAACTAAACCCCACTATGCCTTCTTGATACAAACGCATATATGATAGGTTCTGATGTAAGTCTTGCTGAGTACCTTTGTACTCATGTTTGCTTAATTTATGTTTTGCAGATGAGACTTCTGTCTCACTAGTAGTTCCGCTTGGACTTCGACAAGTAGCTTGTTACCTCAGCTACGATCTTGGACGAGTGTTGTAGCTAGTCAGGCTCTCCAGCCTTTTTCATTTGTAGTTGTCTGTACTCAGACATGTTGTGCTTCCGCTTGTTGCTTGTATGCTTTGAATGTTGGGTCATGAGACCCATGTTTGTAATATCTGGCTCCTCGGAGCCTAATGAATAAATACTTTGTTTCTTAGAGTCTTGTTGTGATGCCATGTTGTATTTGCACATATCGAGCATATTGTGTGTATGTTATTGAAATGCTTGGTATGTGTGGGATCCGACACCTAGTTGTTTACCCTTGGTAGCCTATCTTTCAGGGAAATGTCTCCTAGTGCTTCCACTCAGCCTTGGTAGCTTGCTACTGCCCCGGAACACTTAGGCTGGCCGGCATGTGTCCTTCTTCGTTCATGTGTCTGTCCCTTAGGGGAAATGTCACGCATTGTTCCTTTAAGTCCTTATAGCTTGCTACGACTTGGGTTCATATGTTGATGACCGACACGTTCATTGTTGGGTCATGTATGCCTGTCTCTGTAACTTAGTGCCACTTTTGGTTTATAACTGGTCATGTCGGCCCGGGTTCTCTGTCATATGGATGCTAGCGACACTATCATATACGTGAGCCAAAATGCGCAAACGGTCCCGGGCCAGGTAAGGTGGCACCCGTGGGGAAACCGTGCGTGAGGCCGCAAAGTGATATGGTGTGTTACATGCTAGACCGATGTGACTCAGGATCGGGGTACCGACAGGCGCTGACCACCGTGCACCTCCACAAGAACGTCGCCAGCGGTGGTGGCGCGGCTAGATGACGACAGTCTACGAGAGCTTACTGTGGGAGCGAGAGGATCGCCGTGCTTTCCCTCGACGAACCGCGGCGCCGACGTATCGGCGTGGCGTGGAGGGCGGCTTTGGCAGAGCGAATGGAGTGGAGGGGGACGGGGGAGGGCGGTTTGGGGAATATTATTTGCTAGTTGGCCGAAGGGCGTTTGAATCTAGGATTTGGGGGGAATTTTTGGGTGGGGGAGGATTTTCGCGCGGTGGGCGGGGGGAGTTTGACGCATGGTCGGTTTCTCCAAGTGCAGTCCCACGTGTCAGTGAAGAGGCAAGCCGAAGCGCGTTCCGTTTGCGTGAGCCGTGTGCAGGACCGAACATGTGTGGGGTGCAATGCGACCGCGACAGGGGTGCTGTGAGTGTACCGCCTTTTTTTCCTTTTAAACTAGGTGCTTCGCCCCCTAAAAAAACTTGTTGCTTCGCGCGGTCCATCGATACTACTACTAGTAATCCGGTAATCCCGACTAAAATGGCACGGCCGGGTCTTTTTCCGCTCGATATGTTGGGAGGTTGGCTTAGTTGGATTTTTTAGGATGAGTAATGCTACACCTACGTAGTCCCAGTTACGTAATAAACATAATGTGAAACGTGTGAGCTATTGATTGTAGATTGGGGGGAGGGAGGGGCACCACCATGAAAATCAGGGGAGGTGAGAGAGAGGCAATTTACGTTAACCCTTTTGTAGGTTCCCGTAGATGTGAAATGCGTGAATGTGCATTTGCCGATAAGGCCTTCCCTCGTTCATCCTTTTCTCCCACGGGATCTTGATATTCCGTGCAATGCACGAGCATCTTGCTAGTACTCCTACAATATACTATATCATTGTGAAAGTTCATGTACATCGGCCGAGATTAATGCAAACACGGAAGATTTTCATAACATTTCAATATTTTATAGGACAGAAAAATAAAAGAAACCTGACCCTAAACCTATTCTACGGCGATGACCGACATCCTTCATCTGTGATCTCCATGTACGGGGGCGGGGTTGAAGACCCGTGAAGTGAAGGTCCGGTCACCGGCGAGGAAAAGTAGAACACGGGCGATGGGCCGGCCAGTTGGCACACCATGCCCTACCGCCTCCCATGCCCTACTCATCCTCGGAGGAGTCCCCGACAGTGGCAAGTAGGACGCATGGCTGACGGTGCTCCCGTCGTCGGCCGCCAGCGTGGCCACCGCTTGTGCATCATCTTGAGCGAGGGCGGCGACCTCAAGCTCCATCCCCGAAGACAAGCTCTCCCGCAGAGCGTTCGCGCTTGCGGTCATGGCGGATGTGGTGCTAGGTAGGAGGACGATGCGCTATGGTGTGGAGGTTAGCTGGGCGTTGCCACTTTAAGTAGCGCATTCTGGTGAGGCCAAGCGTCCTAGTGTGTCATTAAGTCGCTGGAGTTGGTTCCTCGGGCACCGTGCCTCTTAACGACGGCATACGAACGGACGGCATGAAAGCGGGCAGCTGGCGCCGGCTGGGAACGTGCCGCGTAACGGCGCGCGGGACGAGGGTTTTTGGTGTGCCAGGGTAGTCAGCGGTGGTCGTGGCAACGTTGGAGATGCCCTTTGCTCACATGCGATCGACGCATGTCATTGAAAAAGCAAGATGACCCGGCATGGTCTCAGGTCCTGAGGATGCAGTTGGCCGTGCTACACCACTCCGCGGACGCGTCCCAGCGACCCGTGCATCCTCGACGAGCCGGGTGTTGGCGTGTGTTTGGATTGTGGCCAAAGTGCACCTTACCAAAATTTTGGTCATGACCCAAAGATTGGTCTTTATTTGGATGGTTGCCATTTTTTTGGCATGCCAATGAACTCTAGCCAACTCTAGTTCATTTTTCTTGCCGATGTCGGCCAAATCATGGGCAACCAAAACCTCAACCAAAATTTTGGCTACCCAATGCTTTGATGGGGCAACCTTGGGCTCAAACCAAACATACTGTTGGTCGTGCCACAGCACTAACGCCACCCTCGACACACTGAAATCGACCGTGTCTAGCGACGATGAGCGTGTCGCTCACTGCGGTCGCCGTGTCCAGAGGCGGTGCTGGAGCTGCACCATGTTGTTGGTCCCCCACGACCCACATGAACGGTTACCGGTGGCGAGGAGGTCGTGGGTTAGCTCCTCCATTGGACTAGTTTGCGCTACGTCGTCCCGACAGGTGTGCCCCACATGTCGGTTTCCCTGTTTTCCCGGCCATATTCGAGCGTTAGTGCTCCGCGTTGCGCATTAGGCCTTTCACTATGTAGGCCAAGCGAGATAATTTATTGTTTATTTGATCCGTTCAAGTACAATCATGTGGCGTTTGCTTATTTCTCATGCCTCTCCATTAATCATGTCGCCCTCCGGTCGAGTCCATCCTCCCGCATGCCTCATTTGAACATTCTGCCGAGTATCATTTGCATGTGGGCCTAGACCATGCTTGTATTTCCAAAGTTTATTTGTAATTTCTCCGACATGCATACAAACAAATGGTTTGTTTGAAGTTTCACTTTGCCTCCACTATGTGTCACTTCGCGTCTTAGTTTTGACATCCCATTCGGTTCATGTTCACGAGATCGATAGATGACATGGCAGTTCCTTATAGCCACCGACTGACTATATTATATATTAACCATGCTCTAATGCGTTTTTCAAAACAGCATTTGACTATTGACAAGATTAATAGTACATGAGATGTATAATGGGAAAATTATATCATTGGAAGCTCTTTTCACATATGTATCCCTGCCTTACCCTCCCTTTCGGTCACTTACTGGCGGACCCCATGCTTGCTAGGCCCCGCATGTCAGTTACTCAATGGGTTCGGCCATGTCAGGGGATCCTCATCCGTAGTATACTTCCTCTGTTTTTATTTACTCCGCATAAAATGACACGGGCGGGGGAGGGGGAGGGACGTCGGTTTGCTCTCAACTGCGGTCCCACAAGCGAGCGAAAATGCAAGACGAAGCGCGTTCCATTCGGTGAGCGACATGGTGGGTCCAGCGTGCCGGGCTGCAATGCGAATGCGACAAGAGCAATGTACAGTCAAAACCGATTGACCGGTCGTCACCGGAACCACTATTCACACCAGAACCTTCGCTGCTCAGCCTACTCCAGCCCCTTCCACCACCTTTCGATCCTCTAGCCCTCATCAAGCGTCCCCTAGTTCGCCGGAAAGCCATGGTGTGCTGCAAGATCACGTACTACAAGATGTTGACGCCAGAGCACCGCGCAAAAATCGCGACGACGGTCGGTGCCAAAGAGCTCCGTTCCCAAGCTCGCTTTGTGGCGGGCCAATCCCTGAATTCTCTGGAGCCAAGCTACGAGGAGGAGGAAGCTGATCCAATGTTCATGGTGGAGGTCGCGGCGCAGAAGGCCCCCAATGGGTATGAGACGATGGACGTCGACTTCGTGCCGGCATCCGAGTCCCTCATGGTGCAGGGGGACCAGCGGTTCAACTTGGCGATACAAAAGGAGGACCGGGAGGCACAGGCTCAACTCGAAGCAGAGCGCACGCATGCCGCTGCCATCGTGGCTCTCCTGCAGGCGGACCCGGATGTCGTGGATGTGAACCGGGCGGCCGAGGCTCAACTTGAGGCGGAGCGCGCGGATGCCGCTGCCATCGAGGCCCTCCTACAGGCGGAGCCGGACGTCCTGGACTTGAACTGGGTGGCAGAGGCTCAACTCGACATGGAGCGCGCGGATGCCGCTCTCATCGAGACCCTCCTGTAGGCGGAACCAGACGTCCTGGACTTGAACCGGGCGGTGGAGGCTCGACTCGACGCGGAGCGCGTGGATGCCGCTGCCATCGAGGCCCTCCTGCAAGCGGAACCAGACGTCCTCGACTTGAACCGGGCGGTGCTCTCGTCCGTGCAGAGCGCTCGCACGCTCCGCGTGAACGAGTAGCTGGAGGTCGTGGACAACCACGGTGCGGAGACACACGTCGGCAGCTATGGCTGATTCGCGCCGGCAGCCAAAGACGACGAGGCCGTCTCATTCCCCGAGCAGTGATAGTTTTTCTTTATGTTGTTGTGTTATTGATCTTTTGCTGTGTAAAAACATACTCCCTCCATTCCCAAATATCTGTCTTTCTAGACATTTCAAACGAACTACAAAATATGGATGTATGTAGACATATTTTAGAGTGTAGATTCACTCATTTTGCTTCGTATCTAGTCACTTGCTGAAATCTCTAGAAAGACAAATATTTAGGAACAAAGTGAGTATCCTGCGTCCCCTAACCCTTCTTCCTCACCACTTCTTCTTCCCCAACAGACCACCGCATAGGCCATACGGATACTCCCCAACATGCGGTTAGATAAACATACTCTATAAACGAAAATTATGTGTCAGCGGTAGGATGGCAGAGTTTGGTTTGTTCACATGCGACAACACGTGTCAGTGAGGGTGCATTCCCTTGGTTGGGTTTGCGGCGTGCAGGAGCGACTGTGCATGTGAGCGTGCGGTGCGACCGCGGCATGCAGGAGCGACCGCGTGAGGGTGCGGTGCCACTACGACAGCCGTCCGCAAGTGTACCACCTTTTCAATTTGAAAACTTTAGGCAAGCTTGGCAAAAATGTGTGGCGAAGTATGGCAATGCAAAGCCTAGACCCAAACAGGATAAGTACGTAGTACTACCTCCGTCCTGGTTTATTGGTCCTCCTTGAAAATTTGTGCCCAAATTCTACTAAATATTTAACTAACAAAATATTAATGCATGTTAACAAAAATTGTATCGTTAGATTTGTATTTGAGCATAGTTTCCAATGATATATCTTTTTGTGACATGCATGAACATTTTGTTAGTTAAATTTATGGTCCAAATTTGGCACGAAATACGATGAGGACCAGTAAACCAGGACGGAGGTAGTACTACGTACTTGGAGTACTAGTGTTAAAAAAGAAAGGCGGGGTTTTCCTTCGTGGGATTAATTGATATAAATCCTCGTTTCACGTGTCAATTAATGCGTATTTTTTCTCCAAAGCCCAAAGAGCTAACCATCTCAGTCCTCATCGCTTGACTATTGCAGCGCCATGCAAACCAATCTTCGCACTTCCGCATGCATGCAGGGGATATTAATGTCCTTGGTTGCTAGTATGAGGCAAACCCCATCAATTTTGCCTCGATTAGTGTTAGTGGCCTTTTGCAAATTGTAATTTCTATATACTGGCCATGTGTACAAAAAAATGGAGGCAATAACTATATTTGACTTCCTTCCCCATTGTGGTGACGTCGATGATATCTCGAACATTGTGGTTTGGCGAAGTGCATTCGACGGAGAACACCATTGAGGGAGACCACGGTAAGTCGTTCGCAAGTGTCGCCTGCCAGCCGAGACA
This sequence comes from Secale cereale, assembly GCA_902687465.1. Lineage (NCBI taxonomy): Eukaryota > Viridiplantae > Streptophyta > Magnoliopsida > Poales > Poaceae > Secale > Secale cereale. The sequence continues at coordinate 318,561,746 of LR738710.1, forward strand.
ACTGCCTTATTTGCATCCAGGAAGTCCGTTGAACCAAAGGATGCGTAAATGTACTAGTACTACTCGTACACAATAGCGTCGTTCGTCTAGCTTAGTGCAGTGAGATGGTTTCTCGAAGAAGACGATGGAGAAGCGGAGTCAGCGAAGAGTGAAATGATGGTTGCTTCATCCGTGCTTTGTGATTTGACGCCTCACTGCTTTGTGATTTGTGATAGAAGGGACAAAGGGGAGTAGACTCTGTCCTCTATACTATACATGCGTCCAAGCACGGGAGAAAGAGGAGAGACGTTGCATTTTTCTATTCCTTCAATCAATTAATCAGGGGGCTTCGGTTCCATCCTTTTGGCTTTGGCAACACCGTCCACAATGGTTCCCATGATGCAAAAAGCTATTTTCACATTTGGCTACACATTGTGGATGCCCTTAACCGTACCACTTGGTTTTGCTCATGTGTGCTATCTATACAAATATCAATTATATTGATCTAAAATATTATAGAATCAAGATTAGTAAAAAGGAGGTGATTTTGCCGCACGGATGGCGGGGGAGGTTTCTTGTTTTTAGAGGATGTTGTCCTGGCGGTTTGGTAACATGCGTTCCCACGTGTCAGTGCTTCACCAAGCTGATCCGCTTCCCACATGATGCAGAACAACAGCAGAAGCAACACGTGGTTAACTTGAAGAAGATGAGGGAGAAGCGGATTCAGCAACGAGTGAAATGATGGCTGCTTCGTCCCTCCAACTTCTTCTTTTTTAGCATTATTACTTCTGTCCCACCAACTTAACTGCGGGAAAGGTGCAGCTTTGTGATTTGATGTCTCATTGCTCATTACTACGCCGGCGCCATGACTAGGTGCTTCACCCTAGCTGCTCTGCATTGTATTCCGGTATGGCACGTGGACCCGGTAGCTTGATGCCCCACATGTCTGTGAAAGGGACTAGAAGATTTATGAAAGCAAGCGCTCCAATCATACGACGGAGGAGTACACGACCCGACGGCCCAGTGAACTGTCACTTGTACTGTATATAATACTATAGTTTTGCTGTTTCACATGATCCATCGATACAAACCCGATTAAACAGGAAAGGGCGGGATTTTTCGCGCACGGTATATGATACTAGCCATACATTTCGAAGGCAATTTTAATGTATGCAAACTGAATAATTAAGTAACAATATGATATCTACATAGTCAAAAAAACAATATGATATCTAGTAAAACTAAAAACACATATGATTTATTGTATTAGAGTGTAGTAGTGGTGCTGTATTGCATAGTTGTTAGATGTAACATGCGAGAACGTGTAGAGATGTAGTTTTGGAGGGCCTACAGAGAGAAAAGTGTAATACGTTCACCGAACTTTAGAATAAGCTTATTACGGTCACTATATACGTTTTGCGGTGATTATACGGTCACTTGCTCATGGTTCGGCATCGGATTGCACTCTGTTGACCGGCCAAATAGTCTGCGTGGCACCATGTTCACTAGTTAAATTGAACACATTCCTAGTGGGTCCCACCTGTCAGCTCGCATAGGGAAAAGGTCAGATAAACACAAATTTACGCAGGCGTGACAAGACTCCACCCCGTGCGCGCGAATCACCTGGTTGTGTATGTGTCTATCACGGCCTGATGTGTGCGCATGCATGTGTAGGTTGAGCACTTGAGCGTGAGATTGCGTGTTGGCCGTGTGGTGTACTGGTGTGTGCATGCATGCATGCATGTGTGTGTGAGTGAGTGCTGCGTGCGTGCGTGGCTGCGTGTGTACGTGTCAGTGCCGCGTGCGTGCGTGGGTGCATGTGTTCGTGTGAGTGTTGCGTGCGTGTAGTTTGTGTGCATGTGTGCGTGTGTGTATAATCACCACACCAGGTCCTGTGTATTAAAACAGATGGCTCAGCATACCAATACAAGGCCACCTTGTCCGTTGTGCCCGCGGTCATGACTTTGAACCACTGTCCAATATTTTGTTGTCGTTTGTTTTCATTCTTACTAGCAAGATGCCCGTGCGTTGCACGTAACATCAAGATGCATGTGTATGACTAGTTTATCTTGTGAGAGAAAAGGATGAACGAGGGAAGGCCTTATTTGCAAATGTGGAGAGGTGTGTGGGTACTTTTCGCAAAATTGTCATAGATTCTTTCCTATCCGTCAGATATAAATCGGACGACCTATATTGCAGGATAGCAGGCTCACCATCATCACCAACTCTGCTTTTTATAAGAGTGTATTTTATCCCTACTCCTATAAAAAGCATAGTCGGTGATGATCGTGTGCCTGCCATCCTGCAATATAGGCCGACCGATCTATATCTGATAGATAGGAAGGAAACTATGGCAATTTTGCAAAAAGATACCCACAACCCTCTCCACACTTGCAAATAAGGCCTTCCCTTGTTCATCATTTTCTCCCACAAGATAAACTACTCATACAAATGCATCTTGAAGTTCCGTGCAACGCATGGGCATCTTGCTAGTATTTTATAAGAGTGTAGATGTAGAGTAGATACAACCTGACAGGTGGGCCCGATGGTAGTGAGATAATATGATGCAACACTAGAGGTGCCACGTGGAGTGTTTAACTGGTCAACTAGTCATGCCTTGAGCAAATACATAGTTGTACGGTGAGCCCGTGACTGTATAATAACCACAAAACGTAAAATGGTTACCGTAATGAGTGGATTCTGAAGTCCAATGTACGTATCGTGCTTTCGCTTCAAATACAATGAGCGTCATTGTTTATATCGCGAGAGAAAGATGAAACATGCGTGAATGTGCTGGGGGCTTACTTTTAGAAGACCTAGAGATAGTTTGTGTGCGTATGTGAAAGGGGCGTAGAGGGGGGTATGCGATGGAGAGAGAGATGCTCTTCGTTTCTCTTTACTATGACTAACTTTATATATAGTATAAAAATATACAAATTCACAGTGGGGAATAAATATCATTGTGGGTACCATGCAATGCAAGCGTTCATACTCCTCCATACAACTTTGTAATGTTGTATATATGTAGAAATTCTAAAATAGTTTTTTGGCCACACTTTATTCAAAAGGAATGTTGTATGCGAAATAGACGTGAAGAGAGGGCTTTTTAGATCAATGGGGTACGTGATGTAACATGTGTGAATGTGTAGTTGATGCATTTGGCAGGGCCTAGAGAGGTATGTGTGTGTATTACGTATTCGAGAGAGGCATGGATAGAGGGGCCGGCAGGGGGGCGTGGGAGAGATAGCACGAGAAATGAGAGTGGTCTAGAGAGAGAGAGAGAGATGAATATGACGTCACGGCGAGAGATTCCCTTGAGTGTTTATATGCAAGGGGGAGTGGATAGAGGCATTAGGAGCATTTTTTGTGTGTGGTGTCTGTGTTGGTATGTGTGGGTGTGAGAAGATAACGAGACGTGGGGGCAGAGGGTGTGTCACCGCGTGAGGTCCGGTGTGTCGAGGTGAGGCCCTTTGTTTGGTTCCGTCCCGTGCCACATTGGTCGGCCCGTGACACATTTAGGGAGACCCGTGGATGACTAGTCGTACAAGACAAAGATAGCATAATTGTGAAGGACTCTATGTCCACTGACAAAGCCGGCTAGGTTTTGTAACCCTAGGTTCTCAGACTAAGGTAGCCCCTTTATCTTTGATATTACTATTCATACAACCTAACTTTAAGGGGCATCCTACAGAATGCTCTGCTAGAATCATACTCATCGATTAGGACGAGAGGTGTGAGACAATGAGTGAGAGACAGGCCTAAAGATAATGTGCGTACAGGAGACACGTAGGCAGGTCTATGTATATAGAAAGGGTCGATGGGGATTGTGCGTGTGTATGCTTGCGAGAGGGCGAGTGCTTGTGATAAAGGTTAGTGAAAACAGTCGTAAATGCTTACGAGAGGGAGGGAGGGTTATATCGAGAGCATATGTGCGAGAAAGACACCTTGGGAGAGAGTGTGTGAGCATGTGTGAGAGACCACCGATGGAGAGTGAAACTACACGTACAAGACTGGTGTACACATTGATTAAAGATATAAATTGTATCCAAATATTAGGATGGGATCATGATATTTGCAATTCGCGTAAGGAACGGTCATTGATCCATCAGACATGTAGATTCTATCGAATTTGAGCATGTCTATGTTATTATTCGACACAACTGATTCACATAGTTAGTGTTTTGAACTCCAGAGAATTCATCGCTTTAGCAATCGAATATAAACATGAGTATAGTTCATGTTGTGTGTGTAAAGCACATTATACATACGAAAGTCACACAATGAACATTGTAAATAGCTACCTATGGACTAGCATACATCTAAATTCAACTTAAGGTGGTTTAAAAAATCAAATTCAACATGAAGTCCATTCAATTATTTGAATATGATATCATGGCATTGGTAAATCATACCTAAATTATGGGTCACCAATCTTTGCTTTGATTTTGTACATAATAGCATATGTAGTCATGTACAAAATAGATTCTAATTTAGCTCCTCCATTCCAAAATAATCGTAGTTATAGGATTTTCAAGTGTCAAAATTTCAAAAAGAAGCGGATAATTTAATGTGGTTTTCAAACATACAAGGTCAAATTTAACGTTGTCTATTTAGGTCAATCCTCAAAGTTCAAGAGTACTCTAAACGTGAATGCTTGTGTTTCAAAATTTCGAACGAAGCGCCAAAAAAGCCTCTACTCGCCCGAAACCGCGTGAGACCAATGTTTGTTAGTACAAGGAAATTACTTTTCTAATAACTCCAACCCGTGAAACCTACCGGCCCGACGTCCAAAGGTCTAATTTGGGGTAGGTTCGTAGCTTCATCTAGACGCCACGAAACCACCTCCAAAAAACATTCATACACAATGGCCGCCTAAGCACACATGCGCGCAGCCGAAATCGCTCCCGCCCACTATTTGGGACACCTGGGATTACCATCCTACCCCCAACCAGCGGTAGGTCCAAAATTTAAGAGGGAGGAAAAGTTTGTACTTTCCCCAAATTTCAAACAAGCGCGTCCCATCTTCTGTTCAAAAAAGCCAAAAACAAGCGCGTCCCAGACCCGAAACATGCTTCTCCCCACTCCCCCCCCGCCCACCCGTCCGATTCCCCATTCGTACTCCCTGGGCACGAAAACTACCTCTCCACTAGCCGCGAAACCCCGGCGTCCTCCGTCCGCCATCCCATTCCACCCATCAACCACCGCCCTCCTCCATCACGCCGGAGCCGATATCCTGACGTCGTCGTCCAATGCAACCTCAACCGCAACGCCCTCCAGGGCTACTAGTTGAAGCCGAGGCCGAGCCATCCGTACCCGATCCAGTTCAACCACGCTGTCCTGCGCCTCATCGCTGCCGCTCCAAATTTGCCACCCTCCACCGCACTGGAGCTGTTCCTGCAACGCCGTCCTTCGCCGCCTCGGATCTGATTCCCCTCCGCCGACATACGGCCACAACAACACAGTCAACAATTTGACCATGGGTCCGTCCAAGCCTGCACCCTCCTCGAGAACATCGGTTTCCTCGGCAGAAAGAAGAAGATCGGCGTGACATGTGGAGGCGGCCACACCAGCAACCAAAAATGGTACTCCTCTTCCCTTATTCGTGTAAATCTTACGTGTCTGCTTGCACGATATTCATCCCATAGAAGACACTAGTTGACCGCTTCGTCTTGATACTACATATTCCTAGTAACTCGCGATGCATAAGGTTTCTCCTCATATACTATTTCACCTTAGCTAGAGGTCCGTCGCCCCCCTGAATTTCAATTCCTGGTCAGTTGATTCCCAATTAACGGAAGCATTCCCCGGTGTAATAGGTGCTAGTCCGCCTATTACGCCGGGGAAGCAGCGCCTCGGTGTTTATCTTAGGGGCGTGTGGGGCCTAGAGCTACTGGCGCCTGATCTGGAGGTCGGTCGGGATTAAAGGGATGGCCTGGGGCGCTGCCAAGCACGACGGTGGTGTGAGGTCGAGGGGAGCGCGGGGCGGCGGAGGCAGGGGTCTGGGCCGGTGGTCGCTGGCGGTTCGAGAAAGATCGTCAACAGTGACTGGCGGGAGGTAGACAAAGGCCATCTGCCCGTTCCTTATAGATCGGATGGTTCATTAAAAAAATTGACCGACCTATTTATTTTTAGTCGACTGTTATCTTAATATGACCACATGTGGTGGTGTGCTAGAGGAGTACCTGCATTTCCTGTGCTCATATATTACAAAATCATACGGAGTAAAATCTAATTTTGTTTGCCATGCAATGTTGTAGAGCTATCATATGTCTCCTGCCATTTATTTTTCAGCCAGCTGCTATCTGCTACTTTTATAGTGCACTAGTTTTGCACACACTTCACCCATACTCTCACTATTGTGTTTTTATGCAAGGGTATTTCAAACTCCGCTGCTATGAGAGAAGCAAAAAAGAAAAGAGAGAAGACGCTCCAGCGCCGTACATGGATCGGCCAGACACGTTTCAGCCTTATAAGAGGTGCAGTGTCAGCAGATGGAGACGGTAAACGTAGCTCTGAAGTTGATGACCTCGCTCGCAATGAACCACCATCCCTGGTGCTTGCTTTAGCTTCGCGGTGTCATATGTGGTTGCATGTTCCATATGGCGTCTTGCTTGTATTCGAAAGACCGAAGTCGGTCTTTATTAAGGTAAGGAAAGATAGTTTTTACATGAACCACCATCCCGTGAGCACCAGAAGACAAATAGCTAGTTAGGGCACTGGCCGAGCCAGTGACAAGCCCAGCAAAGAGAGGCATCACCTAGAAGTCAACTAAAAAGCCACGATGGTGGCTAAGCATCCCGCCTCCCACCAGGCTCTCGGGTCCTAGATGATCATGCTCACCACTCCAGCCGGATGTCTACTTGTATTGCTTCTAATTTGGTTAAATTGCATCTGCTTAGCTTACACATTATACCTATAAATATGACATGCCGTTCTGTTTTTGGTACATACTAGTACATCTGTGTATTAACCATGTTCTTACATCAAACTAATGTTCTTGTCTATCCCTCATCAATCACTTATGATGAGGCAGTCAGGCAAGTCGATTACTCATCATTTAAAGAATGCAGCGTTAGCCTCTCGACATGATTCTCAAGAAACAACAAGGCTAGATGAAGATAGTGAACATAGCTCTATAGTTGATTACCGCATTTCCCCTACACTAGCATCGCAGGTGCTTGCTCTAACTTCGCAGCGTGATATGTGGTTGCATGTTGCATATGGTGTCTAAATTGTAATTTTTCCAATCTGGTTAAACTGCATGTGCTATTCTGCTTAGCTTATACATTATACCTGTTAATGTGACAAGCCTTCCTGTATTTAGTACATAGTACACATGTCTATTAAGCATGTCCTCACATAAAACTAGTGTTTTTTGTATCCCGCATAAATCAATATGACGAGACACCTTCAGTATATGCAGTGTGATATTAGTTGCATCTTTGATATGATTTATAGCATGCGGTGCTTCTAATTTGTTGAAATGCCATTTATGATGGGACACTTTTAACTTGGCAGAGTCATATTGGTTGCATCTTTCACGTGGTGTCTAGCTTGCATTGCTTCTTATTTGGTGAAATGGTTTCTGCTTAGTTTACACAAACAGTTGTGAATATGCCATGTCGTCCTGTTTTTCATATTATTCCATCCTGGAATCATGTGTTTGCCTTACATCAAAGTAGTGATTGTCAGTATCTTGCACGAATGAGTTCTGAAGAGTGAATTTTATTGCTTTTTCTTGTCGGTTTTACTTGACAATTCAAAATCAATAAAGAAGAACGAAGTTTCCAATGCAGCGGATGAAGGTGCTCCTTCCAAATGGAGGGCCTCTATAGATTCTACTCCTCCATCCCCCCAAGATGATTTCCAAGACAACACATGCATAGACACTCAACGTAGCTATGTTGGTGATGAGCACGTCTCCCCTAGTGCACCATCACAGGTGCTCCCTCTAACTTGGCACTGTTATATGTGGTTGCATGTTATGTATGATGTCTAGCTTGTATTGCTTGTAATTTTATTGAATTTCATCTGCTTACTTTACACATTATACTTGTGACTAAGACACGTGTTCCTCTTTCTAGAACATACAATATCTGTCTATCACACCATGTTCTTACATCAAAGTACATTTGTTCTGAATAACTAAATTGATATCGTTTTTCTTGTCGGCTTGACTTAACATGGCACAGAGCAAGAGGAAGCAAGACAGAACGACAGGGAAACGGAAGCGGAACAATCTTGCAGATTCTGCTGGTACTGATGGTGCAATAGAAGGTCAAAGTCCAGCTGAAAATTGTACCGACAGGGTATCCCGTGCTACACGAGCTGCAGAACAAGCCAAACAGAAACAAATAGCTGCCACCAGCTGCACGATTTACTCGTCGGTCAACTCAGCTAGCAACACATTCCCAAGATCCCTTGCAACCTGACACTACTTCCGAAGCACTCTTGACACAAGATGTGTTGGCAAGATCAGATGAACTTTGTGAGGTTCAACAACAAGAAGGTAGTTGCTGGAGTCAAGTTATAGCTGCATGCTTCTTTATATGTAGTCTCATAGTCTGATGTACACTAACACTTCCTATGTTTGTTGCTGGACTAGCACCTAGGTGCAACAGGAAACAAACATCAGGGATAATGATCGATAGGTTAACTAAATCTAGAGGATGAAGAATGGAGATCCGTTTTGAGGCAGGTTTAAAAAGGCCACGTGATGCTACAGAGTCAGCCAAGTTAGTATCAAAGACAGTGGTTGTTGTTAGGTGTCATGTACGTATCCTCCCAACATGGATTCGGTACAGGAATGACAAAGACGAAACCCAGTTCAACACCTTCCTCGGCCATTTATCTAGAAGTATGGTTATGTATGGAAACTAGTAATATCATCTTGCTCTGTCAATACTTTCTAGGTTGCTGATAATGAGACTCCCATAATTTTCAACAGATGAGGTTCAAGTTGGATAGCCAAGATGATGTAATCAGACAAGCTTGCACCCATGTTTTCAAGTCTACTCTATGACAGTATCGGTATAACTTGAGGAAAACTCAGTTTGAAGGCAAGGCTAATAGTGAACTTGCCCAAACATCTCCAGTGGAAAATATATCCGATGAAGACTGGAGAGGCCTTGTTAAACACTGGTCCGATCCGAAGTATCAGGTACATTATATATATGTGATCATATCACATGTTGAAGTTTTATTTACGCAAGTGCCACACAAATCTATCTTCTTGTAGGTGAACTATTCAAAGAACAAGGCCAACTGTATGAAAGTGAAATTCCAACAGACGACAGGATCTCGTAGCTATATTGCACACTGTGAGGCTCTTGTAATTAGCTGTTGTTTCACTCTTTTCAATGTACCATATTATCATATCTATATTGACTTGTTCCAAATGCAGAGGAAAGCCCGCAAGGACCAAAAAGTACCTGAACCAAATGTTGTGGAAATCTTCAAGGACCGTCACACCAGCAAGAAGAAGGGCATGACTACACCAGTCAAAGCCGCTATTGTAAGTCCTTAATCCTCATGCCTTTCAACTACTACTAACTCTGACTTGTGCCTTGAACTGCATGGTTTGCAACCAATGTCTATTGCTCTTTTCAAATTTATACACAATTGTCTTAGTGTATCATTGCACCTTACAAGGTTTAAAATAGAGGAGTGATGTTCCTTGATCTTGACATGTAATCTAGTTCCATGCTGTACTTGCCCGCACAACGTTACAATTGCATGTTTGTCTGTTCTCAGTTGTTTGTGATATGAATGATGTCATACTATGATTACCGTATTATAAACTTCGCCTATTTATCCTTAGCCCTCAATACAATGTGCAGAAATAGACAATACATTAGCGATGGTACATGGTGATATGTTTGGACCCTGGTCTTATTATGTACTTTGCAATAAAATACAACTATTATTTTACATAGGTTACCAGAATAAGTTTTGTATATAGACCAAAGCTATTTTGTTTGGTTTTGCTACCTCCTTAATATCTTCTGTTCTTGTACTACTAATGTAAAACCTCAACTTTTCAGCAAGCTATGGAAAAATGGTGGAACTACCACCTTTTGAAGGTGGCGAGGCAACTATAATCGCAATGTCAGCTCTTGCTGCAGTGGGTCAGTACCTGTCTACTAACAGTGCCAAAAGCACGTTCCTGCGTAATACTGGCTTGGTTGTTAAGGCAATCTCGTCCAAACTGCCTCATGATCAAGATATGCAAGCTCAAAACAATGTTGTATCTGCGCTCCAGACACAAGTCCATTCCCTAACAGAGACCCTTTGTGAAACAAGGAGAGACATTGTTCGATGTTGTCAAGATATGCATGGTTTTGAAACCAGACTATCAGACATTTGCTATGTTGTTCAGGAGCCTAGGAGAACTGAAGGCGAAGGTTATGGCGCTCTATCGGACAATACAGCATGAAAATGTAACAGTCAGGTCAAATGAACTGAGCTTCTGAACTTCTGGTGGTGCATTTATCTGCTAGACTATTAACTTTTATGCCAACCTTCCTTTTGTTTTATAGGAGAACTGAAGGCGAAGGTTATGGCGCTCTATCGGACAATACAGCATGAAAATGTAACAGTCAGGTCAAATGAACTGAGCTTCTGAACTTCTGGTGGTGCATTTATCTACTAGACTATTAACTTTTATGCCAACCTTCCTTTTGTTTTATAGTTGTAATTTGTTTTTGTGCGATACAAAGTTTGTTCTTAACGTGCAGCCACCGGCTGAAGAAAACAGCAAGCCATTTTTGTATAGTGTAGGGTGTTCCCTATATTTGCACTGGTGGCAAACTTTGATACCCACCGGCTGTAGTCCACATGGGCCTCCTATGGGTCGTAGAAACAATGGGCCTTCTAAGGGCCGTAGAAACAATGGGCCTTCTTTCTTTAAAAAAAATGGGCCTTCTACGTGGGGTAGAAACAATGGGCCTTATACGGGCTGTAGACACAATGGGCCTTCTATGGGTTGTATCATCAATGGGCCTTCTACGGGCCGTATGATCGGTTGGCCAAACATGGGCCAATAACATACCACATTATGGCCGTAAATGGGCTAGAGTTGAAATCATCCATTCATGGGCAGACCATAATGGGCCGTCATTAATCGGCCGTATTTTGATGACACTATGAAAACGGCCCAACGTACTAACGGGCCACAAACGTGCCGACTGTAACCACGGGCTGAATTTGGCCCACAAGCAGAAAATGACATTAATGGGCCGTAAGTAAACGAATGTGGAAATGATCCCAAGAATAAATAGGCCCCGAGAAGGCCGAAAGATAACATGGGCTAGAACCGGCCCAACGGAATAATGGGCCGTTAATGGGTATAAAGTGATACACTGTTCATTACGGGCCAGTTTCACCATGTGCCGTTAATGGGTATAAAGTGATACACTATTCATTACGGGCCATTTTTACCACGGGCCATTAATGGGCCGAGAGTAATAAGGGCCTCATATGGGCTGAAAGACGTCATGGGCCATACATGCGCCGAATGTTAAAACGGGCTGGATTTATATTGGACGGCCCAGATGACGTTACTGGGCCTAATTCGGATAGGCCGTAAACGGGCCCTAGGTTAGCGGGTTGTAAATGTGCTATACGCGAATAGGCCGTTAACAGGCTTGCTGTGGGCCGGCCCGCCATCTTTTGACCAAGTCAAACGGGCCGGCCTTTTCACAGGAATGGGCCTCTGTTGGGTCGTGCCACGTGTCGGCGTATCATAGGCGCTTTGGGTCCAATGAGTGGATGACATCTGTTCCAACGGCGAGCCGACACGTGTTTCCTCCAGCCATTGATTATTTTACATGTGGAAAATCCCCATTGGTCGGGGCTGTTAACGGGTTATCGGATCCAAAACCGGACCCGATAGCTTAACGGCGTTCCGTTACGGTGGATGCCACGTATCGGTCACCCTTGACGAAAGCACTTCTGTGACACGCGATTTATCGTCATGGAAGTGGACACTTCCGTGATGATAATTTTGGTAATGTCATGGAACACTTCTACGACAGCACAGGTATGACTATCTTGATTCTGTCATAAAATCGTCATGGATGTACATGCATGACAGAAAACGTGACCTACTGTGACAAACACGTATCATCACGGAAGTGTATTTTTTTGTATTGTTGTCAATCCGTAATCAGAGTGTTTTCTCCTGATCCCTCGAATTGAACATCATAATTCCTTTGCATTGGAGCTCTGAATTAGTCAGTTGTTTCTATGATCCAATTCATTTGCATTGTTTCTTCCTCTGGTTGTGTGCTGATGCTCACATCAGCTCCATTATGGACTATGCGATCCTTTGTTGAATTATTATCTGACATTGTCCTTCATATTCCATAACATTGTGAGTCTTTCCTCGGATACATAATGCCTTCGGTAAATTGTATCCTCTGCTTTGTCAAACATGCTCTACTATCGAGCTTGTGATAAGTACTCCTAAAAGTTTGTTGTATATGTTCCTAAGATGCCCTGATGTGTTGAACCTATACCCCCATAAAGCCGAGTGAACCCGAAAGATTTCCCGGGTCTTACTCATCTGTTATTTCACCAGGTAAAACTTTCAACACTAATGTCATTTTCGAAACAAGAAGTGAATGAAAGGTCATACATTGAAGAAGTGGGAGTCAACCTTGAACTTTCTGTCCGTGCCCATGGACATGGTGTGGGTATTATCATTGAAGCTTCTCTTAAAATTAATTATCCCCTTAATATAAGCTCATCTTATACCTAGGATCTAGCATTTTGCAATTGTTGTTCCGACCAGGCTCTCCTTTAAATACCATTTCTTGGACAAGTTAAACCACTTGTCCTCTGTAGGTCAATGCACCTGTCCAACCTCTATTATGATCTACCGTCGAGTATTACCCCGTGGTATCTCGATAATGTCATAGAACCATATTACTTTTTAAGAGTTCTTCTTCAAGTATTACTTCTCACCGCTTCTAATTTTCCTCGGGTTCTGAGGTGCTAGACATTCAAGGACACTGATAAGTGAATCAATTCCGCTCTCCGATTCAATAACTCTAAGTAATCTCCATTTCTTATGAGCTTATTAATTCTTCCACTCATATATAGCCTGATCGGCTATATCATTATCATGCATCTTTTAACTATGCTACCTGGTCCTTCTTCCCGGAGAACAATTTCGGCAATGAGCTAAGCTTAGGCCGATCTTGCTCGGCATATCATTTCGCCTTGAACAATTAGCTTGATTTCCAGTTTATATTGTACTAATCGTTTCAACAACCGTTCGCTCCATCATTCATTTGACTTGATGTTATCACCGATCGATTAAATCTTAATGAAATTGCTCAACAAATGTGTCGTGATCATCATCGACAATGATTTGCCTTCTTCCAACTTGTGAATCAAATTCATGATGGGAAATACCATCCTTTCACCTCGATGATTTGTATTAAGATTGACAACATTCTTGCTTTCCCTCCAACACAAACTTGTTCTTGTTTTGTGTTATACCTTGAGTTCCTTGTTATCCGACTTATGATATGCTCTACCTTGGAGTACTACCATCTTTCATGTAAGGAATGTCGTGAGAATTTCACCACCCCTTATGAATTCTTGATACAAGTAATACTTCTCGCCATCTTCGTTCGTTCCCTGGTCCCCGTGTTGTTTCTAACAGGAAACCCAACAATTGAAGTATGACGTGTGAATTCAATACTTCTAGCAAACCGAATTCTTTGAAGTGAATGGTCGATAGTTTCATTCCAACCCTTCCAGTTATTAAACCTCCATGCTAACATCGATCTTGCTACTTGGTACGTATTTCCAGGTGCATCTCGTTCAGTACTTAATTGTGGATGTTCTCCATGAACACACTTCAATATATACCCTAGTGTGTCCAATGCTATCACCTTGTTCGCTAAATTGTAAAAATTCATGTCTCGGGAAATCTTGAGGAATTTTTTCTAAGCCTCATCCTCATCTTAGGCCTCATCCTCATCTTCCCTTCATGAAATTGTATGACTTATTTTATAAGTTGTTTCCGATGGATCTTGGTGTATCCAAAGTCTGACCTTTGCTTGAAGACCATGTCGGGGCTATCTCGAAGCATGTCTGTGGTAGTCCAAAGATCCAGAAGAACATTGTAAGCGCAATGCTAAATATTCTTGATCAACAATCCAACATCGTCGTGTGGGTACATATCATAATTCTTCTTACCCCTTTTATCTATATGGTCATGACTTTGATCTGCTGACACCATACCACGCCCTGCTTAATCTTGGGGATAATTTACTCCTATTCTTTGTGTTTAAACACATTTTCCTTTCCATTTGTTTGTTTAACCTTTCTTTGATCTACATATAATCTAAGCAGTAATAATTATCTGCTTATGTAAAGACCTTGGTGTACAACTCTGTCAATAAGACCATGTTACTATTGTTGATAACATTCCGGTAACCACCGATGGACGAGAACTTTGCCTATTGATCCGCCTTGTTTCAACGAGCAGTAAAATGGTTATCTTCGTCCCTCTCCCTTGGTACCGATGTTGCTGCTGTCATAACTGACATGCTATCCTCTGACATGCCTTGCTTACATGATCGTGCAAGACGTCACCGCCCTTCCTACTGTTAGCCCACATGGTGGGCCCATAACCCACAGTTCTACAGGATCAAAACCTGATTCTCGTGTACACCCCCCATTTCCAAGGTTATTCCTCATGCTTGGCTTCGTGTCCAATTCGCGAGCCACCTTCCTAGTGTTCTATTCTCGTATCAGACACAATACTTATTTCGCTCCTCTGAACCCCTTTCACCTTCTATTTAGGCATCGAATGATTGCCTGCCCGTTTGAAATTTCTCATGGTACCTTCTTACTTTGCTCTCGACATTTTTCTTAAGTTTCTATTTGAGAGTTACTTTTCGACACCTTCCCGATGTTATCTACCCGATAAGCGACCTTGTAGAGGTCCGTTCTTCCAAAGTTAACCCATGTCCCATCTTAATTATGGTGAAGATCCGGAAGGAAGAACGACAACATCATCATGATACGTCGATGTAGAGAAATGAAGACATCAACGAAAGGGATTAATCTCTTCGAGAAGAGCATCCAAGACCGAGAAGATTTGTTAGAGTTTCGTAACCAACTCTTTCCCCCTTACTCCACCGCTTAATCTCGGGACGAGATTTCTTGTAGTGGAGCAGAGTTGTAACACCCCGGTGTAATGATGCTACATTAATCCCTGAGATCAAGTTAATCATTTTGCTAAACAAGTATTTGATCATCATTGTTTAATATCTCATTTCAAATTCCAGTCAAATTCAAACTCAAATGATAAGTGAATTTAAAATTTTGCTCAAGCATGAAAACTAAAATGTTCATCATGTTCCAAATAATCCATACCTAATACTGGTGGTGAACTAACATTTTTCCAAATTGTCTAAGTGCCCTAATATACTTTAAATAGTGACCAAATAAATAAATTAAATGCCTTTTTAATTTATAAAATTTGCAAACTATTTCAAAAGTGTCACAATCTTTTTGTGGCAGTGCACATTAATTCTTTGAAATTGTTTTGGCTAGTGGCATAATTTTGCAAAGTCATTAGTGGCTAAAAAAATGTAAAAGCTGTTGGGAAAAGAAAAATAAAAAAAGAAAAATAAAAGGAAAAGCAGAGGGGAGAGAGAGCCCCTGCCACACTTGGGCTTCGGCCCACCCAGCCAGCTGGTCCAGCTAGGCCGGCCCACGCCCTCTCCCCGGTCACTCTCCCCTCCCTCATGTTCCACTGACCCGGTGCGCCCGCCGAGCGCGCCCCCGCCGCACCTGCTCGCCGGTGTCGAGGGGGATAAGGCTGCCCCGGATGCCTCGTGTTCCCCCCTCACCTACCGCCACTCCCACTACCCCACTAGCTTGTCCTCCTCCTAGATCCATCCCCCGCTTACTTCATCTCCCCTTCGTTCCCCACCGATGCCCGAGCGAAGCCATGGCTGCGCCGCCGTCGACCGCATAGCCACAGCGCTCCTCGCACCTTGCCAGGACGTCCACAAGCTCCGTCGAGCTCCGCTGCAACCTCCCGGACCTTGGGCTCGAGCTCTATGACACTGCATCCACAGATTGAGCCCTTCTTCTTCCTCGGATCACCGATGCTTTTCCGACGATCCCGTTGTACTGCGGCTACTAATCTTCTAGGGGCCATCTTGCATGCCGCACTGTGAGCTCCTCCGCTTTCTGCTGCCCCTCGTTAATTCCCTCGCGCGCCGTAGCTAACTCTTCGTCGTTGCCGAGAGCTCGCCGCCATGGGCATGGTTCTTGTCACGCTCGCCTGAGGCCTTCGCCGTGCTACTGGTGCTCCCGGGAGCTCAACGAGCTCGCGACTGAGCCTCCCCACGCCCTCTAGCTCCGTTTCCATCGATGCCCGATCTCTGGCGACCGCTCCGCCGCTCGCCACCGTCATCTCCGGCCAAACTATCGACATAGCACAATGCGGTGTCGAGAGGCCATTCGAACGAACCCAACCGAACGCCTAATGGTGCCCTGTGCGCAATGCCCGAGCTGCTCCGGCGCTCTGCCGCCGTGTTGAGCTCGCCGGAACTATCGGATCTTGGGTTCCGGCAAAACCCTTGAGGTTCGAACACTGGGGTGCACACGAAGATTTCTCCTTCCTCCCTAACTCATCTACTCGCCGATCCCTAGGCCTAGCTCGTCTGATCCGAAGGACAAGGGACACAAGGTTTATACTGGTTCGGGCCACCGTTGTGGTCTAATACCCTAATCTAGTGTGGTGTGGTGGATTGCCTTGTAGGCTGAGGAAGAACTAGTACCTGGATGAACTGCCTCATGAGGAGAGGGGTTCTTGTGCTTCAGTGAGCTTGTGGGCATGTGGGTGTTCTTGATGATCTGATCCCTTTCTAAGGTGGTGGCTAGTCCTATTTATAATGGCTCGGGTCCTCTTCCCAAATATTGAGCGCGAAGGAATCCCACAACGGGAAAATTTGAAAGGGGGCAGCTAGTACAAGCTATCCTGACAAAAGGTGGCCTTCGCCTGCCAAAGGCTCCGGTGGTGACGCCGTCATGGGCTCCGCGCTGACCTCCGTTTTGCTGTCATGCTGGTCTTGGTCTTGTTGCACCGACATGGAAACCTTTGCCTGATGGCTCGGGATTCCGCGTCTGCACCTGCTCCTTTAGCACTAAAGAGGAAACTGGCACTCTGCGCCCGTTGGCGCTCGCCTGGCCTTGGTCGTCACTGCTCACGTCACGAGGACCTCGCGAGGTACCCCTTGCCTTGATATCTCCGATCCTCATGAGCTGGCCTAGTGCGGCCTCCCCAGGGGATGTCTTGCGTCGTCCGCCTCGTGAGGCTCGATCCCTCGCGAGGGTCTTGAGTGGTTGCTGAAGATGCTTGGCCGTACCAGGCCGCCTGATGATCCACGCCCTGGGCTGCCGACAGGCAAGTCTGGGTACCCCCATTCCCAGAACGCCGTAAGTAGCCCCTGGGCCCAAGGTGCGCTCGGGCTTGGCTTCGCGGCGAAGCCAAGGGCCAAGTGCGGAGCACCACGGGCCCCAAAAGCTTGCGGCCTCGACTAGCGCATGGCGATTGACGGGACGTGTGCATCTCCACTTCCCCACACGGCCTTGGCGACTGCGCGACTTGACAAGTCCGTGCATGCATAGAAGATCATCATTACCTACGATTATGGAGGCCAGTGGTTGGCCTTCTCCTGACTATAAATAAGGCAGTGAGCGAGGGGTCCTCGCTGCCCATTTTCTTCCTTCGTTCCTCTCGCTTCTTCTTCTTCCTTTCCCTTCGCTTGGCCGAGCTATTCATGGCGCCGACCAGGAAGTTTTCATCCGTGGAAAAGTGGAAGGCCTGGCAGGAGGGGCCTGGCTCACCACCAGCCAAGAGGGGACGAGGCCGTCCTCACAAGTGTGCCGCGACTCCCGTCGGGGCTGCTAGTGGGCGTGGGCAGACCCCCATAGCGCTCGTAGCCGCCCTTGGTAACCGCAGCGGGGGACGCTATGGCGTTGGTCGTCCTGTGAATGAAGGGAGGCGCTCTGGGGTCGCCGGGCCTACCCAGCTGCGCTCCCACTTGGTGGTGGTAACGCCGAGTTCATCGTGTGGTCAGAGAGCCCAACCGGCACACGGCTCCAGCTCCCTCGCTCCCTAGCCAGCGAACTCCTCGCTAAGAGCTCCGGCTGCTTTTTGCTACAGGTGGATTGTTGTTGCAGCAGGGCTTCGTGGGTCGCGGTGGAGGTATCCGCCTCTGGCGCTGTGACTTTGGCTCGTGGCTGGCAGATGTTCGCCCACTTGCACGGCTTGGGAGGACGGTGCACCCTTCATTTCAGGTATGGCCACGACTCGACTCTCTTCGTGAGGGTGTTTGGGGAAGACGGGCGCCACGCCGAGTGCTTCCCCGAGGACAATGGCGTCGGCGAGGTGCTTGGCCTAGGCGATGGCCGCAGCTTGTCCAGCTACGGGGGCTCCTCCTTCAGTGGCAGCTCCAGCAACGGTGGCTACGACCAGCTCCCACGCCTCCATGCCCGCCTGGAAGTTGGCGCTGGGTCGTCTCGTCGTCACGCTCGGGTGAACCATGAGGAGGGATCTGTCTGAGCTTGGGGTGTAGGACCTCATGAGCAGTCGCGCCTCGAGGGTCGTCGTCAACTGTTCTTGGTCTTTCTTTCTTCCGGCATTGTTCAAACAAACAAGTATGGAGCCCTGGAAGGGCATGTAATGAACCGTCATTTTATGATGTTTAGCACTATGCTTAGTGTTCCTATCCATCATTGCGTGATTTGTGTACTATGCGCTCTTAGGGTGATGAGACTTATCTTGACGCACTCAGGATTGCCCTCATCTCGAGATGTTTGGCCCTTTGCGAGGCTACAAAAACTCGTTAGGCGCCTATTATCCTTTACCACCCGAGGCCCTTGATGCGGGCAGAGCATGGTCGGCCGCCCCTTCTTATGGTACCCGTGGGGCACGGACATAAGGAGGGGGGCGTGCCAATCACAAGCCCTGGTTTGGGCGCCTCGTGAAGGCTAAGGGGGAGCACTGGGGAGAGCGTCGGGCAACTGCCGCTCTCCCTGAGCTAGCCCGAAAACTGAGGGAAGGACCACAGAGGGAAATCAAAACCAAGCAATGGAGGAACGGCAGAACTTTAGAATCCATTAAAAGAGAAGACAGGGCAAGCCAACTCCAGAAAGCAAATGAACAGCCGCATCCGGCACCTAATCTAGTCTTCTCACTAGCGCGGAGCTAAGTGCTACCACTAGGACGTGGGAAGGAGCCCCCGAGGCCCAAGGGCGGCTCTCCGGAGACTCCGGGGCATGTACAACCCCACTAATTATTACGTGAGACTGTCACGAGTGGAGATCTTCATGGGCGTGAGCCTTGCTTCACGGGCATTGGGCCTTGGCTTCTCAGGCGCAGGGCCTTGTTCCTCGCAGGCACGGAGCCTAGTCTTCTCGGGCACGGGGCCTTGTTCCTCGCAGGCACGGAGCCTAGTCTTCTCAGACGCAGGGCCTTATTCCTCGCAGTCATTGAGCCTAGTCTTCTCAGGCGCAGGGCCTTGTTCCTCATAGGCATGAAGCCTAGTCTTCTCAGGCGCATGGCCTTGTTCCTCGCGGGCACAGAGCCTAGTCTTCTTAGGGGCAGGGCCTTGTTTCACGGATAGAACCTCCGGAGGTGCCGGATGTTCCACGTGTTCGGGACGGGGACGCCGTTCCCTGTTTCCAGGCGCAGGGCGCCAGGTCTGGAGACATGGGTGATCTTGAACGGGCCTTCCCACATAGGTGAGAGCTTGTGCAGCCCCTCCCTGGAGAGGAATCTTCTCAAGATGAGATCACCTACCTCGAGTGTCCTGGGGCGTATGTTCTGGCAATGGTACCGCCGCAACGCCTGCTAGTATCTTGCCGCTCAGAGTGAAGCGTCACGCCGGCGCTCCTCCCCCAGCACATGGTCCGTCCCTTGCACGGTGCCCTGTCGTGCCTCGTCGAATGCTAGGACTCACGGGGATCGGTGCCTGACCTCGTGAGGGAGGACCACTTTAGCTCTGTAGTCGAGGAAGAATGGGGTCTCGCATGTTGGCTTGGTGGCAGTGGTGCAGATTGACCATTGCACGGACGGGAGCTTGTCGTGTCAACCCCTTTCGCGAGCTTCGAGCTTTTTATTAAAGGTCCTGGTCTTGAGGCCTCTCAGGACCTCTGCATTGGCATGCTCGGCCTGACCATTGCATCTGGGGTGTGCTACAGAAGCGTAGCAAATGTGCGTTCCAAGGTTAGCACAATATGTCTTGAAAAGGTTGCTAGTGAACTGTGAGCCGTTGTCGATGATGATGCGGTTAGGGACCCCAAACCGGTTTACGAGGCCCTTGATGAACTTGACTGCGGAGCCGGCTGGGATGGTTCAGACAGCTTCCACCTCAGCCCATTCGGTAAATTTGTCGACGGCAACGTAGAGGTATCGGTAGCCCCCGGCGCTCGAGGGAAAGGCCCCAGGATGTCCAGCTCCCAGACCGCGATCGGCCAAGAGAGTGGGATGGTTTGGAGGCCCTGGGCTGGTTGGTGGATCTGCTTAGCATGGAACTGGCAATCCTCGCAAGACTTCACTAGTTCGTCGGCATCGTTGAGTGCCCTGGGCCAATAAAAACCACTACGGAACGCCTTGCTGACCAAGGTGCACGATGATGAGTGATGCCCGCAGTCCCCGGCTTGGATGTCAGCTAGCAGCTCGCCTCCCTCCTTCATGGAGATGCATCGCAAAGAACCGTTCTTTGGTCGCTTCCTGTAAAGCTCACCGTCTTCGATGCAATATGCCGTAGCCTGTCGGGCCATGTGTTCGGCGTCCTCCTCCTTTTCTGGCAGCGCTCCCCGCACTAGGTATGACTTGAGTTCCTCGGTCCAGCATCCCTCCTGAGGCTCGAGCGCCAGGAGCAAGCTGGCTCCTCAGGCTGGGCCTAGGCGAGGGCTCCCGAGGTCAGTGGTTGGGGGAGTTCCTCCTCGGGTTTCACCGGTCCTTCTCACGGGGGTGACGCCGAGGGCCTGAGGAGCCTCTCCTCGAAGACACCCGACTCTTGGGGTAGGCATCTGGACGCTCTCTTGGCAATGTCGTCGGCCTCCTTATTAGTGCCGCGGGGAACATGCTCCAACTCCAGGCCCAAGAACTTCTTCTCCATTTTGTGTACCTCCATGAGGTATGCAGCCATATGCTCGTCCTTCAGCTCATGCACCTTGCTGGAGAAGTTGACGAGGAGCTGGGAGTCACCCCTAACGACGAGGCGTTTCACCCCAGGGCCATCGCCGCCTTGAGACCGGCGATGAGGCCCTCGTACTCTGCGATGTTGCTGGAGACCTTATCGCCTGGATGAAAGCAGAGCTACACGGCATAGTAGAGCTTGTCTTGAGTCGGCGAGATGAGCACAGCCTCGGCCCCCGTGCCCTAGCGAGCGAATGCACCGTCAAAGTACATGACCCAGCCATCCGGCACTTTACTCCCCAGCGAGAGGGACTGGTTCTGACTTGCTTCGGGCCCTGGGGCGTCGGTCCATTATGCCACAAGATCAGCAAGTGTGGCCCCCTTGATGACTCTGATGGTGCTGAACTCTAGCTGGAATGCATCCAGCTCTATATTCCATTCTGTGACCCTTCCTACCGTGTTTGGGCTCCGGAGTACCCTTTCCAGAGGGTAAGCTGAGACGACCTTGATGGGGTGGCCTTGTAAGTAGTGGCGCAGCTTACGTGAAGCGACGAGGAGCACAAGAAGGAGCTTCTGTAGCATGGGGTAGCATACTCGGGCATCACGGAGCACCGTGCTGACGAAGTATACCCGGTGCTCGACGTGAGTGAAGTCCGGACTCGCCTGTGGCTGTGTAATCTGACTGTGTAAAGGTGCTCCAGGGGCTTGGTCACCAGTTGGGGCAGCTGCGGCCTCACGAGGGTCGTCTTGCAAGACGCGGTCGTCCTTCGGCCCTGCTGGGGCCTTGGGTGTGCCGCCCTTGGGTTGCAAGGTCTTGTCTTGGCGCTCCTCTCGGACAGCCACCAATGCTACACTGGCTGAATGTGGTGCTGCGGCCAGGTAAAGCACCAATGGTTCTTGAGGTTTGGGTGCCACCATTATGGGTGGACTGGTGAGGTATCTCTTGAGGTCTTCGAACGCTGCATCAGCCTCAGGGGTCCATTCGAATGGGCCCTTCCTTTTCATCAGCTTGAAGAAAGGGAGGGCTCTCCCTCCTAACTTGGAGATGAAATGCCCGAGCGACATTACACAGCCGGCCAGCTTCTGCATCTCCTTGAGGTTATTGGGCGGACTCATCTTTTCTATGGCCTTGACCTTCTCGGGGTTTGCCTCGATCCCTCAGTGCGACACCGGGAAGCCCAAAATCTTGCCTGACGGGATGCCGAACACGCACTCTTCCGGGTTGAGCCGCAGGTCTACCTTGCGTAGGTTGGCAAAGGTTTCTTCCAGATCTGTGATAAGGGTTGCAGCCTCCTGAGATTTTCTCACGATGTCATCTTCGTATGCCTCAACGTTCCTCCCGAGCTGTTTTTCCAGTACGATGTGCATTAACCGCTGAATGGTTGCTCCAGCATTCCGCAACCCAAACGGCATGCAGGTGTAGCAGTATACTCCACATGGGGTGAGGAAGGTAGTCTTCTCGATGTCTTGCAGCGCCATCTTGATCTGGTGGTAACCTGAGAAGGCATCCAGGAAGCACAATAGGTCGCACTCGGCAGTGGAGTCGACGATCTGGTCGATGCGGGGCAGAGGAAACGGGTCTTGCGGACAAGCTTTGTTGAGGTTGGTGAAGTCAACACACATGCGCTCTTTTCCCCCTTTCTTGGGCACGACAACGGGGTTTGCCAACCACTCCAGGTACTGGACCTTGCGGATGACACCCGCCGCTTCCAGCTTACGAGTCTCCTGCATGATGAAGGACTGCTTCTCCATAGATTGGCGCCTGGCCTTCTGCTTTACAGGGCGCATATTGGGTCATACGTTCAGGTGATGCTCGATCACCTCCCTCGGGACTCCCGTCAGGTCCTTGGGTTCCCACGTGAACACATCCATGTTCGCGCACAGGAATCCAACTAGCGCCTCTTCTTGAGCTGGGGGGAATAACATCACCTATGGTGAAGGCGACACCTGACAGCTCGTATTTATCTACGGGCACATGCTTTGTCTCGGCTTGGTCTTGAGAGAAAAGTTGCTTCTTCTTGGCCGGTGCAGTCCCCTTGGTTCCAGGGGCAGCTTCACCGGACGGATGCGCCACCGCATCAGTTCGGAAGACGCGCTTGAGGGCCGCCGGAGCCTCCTTGGTGTCCCCCGCCATGGTGAGGACACCGCTGCTCCCTGGCATCTTCATGAGGTTATAGGCCGGATGGGTCATGGGCATTAACTGAGCCAGCGCGGGCTACCCGAGGATGGCGTTGTACGGGAGGCCGATACGAGCGATGTCAAAGTCGATCAGCTCGATGCGGTAGTTTTTTCGGGTCCCAAAGGTGACCGGGAGGCGGATCTGCCCCAGAGGGCTGGTGGAACCGCTGCTGACTCCGGAAAAGGGTTTGATGGGGCGTAGCCGCTCGAGCGGCACGTGAAGCAAGGTGAAAGCCTCCACTGAGAGCACGTTGAGGCCAACCCCACTGTTGATGAGGGTATTGGTGACTGCCACGTTGCACATGGTAGGGGTGCAGAGCATCGAGAGAGCGCCTAAGCCCGCGGTTGAACCAGGGTGGTCCCCCGAATCGAAGGTGAGGTCGGTCTTGGGCGCCGCCCATCCAGGAGGAGCCCCCTAGCGTATGGAGGCAACGCCCACCTGGCGAAAGATCTGCTTGGTGTGGCGGTCGGAGGGTGGCGCTTGGGAGCCGCTGAGGAAGGCCGCGTCGACGTGGGGCGCCGGCGCCCCAAAGCGTGCGACGAAGAGGTCCCGTAGCTCCTCCCACGACGCCACGGATGATTCTGGCAAGCTGAAAAACCAGGCGCGCTACACGCCGGTGAGCGCCATAGGGAGCCAGTTGGCCAGGACCTTGCTGTCGCCGTCGGCCGCCGAGATGGCCTATTCGTAAGCCTAGAGGAAGACAGTCGGGTCCTCTGCCATGTTGTAACGGGGTGGCCGATCTAGCCTAAACCTGGGTGGCCACTGCACCCGTCGTAAGGCGGGGGTGAAAGCCCGGTGGCCCGTGGAGCCGTCACGCGCGGCCGCCAAGGCGGTCGTAGGAGGGACGCCTGCCATGGGAACTTGGCGGACGGAGAGTGGGGCAGAGGGGGAAGAAATCTTGGCACACCCCTACTTGGCGCGCCAAACGTCAGATCTTGGGTTCCGACAAAACCCTTGAGGTTCGAACTCTGGGGTCAGCACAAAGATTTCTCCTTCCGCCCTAACTCATCTACTCGACGATCCCTAGGCCTAGCTCGTCAGATCCGAAGGAAAAGGGACACAAGGTTTATACTGGTTCGGGCCACCGTTTTGGTGTAATACCCTAATCAAGTGTGGTGTGGTGGATTGCCTTGTAGGCTGAGGAAGAACTAGTACATGGATGAACTGCCTCCTGAGGAGAGGGGTTCTTGTGCTCCTGTGAGCTTATGGGTATGTTGGTGTTCTTGATGATCCGATCCCTTTCTAAGGCGGTGGCTATTCCTATTTATAGTGGCTCAAGTCCTGTTCCCAAATATTGAGTGGGAAGGGATCCCAGAACGAGCAAATTTGAAGGGGGATAGCTAGTACAAGCTATCCTGACAAAAGGTGGTCTTCGCGTGCCAAAGGCTCCGGTGGTGGCGCCGTCAAGGGCTCTGCGATGACCTCCGTTCTGCTGTCCTGCTGGTCTTGGTCTTGTTGCACCGATATGAAAACCTTTGCATGATGCCTCGGGACTCCGTGCTGGCACCTGCTCCTGTAGCACCAAAGAGGAATCTGGCACTCTGCGCCCGCTGGCGCCAGCCTGGCCTTGGTCGTCACTTCTCACGTCACGATGACCTCGCGAGGTACCCCTTGCCTTGATATCTCCGATCCTCATGAGCTGGCCTTGTGCGGCCTCCCCAAGGGATGTCTTGCGTCGTCCGCCTCGCGAGACTCGGCCCCTCGCGAGGGTCTTGAGTGGTTGCTGAAGATGCTGGGCCGTACCAGGCCGCCTAATGAGCCACGCCCTAGGCCGCAGGCACGCAAGTCTGGGTATCCCCCGTTCCCAGAATGCCGACAGGAACCATGTCCGGCGCCGCCACCGACATGGCACACCTAGGGCCCGCCTCTAGGGCACTGCCAGTGGGGCCCCGGGCTCACTTAACTGGGTTGACCCAGTCAACATGCTGACTGGGCACCGTGGCCCACTGACATGTGGGTCCCTTCTATTAGTTAGACTAATTGAACGTTCTTATAAATAAAATTAATTAGTTAACCTAAACAGTCACTGACATGTGGGGCCCTACTGCTAATTAACTATGTCTAATTAAAATTAAACTAATGTTAGTCCCTCTGAGTATGACATGTGGAACTCACTGGTCAGGTTTGACATGGTCAGCGCGGCCTTTGACTACTGATGTCACTCTGACATCATGCCGACGCAATAAGACTTTCTATAATATAAATAATTCAGAATCTGTTTGAAACTTAGAAATTTCATAGAGATTAATCCGTAACTCCGATGAAAATAATTTATGTATGAAATTTGCTATGAAAAATCTAACAAATCCAATTATGTAATATGTTCATCTGTCACATGCCTTTAGCATGATGAACATGGAACCATCCCCTCTCTTTCATCTGTTTGGGATAAACCAAACGCTGGAAAAATCCCTCTGGATGTTTTCCTTCTCCGTCTGCAACGTATAGTACCGCGTTAGAACACCCCTACTTATGCATATCGACTTGTCATGCTTAGTGTTGCCCTTGATTGCTTGTATTTACTGTTTCTTCCCCCTCTTCTCTCCGGTAGACCCCGAGATCGATGATGCCCCCGTGATTGACTACGTCACTGATGATCGTTCCTTTGTTGTAGAGCTTCCAGGCAAGCCAACCACCTTTGATCATTCCTATATCGCGCATTCCCTTCTCTCTTATGCTTGCATTAGAACTGCAACTATTTTTTGTATGATCCTATTCTGATGCATACCCTATTGTTGTTACCTGCTTTCATACCTTGCCTGCTTATTGTAACTGCTTAGTATAGGCTGGTGAGAGATCCATCAGAGACCCCCACCTTGTCCCTGTTGCCCCCGCTGGATTATCAGCAGACCCGATAAACGGTATCGAAGACGAGGCCCCGGCACCGCACATCACTTCCTCTTAGTTGCTCGACACTACTGGGTTACTATCGAGTGCCGAGGGTGACACCTCATCAACACTTCTGATGTGAACCTTGTAGGTTAGTTCATCGGTTATGGTCATCGAGGGTGATTCCTCCTTCTCCACTCCTGATAATGACACTATCGTGCAACTCCTCAAGAGTGGACCTCGCGGGTGATTCCTCCTTTATCCACCTTGACGATAACATCATGTGGAATTCCATCGAGGGTGATTCCTCAGGGTTCCCTTTGGTGTTAGACACATGGTTTCTATGGTTACTATGACTTTACACTAAACCATGTTACTAAAGACGGGTCGGCCCTGAGGGGTACCCGCACGAGCTTAATTGCGAGTGATGTGTAGTCAGATTGACCTGGAAAGTGCCCGTAAGATAAATACGAGGCATGGCCAGGCATTCTTAACCCTTGCCGCAAGCCCTCGAGACGGCGCGATGGGGTGACATGATCGTGAGTCTCTACTCGTTACCACGCATTCCCAAGACACTAAACGGTTTGGATATTTGATCTGAGGGGCCTCTGAACTGATAGCGCTAACCATCACGTGGGCATAGTATGGGCGTTCTGCGTCGTATGCATCAGCCAAAAGCTTAATTGATGTCATGCGACTGAGCGGCGCGCGCCGGGTTGGACTGCGTAAGCACCTGCCTTTTTAAGGAGGTAGCTAGGTCTGATCACCGGCCACATACGCAACGTGCAGGAGTTCCCGGGGCGATGGGCCATGACCCCTGGAGGCATAGGTTTAGTCCGGCGTGCTGACCTGTCTATTAAGCCCATGTCGGGTTGCGGCGTATTGTATGGCCGAGGCCGGGCTTGACTTGATGGTGTGTCCGGCCGGAGTTAAGCGAGCATGGTGGGTAAGTTTGTGCACCCCTGCATGGAAGAAAACATCTATCGATAGCATGTCCTACGGTAACGGACACTTGGAGTTGTATCCCGATTGATACAACTAGAACTGGATGTTGAGGCATGATTTGGATATGTTGCTTCGGGAGTCGGGAAAGGATCCCAGAGCGTTGATACATCAACATAAATATGACTTATGTTATACTACTCTATTCCCTTCTCTTGTTGCAAGACAGTGGTTTCCACAATATGCTAGTCTTCAATAGGACTAGCTTCTCCTCCTCTTATTCTGGCATTCTGCAGCTTAGTCCACATATACTACCCTTTTCATTGATACTGATGCATAAGTAGTGTAGATCCTTGCTTGCGATTACTTTGGATAAGTACTCACAGTTGCTTTGCTCCCTCTTTCCCCCCTTCTTTCCTCTTTCTGGTTGTTGCAACCAGATGGTGGAGTCCAGGAGCCATATGCCAACTTTGACGACCGCTACTACCCCGAGGGTGCCAACTACTACATGACGGCCGCCGACAACCAGGAGTAGATAGGAGGCTCCCAAGTAGGAGGCCTTGCCTTTTTGATCATGTTGCTTTTGTGCTAGCCTTCTTAAGGCAAAATTGTTTAACTTATGTCTGTACTGAGACATTGTTGCTTCCGCTGACTCTATTGTATTCGAGCTTATGAATTCGAGCCCTCGAGGCGCCTGGCTTGTAATATAAAGCTTGTGTTATTTTATTTGTGTCTAGAGTTGTGTTGTGATATCTTCCTGTGAGTCCCTGAACTTGGTCGTACACATTTGCGTGCATGATTAGTGTACGGTCAAATCGGGGGTGTCACAAGTTGGTATCAGTGCCGACTACCTGTAGGAATCCCCCTTTCCAACTCCTTGGCCGAAGTCGAGTCTAGTCATTGCAAAACTTTTACTAACATGGCCGTGTGGCTTACTGGCCCACGTCGCCATTGGGTGGTATTAGGATCTTTTATTTCTCGTCTTTACTCTGGGACTCTGATCTCTCTTCTATTCGGGTCAAATGATTTTGCTAACTTCAACTTTAGGTTCTCGAAAATACTTTCTCCCGGAGAGCCCCTTCAGTCAAGATGGTCGCCTGCTTCATCAGAAGATTCTGGAGATAATATTCGATGTTTTCCGAGATTCTTCTGGCCTCCGCCTTTTGCAATTCCTTACCACTGTTATATACATATGGATAACGACTTACACTTTTCATTCTTACAATCAATTCTTCGTTGCTCTTTTTATTACAAGGTACCCCGAAATATCTTCCTATATTCCTTATATCGATTGTGCCACTGCTTTGCAGTTCATTGCAACGTGAATACCCTTGTGAATAACTCCTCCCATTTACCGAGTATCTGCTCATCCCCATTCATGTGTTTCACAAGTATCAGAAATATCATTCGGCCTTCAGAAAATCCTTGGTGCTCGATCTTCCCATACAATGGCCTCCGGAAGTTCATCTCGGCGCAGGTTACAACTGTCACGCGGTAGCCCTTGAAGACTAGGCGCATCCCGCCTTCAGGTAGGGCCTCGTGCGTCCCACATTGGCTCACGGATGCCCATATACACCTCCTCTAGTTGGGTTGTACACGCCCGGAGTGCTCCCCTAGAGGGACCTCCGCCCATGCGACCAGTGGAAGCCCCATGCTTCACGCTGGTGGACGACACGGTCGAGGCGCGGCTATGGCCACGCCAAGGGGTATCCCTATTCTCCGTGCTGGGGATAAACAATTGGGGGCACCTCCGGGTTGCACTAACTCCAGGATGGCCTCTCGGTCAACCGATCAGCCTCTTCCTGAGATGGGCGCGCAGGTGGCTGGACAAGGGGGCTATGCCCAGGTCGGTCAGACCTGGCGCAAGCCACCTCACCAGTTGCTTGTACCTGGTCCTTGCGTGCCCCTCCCAGGGAAAGGCTGATGGGAAGAAGGTATAGAACTCACAAGGGAAACTCACACATCGAGGGGGACCCCTGAGCATCGCGACTCAGGGGCCTCACTGGCCTCATAGCCCCTCACCCCTTGGTCCTATCCTGGTGATCCGAACGCCCCAACGGCGGTTGAGGAATGCGCGGGGGTCAGGCCCCGCCGATGCAGAGCCCACCCTCATGAGGCTCTGGCTCACAAAAATACTAAGCATGTTCGTACGTTAAGGGGGACCTCCAGGCATCGCGACATAGGGTCCTAACTGGCCACGTAGCCCCTCGCCCCTTGGTCTCGTCCTGGTGATCCGAACGCCCGAGTGGCGGTCGAGGTATGCGCGATGTCGGGCCCTGCCAACGCAGAACACCAAAGGCCAACAAAGATAGTAAAATCCAAAGAAAATTATCACATTACATATTGTTTCTCTCCCAAAAAGTTAAAAGCGAAGTTCTTACACCTCCACGAGGCACAACGAATGTCGCTGGAATAAAACGAGGGGCAGTAGTGTCATCATCCTCTCCTTCAGCCTTGGATGCCGCCATCGTCCACCTGGGGAAGCTCGTCATCATCAATGTTGCAATCACCTTCCTTACTGGCTCCTTCCGCAGCATTGGAAGGCTCGACTGGGTGGAACTGCTGCAGCAAAGCCTCCACCTGCCCCTTCACGACTACGGCGGCAGCACCTTCAAGCTCGGGTGCCGCGGGCTCAAGCAAGGCGCCGAAGTCGAAGTTGGGGTCACGAAGACAAAGGTGATGGTAGACACACGTTGTGATCGAGGTGTAGAGAGCACGGGCCTCCACCTCCACCAAAGGGGCCAACCCGATGGCAATACCTTCGAGCTCGTTGGCAAGTTTGGGGAGTAGTCCGGCGGGGCCTTCCTCCAGCATTGCCAGTGGTTCCTTGTATCCCGTCCCATAAAGAGATCACAAGTTGTCCCGGAACTTCTCTTCAAGGGAAACAAAGGCGTCGCGCTTCATGACGGTCGCTTTTTCAGCCTTGGCAAGGGACCTCTGGGTCGCCTCCAGCTCCTACCCCAGCTTCTCCATGCAGCCACATTCTGTGGCCTGTTTTTGGGTGGTCTTCTTCAAGGCGGTGTCATGGTTGTCAAGCACCACCAGGCTAGCATTCAACTCCTTCTCCCTCTCCACAAGACGGCGGTTGTCTTCGCTATGCTTGTCGGTGAGGTCCTTGAGATTGGCCTCAGCCTTGCGGCAACGCTCGTCAGTAGCTTTCTCACTAGCCCGCGCTACATCTCGCTCAGCTGTGGCCAAGCCAGTAACTGTCTGGACGTCTTTGGTCGTGGCCTCGGCTTCGCTCCAGGCCATCTTGAGGGACGCGTCAACTCGGAGCCACCATGAGATTAGCCACAGGCGTCCCATCATCAGGAGACGGTAGGCGTCTCGAAGGGCAAGCTGGAAATGGTCTAGTGCAGCGAGGGCATCTTCCAAGACAGGAGGCATGTTGAAGGAGGCAGCAAGAGGAGAAGGCACCTGGGTTGGTGGAGCAACTGAAGCATGGATAGGAGGGGGCTCCGGAGCTCCCATGCCCTTAGCAGGGCCACCAGAAGTTGCGTCCTTCGGAGTCAGCTCGGCCACGCTTGTGGCCGCCTCCTGAGCTAGGGGTCCAGGGTCTTGGGAAGCGGGCACAAGGATGGGTCATCGCGAGTCGGCCCCTACTTTTGGAGTCAGGGTCACGACGGCAACAACAGGCGCAGCTTCAGGAAGCTGGTCCTCCCCCCTCCCCTTCTTCGACGATGGCGACCTACATGGGGACGGCGCGATGAGCACGGCGATGTACTCGCTCTTCCTCTTGGACAGGAGCAAGGCAAGCCCAGGTTTCCCAGATAACGGACATGTTGTGCCCTTCGAGGCATACAGGTGTGACGTAGTAGACCCGGGGGCACCGACGGTCGACGACGCGCCAAGGACATCGCCTAGGAAGGGCGAGGCCGCCTCGCCCTTCTTCAGGGTGCCACGCACCAGCCTCTTCAAAGGAGAGGCCCTAGATCTGGTGGTCACCGCGGCGAGGCGTGGCGACACCTTCACCAAGTACTCTCTGGCGTCATCATCATAACAGAAGCCGCGAAGGAGCTCGCTCTACTGTAGAGGGGAGGTCTCCGCCACCTCCTCAAGGGTCTCTTCCGATTCGTCCTTTCCCTCCTCGTTGGAGTCCTCGTCAGAATGCACCGGCACCACAAGACAAGGGGCAGGGGGCTCGTCGCCAGCATGAGCCCGTGCTCGTCAAAGACAGGCACGTGGGCGACTACATCATCCTTGTCCTATTGATGGTACATCGGTATGTGCCCCTCGGGCAGGTCCCCAGGGTCCTTCTCAAGCACGACGCGCAGGACCTTGCCCAATTCCTCTCTGGTCAGGGCATGCGGCTGCAGCCGGAGCATGTCGCCCTCGCCCTGAAGTGTCCACAAGGGGCTCGAGCGCGCCGAAAGAGGGGCCAGCCGCTACTTGAAAGTGCAACTAATCCCCGGGTGGTTTTGGTAATTAATAACAACATATATATCATTGAACTAATATTTACTTGAGAATCATTTCAGAGAAGTTCGATGATATGGGTATGGAAATGTCTGAAGAAGTGGACCCCTCAAAATGCTAAGACAAGCATTGGCAAAAGCTCAAGACTCTATTTTTGGTTTAGTGATCAAAGATCACATTAAGTCCATAGGAAAAGCCAATACTATTAAAAGGGGATGAGGTTGTGTTAATGATCTGGTTGCTCAAGTGCTTAGTGATCTAGCTCCCTCAACTATCAGCACTCTTCACTACTTAACACACTCATAAGTAATCTCAGACAAACCGATTCTGCAAACTCAGTCCCACCGAGATGAACCACCTCAGTTATTCTTCCAAACCCTAATTTCTCGGTCCATCCGATTTTGAGTTTCGGTCTCACCGAAAATGGACTGCCAACCTTCTGTAACCAATTGACATCACTTCGGAATATCCGAGTTGTTATTTTCGGTCCCACCGAGATGGCAAGCTCCAACCTTTGACTCACTTCGGACACACCGAGATGGTATTTTCGGTCCCACCGAAAATCCCAACGTTCACTATATTTGAACTTTCGGTCTGACCGAGTTTTCACTTCGGTCTCACCGAGATTGGTCAAATGTGTGTGTAACGGTTGGATTTTGTGTGGAGGCTATATATACCCCTCCACCCCCTCTTCATTCGTGGAGAGAGCCATCAGAAAGTCTACCACTCCTACCATACACTTTCTGAGAAGTGAACCACCTACCCTTGTGTTGAGATCAAGCCATTCCATTCCTACCATATGAAACTTGATTTCTAGCCTTCCCAAGTTGCTTTCCACTCAATCCTTTCTTCCACCACAGCCATATCAGTGAGGAAAGTTGAGTGTTGGGGAGATTATCATTTGAAGCACAAGAGCAAGGAGTTCATCATCATCAACACCATCTATTACCTTTTGGAGGGTGGTGCCTCCTAGATTGGTTAGGTGTCGCTTGGGAGCCTCCGTCTTTGAGATGTGGAGTTGAACCAAGAAGTTTGTAAGGGCAAGGAGATCGCCTACTTCGTGAAGATCTACCCCGAGTAAGGCTAGTCCTCCGTGGGCGTAGGCCATGATGGAATAGACAAGGTTGCTTCTTCGTGGACCCTTCGTGGGTGGAGCCCTCCGTGGACTCGCGCAGCCGTTACCCTCCGTGGGTTGAAGCCTCCATCAACGTGGATGTACGATAGCACCACCTATCGGAACCACGACAAAAATCTTCGTGTCTCCAAACTGCGTTTGATCTTCTCCACCTCTCTTTTACATGTGCAATTTACTTTCCGCTGCTATTACTCTAGAATTGCATGTGTAGGGTGATACTTGAATTGATCTTAATTGCAAAACTGCCAAAAACATTGCATGATCAAAAGGCAAATTTTTATAAAGTCAAGTAGTCTAATCACCCCCCCCCTCTAGACCTACTTTCGATCCTACAAGTGGTATCAGAGCTTTGGTCTCCATTGTTTTGGTTTCCATTGCATTGGACTCCATAAGCTTGGTTTCACAACCTAGGAGAGTATGGCGTCTAGTGAGGGTAATTATCGTAGAGGTCCTTACTTTGATGGTACAAATTTTGCTAGTTGGAAGCATAAAATGAAAATGCATATTCTTGGTCATAACCCAGCCGCATGGGGCATTATTTGTGTTGGTATGCAAGGTGATTTCTTCGAAGAAGGAAAAGTTCCGGATCGCGAAGCTACACCGGAAGAGTTGCGGATGTTGCAAAGCAATGCTCAAGCTTGTGACATTCTCTTCAATGCTTTGTGTCCCGAAGAGTTCAACAAAATCAGCCGTCTTGAGAATGCTAAAGAGATTTGGGATACTTTGGTTGAAATGCACAAAGGTACTGAATCTGTGAAGGAATCAAAGCTAGATATTCTTCAAGGACAACTTGACAAGTTCAAGATGAAGGATGGTGAAGGAGTCGCTGAAATGTACTCTAGGCTTGCTCTCATCACAAATGAGATTGCCGGCTTAGGAAGCGAAGAAATGACCGACCGATTCATCATTAAGAAGATTCTCAGAGCTTTGGATGGAAAGTATGACACCGTGTGCACTTTGATCCAAATGATGCCAAACTACAAGACCCTCAAGCCAACTGAAGTCATTGGAAGAATTGTTGCTCATGAGATGACACTTAAGGATAAGGAAGAGCTTCACAACAAGTCAAGTGGTGCTTACAAAGCTACAAGTGATGCTCCTACTACCTCAAGTGACAAGCTAATTTCCAATGAAGAGATAAGCCTAATGGTCAAGAACTTCAACAAGTTCTACAAGAATAGAGGCAAAGAAAGAAGCTCAAAGTCTAGATCATATGATGAAAAGAGATCTTCTAGCCGTGATCGAAATTGCTACAATTGTGGAAGACCCGGACACTTCTCAAATGAGTGTACGGCTCCCCACAAGAGAAGAGAAGAATCTCCAAGAAGAAGAGCAAGAGATGAGTCACCTCGGAGAGAGAGAAGGAGTAGAGATTATCGTTATGAACGAAGACCCTCTCGGAAAAGCAAGGATTCGGAGAGGAAAGACAAGTCATCAAGGAGCTACACAAGAAGAAGACATCAAGCTCATGTAGGTGAATGGGTCTCCGGCTCCGACTCCGACAATCAATCCGATGGAAGCTATCACTCCGACTCCGACTACAGTCAAGATGAAGGTGTTGCCGGACTTGCACTCGTATCCTCCAACTCCAACTCCTACGACTTATTTGATTCACCAAATGAGGGAATTGGAAGATGCTTCATGGCTAAAGGCCCCAAGGTAACACATCCTGAATTCATTGACTTTGATAGTGATGAGGATGACTTGCTTGGTGAAGATGAGCTCTTGCATGATAAATCTAGTGAGCTTAGTAATGATGAAAATGCTAGTAGTCTTTATAGTCGAGAAGAGTCGAATGACAATGCTATGAAGGAGATTGAGCGTCTAATTAAAGAACTAAACACTCTTAAGTTAGCTCATGAAACAACTCAAGAAGATCATAGAGAGCTCCTAAGATCTCATGAGAAGCTACGCTTCGAGAAGCTCACTCTAGAGCAAGAACATGAGTTTCTAAAAGCGATCAATGACGATCTTCGAAAGAAGAGTTCTTCATATCTTGCCAAACGACTTCTCTTGTCTAACTTCTTGCCACCTATTAAGACTAAGCATGACAAGCATAAGAAAAATTCTTCCTCTAGTAGTAACAATAACAATGTTAAATCCAATATTGTTGCTTCTAGTAGTTCTCTTGATTCCACTAACAATGTTTCAAGCCAAGTTACACTTGAGCAAGAAAATAGCTTATTGAAGGAAATCATAGAGAAAGGTGTCTACAAGAGTCTTGCCGGAAGCAAGAACTTTGAGGAGATTGTTCGCAAACAAGGAAGACACCGGAAGAATCAAGGGATTGGTTTTGAGCGAAAGTTCAACGCCGAAGGTGTTGAGTGGGAAGAAGGTCAATACCCTACTCCACAGTTTGTCTCACAAAAGGAGAAGTATGATCCTACTTCTTCCAATGTGGAACAAGCTCAAGATGACCTTCCACCACAAGACCACAAGCTAAAGGCCAAGGACAAGCTTCAAGAGGAGATTGATGCATTCATTGAAGCACCTCAAGCCATGGTCAAGTGGGTTCCCAAGGACACATCAAGTTCTACTTCGTCAAGCTCAACTACAACACCAAGGATTTGTTGGAAATATGCCCTAGAGGCAATAATAAAAGAGTTATTATTATATTTCCTTGTTCATGATAATCGTTTATTATCCATGCTATAACTGTATTGATTGGAAACTCAAATACACGTGTGGATGAATAGACAGACTTTGTGTCCCTAGTGAGCCTCTACAGGACTAGCTCGTTGATCAAAGATGACCGCGGTTTCCAGGTCATAGACATGAGTTGTCATTTGATAACGGGATCACATCATTAGGAGAATGATGTGATGGACGAGACCCAAACGTTAACATAGCTTTTGATCGTGTCAGTTATCGCTATAGTTTTCTGCATGTCAAGTATAAGTTCCTATGACCATGAGATCATGTAACTCACTGACACCGTAGGAGTGCTTTGTGTGTGCCAAACGTCGCAACGTAACTGGGTGACTATAAAGGTACTCTACAGGTATCTCCGAGGATGTCTGTTGAGTTGACATGGATCGAGACTGGGATTTGTCACTCCGTGTGACGGAGAGGTATCTCCGGGCCCACTCGGTAATACGTCATCTCAATGAGCTCAAAGTGACTAAGTAGTTGGTCACGGGATTATGTATTACGGTAACGAGTAAAGAGACTTGCCGGTAACGAGATTGAACTAGGTATAGAGATACCGACGATCGAATCTCGGGCAAGTAACATACCGACGAGACAAAGGGAACTGTATACGGGATTGCCTGAATCCTTGACATCGTGGTTCATCCGATGAGATCATCGAGAAACATGTAGGAGCCAATATGGGTATCCAGATCCCGCTATTGGTTATTGACCTGGGAGTGTCTCGGTCATGTCTACATGGTTTCCGAACCCGCAGGGTCTACACACTTAACGTTCGGTGACGCTAGGGTTGTTAGTGAGAAGAGTGCATGGTTACCGAAGGTTGTTCGGAGTCCCGGATGAGATCCCGAACATGACGAGGGTCTCCGGAATGGTCCGGAGACGAAGATTGATATATAGGATGAAAGGTTTCGGAGTACCGGAAGTGTTCCGGGGAGCATCGGGAAATCGGCGGAGTACCGGGAAGGTTTTCGGGGGGTCCGGAAGGTGTTCTGGGCCTATTGGGCCACAAAGGGGGACACCACAGCCCTCAGGGGGCTGTGCGCCCCCCCTGGGCCCTCTCCCCATGCGGCTAAGGGGGTGGGGCCCCCTAGGGCTGGCCGCACCCCTTGGGACTTGGGGGGCAAGGCACCTAGGGGGGAAACCCTAGGGCCTGGGCGCCTCCCCCTGCCCTGGCCGCCGCCCCCCTCCCCTTGCCCTGGCCGCCGGCCCCTAGGGGGAAACCCTAGGGCGCCCTAGCCTCTCCACCCCCCCTATATATAGTGGGGCAAAGGGAGGGCAGCAAACACAGTTCGTGCCTCGGTGCTGCCCTCCCTCTCCCGTCATATCTTCTTCTCCCGCGGTGCTTAGGCGAAGCCCTGCTGGAGTTCTTCTCCACCATCACCACCACGCCGTCGTGCTGCCGGTTCTCCATCAACCTCTCCTCCACCCCTTGCTGGATCAAGAAGGAGGAGACGTCCCCGAGCCGTACGTGTGAAGAACGCGGAGGCACCGTTGCTTCGGTGCTAGGTCTTCGGCGATCTGAATCGCGACGAGTACGACTCCATCATCCGCGTTCATAACGCTTCCGCTTAGCGATCTACAAGGGTACGTAGATCACACTCCTTCCTCGTAGTTGCATCTACTAGATTGATCTTGGTGAACGGTAGGAAAAATTTTTGTTTCCCATGCAACGTTCCCCAACAGTAACACACCCTGAATTCATTGACTTTGATAGTGATGAGGATGACTTGCTTGGTGAAGATGAGCTCTTGCATGATAAATCTAGTGAGCTTAGTAATGATGAAAATGCTAGTAGTCTTTATAGTCGAGAAGAGTCGAATGACAATGCTATGAAGGAAATTGAGCGTCTAACTAAAGAACTAAACACTCTTAAGTTAGCTCATGAAACAACTCAAGAAGATCATAGAGAGCTCCTAAGATCTCATGAGAAGCTACGCTTCGAGAAGCTCACTCTAGAGCAAGAACATGAGTTTCTAAAAGCGATCAATGACGATCTTCGAAAGAAGAGTTCTTCATATCTTGCCAAACGACTTCTCTTGTCTAATTTCTTGCCACCTATTAAGACTAAGCATGACAAACATAAGAAAAATTCTTTCTCTAGTAGTAACAATGACAATGTTAAATCAAATGTTGTTACTTCTAGTAGTTCTCTTGATTCCACTAACAATGTTTCAAGCCAAGTTACACTTGAGCAAGAAAATAGCTTATTGAAGGAAATCATAGAGAAAGGTGTCTACAAGAGTCTTGCCGGAAGCAAGAACTTTGAGGAGATTGTTCGCAAACAAGGAAGACACCGGAAGAATCAAGGGATTGGTTTTGAGCGAAAGTTCAACGCCGAAGGTGTTGAGTGGGAAGAAGGTCAATACCCTACTCCACAGTTTGTTTCACAAAAGGAGAAGTATGATCCTACTTCTTCCAATGTGGAACAAGCTCAAGATGACCTTCCACCACAAGACCACAAGCTAAAGGCCAAGGACAAGCTTCAAGAGGAGATTGATGCATTCATTGAAGCACCTCAAGCCATGGTCAAGTGGGTTCCTAAGGACACATCAAGTTCTACTTCGTCAAGCTCAACTACAACACCAAGGATTCCCATCAAGATGATGTGGATCCCAAAGAAGAAGAACTAGAAGGTTCTTGAGGGTGACTCCGCCAACAAACTTCACTCATATTCATTTTGGCAAGAACTTGTGCAATCAACTTCCACATCATGCACTAGTTCATGGAGTCACAAACCCTCTTGTTGGTAAGTCAAGGGACAAGGTAATCATTGCTTTCATGGACATCATCTTTTATGTACTTCACTCTATGTCTATGGATATTCCTGTTTGTTCCTTGTGGGACTAACCCATGTAGGTATTGAAAGTGCCCTAATCCAAAGGATTGCTCCCAACTCTTGATGATCTGCATCAACTTTGAGCATCCACATCTTCAACATCTACATGAAGTCTTCTACGACAACCCATGGTTAGTTTGACCCTTTAAAAGGGGTTTTCACATCTAGGGGGAGCTTTGCTCTAAAAATTGAGCTAAAACATCTCCAAATGATGTGAACACATAAATGCTTTATGTAAAAGTGGTAACCCCACTTGTGCTTAAACGATGAGTATGACCTATGATCAAATGTTCTCATTTGGCTCCTAAGTCAATATACTCATATATAGATGACCTAGTCATCGACAAATTGTGTGCTAGTAGCTAGAGTGTTGGTTGTGCATGTTTGACACATATTTCAGTTGCTAGCTTATTGTGTGAGCATGTTGAATGCATGATTTTATCCATTCAAGGACATCCATTTGTGGTTTTGATTGTTTTGATTTTTTTTTCTGGCCAAATGGATGGACAAGAATGCCTAAGCACCTTTCCCTAGCTATCTATGCTTTCTTGTCTCAAATTCTATTCATGCTCATATCACAACTTTGAACAAGTCTTTTTCGGACAGTCCGAGTGAGGAGCACTCGGAGCCACCGATTCGTCTAAGGCTGACTTCCAAAACCTTCTAAGTCCATTTCGGTATGACCGGCTTCTCAATCTCGGTCCAACCGAAACGCTTAGACTGATCTAGGTTTCATCTCGGTGAAACCGAGTTCAAAATCTCGGTCTGACCGATATGCGTAACTGCACAGCAGTTATACATCTCGGTGACACCGAGTTTTTCAACTCGGTCCCACCGACAGCATGGGGTTATATATACCTGAGGGCTGCGCGCGATTTAATTCTTCAAACCGTTCGCCCCCAAGACCCCTGCTGCCGTCGCCCTGGTCTACGGATCGTCGCCGTCGTCGCCTGTGCGCCCTCGCCGCAGGTCTCCGCCGCCATCAATGGTAATCATCTCCACCGTTGCCGCCGTAGAGGGATTCCACCAAGTTAGGGTGTATCCCGATCCCTTTCGTGCTCCCCATCCGATTCTTGCACGATAGGCTTGCCATGATTCAATCCACGTTTGAGATATTCCCTATACATTAGTTCAGATCCTCTAGTTTCGAGCAAAATTCTTAGGTTTAGGTTTCCACGGAACGCATCTCGGTGAAGCCGATTTTGAAACTCGTACTGACCGATTTGGCCTCTGGCCATTGCACTGCATCATTCGGTTTAACCGAGTTGTGCCAATCGGAATGACCGAAACGTAGTTTCAGTGAAACCCTAAGTTATCGGTAGGACCGAAACCCATTTCGGTCTGACCGAAAGTGGTGTGTAGGTTTCTGTTGAACACTTCGGTTTCACCGAAACTTGAAATTGGTTTGACCGAAATACATTCTGTGAAAACTCAAAACTAAGTTTTGAACTCATTTTTTTTTGCAAAAAACCTCTGCAGTTGTGATAACTCTTCTACTCTGCCTATACCTTAACTTTTCACAGGTTTTCAGCCATGTCAGATGTCAGTGACAGCCAGAACAGGTCTGAGTCACCTTTTGCTGAGATTCCAGAGGCAGATACAAGTCCTGCTAGCAGCTCCAGTGATGATGGTGAGAGGAGCACCCCTAGTGGTTTGCCTCCTGCAGCCACCAGAACCAGGAAGAAGAGAACTTCTGATGACGAGGACTCTGACTTTGTTGCTGAGGAAGTTACCTCCAAGCCAAAGTGGAATGTGGTTGCCAAAGAGCACCAAGGGCAGCAGACAAGGAAAGGCACAAGCAAAGTAAAGCAGTCAGCAGTTGCAAAGAAGCTCAACTTGGAAGAGCCAGCTCCAAGCAAGGTGAAGAAGACTTCCAAGAGGAAGAGGGTAGAACCTCAAGTTGATGCTGGAGAAGAAGAAGAAGAAGAAGATGCACCCCAGCCTCCTCCTCAGAAAGCTAAGTTCATGGGTGATGCTATTCGGGCTCAAGCCTCCTCTAAGCCCAAGAAGCCTGCTCAAGCCAAGGCAGCTCCAGCCAAGCCCAAGAGAACAACCAGAAGCATTCCAGCTTCTGAGAAGAACAAAGGTGAGATGCCACCGTCTGAATCAGATGAAGAGCATGTGTTGCTTAAGCTCCGTCCCAAGTTGCCACTCCACAATGATGCTCATCCTCAAGCTGAGGACATGAAGGCAAGGAAGGACAAAGGTCTCAGGCTATGGAGACAGTCTGATCCATATGATGTAAGGAGAAGGACTGCTGTGGACCCCAGATTCCACACCAGAGAGCAGCAGGATTTCTATGAGACCGTGCTGATGGATAAGAAGCCCATTGTTGCTGACACCAGGTATGTTGACTGGAAGTATATTGACAGTGAAGAGCACCGGGACTTCTTTCCCCATGTGCATGAGAGCTTTACTGCATGTGGAGTTGCTGATTTTGTGGGTCAAGAGCTGACAGCTTGGAATGACGAGATGATCATGCAGTTCTACGCCACAGCCCACTTTTATCCTGATGGTAAGATCACCTGGATGACTGAAGGTCAAAGGTTTTCTTCGACTGTTGAAGAATGGGCAGAACTTCTGAACGCTCCAGTGCAGAGAGAGGACGACATTGATGTCTATGGGATTCCTAAGAAGAGTCATGATTCCATGAAGAACATGTACAAGGAGATCCCGGGTGCTGATTTGGAAGGATGGAAGCTTGGCTCAGTGTACTATCTCCAGGCAGGTCTGACCACCACTAACACTATTCTGAGGCATACATTGATGCCTAAGTCTGGAGACCACCGCATGATTCGAGGCTATTCTATCAACATGCTGCACATTCTCGATGAGAAGGCACCTTTCAAGGTGATGGACTTGATGGTAGAGACCATTAAGAGGACTGCAGCTGACCAGAAGAGGTCGTGTGGGTTTGCTCCGCAGATACAGATGCTCATCAACGCCAAGTTTGGCACGGGCAAATTCATGTTGGATAGGAAGCACTTGCCACTGCAGCCAGAGCATGAGGACAACGTAGTTGTGATGGATGAAGAGGATCCTACCTCAGTTGAAGGACAGGCCAAAATCGAAGCTGCAAAGAAGGCTAAAGCTGACAAAGAGGCAGCAGCAGCAGCAGCTAAGCCAAAGAGCTTTGGAGAACAAATTCTTGAAGCTACCCAGAGGATTGAACAACGCCTGGCCAGCATTGAGCAATCTCAGGAGAGCCTAGAGAGGATTGTTGAGGACAAGATCCACGCTCTGGACGTGAAGCTGACTGAGATTCAGGTGTCTGTCAACAAGCTTGAAGCAGACATGGAGGAGACAAGGCAAGAGAGAGCAGAGCTTATGCAGGATGATCTAGTCCAGGACTCTCATCGTCAGACTGCTCAGGTTCCCAGAGGATCCAGATCTGCAGCTATCCCAGTGACTGACTCCAGGGCTACCAGCTACAGCTCCAGCAGTTGCTCCAGCTTCAGCATCCACTCCTCCAGCGCAGACATCAGCAGAAGTCTTCGCCGATGCAGCTATCTCTACACCGACATCTACCCAGACGGGAGCCGCCAGCAGAGCCCGCAGTGACGCTTAGCTCTATACCTTTTCGAACTTTTTGGTAACTTGTTGCCAAAGGGGGAGAAATTGTTATAGATCATAGGGCTTCGAGAGAGAGAGTGCTCCTTCGTCTTTCGTTCTTTTGCCGGTTTCTTTGAGATACATTGGTTTCTTTTGGTCTTTCGAAACTTTCAGTGTGCTTGCTACTATGTTTAATGCTACCTTAATGAGTGCCTAGTCATACTATGCTTTAATGTGTGCTTAATGCTTATCATATGCTATTCCTTATTGTATGGCTATTTACTCTTGTCTTGGTGATTGAGTGCATGTTATTCATTCTTATCATTTTGTGCGCTGCACCAAGATGTATGTGACATGGAAGAGTGACCCATAATCCTAATCGATTGTGCATTTGCATTCAAACGCAAATTTTAAATAATGCACAAATTTAGGGGGAGCTCTTGTTTATCACATACTTCTCAAAGCGACGATATTACTCATTGATTATATCTTTTGTCGAAGCTTTGATCTATATGTTGTCATCAATTACCAAAAAGGGGGAGATTGAAAGTGCAACTAATCCCCGGGTGGTTTTGGTAATTAATAACAACATATATATCATTGAACTAATATTTACTTGAGAATCATTTCAGAGAAGTTCGATGATATGGGTATGGAAATGTCTGAAGAAGTGGACCCCTCAAAATGCTAAGACAAGCATTGGCAAAAGCTCAAGACTCTATTTTTGGTTTAGTGATCAAAGATCACATTGAGTCCATAGGAAAAGCCAATACTATTAAAAGGGGATGAGGTTGTGTTAATGATCTGGTTGCTCAAGTGCTTAGTGATCTAGCTCCCTCAACTATCAGCACTCTTCACTACTTAACACACTCATAAGTAATCTCGGACAAACCGATTCTGCAAACTCAGTCCCACCGAGATGAACCACCTCAGTTATTCTTCCAACCCCTAATTTCTCGGTCCATCCGATTTTGAGTTTCGGTCTCACCGAAAATGGACTGCCAACCTTCTGTAACCAATTGACATCACTTCGGAATATCCGAGTTGTTATTTTCGGTCCCACCGAGATGGCAAGCTCCAACCTTTGACTCACTTCGGACACACCGAGATGGTATTTTCGGTCCCACCGAAAATCCCAACGTTCACTATATTTGAACTTTCGGTCTGACCGAGTTTTCACTTCGGTCTCACCGAGATTGGTCAAATGTGTGTGTAACGGTTGGATTTTGTGTGGAGGCTATATATACCCCTCCACCCCCTCTTCATTCGTGGAGAGAGCCATCAGAAAGTCTACCACTCCTACCATACACTTTCTGAGAAGTGAACCACCTACCCTTGTGTTGAGATCAAGCCATTCCATTCCTACCATATGAAACTTGATTTCTAGCCTTCCCAAGTTGCTTTCCACTCAATCCTTTCTTCCACCACAGCCATATCAGTGAGGAAAGTTGAGTGTTGGGGAGATTATCATTTGAAGCACAAGAGCAAGGAGTTCATCATCATCAACACCATCTATTACCTTTTGGAGGGTGGTGCCTCCTAGATTGGTTAGGTGTCGCTTGGGAGCCTCCGTCTTTGAGATGTGGAGTTGAACCAAGAAGTTTGTAAGGGCAAGGAGATCGCCTACTTCGTGAAGATCTACCCCGAGTAAGGCTAGTCCTCCGTGGGCGTAGGCCATGATGGAATAGACAAGGTTGCTTCTTCGTGGACCCTTCGTGGGTGGAGCCCTCCGTGGACTCGCGCAGCCGTTACCCTCCGTGGGTTGAAGTCTCCATCAACATGGATGTACGATAGCACCACCTATCGGAACCACGACAAAAATCTTCGTGTCTCCAAACTGCGTTTGATCTTCTCCACCTCTCTTTTACATGTGCAATTTACTTTCCGCTGCTATTACTCTAGAATTGCATGTGTAGGGTGATACTTGAATTGATCTTAATTGCAAAACTGCCAAAAACATTGCATGATCAAAAGGCAAATTTTTATAAAGTCAAGTAGTCTAATCACCCCCCCTCTAGACCTACTTTCGATCCTACACTACTTCATGAATTCCTTTATGAGGAGGGGCCCCGTCAGCATCCCCATCATCACCTCCTTCGTCATCAACTCCAGTAGCTGCGTCGCCCGAGGGTCGGTGAAATTCTCATGACTCCACCGCGTCGGCTCCTCTTGCAGCACACCTGGCAGCTCCAGCCAAGTGCCGGAACACTTGGCGTC
The DNA here is from genome assembly GCA_902687465.1 of Secale cereale. Lineage (NCBI taxonomy): Eukaryota > Viridiplantae > Streptophyta > Magnoliopsida > Poales > Poaceae > Secale > Secale cereale. The sequence continues at coordinate 318,605,667 of LR738710.1, forward strand.
CACGAAGACCCACTTATGTTGGAAATCCTCCAACTTCTTCTTGTCCTTCGAGATCACATTGCCCCGATGGACCCCTATGAAGATAAGACCCACGGGACGTTGGTCAGTGTTAACCCGAAGGTGGAAGAAGTGGCGGAACAGCACGACGGAGGGTAGCACCCCAACAAACGCCTCACAGTAAAAGGCGAAAATGGACAAAAGGAAGGTGGAGCTGGGATGGAGATGAAGGGCGTGGATCTGGTAATGGTTCAGGATGGCAAAGAAGAAGCAGGAGAAAGGGGGGACGAGCCCCCACGAAGAGATTGTGCAGAAAGAGAGGGTAGAAGGTTTTACCCAAGGATTCAGTTCGGGTAGAGACGAGCCGGACCGTCTTCCCCCCTCATTATGGCTGGACGCCAAGAGAGGAAGCACGGTGGCGAGGTCCTTCTGCTTGGTAATAGAGATGTTGATGGCCGAGTTGGAGACAAGAACCGGGCGCAGAGAGGAAGCATGAGGCTTAGTCGTTTCTGAGGCCATCGGCGCTGGACTTGGGGGAAGGATTCGGCAGATCTGGGAGCTCTCGCGGCAAAGAAGAAAGGGGATCTGGAGCAAGACGAAGGGAAAGCAAGGAAGGACCGGAAGTGGGTGTCGGCGCCCTCTAGTCAAGACGAACGGTTGCCGAGGCAGCGTGGGAAGTGGAGACGCCCACGTCCAATCCAGGCGCCACGCGTCGACCGGGCCCGCAGGCGATTGGGGCCCGCGACGCTTCGCCTTTGCCCTAAGGCTTCGCCTCGAAGACAAGTTTGAGCGCGCCTTTGGCTCGGGGGCTACTATCGGTGTTCTGGGAACCAGGGTGTCCAGACTTGCCTGCCTGCGGCCCATGATGTGGCACCCTTTCAGGCCTGGTACGACCCATCCACATCATCAACACTCAAGACCCTCAGGAGGGATCAAGCCTCGCGGGGCAGACGACACCAAGACCTCCGGAAGAGGCAGCATCGGCTGGCTGGCTCCCGAAGAGCGGAGAACTCTATGCAACCCCCCACCTCACGAGGTTTTCATGATGCAAGCCATGATGACCAAGGCCGGGTGGGCTCAGTACAACAGTTTCCTCTTTAGTGCTAAGGAAGCGGGCACAGACGCAGAGACCCGAGGAATCTGCCAAAGGTTTCCATTCCAGTGCAACAAGACCAAGACCGCCAGGATGGCAGGACGGAGGTCATCACCGAGCCCACCATGGCATCAGCATCAGAGGCTTTGCAGACGAAGACCACCTTTAGTAAGGATAAGATGTACTAGTTGTCCCTCTTTGAAATTGGCCGTTGTGGGATCCCTTCCCGCCAAACATTTCGGGGAAGAGGACCAAGGCCACTATATAAGTAGGATAGTCACCACCCAGCAAGGGGATCGGATCCATTCCACCCTCACAAGCTCACTAGCTCATCCGAGCCCAAGAACACCTCGCCTTCGGAGGTTGTTCACCCATTGTACTAGTTCATCCACAGCCCATCCTGAGGCTAATCCACCATACTGCTGGAGTAGGGCCACTCACCGCTAGGTGGCCTGAACCAGGATAAACTACCTCGTGTCTCTTTGACATTCCACTTCATCGTGCTAGTTGGTGAGATAGCGAGTAGATAGATAGGCGAGGTTGACATCTTCGCACGCACCCCAGTGTTCGAACCTAGTAGGGTTTTGCGGAGCCCTGAATCCGACATCAATGACTAAGGGAGTCATGTATTCAGGGGTCGTCAGGCGTCCGGGTCGATGAAGCTGGGCCGTATTGATGGGCCATAAAAGAAGAAGCAGAGAACTCTCCCCCGTATTCGGTCAGGACTCCTATGTACGTAGAAAGGCAAGCGTAGAGTCCGGATGTATCAATTACTTCCTCCCCAAGTCACCCTTGTAACCCTAGGTCCCCTCTGGCATGTATATAAGCCGGGGGTTTAGTCTGTAAAGGGGATCATCAACATCAGAACATCCTCATAGGCTAGACTTTAGGGTTTAGCCAATACGATCTCGAGGTAGATCAACTCTTGTATTCATATTCATCCATATTAATATAGCAGGAAGTAGGGTATTACCTTGATCGAGAGGGCATGAACCTCGGTAAACATCATGTCCCAAGCCTCCTGCTACCATCGATCCTCTAAACACATTGATTGGGCACCCCTAACTGAGATCTGCCGGTTTTGACACCGACAATGGTGCTGTAATTGAGAGCTCTGTTGTGCGACCGGATCAGCATCAGCGACGGGATCACCCTCGAAAACAACTTGGCCATTGGCTAGGTTCTCCAGCTCGGCGGATTCGCTACGTGCGCCTGCATGGCCTCAGGGCCTGCCGCACTCCCCGTGGTCATCGAGTACCATCCCTATGTTGACTCCGGCCACTCCGATGACGCGACCTCGGCAGATCTCTTGCCCTTAAACGAGCTACTAGATTGCATCGCCGCCCTGGGGCTTTCATCGCCAGGAGATCAGATCGGACTTAAATCCGATCATGATGAGATCGATCCCTTCCCGATCACTCATCTAGTGGCAGCAGTTGAGGACAGAGCTAAAGAGGCTTCTCCTCTCGAGACGGAGACTGTTATAGTTCGGATCTGCGAAACCTTCAAGCCGAACACGCCCTTATCGGGAGGCATTTTCTGTTCTTTGAGCTTTGGGACTGACGTCTGGCCCGCGAGACGATTAGATCCTGTCGAACCCGGATTGTCCCCATCGGAAGTTGTCAAAACCCCGAATATCACTTTGGGTCGGGACCTAAAATTACCAACACCCACCCACCCTGGGAAAAAATCTCCAAGAAAATCCGAATTTTCGGACATAGATGATATCTCAAACATACAGCAGCAGCCTAAGGAAACGGTAAACCACTTCCGGTCCAGAATCCAACTTGTTAAAAACAAGATCAAGGATTGTTGCGACGACGAGGCGGTCTCTCTATTTTACCGCAACTGCACGGACAAGGGAGTCTTGAACGCCCTAAACCGACATCGTGTTCTGAGTTTCACAGAACTGTCGCATTTAGTACAAAAGTACTGTGCAATGGAAAACACTTGGAAAGCCCAGAATACATCCCTGGAACAGTCCATATCGGGACACTAACAGGTCATCCGATAATATGCCTATTGGTAAGAGGAGCAAACCTTTTTAAGGCACAGGTCCGTACTGGACGAACTGCTCGAGACACCTTGCCAAATACACGCAACCCCGGACAATGTCCCAACCCATTGCCTTAGAGCGTGTTGGGTACTCCGGCATGTAGAAAAGATCGGTGTGGCAATGCTTACCACCGCCATGTCAGGGGGGAAAGACGTCGGTGTCTTCACTGTCTTCGAGACGTTCGCCTCAAATAACCGTCGCAAGAGAGCAAATCGCGAACTTGTTGAGGTCTACCAAATCAGCTCTGCAAGCCCATGGAGCGACACGGCAATTTGTTTTTCTGCCGAAGAAGCACCCTGAGTTCGGCCAATCTGAGCATCAGTAGCTCTCGTGCTAGATCCAATAGAGGACGGCTTCCGCCTAAGCCAAGTACTTATGGACGGAGGAAGCGGACTGAACCTCATATATGAGGAAACGCTTGCAAAAATGCAAGTCGAAAAATCCCGCATTGAGCACACCAACACAACCTTTAGAGGAACTATACCTAGCCGCGAAGCCCGATGTTCGGGAAACATTAAGCTCGATGTAGTATTTGGCACATCCGATAACTACAGATCGGAGGAACTACTCTTCCACATTGTTCCCTTTCATAGTGGATACCACACCCTTCTAGGATGGGACGCTTTCTCATGCTTTCAAGCTATACTCCATTACGGGTACATGAAGCTTAAAATTCCAGGGCCCAATGGAGTGATCATATTAATAAGCGATCCGGATAGAGCACTCTGCGCCGAGAACAAAACGGTAGCCTTAGCCTTAGAGGCATTATCCGAAGCCCTCGCGGCCAAAGAATTAACTACCTTACGATCAACGGTGGAAAAGGACGATGTAATCCTCGCCAAAAGATCAAAATCTACCTCCTTCAAGCCAACAGATGAAGTCATCAAATTCCAAGTGCGCACCTAACGGACCCTAACAAGACAGCATCCATCGGGGCATAGCTGGATCCGGCGGTAGACAGCGCGTTACGTGCCTTCCTTTGGGAAAATTGGGATATATTCGCCTGGCACCCTTCAGATACACCGGGAGTCCCACTCAGGCTGGCCGAACAGAGCCTCAATATTATCAAAGGGTTCAAACTAGTCAAGCAGTCATTGCGATGGTTTTCTGAACCCAAAAGCCAAGCAATGGGAGAAAAGCTAGCCAAGCTATTGGAAGCCGGATTCATTAGAGAAATTAAACACCCGGATTGGCTAGCCAACCTAGTCATGGTACCGGAGAAGGATAAATCCTGGCGCCTCTACGTCGACTTCATAGACCTAAATAAGGCATGTCCCAAGGATCCCTTTACTTTTCCCCGCATTGATCAAATTATCGATGCAATGGCCGGACATGACTGGTTGTGCTTGCTTGATGCTTATTCCGGATACCATCATATAAAGTTGAAGGAATCCGATCAGGCCGCAACGGCATTTATCACCCCATACGGTCCTTTCTGTTTCAACACTATGCCCTTGGACTTAAAAACGCTGGTGCCACATATCAATGCATGATTCAAACATGCTTAGAAAAATAAATTGGCAAAATAGTGGAGGGACATAAATTCCCCGTTCAAAAACCCGTATACTATGTATCAGAGTTTCTGACACCGTGCAAGTCACGGTACCCCCACTATCAGAAAATTTCCTATGCGGTCTTCATGTCATCTCGCAAACTTCGTCACTACTTTAACAGTGGCATCCGAGGTGCCACTCAATGATATTATTAACAAGAAAGACGCCACTGGAGGCATAGCCAAATGGGCCATTGAGCTCTTACCATTTGAAATATCTTATAAGCCACGCCGGACTATTAAATCCCAGGTGTTGGCTGACTTTGTCGCAGAATGGACTGAAGCCGAACTCCCTAAAGAGTACGGCTCATATTCCCACTGGACAATGTACTTTGATGGTTCAAAAATGATAGCCGGATTGGGGGCCGGCGTAATATTGATATCTCCAACAGGGGATACAGTCCGGTATATTCTACAGATTGTTTACACGGACTCGAACAATGCGGCCGAATATGAGGCCCTATTGCATGGTCTCCGCCTAGCTGTATCCATGGGCATACAGCACCTCGAGGTACGTGGAGACTCAAAAGACGCTATCTCCCAAATTAATGGAGATTTTGACACAAAAGATTCAAAATCGCAATGCTATATTAAAAATGTCGGCTCGATTTGAGGGGTCGGAATTCCACCACGTAGCCCAAGATAATAACCAGGCCACTAACATACTCACTCGTATGTGCGCTAAACGCGACCCCGTCCAGCCTAACACTTTTGTGGAAAGGCTATTCAAGCCATCAGTAACATGGCAGGAGACGGGCAGTGATACGAACTCGGATCCGAACATACCCTGGCCAAACTTAACCAAGACGTCATCGGAGACCCAGACATGGAGGTAACTCCCTCGGCTCATGAAATCATGGCTGCCATAGCCTCCTGGACAGAGCCCTTCCTAGCGTACCTTAAAAGGCACGAACTCCCTGATGACCAAAATGAGGCCCGCCACATAGTCCGGCACTCTATAGCCTACAAAGTTCACGAAGGTGAACTATATAAGAAAAGCACTACTGGTGTTCTACAAAGGTGCATTTCCGAAGAGGAGGGAAGGCAAATTCTCATTGAAATACACGCTGGAATGGGCGGCCACCATGCCGCAGCATGGGCACTTGTAGGCAAAGCTTTTCGAAGTGTCTATTTTTGGCCCAGTTCCCAAGTAGATGCCCAAACCTTAGTCCAACATTGTGTTGGCTGCCAGCTCTTTGCAAATCAAAGTCACATGCCTCCCACCGCTCTGAGAACAATCCCCATTACTTGACCTTTTGCAGTCTGGGGGCTTGATATGGTCGGACCCCTTAAAGGAGGAAGCCATAAAAAGAAATACTTACTAGTGATGGTAGATAAATTCACTAAATGGATAGAAGCCAAGCTAGTAAAAACAGCTGAGGCAGGGCCCGTGATAGATTTTATATCCGGCGAAGTACACCATTACGGTTGTCCCTCACAGTATTATCATAGATAATGGCACCAACTTCATAGCTGACGAGTTAAAAAATTGGTGCGCAAAGTTAGGTATTAAACTTGACAATGCTTCTGTATACCATCCTCAAACAAATGGTCAAGTCGAAAGAGCCAATGGTCTGATAATGAGCGGCATCAAACCCTGAATAGTGCGCTCCCTACGAGAGTCTGATAAACACTCGGTCGAAGATCTTGACTCCGTACTCTGGGGGCTGCGGACCACACCTAATCGCAAGACCGGATACACACCTTTTTCATGGTGTACGGCGCAGAGGCTATTCTGCCTTGCGACATTATTCATGACTCACCATGAGTGTGCATGTACGAGGAGAGAGAAGCCGAGTTAGATCGGCAAGACGACCTAGATGGAATTAAAGAGGAGCGCGATACAGCACAAGCCCGTTCCGCATTTTATCAACAACAGGCCAGGCGATACCAGAGCAGAGAAGTGCGGGCCAAGGCATACAACATCGGCGAACTCGTTTTACGCCTCCCGGAGAAGAAAAGGACAAGCTCAAACCAAAACGGGAGGGCCCCTTCATTATCGACGAAGTACTCACCGATGGAGCCTATCGCCTTCGGAATGCACAGGACAACCGCCTTGAGCCGAACCCGTGGAACGCTGCCATGCTCTGACGATTTTATGGATAGTTCGGTAGAAGTTTTTTCCTCTTTTCAAGTCAGGACATGTCTTTTATGTTTTATTTTCCTCCGTCTCCTTTTTTATGTTTTCTCTCTTTGGCAAGTATTCGGCTCGCCCGAACTATCACGGGATAAGTACATCCTCGAATGTATCTACCTCGAATATACTTGGGGGCTTCTTTAACGAAGCACGTTACCAATAAAAGCTTGTTGCTAAAAATTTTGTCTATTTCTTACAGTCCTTCCTTGCCATTATATGCACCAATTTGACTTAAGTTCTGGCCAAGCTGGGTTGCCTGGCTCCTATGTTTACCCCTACTTTTCCGATTGTTCGGCTTGGGCATAAAGGGAGCACCCCTGCGATTGTTACAGCTGGGTAATCCAGATATCTACCTCAGACTGTGTAAAGCCAAAAGCTAGCGCTCTTAAGGGAATGAATGGTCGGTGGATACATGAGATATCGCATTCTAAAGCGTATTTTAAGCTACCACAGGATATGGCATCCTACAATCCTTTTCATAGGATTAAAAGCCTAGGCCCGCATTTGTATGCACGCCGACCCAGGGAAAGGAACCCCTAACGGAATTATTCTCTCTGCAAGATGTTTCTTACGTTAAACAGTAATATAACATAACTCCCCGAACATAGTTTGTCTATTCAAGCAACTATGACCGGCTTGCCTGGTTTCTGAACTTATCACGTGTTTACCACATATATAGTATTCGGAAGCACTCCAGCCTTTGGGTTTATGGAGGTTAAAGAAGATGGTTGGCCATGACAACCTTTTTATAAATTCGGCCGGAGATAAGTTTGATGGTCAAAGTACATTAATACATAGAATCAAATGACCACTCCTTTTCTATTCCCTGTATAAGGCTGTCTAGTTTACTGTCCTGTTGGGAAAGCTTGGCAGCTGTCTCTACTTGGTCATATACCAAATGCAGAGGAATTTCTTGTCCATCGGGCCCTCGAGGTCCCACACGGGCCGTATGATTTGGATCAAGATGAGAGTAGGGTGTCTTGACCATGGCCCAGGTTTCTCAAGCACCCATGCGACATGCTGATGATTTCCATGGTTCAAAGCGGCGTCGAGCCCCTTTGAACAAGTCTGCCAAGTCCTCCATAGTTTCTGGAGGCGAATCAACCGGCCATAAATCCCTAGCCATACTCTTCATGGCCTTTCGAGCTCGCTCGTGGACTCTGGAAAGCTCTTGCAGCACGTCACCCTCAAAACCGGACACTCCTCCTTCGGCCTCCTGAGTTAACAAACCCGCAGGAAAAGTTTTATAAGAAACTTCCAAAATAAGAGACTATAAGGAGAGCTTGGTATAAGGGGCATACTGAACATGTTGCCTTTTAGCCTATGGTTCTCTTCCAAGGCGCTTGAGAGTTGGGCCCTTACGCCCTTTAGCTCTTGTTCCAGCCTAATATTTCTATCGTGCGCTTGGTTCCTTTTATCTATGGCTTGCGTCAATACGCGCTTGCGAGCAGCTGTTTCATCTTCGGCAAAAAATTTGCTGCCAAACCAGCTCTTAGCTCCCTCTCCCATTGGTCGGTAAACCCTGTTGCCGTATTACAATTAGCATGTATATAATGACTCAGTAATCATCACAAAAATCATAGTATCTGGACATCATTGTTCTTACCACCTGCATCCTTTCCGGATTTGTTCGAATTTTCTAATTCGACGGTGGTATTCGTGAGCTGGGTCCGGCACTCTTCATGCTCCTTGGTTAATGAGTTATTCTTTTCTTGAAGCACCTACAAAAACACAACGATGCTCAAATCAGTTGTACCAACTGCTTTAAGTCTCGGGGACCACTGGCATGGGAACATCAAAATGTACACTTACCCGCATATCTTTTGAAAGCCGGTGAGTGACTTCAGTGAGTCTGTCTTGAGCGGCCTAGATATAGGCATCTGCAGAGCTGAGAGTGTTATATGCATCCTCAGTATGAGCTGGGTCACGCATGGATGATTTCCGTCGCCGGTGAACCATCACAACCTCCACTTCAGAATTAGTAATTGACATTCCATCCGAATCCTCCTTGAGAGGAAAATTCGACATCGAACTTGTGTTAACCCTTGACGGGCCGAATGCCGGATTGGCTGGAGCTTGGTATGCATGATCTCCGGAAGCAGTCTGGCGTGTATTCCTCCTAAAAGGAAAAACAAAGCGGAAAGTGGTAATACCTACTTCTCCACCCAGCATGTGTCAAGACAAAACATACCTCTTTGAAGGTCCGCTGGGGTCTACGGTCCTCTTTCGCTTCGAGGCCTCACTCGACGTGGGGCGTCACCCTCTGGGATGACGGTCTTCGCATAGTCCGGCTTGAGGAGCGCCGTCCTTGTTTAGTATGATAAAATACAGTGGATAAGGCGAACTGGGAATCCTCTCTTTGATGAGATATCTCATAGATACTTACGCAGGAAGAAGAATGAGGCATGGGTAATCGGCTACGATGGCCACCAGGGTGCCCTCACCGCAGGCTTGATAGAAGTCTCCCTCTTCTAGCTCTATGCCTATGTCTGTATCTTCATCATATCCGGGGCCCGCATTTTGAAACTGGTCCTCTAGCTGTGCGGCGAGAGTATTAATCCCCTCGATCACCTTCCTCCACTCATGTTGGGAGAAACCGAATTCAGTTCGGTCGATATATCATAACAAATAAAAAGTGGGCGGCCAGGAGAGAGACTTACCCAGTCAGGAGGATTGTACATAGGAAAACCCTCCCGGCACGTTAAATGAATGAAGTCTTGCTTCTCTCCTTTATAAAGACCTTCCAGGACAACGGCTAGAGCAGCGGGGTCGTCTAGATCTGGGCGTAAGAAGCGGGAGGCATCATCCTGGCCATTATAATGCCACATTGGAAATCCTCTGGCTTGAAGCGGCTGCACGCATCGCTTTATTGAAATGGCCATCACTTCGATTATAGATATCCCCGAACTGGCGAGCAATTTGATCTTGCCAGTCAGTTTGCTAACCTCCGCTCTCTCTTCTTCCCAAGGACTGTGGGGACACCAGTTGAAAAGCTTCTTTGGCAGAGCACTTGAATATTTGGGGAGGCCTCGCCGAACTGGATCCGACAGAGCAACGTCCTCAATGTAAAACCACCCCGAAGGCCACTCTTCGGAAGCTTTCTTCGAAGTACCGAGAAGATAGCCTATCCCAGCTATGCGCCATACTTCGGCGCCCCCAACTTCAAATATGGATCCATTTTCCAAGCGAGGGACTGGGCAGAAGAACTTTCGCCATAGCTCGAAGTGAGGCTCGCAGCCCAAGAACAGTTCGCATAAAGCGACAAAACCCGCGATATGCAGGATAGACCCCGGCGTAAGATCGTGCGGTTGGAGACAATAGAACTCCAGGAGTCCCCTAAGGAAGGGGTGGAAGGAGAACCCTATGCCTTTTAAAAGGACGGGGACAAAACATACCCGCTCTCCATCAGAGGGGTTGCGAATGGTCTCTGTCAGGGCTTGATTGTCGATAGAAGTTAGTCCGTCCCGAACAGGGACTAGATCCTCGGGGGGGGGATATCCCTGTGCTTGTAGTGTCCTCATATGAGCATGGGACACTTAGCAGCTTTTCCAATCTCCTGCAAGAGGGCCATGAGGGCGCGAGGTAGAGCTTGGGGCGCTAGCCATGTTTGAAGATTTTTTACAGGCACTAGGGTTTCTTCCGTGTGGAATGGGATGGAGAGGCAACTGGGATCTATTCTCTTATATATGTGCCTTCCCTACACATTCAAGGGGGTATTTGTAAAAATGCCCAGACGGTTCGCATTCGTTGGACACGTGGAAGCCAAGGCGACGGCGGCGAGGAATCAACGGAATACAGTATTTAAAGAAGCCGAACTATCATCCAGAAGGACTCACCTTGCAAGACCGAAGACATGAAGCCGGACACAATCTCGTCCTTGAAGGCAAGTCAAGGGGCTACTAAGGAGTCTTGTATTCAGTAGTCCTCAGGCATCCTGGTCGATGAAGCTGGGCCGTATTGATGGGCCATAAAAGAAGAAGCAGAAGACTCTCCCCCGTATTCGGTCAGGACTTCTATGTACGTAGAAAGGCAAGCGTAGAGTCCGGATGTATCAATCACTTCCTCCCCACGTCACCCTTGTAACCCTCGGTCCCCTCTGGCGTGTATATAAGCCGAGGGTGTAGTCTGTAGAGGAGATCATCAACATCATAATATCCTCATAGGCTAGACTTTAGGATTTAGCCAATACGATCTCGAGGTAGATCAACTCTTGTATTCATATACATCCTTATTAATATAGCAAGAAGTAGGGTATTACCTCGATCGAGAGGGCCTGAACCTGGGTAAACATTGTGTCCACAGCCTCCTGTTACCATCGATCCTCTAAACGCATAGCTTGGGCCCCCCCTACCCGAGATCTGCCGGTTTTGACACCGACAATGACCTAGACCGTTGTCTGCGTGTTCTATCTTCTATTGCCCCTGTGTCTTTTGGGTGTTGTCGCATATGGCATCTTTAGTTATCTTCCTCAATATGTAAGACAATTATTATACATTGTCATCGTCGTCATATATATCAGTCTTGCTATGTCTTTGTCGATGATATGTCCTTGAGATCTTACATCAACTTTCGTGCACAATTTCCTTATAAATTTTCTTTTCTCTATCTTAAATCTTAGTCGAGTGAGACCTAGACACACCATTAAAATACAGTGGCTTGCACGCCATTAATGGAGAAATTGGAGCGAGGTGGGCCGCAAATGGAGGTGGATGGGCTTGCCTCCCGGTGAGCCTACGAAATGGTCTGCTCACACGCCTCCCATCTACTCAAATACCTACCTGGCATGGCACCTCCCAGTCACTATAAATGGGGCTGCATAGCGGACGTAGATGGTTAGCAGAACGCCTAGGGTTTCCACAATACTTGTGTTTCCACTAGTAACGTGGCAGCTAGTTGTTCCAAAATGACTTTGTTGGTTGTTAATATGTGCGCATTCACAAATCGGTCGTTCTTTTTACCACAACATGTTTGTGCCATGTCAAGGGAACATGCCAAGTTTCCTGATTTGCGAATTTTCGATTTATAGGAATTTTAAAACCAAGTTTCTCAAAGTGTTCGGCCGAGCCACGATGCACATATGTTTCAAATTTATTCCATTTTCTTGCATGGGACCGAAACATTCTCCCAAGGACACATTTATGATTTTCAACCCATTTTGGTGCACTGGAGCATATGCATGTAGTTCAAATTTGAATTATGCACATTAAATGCCTAGAAAACTCAATATATGTATAAAAAGGCCATACTAACCTAGAATTATTCCAAATTTTAACACGACATAGCTATTGGTCTATGTTATATCTATAAAAAAATCAAGGCATGAAGAGGCATGGTATGTCGTTTTGCCCACAAAGGTGCACACTCCCTATCGGAACCATGAGGCTCCTTGAAGCTCCAGTTTGCGAGAAGCTTATACCAAAATTGGTCCCAAAATTGGATAAATGTTTTACCATAGCATGTTGGTGATATGTCAAGACACCATCCCAACTTTAATGATTTTCTGGCGAGTTTTGGATTTGCAGATATTTTGAGAACCAAGTTTCTCAATGTTTTCGGTCTCGCCATGTTGCCCAGATGTTTGAAATTCATTCACATTTCTTGCATGGGACCTAAACATTCATCCAAGGACACATTTATGATGTTTGAACCAATTTTGGTGCACTAGAGCATGTGCATGCAATTCAAATTTGAATTATGCACATTAAATGCCTAGAAAATTCAATTGATGTATAAAAAAGGCCAAGCGAACCCGCAATAATTCCAAATTGTAACACGACACTTCTATTGGTCTATGTTGCCTATACAAAAGTTCAAGGCATGAAGAGGCAATGTATGTCATTTTACCAACAAAGGTACACATTCCCTATCAGAACCATGAGGCTTCTTGATAGATGCTCTGGTTGGCAAGAAGCTTACACCAAAACATGTCCCAAAATCAGTCAATTTTTTTACCACAACATGCTGGTGATGTATAAAGACACCATGCCAAGTTTAATGATTTTTCACGCGTGTTTTAGATTTACAGGAATTTTAAAAACAAGTTTCTCAATGTTTTCAGCCGTGCCACCACACCTAGATGTCTGAAATTCATTCACATTTCTTGCATGGGACCTAAATATTCTCACTCAAGGATACATTTATGATTTGTAAGAATTTAATTAAATAAATGGCAAGCCATTATCCTTGTTTGAAAGAAAATATGATTCAAGGCCGAGTTGAAAAGGGCAACAACATCTAACTCCAGCTTACAAACGGTTAAAAAGCACATGAATTAATTGTTCATTAGGTTCAGACAAAACCCAGATTGAATAGGCAAATATCATATAACTCAACCAAAAAAATTGGCTGTCACAATCAAATGGATCAGTCTGATCCATAAAATCAAGATACCGGGCTAGAAAATATACTCGTACATGAAGTTGTTGTAAATAGAAGCCAAGCACGTTCATAAGCCCTTTTGTCCACTGAAACTTCTTTTTGTGATGTTCAACGTGTCCATCCATGAGAAACAATTTGTTCAAAAACTTTATCCGCAAGGAGAATATGTCGCGGGATAACCACGACCAGCTATGGGATAGAGGTCCCTTTTGGTTCGGCAAGGGGACGGGCACGTTGCACAAAGAGCAAAGTAGCGTCGAGCAGCGCGTCGGGAATCACACATGTAGTTTTACCCAGGTTCGGACCGCCATGAGGCGTAAAACCCTACTCCTGCTTTGGTCGATTGATGGTGGAAATGTGGAAAACAGAGATGCCACTCTTGCCCGGCAAGGTTGCCACGGGGTGAGAGTGATCGCGCGTATGAGTGTGTACGGGTTCGAATGGATGAATCCTTTCTACGGTTGCCATGGGCCTCCTTTTATTGGTTATGGTGTCACCATAGTTTCAAATAAGTCTTTCTAGGTTGATTAGATAGCAAACAGTGCTATCACACCTAACTCTGCAGCTGACACAGTGCATTAAATGCACCGCTTCGTGTCACATCATAGCTCGTCCGGCAAGCCTTGCCGGCATGTTTTGCCAGCTGCGTTCCTGTTTAATTGATAAGTCTCTGGACAGATGTCATTTGGTGGTTCTCATGGTAGGAGCTAGCTGCCACATATTGGGGGCGGCCACTAAGCCACCTTAAAGCTTGACACCGCGCTGACTGGCGATGACTGTTGCTATGATGTGGAGTTTTGCCTCCATATGCCCGGGCAAGCCTGCCGGGGTTATCCTGGTGACTTGTTGCCGGGCGAATCTGGCTCCTCGCCAGGCTCGCTTGCCCGACAAGGATGGTTTCTCTTCTGCTGGTGTCTCGCACGTTGTTTGTCTTCATCTCCTCGACCAGCCTATTTATTCATCAAGGGGCTGGTCTCTTCATGTCTTGGTTTGGTACTTGATACTGTAGAACTTGCCCTCGAGCCTCTACATAGTTTGGTGCAACGATCCCAGGGTCTGTGGTACCGACAGAAGCCCCCGAGCCTGGCACGGTCGTGCCGCTGGGCGTCGCTGGGGTAGGCTCTAGCCATTGCACAGGAAAGGGTGAGTGCTTCCTTTGCTTCTTCATTTAACTTTCAGCTTGTACTGGTCTGCTTCCTCACTACTTTCCCGAGTTTGCGTTCGTATTTCCCTTGAAGAGCAAAGGGAGATGCAGCAATGTGAAGTAAGTATTTCCCTTAGTTTTGAGAACCAAGGTATCAATCCAGTAGGAGATCACACACAAGTCGCCCAATACCTGCACAAAGAAACAAACAACTTGCACCCAATGCTATAAATGGGTTGTCAATCCCTTCTAGGTTATTTGCAAAAGTGAGATCCGATAGAGATAGATGAACAAGTAAAGTAAATATTTTTGGGTTTTTGGTTTATAGATTGAAAAGTAAAAGATTTCGAAATAGTAGATCTGAAACTTATAAGATGTAAAATAGACCCGGGGGCCATAGGTTTCACTAGAGGTTTCTCTCATGAGAGCAAATATTATGGTGGGTAAACAAATTACTGCCAAGCAATTGATAGAAAAGCAAATAATTATGAAAACATCTAAAGGAATGATCATGAATATATGCATCACGTCCGAGACAAGTTGACCGACTCCTGCCTACATCTACTACTATTACTCCACACATCGACCGAAATGATTCTACATCTAGACTATTGAGTTCATAACAATAGAGTAACACATTTAGCAAGATAACATGATGTAGTGGAATTAACTTAAGAAATATGATGAAAACCCATGTTTTTATCCTCAATGGCAACAATACAATACGTGTCAAGTCACTTTCTCTCACTGGGATTGAGCACAGCAAGATTGAACCCAAAGCAAAGCACTTCTCCCATTGCAAGAAATATCAATCTAGTTGGCCAAACAAAACCGATAGTTCAAAGGGAATTACTAAGATACTAGATCATGCATATAAGAATTCTGAAAAGAGTCAAATAATATTCATAGATAATCTGATCATAAACCCACAATTCAACGGATCTTGGCAAACACAACGCAAAAGAATATTACATCAGATAGATCTCCAAGAACAACGAGGAGAACATGGAATTGAGGATCCAAGATAGAGAAGAAGCCATCTAGCTACTAGCGATGGACCCATAGGTCTGTGGTAAACTACTCACAATTCATCAAAAGGGCAGTAGGGTTGATGTAGATGCCCTCCGTGGTTGATTTCCCCTCCGCCAGAGTATCGGAAAAGGCCTGCAGATGGGATCTTCCTGGAACAGAAGATTACGGCAGCGTAAAAGAGGTTTCAATGGATGTTCTGATGTTTCTGGAATATATGGGTATATATAGGCTGAAGAAATAGGTCGGTGGATGCTCGAGGGGGCCAAAAGGGTGGGGGTGCACCCTACCCCCCAGGACGTGCCTTACGTCCTTATGGCTGCTTCGCAGCTCCCCTGATGTGCACTCCAAATCCATCTGATGTCTTCTGGTCCAAAAAAAATCCTCGTGAAGTTTCGTTCCGTTTGGACTCCGTTCGATATTCCTTTTCTGCGAAACTCAAAAACAAGGAAAAAACAGAAACTGGCACTTGGCTCTGGGTTAATAGGTTAGCCCTAAAAATCATATAAAATAGCATATAAATGCATATAAAACATCCAAGATATATAACATAATAGCATGGAACAATAAAAAATTATAGATACATTGGAGACGTATCATGGTCCGTGAATGACTTTAACGCATGGGCTGGTAACTGCCAATTCACTCTTCCCACCATGTCCTTATCCTTAGCCACGTATGATGCATGCATTGAGTGGGGTAGGTAACCGAAGGTGCGCGGTGCAGAAGAGCGTCAAGGCGAGGGCCCGACTTCCTTGGATTGGTGGAGGAGGACGGCGGTTACCTACCGGGGAATCAACCCCCACTCCCAACCTGCCTATAAAGTGGAGGAGCGGAGGGGAAGCAAAGGCATTCATCCATATCCTGTTCTCCTTCCATTGCCTGCCCTTTTGGCTATGTTGAAGGAGAGAGCCTGGGGCCAGTCCCTAGGCAGTAGTTTGTGCTTGACGGGGCTGCATGGTCGTACCAGAGCTCGGGGAGTGGGTCTGGTCCGAGATGAAGCACGATGCAGCAGTCAGCATGCCTAGGGCACAAGAGGCGGCGAATGTCGCCTGCACGGTAAGGTATCCGCCTCCTTTGCCCGGGTTGGTCGCCTTAGCATGGGTGCCGGCCTTGGTTATGAGTTGTTGGAGCTCATCTTCTCATCGCTGAAATCCCTAGGGATGTAGGCGCAATCCTGGGGCGCAGTGCTTGGGGATGTGGGCGTCCCCAGCACTGCTCTTTCGAGTGGAGTCAGGGCTTTTTCAGAGGAAGGTAGTGCCTTCCCTTTCGCCAGGAGGGGAGGAGGCGTGTCTTGAGCCCCCTGCCCCACCGTGTTCGCCGTTGGTTGCTTCTCAGCGGGGGAACTGGGCTTGGGGTCCGGTGTCTCCCCAGGGCGGCGGTGATGAACAGAAAGTGAGGGAGGATGGAGAAGGCGGATAGCGCGGGGTCGAGTCGGAGTATGGTGACCCCGACGCGTTCGTCTCCTTCTGGGGACCTGCCACCTCGTCTTTCCACTCATGTCTTCCCTCCATGGCACCATTGTCATCAGCCTCTCTGGGTGGTGGCAGAGGAGGGATGTCCTCTTGGTGCCTTTGGCTCCCTTCCACCAGTCTTCCAGCTTAGCCTCGGCGGTAGGCCCTGTCGCTGCTCAATCTGGGGCTTCCGGCTGGTCCCGGAGGTGGTGACCAGGCACCTGCCGAGTCGCTCCGTACATTCCTCCTTCACTGCCTCGCCACTCTCGATCTTTTCAGACTGCGCCCGGCAGGCCGTGACGAGACCGGGATGGGCTATTGCTTGACTGCTTCGTTAGTCCCTAGCTCTCTCCTTTGTTTCTCCTAGCAGAGGGGAAACGAAAGGAGGGAGGGTTACGGTATACTTCTCTTTTTCAATCTTAAACTTGTAGGCTAATGCCAAACTTTAGCTCAATAAATGTAATCTTCTTTATCCATGTAATGTTCGGTAAGGTTTGTACTTGTTGATCAGCATATTAATAAAAACGATAAACCTTGTCGGGGACTTGTGCGTGTCATGCGACCACGCAGAGGGGGAATGCCTCTTTACATCCAAGTAAACAAGTCTTCCCGGTAAGCTACCTTGCTGGTACCCTCAGATTTGCTGCCGGGGATTAATCTTACCGAGCATAAATCATAGAGAGGGAACAGCCCCCCCCCCCAACCCTTTCTTGCCAAAGGCCACTGCAACCATCTTGACCAAAGCATCATTCGAGTCAAAGGACGGGGGCACCTAAGTCTCGAAAAGGAAAAGAGGTATCCTTATGCACAAGTATTTACAGAACATGTATGGATAATGGAAAGAACTTATCTACCTGGCTTGCCAGAGATTGCAGGGTTGGGTTCTCCTTTCATCTCCTCTTGGGGGAACCAAGTCGACGACAAGAACCTGTGGTTTATGCAGATGAAATGCTGCCAAATGCATTCTAACCTATATGAGTATGCAAAACTCATAATAGGATCATGCATGCATGCAATCTTATTGGGGGGCCCCCTCTACAATGCTTCGATCTTTTATCGGCTGCTCAGGGTCTGCGCCTAGCTTTGTACAAGGGGTTACATGCAACTGAGGCAAGGCATGTACAAAAGGGTGACTATCGGGCAGGGCCCGATGGCCATGCCTTATGGGTATGCTCGATGTTCCATGAGTTTTGCAATTGAATGCCATCTCCGGTCTCCAGACGGATTGTGCCACGTCTGATGACTCTTACCACCAGGTAAGGGCCTTCTCACTTCGGCATTAACTTGTTTGTACCCTTGGCCGACTGAAAGCGCCGAAGGACAAGTTCGCCTTCCTCAAACCTCAGGGCACAAACCCTGCGGCTATGATAGCGACGCATGGCTTGTTGATAGCGTGCAGCACGCATAGAGGCCCGGAGACGGTTTTCCTCGAGTAGCACATCATCGTCACGCCAGTGCTGATCTTGCACTACTTCATCGTAGGCAAGCACTCGAGGAGACCCATAAATGAGTTCCATGGGGATAACTTCTTATGCCCCATAGACTAGGGAGAAGGGAGTCTGCCCGGTAGCTCGATTTTCTCTCGTTCTGAGGAACCAAAGAACTACTGGGAGATCATCAATCCATCGCCTGCCACATTTCTATAGCTTATCAAAGGTTCTTGTCTTGAGACCTCGAAGCACTTCAGCGTTCGGCCTCTCATCTTGTCCATTGCTTCTGGGATGTGCAACAGAAGCAAATGAGATCTGGCTTCCGAGGGAATGAACATAATGCATGAAGGCTCGGCTCATGAATTGGGTGCCGTTATCGGAGATGATCCGTGCCGGGACCCCGAAGCGACACACCAATTCTTTCATGAACTTGATAGCTGACTGAGTAGTCACCGCTCTCACGGTAGCTACTTCCCGCCACTTTGTAAACTTGTCAATGGCAACGAGCTAGAATTCGAAGCCCCCAGCAGCTCAGGGGAAACGGCAGAGGATATCGAGCCCCCAGACCGGAAACGGCCATGACAATGGGATTGTCTAAAGAGCTTGGGAAGGAAGATGGATGTTCTTGGAATGGAACTGACAGATATCACATTTCGTGATGAGCTCGACCGCATCTTGGAGGGCTATGGGCCAATAGAATCCTTGCCGGAATGCTTTCCCAACTAATGCCCTTGATCCAATGTGGGAGCTGCACCTGACTTTGTAAATCTCTGCCATCAGTTCCTTTCCTTCTTCCTGGCCAATGCACTTCAATTTCACACCGGTGGGCATCCTTCTGTACCGAGTGTCATCGACAAACTGGTACATACTGGCCCTCCGGCTACTCTTTCAACCTCATCTTGCTCTTTGGGAAGTTCTCCAGTTTGGAGGAAATGGAAAATGTGCCTTGCCCAAGTTGGAGCCTGGGGATCGGCAACAAGGACTAACGGCACCTCCGGATTCACGGGGCACGCTCTCTGACTGCGGGGACAGGGGGTCTGGCAGGAGGATGCAGCCCGACAAGCAAATGTGAGTTTGTTTCCAGTAGGTTCCCTGTCAGGTGCCCCGGATAGCTCGACCGGCAGAGGCTTGCCAGAGTCCAATTTCCTCCTCTTTTTGGCCATTGTTGTTGGGGATACGGAGGGCTGGCTAAGGTGGAGAACAAAAGTTCCTGGTGCCATAGGAAGCTTTTGCGCAACACATTTTGACAGATGATCAGCAATGTTGTTTTCCGCAGCGTATGCCTCCATCAATGGGCTTTGATAATCTTTATTGACTTGCCTCCATCAATGGGGATACGGGGTACGTGCTCTGTTTGCAATCCATCAGAATGCTCCTCCAATCTTCTCACTTCCTCAGCATATGCCTCCATCAATGGGCTTTGATAATCTTTATTGACTTGCCTCAACACCAACTGCGAGTCTCCTTGGATGATCAGCTTCTTGATTCCCAGTTCAGTGGCAATTCTGAGTCCGGCAAGGAGCCCTTCATGCTCTGTTGTATTGTTGGTAGCCTCCTCCCGCGGAAAGTGCATCTGGACAACGTACTTCAACTGTTCCCCAGTGGGGCCAATGAGAAGCACGCCAGCTCCATTGCCTTGTAAGGACAAGGCACCATCAAAATATATGATCAATTCTTGGGGTGATTCCTTGTCGGGGATATATGTCTCTGGTTTTTCCTCATTAGGGGTTGGCGTCCATTCTGCAATAAACTTTGCCAATGCCCTGCTCTGTATAGTGGATGTGCTTCGAACTTTAAACAAGAGCTGGATAATTCCAAAGCCCACTCCACTATCCTGCCGGTAGCTAATACGTCCAAAACGTATCTATAATTTCTGCTTGCTCCATGCCTCTTTTGGGTGATATTGCTATGATATTTATACACTTCCATACACTTTTGATCATATTTGGACTAACCTATTAACTCAGTGCACCCTAGTGCCAGTTTCTGTTTTCGGCTGTTTTTGTATTTCAGGTTTTCACGTTACGAGAACTGCCAGGAAAAATCCAGAAAAATTATATAAAAAATCAGCGTTCCAGAACCTACCGTGCGCCCGAAGGACAGCCGGGGGGGGCCACCATGGCTCCAGGCGCCCTGGCGGTGCCCCCCCCCCCTGGGCCGCGCCGGGGGGGGCGCCTGGGCCCCCTGAGGCTCCTCCGATGCCCCCCTTTGGCATATATTCAAAGCGTCTCCCGAAACCCTCGAAACAGGAACTCATTTTGCGATCCCATCTCTGTTTCGCCGCCGCCGCCGCTTCCAAGATCGGGAGCACCAGGAGAACTCTTCCTGGCACCCTGCCGGAGGGGAGGATCACCACCGGGAGCTTCTCCACCACCATGCACGCCTCCCGGATGAGTTGTGAGTAGTCTCCCTTGGACCATGAGTCCATGACCAGTAGCTATGTGATGTTCTCCTCCCGTTCTTGTGCTTCACTAATTAGTCCTCGTGAGCTGCCCTACATGATCGAGGCACATATGTAATCCTTATGCTATTGCTATGATGAGTTTGCTGGGATCCGATGGATTATGAGATTATGTTCAGATTGTGTTTGAGTAATATATTTGATTCACCTCTTTTATGTTTATGTTCGTAAGTAATTCTTGCATGTTCTCCGTTGTTATTTATTGCTTTGGCCAAGTAGTAGGTAGTGACTCCAAGAGGGAACGTTATGCTCGATTGTGGGTTCATGCCCCTCGATGACTAGTTTGAGTGACAGAAACATGAGTCTAGGGGATGTGATGTTGCCACAAGGGGGAAAACAACGGTGCTTGTGCCCGCGGGTGCAAGGATTGTTTACTTTACGCAAAGTTCTTTTAATGCAGTTGTCTGTTGCTTTGAGTTTACACTATGGGTGGGACTCGCAACTTAATACCAGCGAGATGTTCTGGATAGCTATCTCAAGGTGGATGATTAGTAGTAGATATTGATGGATTTCGGTCTACTTACTTTGGCGTACCGCCCATGCTTTGAACCTCAACCTTTCTTGCAATGTAATCAGCATTGGTTTGCGCACATGGTCCTGTCAATTGCCCAGCTGTAATTCGTTTACCTCACATAGCTATTTTATCGTCTTTTGGGAGAGAGACATCACTAGTGAACATCATGAGACTCCGGTCCATATCACCATCATTGATCACATCCGCTATTTACTTTTCCTCTATTTACTTACTATTGCAATTATACCTATCACTATTATCACTTGCGTTTGATCCTTTGTAAACTACAAGGCCGGAGGGATTGACAACCTCTGTGTACTCGTTGGGAGCAAAGTTATTTGTATCTGTGTGCAGGTCCACGTTGATTGCTAATATCCGGCGCCGTTAGCAGTTGACACCTTCTTGTTGAAACTGGGAGTCTCTGGGAAATCGATCCTTGGTATTACCAAGGGAAAACTTCTGCTACACTACATCTCAAACCTTCCACTTGGGGTAACCAACGAGGGGTGAGAAGCCACCTAGCAAAGCAATTTATGGCGCCGTTGCCGGGGACTCCACTCTTCAGGATAGAGGAGTTGCACGCTATCTTTTACCTTTGCTTTTAGTCTTGTTAGTTTACCTTTCAGTTTTGCTTTAGTATCTTTTATCGAAAATCACAAAAATAGTTATCTTGCTTGCTTGCTACAATGGGTTCCACCGAGAACACCAAGTTGTGTGACTTCACTAGTCACAACAACAATGACTTTATCAGCACACCTATCACTACACCTGCCACTTCAGCACCTTCATATGAAATTAAACCTGCTTTACTGAACTTAGTCATGAAAGATCAATTCTCCGGTGCTGGAGATGATGCTGCTTTACACTTGAACAACTTTGTTGAACTTTGTGATATGCAAAAGTACCAAGAAATAGATGGTAATATTGTTAAGCTTAAGCTTTTTCCTTTCTCCTTGAGAGGAGGAGCTAAAATTTGGTTTCAGTCTTTGCCTAGAAATAGCATAGATTCATGGGACAAGTGCAAAGATGCTTTTATCGGAAAATACTACCCACCTGCTAAAATTATCCAACTAAGAAGTAACATAATGAATTTTAAACAATTGGATAATGAACACGTTGCCCAAGCTTGGGAACGTATGAAATCTCTTATCAAGAACTGCCCTACTCACGGTTTGACTACTTGGATGGTTATCCAAACTTTTTATGCAGGCTTGAACTTTACCTCGCGGAACTTGTTAGATTCGGCCGCGGGAGGAACTTTTATGTCAACTACACTTGGTGCTGCCACAAAACTTCTCGATGAGATGATGACCAACTATTCCCAATGGCACACCGAACGCGCTCCAACAGGTAGGAAGGTAAACTCTGTCGAGGAGATTTCCTCCTTAAATGAAAAAGTTGACTTGATCATGTCTCTACTTTCGAAGCAATCCTCTGTTGATCCTCATGATGTTCCTTTAAATTCTTTGATTGCTCAAGAACAAGTAGATGTGAACTTTATCTCTAGAAACAATTTTAACAACAATGCTTATAGGAGTAATTTTGGTAGCAATCCTAGACCGTTCCCCTCTAATTCTTATGGGAACAACAATGCTTATCCTAGCACCGGGAACTCCACTACTGAACTAGAGATTATGCTTAAAGATTTCATCACTACCCAAAAAGCTTTTAATAATAGTGTAGAAGAAAAACTAAACAAACTAGGTGATCTCTCTTCAAAGGTAGACAATTTAGCCAATGAGGTAGAATTGCTTAAAATTAGAACTTCTCCTCTTGAGGAGAGGAAGGTCACTCCTATGAATGCTATTCAAGTGCAAATTAATGAAAATATTAGGATGATGGCTAAACTTAAAGAGAGATGGGCTAGAGAAAGGGAGGAAGAGGATATAATTAAGAGCCTTCCTACCCACCACACTGTTGCTACTATCCAAGTTGTTGAGGATATCCAAACTCTTAGCACCCAATGTACTCCTGGTCCCGATTGACCTATTAATGGTGATGCTATGACTATAGAAACTACCAAACATGTGAACCTAAAGGACACCACTGCCACTTTACTTGATGCTAGTGACCTTGATTTTGATAGTTGCACACTTACCGAAGTTATTGATTTCCTTCACAAGATGTCTAGAGACCCCCGCACTAGCATGCTTAACCTTGCCTTCACAGAGCATATCACTAATGCTCTCATCAAAGCTAGGGAGGAGAAACTTAGAGTAGAAGCCTCCATACCTAGAAAGCTAGAAGATGGTTGGGATCCTATGATAAAAATTAAATTGAATGACTTCTCTTGCTATGCATTATGTGATGTTGGAGCTAGTACCTCTGTTATGCCCAAAAGAATATATGATATGCTTAAATTGAAACCTTTTGATTCTTGTTCTTTTGGTGTTTGTCTCGTTGATTCTTCCATAAAGAAACCTTTGGGGAGGATCGACGATGTTCTTATCGTTGTCAATGATAATTATGTTCCCGTTGATTTTACTATTATGGATATTGAATGTGATCCTTCTTGTCCAATTATTTTGGGACGTCCCTTTTTGCGCACCGTTGGTGCTATCATTGACATGAAAGAGGGTAATATAAAATTTCAGTTTCCTCTCAAGAAAGGGATGGAACACTTCCCTCGAAAGAAGGTCAAGTTACCTTTTGAGTCCGTTGTACGGGCTAGCTATTCTTTTACTCTTGATAAAACTTGATCTATATGCATTATGCCTAGCTTAAAGGCATAAAAGAAAGCGCTTTTGGGAGGCAGCCCAATGAATAAATTTATTTTGCTTTTGTTGTGTCTTGATGTTGTTACTACTGTAGCATCATCATTGTATCTTTGCTTTTCATATTTGTGCCAAGTATAGCCTCTGATTGCTAGAAAGTTCAAAAGTTGTGAGGTGCTGTCCAGGAAACAGATTATGTCCTTGGATAGAAAAATTCGTATAAAATCACCAGATCATCTTTTTGGTCTGAATTTTTTCTACTGCATTATCTATATAATTTTCTTTCGTGCGTCTGTTCTGAGTTTTTTGATTAGAGTTGCAGAAGTGCCCCGAACAAATCAATTACTACCTGCTGTTCTGTTTTTCACAGATTCTGTCATGTTTTGCTTTTCCTTCATTTTGCAAACCAAGAGCTTGTTTTTTCTTTGCAAAAACCTTTTTGGCAATCTTGAGAAATAGTAGACCTTCAAGAATATCTTTATTTCCAGCAAGGTATAATTATTTTATTATGGGTACTAACCTCGCTAATCAGATTATGATGAGTTATGTATGAAGGGAGTTTTCAAGTGTGCGAGGGAAGATGATAAAAAGATTCAGGAGTGTCAAGCGCTCAAGCTTGGGGATGCCCCCATGCACCCCCAAGAAATATTCAAGGATACTCAAGCGTCTAAGCTTGGGGATGCCCCCGTGCATCCCCTTCTCCATCAACATTATCAGTTCGTCTTTCGTTCCACTATATTTTAATCACTTCATGTGTTATGTGCTATGATTGGAGCGTCTTGCTTTTAGTTTCCTTTTTAGTTTTTCATAACGAGTCGGAACTCAGCGTTCTTTACGTGGGAGAGAAACACGCTCCACTTCTACCTAGAACATAACATAGAATTTTCATGTCTATCTTTGATGTGTGTGTTCTTCGTCTTTTAATAGCTACTATCATGCTCTGCTCTTAGTATTCATGCTTATCTTTTTAAAGAGCTTGTGTTTAGTTGGTTGCTTGAACTCTCTTTAATTATCATGCTTATCTTATTAAGAGAGTTTGCATCCGTTGCATTGGTTAATATGTCTATGATAAAGATGCCACGTGCATAATGGCGCTTAGTAGTTCAGGTTTTCTTATGGTTAGTCTCAAATAGCTGGGGGATTCCCAATGTGTTATTGGAGTACCAACATGATTTGTTTGCCAATGATGTGGTATGGTTTAGTAATATCTTCCCTCAAGAATTTATTTTGATTGACTTGGCGTATGCTCATGCATATTTAAGACTGTAAAGAAAGTCTGTCAAGCCTTGATGATCTTTTATTTCTGAGTAGCGATATAACTTCCATGCCTGATTCAATGTTGCTTTGTCGCTCTGCATGATTATGACCGTCATTGCTCTCTTAGTAGGTCGCTCCCAGTCTTTTGCTAACCTCCACCTGTACTAAGCGGACTGACTGCTTGTGCATCCACATCCTTTTAAACCAGTTATGCCATATGAGTCCACCATACCTACCTATATGTGGTATTTCACTGCCACTCCAAGTAAATTTACATGTGCTACCTTTAAAACCTTCAGTTGCAATATATAGCTCATGGGAAAGTAGCTTAAAAACTATTGTGGTAAAGAATATGTTGCTTATGTATCTTATTTTCTTATAAGTTGCTTGCTGAGCGGTAACCATGTTTCTGGGGACGCCATCAACTGTTACACTTTTGTTGAGTATCATGTGAGTTGCTATGCATGTTCGTCTTGTCTAAAGTAAGGGTGATTTGCCATGAGTTGAATGGTTTGAGTATGCATATTGTTAGAGAAGAACATTGGGCCGCCAACCAAAGCCATGTATCATGGTGGAAGTTTTAGCTTGGACATTAATCCTCAATCTCTTATGAGAATATGCTTAAGCATTTAAGAGGAGTCCATTATCTATTTTCTATGTTGTCCCGGTATGGATGTCCTCAAGTTGACATCTATCAAAAACGAGAAATCAAATGCAATCTATCTCCTTGGACCTTTGTACAGGTGACATACAGGTACCCCTTTATGACACTTGGTTGAAACATATGTAATGCAATGACAATCCATGGAAATCCGAGCTAATTAGGACAAGGTGCGAGCACTATTGGTATTCGATGCATGAGGTTTGCAACTTATAGGATGTCTTATGCATAGCACATATGAAGTACTACTATCGTTGACAAAATTGTTTTTATGTTTTCAAAATAAAAAGCTCTAGCACATGAGTAATCCCTGCTTCCCTCTGCGAAGGGCCATTCTTTTACTTTTATGTTGAGTCTCCACCTTCTTTTAAAAGCACCAACTACTGAGAGCATGATTGTCATTCTAAGTGTAATGTGCATTGTCCCAAAGTAGCATTGTCTTTTGCATGATTGTGATATCATTTATTCTGAAATCATTGTATCTAGTCATCACTTAAACCTTGGAGGTGCCCCTGCATTTATGTTTTGCTTCATTAAAGGGGGCAAGCTAGATATCACTTTATCATATTTGCACATCATGTTCATTGCAAATCTTTTTGATGTTTCAGTATCATATTGTAAAACTTTCAGTTCTTTGTGATTTTCTCATGAGGCAACTTAATTACTATAGATTCATTGTCTCGGTAAGCTTTTGTCATATGACTATGAAAAAGTCCTATATGGTTTATAGCATGTCAACACAGAAATTATTCTTGTTATCATTTACCTACTCGAGGACGAGCAGGAATTAAGCTTGGGGATGTTCATACGTCCAAAACGTATCTATAATTTCTGCTTGCTCCATGCCTCTTTTGGGTGATATTGCTATGATATTTATACACTTCCATACACTTTTGATCATATTTGGACTAACCTATTAACTCAGTGCACCCCAGTGCCGGTTTCTGTTTTCGGCTGTTTTTTTATTTCAGGTTTTCACGTTACGAGAACTGCCAGGAAAAATCCAAAAAAAATATAAAAAATCAGCGTCCCACAACCTACCGTGCGCCCGAAGGACAGCCGGGGGGGCACCAGGGCTCTAGGCGCCCTGGCGGCGCCCCCCCCTGGGCCGCGCCGGGGGGGCGCCTGGGCCCCCTGAGGCTCCTCTGATGCCCCCCTTTGGCATATATTTAAAGCGTCTCCCGAAACCCTCGAAACAGGAACTCTTTTCGCGATCCCATCTCTGTTCTGCCGCCGCCGCCGCTTCCAAGATCGGGAGCACCAGGAGAACTCTTCCCGGCACCCTGCCGGAGGGGAGGATCACCACCGGGAGCTTCTCCACCACCATGGACGCCTCCCGGATGAGTTGTGAGTAGTCTCCCTTGGACCATGAGTCCATGACCAGTAGCTATGTGATGTTCTCCTCCCGTTCTTGTGCTTCACTAATTAGTCCTCATGAGCTGCCCTACATGATCGAGGCACATATGTAATCCTTATGCTGTTGCTATGATGAGTTTGCTGGGATCCGATGGATTATGATATTATGTTCAGATTGTGTTTGAGTAATATATTTGATTCACCTCTTTTATGTTTATGTTCGTAAGTAATTCTTGCATGTTCTCCATTGTTATTTATTGCTTTGGCCAAGTAGTAGGTAGTGACTCCAAGAGGGAACGTTATGCTCGATTGTGGGTTCATGCCCCTCGATGACTAGTTTGAGTGACAGAAACATGAGTCTAGGGGATGTGTTGTTGCCACAAGGGGGAAAACAACGGTGCTTGTGCCCACGGGTGCAAGGATTGTTTACTTTACGCAAAGTTCTTTTAATGCAGTTGTTTGTTGCTTTGAGTTTACACTATGGGTGGGACTCGCAACTTAATACCAGCGAGATGCTCTGATAGATATCTCAAGGTGGATGATTAGTAGTAGATATTGATGGATTTCGGTCTACTTACTTTGGCGTACCGCCCATGCTTTGAACCTCAACCTTTCTTGCAATGTAATCAGCATTGGTTTGCGCACATGGTCCTGTCAATTGCCCAGCTGTAATTCGTTTACCTCACATAGTTGTTTTATCGCCTTTTGGGAGAGAGACATCACTAGTGAACATCATGAGACTCCGGTCCATATCACCATCATTGATCACATCCGCTATTTACTTTTCCGCTATTTACTTACTATTGCAATTATACCTATCACTATTATCACTTGCGTTTGATCCTTTGTAAACTACAAGGCCGGAGGGATTGACAACCTCTCTGTACTCGTTGGGAGCAAAGTTATTTGTATCTGTGTGCAGGTCCATGTTGACTGCTAATATCCGGCGCCGTTAGCAGTTGACACCTTCTTGTTGAAACTGGGACTCTCTGGGAAATCGATCCTTGGTA
Source organism: Secale cereale (assembly GCA_902687465.1). Lineage (NCBI taxonomy): Eukaryota > Viridiplantae > Streptophyta > Magnoliopsida > Poales > Poaceae > Secale > Secale cereale. Next base: position 318,633,910 of record LR738710.1, read on the forward strand.
TTACCAAGGGAAAACTTCTGCTACACTGCATCTCAAACCTTCCACTTGGGGTAACCAACGAGGGGTGAGAAGCCACCTAGCAGTAGCCTATGGGTTCCGGAGTATCCTTTGCAACAGGAAGCGTGTGACAACCATTATATCATGAGCTTGGAAGTAGTGGTGCAGTTTCCTTGAGGCCATGACTAGGACAAAAATCAATTTTTGCACACCAGAGTACTTGGATCTAGAGCCTCACAATAGAGAGCTGACGAAGTACACTAGCGTTATAGCACTTTCTTCCTTGCCATATCCTTGGCGTCGCAACTGCTACCGTGCTCATCCTTATCCTGATCTAGAACTAACTCTGTCGGGCGGTGCTCATCTTTGTCCTCGGAAGGAACGATAGTTGAGGTTGTTGCTCCCTCTACTTCCCGTTGCGCTACCAAGGCTGCACTAACCACTTGATTAGCTGCCGCTATACATAGCAGCAACGGCTCTTGTGGTTTGGGCGCAACCAAGGTAGGCACAGAAGACAAGTAGGTCTTTAATTCTTGCAGAGCTAAATATGCTTTCGGGGTCCACTTCATGGGTCATGCCTTCTTCAAGACCTTAAATAACGGCAGGTCACGCTCGGCAGACTTGGAGACGAATCTGCAAAGCGCGACAACGCACCCAGTTAGATGCCTCACATCCTTCACTGTCTTTGGTGCTTGGATCTGTTCAATGGCTTTGATCTTGTCAGGGTTTGCTTCTATACAATGGTGGGACACGAAGATACCCAGCAGGTTGCCGGAGGGAACTCCAAACACGCACTTCTACGGGTTTAGCTTCAAGTTGATCTTGCGCAAATTAGCAAATGTCTCTTCTAAATCTTGGATGAGGGTTGATTTTTCCTTCATTTTAACCACAGTGTCATCCATATATGCTTCAATATTCCTATGCAACTGTGGCTAAAAACCAATCTGGGTAGCTCTTCTGAAGGTAGACCCGACACTCTTTAACCCCAAAGGCCTACGCACAAAGCAGTAAGTACCACATGGGGTGACGAAGGAGGTCTTCTCTTCATCTTCCTTGGACATGAAGATATGATGATATCAGGAATACGCGTCCAGAAAAGAGAGTAGATCACAACCTGAGGTGGAGTCCACTATTTGGTCCTAGTCATGGCCTCAAGGAAACACATCAACCTGCACTTTCCAAGCTCATGAAATGGATCCTTTGGGCAGGCTTTGTTCAGATCAAGTCTATGCACAACCTCCACTTTCCATTAGCCTTGCGCAGTACCACTGGGTTTCCAACCATGTTGGGTGTAGAACTCCTATGACCAGACCAGGTGCTTCAAGTTTCTTAATCTCCTCGTCAATAAAATGTTGTTGTTCCAAAGCTTGCTTCTGGACCTTTTGCTTGATGGGTCGGGCATGTGGGAAGACAGCAAAGTAGTGCTCGATTACCTCCCTGAGAACACCGGAGATGTTAGATGGTTGTCAGGCAAACACATCAACATTCACCCGTGGGAAGGCAATGATCACGCTTTCCTATTTGTCATCGATGGTGGCACTGATGGTGAAGGTACCATCAGCACCATCCAGCCCTGCCGGGACCTTTTTCACAGTAGGTGTAGCAACCTTGGACCTCTTACTGTTGGAGCTCTTTGGCAAATCATCCGTAGGCAGAACATATCCCAGAAAGGTTGGCTTCACGGGTCCCTTGCAAGGGCTCTGAACAGTTTCCTTCATTCTATTGCTCTTCCTGGCGGGACTAGTGATCTCCGTGGCCTCTGCCTCAACTGCATCCTTGTACATCTTATCTACGCAAATGATTGCATCCTTCTCGTCTGATGGAATGTGTCGTAGTTTTGTCATGGCAGATGTCCTAGTGTGAGGACTTAGGAGCCATCGCGATGGGTTAACTTAAAGGGGTTAAAGCGGATGAAAGACACAAGGATTTTATACTAGCTCGGTCCCTTGCGGTGATGGGAAATGCCTACTATAGTTGATGTGGTATTGCTAGGGTTTTGATGACCAGGGAGCGGATCCGCTTTGTCTGGCTCTCGAGTTGTTGTTTTCTCTCCCTGATCCACCGCCGGGTCATCCCTTTATATACACAGGATGACGCCCGGCGGTTTGCAGAATCCCACGGCTGGCTCATAAACGTGTCCAGCTCGGTTTCTATCATTTCCTATCTTACAACACAAGTTACACACCATATGGTGGTTTATGTCTATGGGCCCTAATTCGCCTTTGGGCTCTGGGCTTCTAGATCTCTATAGTAAAGTGCCATACTCCTTGTCTTCACGGGCTTCATACAGATAATTCATTACAGGTATAACCCGGCCCCTCCTAGGCGGTTTATACTCAGTAGTTATATCCCCAACATTAGGCCCCAGATTGATTTGAACCTGTTCATGTCAATCTTCAACACTTAGGAACATTTCTTTTCATTGCCTTCGAGTAAACCATGTAATCCGACATGACGTCATCTTCCAGGATTATAGTAAACTGCCATGACGTCACATGTTCATAAAAAATAGTATATACCTTACTTTTATTAATGAGCCTCCGAAGACCGAGGCGACAGCTCTGTCATATATTCATTTTTTGGGCTCCTTGATTCCCGCACCTGTCGCTAATCCCTTCGTCTTATAAATAGGGCCAATGGTTCTTTTCCTTTTCTCCCTTCGCATCTTCGCCTTTCTTCCACCTCGCGTCGCCTAAGTGCCCGAGCGCTGCCGCCGCCGTCGACCTTCGCCTCTGCTCCAACAACGATCGCTGCATCAACCTGATTCGACCAGAGCTCCACTGGCGCGCCTCCGCGTTCAACAGCCCTGGTAAGTCTTTTCTTTGCTCCTACCATAGATCCCATTAGGGCTTTCTGCAATTTCATTAAAGCTCTAGTGCTATTCTTCCCTGTTCTTCTCCGCGGCATAAATGGCGAGTACAAATCTTATGTTTTCCTATGCGGTTGTAGCTATAACCCCCCTTCTTGTCATTAGCGCATCCTTTCTATAAAGTAATCCCATCTGGATCTGATGAACTGCTTAAGTACCTGTATCCTAGGTCTGAATATACCTTGATTTATTAACATGTTGTAGATCTGAAATTATCATATCAATCTGTGAAACCTGTTTTTCTATCACTTGGTTATTTCAGATCTAGTTCTTCCATACCCACATAGGCGGTTTAACGCTAGAAAATTATAATCTAGTAGATACAATTAGTCCCCTCTTAAACCGCCGTCTCAGTCATCCTTGCAACCCTTCCAATGTCTGACTCCGGTTTAACAATGTGTATATGCATCAACATATTCTCTTGCTCACCTTGCGATGCTTTATACTTGTTAACCATGATTCATAAACCGAAATTTTATCTATAATTTCAGCTTTTCATTTGAAATGGCCAAGCAATTTTATTCCTGTAAATGGGTTCCGTCCTGGGTTACCGAGGAAGAACTAAACGGGTTAGTCGACATTGGCTCTTTAGCAAAAAAGGATGTCATCCACTGGAGAGTTCCTGGTCTAGAAAATCCTCCTGAACCTAAAGATGGAGAAGTAATTGTGTTCGTTGATCATCTGGCCCGATGGTTTAGCCCTCCCGGATCAAAAAAAATCAATGATGTGCTAGCTAGCTTCCAACTCCATTCTCAAGATATTGGACCAAACTCTGTGTCCAATGTTTGCAACTTCCAAGTATTCTGCGAGGCTTACTTGCAAAAGGAGCCCACAGTTGAACTATTTAGGGATTACTTCCACTTGAACCGCCATACAGAATTTACAAATGGGCCCAATACTGAACCTGGCGGGATGGCAATCCAGAAGAGGAAGGATGTCAGCTTCCCTCACGCCAAGCATCATAGTCACCCCAAGGACTGGAATCAGACTTGGTTTTACTGCCAAGATACATCCCCAACTGGCAAGAATCCTTTGTCGGGTTATCATCCTCACCGGCTTACCAATACCCATCCATTTCCTCAATGGCTTAGCGCCAAGGAACGATCCAAGTATGCACCACAGCTTTCAAAGCTCCGGGCCTTCGTTGCAAACGGTTTAACATGCGTCGATTTTGTTCGTTGCTGGATCTCCAGGAGCATTCTGCTTCTAAGCCGACGCCCCGGTTTAATGTGTGAGTACACAGGGGACTTGAAAGACACTCAACGACATACTGACATTCATCTAAAGGAAGATGAAATTACTGAATCTGTTAAGAAGCTACTGGATGAACTGGTGGCTGTCTGCAGCGAAACAGGGTTGAATACCTTATGTGCTTCCAATAAACCGCCAGCTATAAGGATCCTTTCACTATTGCTTTAATTCGATATTCTTAAATATCCTCTCAAAAAAATTCTCAATCTTTGATAGGGTGATGATCCGTTCTGGAAGAGGAAATCATAGGATAAACCGGCAAAGACATCTCGCCCCAAGACTAAGGTTATCAAGAAACCTGCCAAAAATAAAACCGCTGATTCTTCTAAATTAAACATTGATGATGATCTGGATAAACCAGAATCAGAGGTAGAACTTGACTCTCTTGGCTCCCTTTTCATACACCTCATTGATAATGACTATTATCAGGATAACGCTAAGGGCAGCCAAGCTGATGACGTAGAGGTAATTATCCTTTCCTCCGGTTCGGATCCTCTGCCAACACAGAAAATCCGTCAAGCAAACCGGAAAGTAAGATTTTCTCACCCCCTAGCTCACTTGGACCCAAACTTTCTTTTGAAGAAACAGCAACACGAAGCTCGCCGCACAACCCGGCACAGCGGCCAAGCAATTACTTCAGCCAGTTTACCAAATACTCCGATCCGGAAACATCGATCAGAGGTCTCATATATTCCTGATGTTTCTTACGGGTTACTTCCGATAGCCTCTTAATCCGCCTAATTCAAACTATCAGGGAACACCTCATTCATCATTTGGCGAGTCGACGGCCACACAACTTCCAACCCTCAAGAAGGTTCATGGGTGAATTTTAATTTACTGTTAACTCTTTATGTTTACTCAATATACTGACTTTTCAGTTTATCCTTCTCAGTGGCAGGCCTAGACCCAGCAAAAAGGCCAAATTAAGTAAACCGGTTGATGGTAATGTGGTGACTGGACCAGAAAAACTCCAGAACCGGTAGAAACAAATGCTGATGCCATGCTTGATGATCTATCACTACCGGATCATGATCTTTTCGTTGAACAAAAAGTTAGTCCAATGGGCCATGTTGATAAACCAGCAAGCACTGTCCGAGCTAGTGATAAACTGTCAAGACCAGTCAAGGCTGCTGATGATGGCGCGGATGATATTAGGATTACTGGCTTTGGCCACACCACTCCTGGCAATCATGTCGCTTTATCAAAGCATAGTACCAAGGAAGAAGTTTTTGCTATGGAAAAAGGTAAGTGGAGATCGGATTTGTCAAGCTATGCCCATCTCAACACCCAAGACATTCATTCTGGCTATTTGAACCGTCTGTACACAAGCTGCGACTATGAAGCTGGTTTGGTGAGCCTGATGAAAGAGCGATATGAGGTAGCCGCTACTTAACTCTGGAATACTGTTTCTCCCTTGTCAAATTTCTAATATCATTTCCAGTGTAGCCCCCAAGGCCCGGTTTATCTTTTCAAGATGAACCGGGACTTTTAGAATATCAAACTTGCAACTTTCGCATGTGTAGCCCCCAAGGGCCGGTTTATTCTTTTCAAGATGAACCGGGACTTTTGTCCTGTAATTTTATTTTGAGCAAATATGCATTAACCCCCAAGTGTCAGGAACAATACTTGTATTGGGCTTGGGACTTGTAAAGACTTCTGATAACAAGCAAATAGGCATTAGCCCCCAAGTGCCAAGTGTATAACTTGTTATGTGCTTGGTACATCAAATATGTTCTGCCAACTCATGATATGTATGTATCTTACAGGCTGAGCTGAGCAAAATGGAATCCCAAACCGCTGACCTTCAAGAAAACCTCAAGTTCCAGCAAGCAAAAACTTCCAAAGCCAAAGATGAGCTGACCAGTGCCTTAGCAGCTATGGAAAAGTTGAAGGAAAATTTCAAGAAGGAGCGGGCGAATTGGGACATAGAGAAATCCACATTGCAAAAAAGGGTTGATGATGCAGAAGCAGTCCTTAAACCGGTCGTAGAGGAGCTAACTGGTTTGAAGCGGCAGATAAACGCCATGACCACTACTGTGTTTGGTAAATATCCTTGTTATAAGCTTTCAATATGTATTATCCCAGAAACTGCCGGTTTATCGATGCTTGTAATGGTGCAGGAACCCGCATTACCCATCTGGGCTCTAACATGTAGAAAAAATTGAAGGTTGCCTATACTCTTATAGAGCAATTGTATACCGGTGCACAGCGGATCATATGTATTGCCTCTCATAACAAACCGCCCCCAACTTTGATCAAGGAAACCTTGGAGAAATTGTCGATGTTGCCTGCCCGGTTTGAAGAGTTAAAAAGATCAGCTGCCAGAGCAGGTGCTCTGCCCGCACTAACCCAGGCGAAAGCATGGGTACCTGATCTTGAACCTGCTAACGTGTGGAACGGCTATCCAAGATTAAAGGAGGATGGATCAAATTTTGATAATGATGATCTCCGAGCATTGACGAAGGAAATGCGCCCCTTGGCTAGTAAATTGGCTGAAGAAACCGATCTTTCCCACTATCAGTCAGTTTATGATGCTGACAACAAGCGGGTTACCACGCCAACTCATGATGTGCAAAATCTCATCCCGCCCGTCCGTAAGCATACTTATGCCGCTGATGTTGAACCCTTCGTGCTTATAAGCGATGAAGCTGTATTCCAAGCCTTAACTAGGATCGATTGGGCAACCATTGACTTCCAGCCACTGGGTGGAGAGGAGGAGGATGAACCGACGTAAGGCGACCCACAGTAGTCAAGCCAGCCCGGCGAGGAATCACGAACCGGGAGCCGGTTTAGCCTTCTGCATACCGCAATACTTGGTGAAAACAGTTATTCTTTTGGGCATCAAAGCGCCTTGTAATAGGGCAAGTTGAAATACTTGGTCTGCTATGCCATCGTGCATATTCATTTTGCATGACGTTGTTAATCCGCCATCATTATACTATGTCTACCTATCCTTCTGAGCATCTTTATTCAACCTGTTTCTGCATACAACAAGTTTAAAGTGTCCTGGTAGTTTATCGCCGGACGGGTCATAATGCCCAACACATGACCTGGGTTGATAACCAAGGCTGCATTTTGAAATAATTAAATATGAAATATATCATACCTGTGATATTGAATCACATCGTTGGTTTCACCAACTTTGTAGTAAGGGTGATAACCTCAATCTGGAGTATTAATAACTCATACCATACTTTGCCGGTTTATAATAAAACCGTACTGGGTTGTGATAAACACTAGATTATCCGTATGTGATATTGACGATTTGTAATCAAAACCAGACCGGTTAATCAACACCGGATTATTTGATAGTGGTGACTTATTGTCAACAACCAGGCCAAGTCAATAAACATCGGTTTATCATAAAAATGTGGTAAACCCCAACAAAAGATAAAACTTGTCAAATAAAATCATAAGAAGATGCGAGGCTTTTGATGGCTGCCAGGCCTAAAATCGAGGCTTTTCATGGGCTGCCAGGCCACTGAGTTAAACCATTTTACAAAGCCTTTTAAGATGGACCTCACATTAACCAATCATCGTTTTAACTCTGACAAGTTTAGGGTCTGTATAAGATTGACTTGTCAAACGTTCGGCGGGTCATACCAGGATTACCTAGGCGGAGTGACTTACTTGATGAAGGTTGGTTAACCCGGGGTTTTAGGTGAATACACCTGCCTTCCAAGCCTGGCTTGATAGCCTATTATAAGGGTCTTAAAAACTCTTTGTTGTTGTGCAAAAAGAGCCCCCAAGTAACATTTTGAGTTGTGCTCAGTGGGTGCCTATGTTAGAGTTGTGCTATGAAACAAAGTCTCTTTGGCCTCTTATGATAATATTGGCTTGATAGCCGGATTACCGAAGTAACCAGAGCTATGCTCTTATGATAATATTGGCTTGATAGCCGGATCAAGAGGGTAGTCAGAACTCCGCTTTATAAATAGAAGCCCCAATGTAATCAAAAACTCTTCAGGGAAAAACTGCAGAGGCCCCGCTTTAGCAGGGATGCTGGTTTATTATATTGATCATAATATATACATTGTCAAAAATATGTACATAAGAGGAGCCTATGTCTCAGGTGTAGTAACGCCGAAGATGAGCAATGTTCCATGGCCGGTGGGTCTCCTCCTCCGATGTACGTGAGTTTTTGTGTTCTCGAACGTCAATAAGGTAGTATGACCCGTTATGCAGATTCTTGTTGACCACAAAGGGTCCTTCCCAAGGCGGGGATAACTTGTGCATATCAGTCTGATCCTGGATGAGCCGGAGCACCAGATCGCCTTCTTGAAAAGTTCTGGTTCTAACCCGACGGCTGTGATAACGACGCAGATCTTGCTGGTAAATCGCCGACCGAGCTGCTGCAATGTCACGTTCCTCATCTAATAGGTCAAGTGCTTCCTGGTTGTGCCTTCTCATTGTCAGCTTCAACATAAGCCGCCACATGAGGCGAGTCATGATGGATGTCACTAGGGAGAACTGCCTCTGCTCCGTAAACCATGAAAAATGGCGTGTAACCCATAGATCTGTTGGGCATGGTATTGATGCTCCATAATACAGAAGGTAACTCTTCCACCCAACAACCCGGCGTCCTCTGCAGGGGAACCACAAGCCGGGGCTTGATGCCTCTCAGGATCTTTTGATTGGCTCTCTCAGCTTGACCATTAGATTGAGGATGAGCCACTCATGATACGTCAAGCCAGATGTGCTCACGTTGACAAAAGTCTTTCATATCACCCTTGGACAGATTAGTGCCATTATCAGTTATAATGTTGTGTGGAAAACCAAACCAGAAAATTAAATTTTTAATGAATTGAACCGCCGTGGCTGCATCACACCTACTGACTGGCTCTGCTTCCACCCACTTGGTGAACTTATAAACCGCCACCAAAGGGTGGGTCTTCTTGTCCTGGGATCTCCTAAAGGGCCCAACCATATCCAACCCCCAAGTTGCAAACGGCAAAGTGATTGGAATCATCCTCAATTCTTGAGCCGGTACATGAGCACGCCATGAGAATTTTTGACAGCCGTCACACTTTTTGACCAAGTCTTCAGCATCAGCATGAGCCGTCAGCCAATAGAAGCCGTGATGAAAAGCTTTAGCTACCAGGGGCTTTGAACCGGCATGGTGACCACAATCTCCTTCGTGGATCTCACGCAAAATCTCACGGCCTTCTTCAGGAGATACGCAACGCTGAAACGCCCCTGTTACACTGCAATGATGCGATTCTCCATTGACGATAGTCATTGACTTGGATCGCCGGATTATCTGCCTGGACAAAATTTCATCCTCTGCTAACTCGCCTCGGTTCATATACGCCAAATATGGAACCGTCCAATCTAGGATAGCATGAAGAGCCGCCACCAGTTGAGCCTCTGGATTAGGAACGGCCAAATCCACCTCTGTAGGAAGCTTAGAAAAACATTGGGTGGAACCGGTTTACGTTGGGAACCCAAACGGCTTAATGTGTCCGCCGCTTCATTCTTTCGCCGGTCCACATGGTCAACTTGATAACCTTTGAAGTATCCAGCAACAATATCCACCTCTCGACGATATGCTGCCATGAGCGGGTCTTTGGAATCCCAAGTACCAGATACTTGTTGAGCCACCAGGTCCGAGTCACCAAAGCACTTAACCTGACTTAAATTCATCTCCTTAGCCATTCGAAGACCATGGAGTAAAGCCTCATATTCAGCTACATTGTTAGTGCAAGGGAACATTAAACGGAGAACATAACAAAATTTATCACCTCATGGGGAAGTTAACACGACTCCAGCCCCCGAGCCCTCCAATTGCGTGGTTCCATCGAAGTGAATAGTCCAATAAGTACGATCCGTCTTTTCTTCCGGCGCTTGTAACTCCGTCCAATCATTGATGAAATCCATAAGTGCTTGGGACTTGATTGCCGTACGAGGCACATATTTTAACCCGTGAGGTCCAAGCTCAATGGCCCACTTGGCAACCCGGCCAGTTGCTTCTCTGTTTTGGATTATATCTCCCAAAGGGGTAGAGCTGACCACAGTGATGGGATGACCCTGAAAATATTGCTTAAGCTTACGGCTTTCCATGAAGACTCCATACACCAGTTTCTGCCAATGTGGATACCTTTGTTTGGACTCAATAAGCACCTCGCTGATATAGTAAACCCGCCGTTGAACCGGATATTCCTTCCCAACCTCTTTATGCTCCACCATAATGGCCACACTGACGGCCCGGGCATTAGCAGCCACGTACAACAACAGCGGCTCTTTATCGACCGGAGCAGCAAAGACAGGTGGCTCTGCCAACTGTTTCTTCAAGTCCTCAAACGCCGCATTAGCAGCATCACTCCTGATAAACTTGTCTGTCTTTTTCATCATCCGATACAGAGGGATAGCCTTTTATCCCAATCGGCTGATAAACTGGCTCAGCGCTGCAATACGGCCCGCCATACGTTGAACGTCATTGATACACGCCGGTTTAGCCAGAGACGTAATAGCTTTGATTTTTTTCGGATTAGCTTCAATGCCCCTGTTAAACACCAGTAACCCCAAGAGCTTGCTTGCCGGTACACCAAAAAAACACTTGGACGGATTAAGCATCATCTTATAAACCCGGAGATTATCAAAAGTTTCCTTCAAATCATCTATTAACGTCTCCTCCTTTCTGGATTTCACCACAATATCATCCATATATGCATGAACATTACGCCCAATCTGTTTATGAAGACAATTCTGCACACAACGTTGATAAGTCGCCTGGGTACTCTTCAGCCCAAAGGGCGTAGACACATAGCAGAAGGCTCCAAAGGGAGTTATGAAAGTTGTCTTCTCCTGGTCCTTAACTGACATTTTGATCTGATGATAACCAGAATAAGCATCCAGAAAACTTAAACGCTCACAGCCCGCCGTAACATCAATAATTTGATCAATACGAGGAAGAGCAAAGGGATTAGCTGGACAAGGCTTGTTCAAATCTGTGTAATCCACACACATACGCCAAGTGTCGCTCTTCTTAAGTACCAACACCGGATTAGCCAACCATTCAGGATGAAATACTTCAACGATAAACCCAGCCGCCAAGAGCCTGGCTACCTCCTCGCCAATGGCCTTGCGTCTTTCTTCATTGAAGCGGCGGAGAAACTGCTTGCCCGGTTTAAACTTAGGATCGACATTAAGAGTGTGCTCAGCGAGTCCTCTCGGTACACCTGGCATGTCAGAAGGTTTCCATGCAAAGATGTCCTGGTTCTCACGGATGAACTCGATGAGCGTGTTTTCCTATTTCGGATCCAAGTTAGCGCTGATGATGAACTGCTTGGATGAATCCCCAGGAGTAAAATCAACCAGCTTAGTCTCATCAGCCGATTTAAACTTCAATGCCGGATCATGCTCTATAGTTGGCTTTTTCAAAGAAGTCATATCTGTCGGATCAAAATTGTCCTTGTAGAACTTCAACTCCTCTGTTGCACAAACCGACTCAGCATAGGCTGCATCACCTTCTTCACATTCCAAAGCGATCTTACGGCTGCCATGTACTGTGATGGTCCCCTTATGACCCGGCATTTTGAGCTGCAGATAAACATAACAGGGCTTTGCCATGAATTTAGCATAAACCGGCCGTCCAAAAAGGGCATGATACGGGCTCTAGATTTTTACCACTTCAAAAGTCAAAGTCTCTGATCTTGAATCATGCTCATCTCCAATGGTAACCTCTAGAGCTATCTTACCAACTAGATATGCTGATTTACCAGGCACCACACCATGGAAAACGGTGTTTGACGGTTTAAGATTCTTATTTGTTAACCCCATGCGACGGAAGGTTTCATAGTAAAGGATGTTGATACTGCTCCCCCCATCCATGAGCACCTTGGTGAACTTATACCCTCCAACCTGAGTTGCCACCACCAATGCCAGATGACCCGAATTATCAACCCGGGGAGGATGATCCTCTCGACTCCACACAATGGGTTGTTCAGACCAACGTAAGTAACGGGGCACCGCCGGTTCAACGCAGTTCACTACGCTCTTATGAAGCTTCTGGTCGTGCTTACATAGGCTAGTGGTGAAGACGTGATACTGCCCACTATTCAACTGCTTCGGGTTGCTCTGGTAACCCGACTATTGCTGCTGATGATTCCCCTGATGAATATAACCACCCTGGCTGCCTTGACCGCCCTAATTGCCATGCCCGCTTTGATTGCCTTGAAATCCTGAGCCAAAACTGCCTCCACCATAACCCGGCCCATGAGAACCGGGCCCAGAACCGCCGGACAGTCCATGATCATATTGGAAGCGATCTGAATTTTTGAACTCCCGCATAATAAAGCAATCCTTAGAGGTGCGTAGCTGGTCTTTCTTTCGTCCCGTGCCTCGGGCAAGGCTGATTTAACAGGCGGTCAAGATTGATACTTGCTCCTCCGCTCCGCGGGGGCGGCCTACTCTTACGACGCTGAGCATCATTTTGTGTGTTGGTATTGGCCACAAAATCTGAATTGTTATCCGCTTTACGCTTACCGCTATTTCCATGCCCCGTCGGGTTATGCTGCTGCCCTTTGCCGTTCTTCTTTCCCTTTCCTAACTTTTCATCGTCAGACTCAGGGTTCCTTGGTACTATCAGAGTCGGCGTACTTAACCAGAGCTGCCATGAGCGTTTCCATGTCATCGCAGTGACGCTTAAGTCATCCCAACTTCAACTTCAGAGGCATGAACCGGCAATTGCCTTCCAACGTTAAGACTGTTGTATCACCATTGATGCGGTCCGATGAATGCAAGATCTCTGAAACCTGGCATACCCAATGGCTTGTTGATTCATTTTATCCTTGGACACATGCAGCTAAGTCCACAATTGACATGGGCTGCTTGCATGTGTCTTTGAAATTCTGGATAAACCAGGCCCTTAACTCGGCCTATGACCCAACGGAGTTAGTCGACAAACCCTTCAGCCAAGTACGAGTTGTTCCTTCCAACATCATGGTGAAGTACTTAGCACACGCTGCATCGTCCACATCCAGCATCTCCATCGCCATCTCATAGCTTTCAACCCATGACTCGGGGGATAAATCGGTGGTGTAATTGGGCACTTTTTGAGGACCTTTGAAATACTTGGGTAGCCATACATTACGTAAAGCCGGGGTGAGACACGGCACCCCCAAAGAACTGGAGGTTACTCCTGGCTCCGCCGAAGTTGTTGGATGAACCAGGGTAAGTTGATGGGTCGTGTTCTGCGCCACTAACTCGGCTTCTCGACGTTGTCTACCCTGATCCACCACATCCTGAGCATTAGCGCCACCACCTGCCGGATTATGCCCCCGAGGCGGGTTATGGTTCCGTGCACTGCTTGACACGGCCGGTTCATCCATATGCATGTTGTAACTCCGGCTTGGGCGGGCGGTGGAATGAATCCTTTCGTGGCTGTACGAATAAGCCTGCTGCTGAGTCAAATCTGTCTGAAGGAGCTCCCTAGCCGCCGCATCTCAACTTCTACGGGGGACTCACCTTCGACTGGGAGGGCCGCCAATCGTGAAGCGGCAGCGACTATGTTATCCAAGGGGTTGGAGTAATGACCCGGAGGCGTCGGTACATGTTGTGACGGGATGTTCTGACGAGGCGGATCCGTTGGGTGCGGCTGGACCGACGCCCCCGTTGCAGGTGCTTCTGCCCGGTTTACCACTGGTTGATTGCTGGTTCCTGCTCCCGGCGTGCTAAGAAGATTCCTTGCCTCATAAACCGGAGGCAGGTGAGACCGGTACATTCTCCTCATTACATCATTTGATGCGTTCTGATCCAACATAAGCCGATAAGCCTCTGCATCCAACTCGGCCCGCTCCGCGGCCATCCTGGTGTTTTTAGCTGCTAGATCTATCTTGGCTTGAGCTATCGGATCCTTCACCTTAGCAACTTCTGCGTCATGCCGCTCCTGGTCCGCTGGGCTAACTTCAGCGGTCAATAGTGTTGTCAAAGTGTCGAATAAACCGGACAAAACCTGAGCTGGTGGCTGCGCAGGGCCTCCTACCCCAGCTGCTGTTGCCGCCACTAAATCGGAGATCATCGCCGATGCGGTCGAAGAGTGTTGCACAGATTGTGATCCGGCCATGAAAACCGCAACCCGGCTTGGTGGATCGAGGGGGTACGGAATACTGTCACCATCGGAACAACCCCCAAACCGGCCATCTTACAGTTGGTACAATGACTCGGTCTCTCCTGTAGATGATTTGTCACCAGAGTAAACGACGGTCTCACCACCAGATACCGATCTATCTTCAGATTCCGCTCCGTGGACGACTCCCACAAAGGCACGCTTCATGGCTGGCCAAACTCGGGCAGGTCTCGCACGCTGAGCCGTTTCGACGATGTCGGTGCAGATGTCCGTCTCAGGGCCCGGTTCGCTGATCTTACCAATGAAAACGTGGATGCCACCTAAGGGGACCCGGTACCTATACTCAATTGAATCGGCCTCGGGACCCCAGCCTGCGTCGTCGATGTAGATCTTGCCACGACGACTCTTGGTCATCCGTCCCACTACGTATCCCTTGAGCCCTTCGAAGCTGCCCTCTAAGAACTCGAAACCATCATGCGATAGCCCCACGGTGAGCGCCAACTATCGTGGTTTTGTCACGGCAGATGTCCTAGTGTGAGGACTTAGTCATGGAGCCATCGCGACGGGTTAACTTAAAGGGGTTAAAGCGGACAAAGGACGCAATGATTTTATACTAGTTCGGCCCCTTTGTGGTGAAGGTAAAGGCCTACTCTAGTTGTTGTGGTATTGCTAGGGTTTCGATGACAGGGAGCGAATCTGCTTTGCCTGGCTCTCGAGTTGTTGTTTTCTCTCATTGAACCGCCGCCGGGTCGTCCCTTTATATACACAGGATGACGCCCGGCGGTTTACAGAATCCCGAGGCCGGCTCATACACGTCTCCAGCTCGGTTTCTATCCTTTCCTATCTTACAACACAAGTTACACACCATATGGCGGTTTATGTCTACGGGCCCTAATTCGCCTTTGGGCTCTGGGCTTCTAGATCTCTGTAGTAAAGTGCCATACTCCTTGTCTTCACGGGCTTCAATACGGATAATTCATTACAGGTATAACCCGGCCCCTCCTGGGCGGTTTATACTCAGTAGTTATATCCCCAACAGAATGGATAGGACTCCCATGGGCCCTGGCATCTTCAAGATGTTATACGCATAGTGTGATGCTGCCATGAACTTAGCCAGAGCTGGTTGTCCAAGGATTCCATTGTACGGCAGGGGGAGGTCCACCACATCAAACACAACCTTCTTTGTCGTGTAATTCAATTCTCCCCCAAACGTTACCGACAACGTAATCTTTCCCTTCGGACGGCTCTTGCCGGGATTAACTCCTTGAAATGAGCATGTAACCTCATGCTCTTCCTCTGATATCTGGAGTCTGCTGATAACCTTTGGGGAAATCAGATTCAACCCAGCCCCGCCGTCAGCCAACATCTTTGTCACTTTGAGGTTGCGAATTGTTGGTGAGGCCAACAAGGGCAAGCACCCTACCGCGGTAGTGCATCCAGGGTGATCCTCCTCGTCAAAGATGATGGGACTATCGGCTCCATGGCATTGGCTTCATGTGCCCACTGCTTGAGTTGGCGGTGAGAGGAATGCAGAGAGTGTTAGTGGCCTTTTGGAACTCCTACTCACGGGTTTCCTATTCATCCCCTTCATTACTTTCCTCATTGCAATCCCCCTTCTCGTGGCCCCTAGCGGGTTTCCCTTTATTCCTAAAACCTTTGTCGGGGCTGTTTGCTTCACCGCTCCAGCCCTTTCTGCCAGTTCCATTCTATCCTTTCACATTATCTCTTTTCTCATATTCAGCTCTCTGCCTCTTGACAAGCAGCTCAACTTGGTGGCATTCTTGTAGATCATGGCCCTTAGTCCAATGGATTTTGCAGTAAGGCCCATCACTCTTCCCGGCCTTGTCGGCGGCTACGGCCTCCCGGCAATCATTGCATGAAGCAACCTCCTTGGCGAGGCCCTCGGCTTTTGCCTTCGTACCAGTATTGGGTGTGCTTGATCCTTCAACTGTCATTACTGCCTTATCTTTGTGCTTCTTACTACGTTTCTTGTTCTACTTCTTCTGACTGGTGGTCTTGTCGTCATCCGCTGAATCGATACCGACACCATCCTATTCTCTAGGGAGCTTCCTCCCCTCCTCCACCCGAGCACACTTGTCCACCAATGTGTAAAGCTCCTTCATAGTCTTGGGAAGCTGGACATTCATCTTCGAAAGTATCCGACGATTGCACACGTTGGACTGGAAAGCTGCTATCACTGTTGTTGGATCGATGTCTGGTATGTTTCTATGGACTCTACTAAACCTCTGCATGTACTTCCGCAGAGTCTCTCCTTCCTTCTGAAGTAGCAACTTCTAATCGCTGGGCTGCCTTGGTTCTTGGTGGCCGCCGGTGAAGGCGCCAACGAACTCATGTCACAGGTCAGCCCAAGATGAGATGGAATTCTCCAGTAGATGAATCAGCCAAGATATCACAATAGGCTTAAGTGCTAACGGAACATAGTTGGCAAATACCTTCTCATCTCTTCCTGTGACAGCTTGAACAGCGATGGTGTAGATGCTCAAGGATTCTGCTGGGTTCAGCTTCCCATCGTACTTCTCTAGGATCTCAGGCTTGAAAGTGCGAGCGGACGGCCAAAAGACTTGCCACAGATGATGGGTGAATGTAGGGCACCCGGCCTCGAAAGGTAAGTACCCTCCCCCGTCAAGCGCCGGATCATCAACGTTAGAGCCTCCGCGCCCATCGTGCTGGCAGTGGTGGCCGCAGTTTTTGTTGATGGTGACGCGTGCGTGCTCCCTGTGCCCGCCCTCTAGGGCTCGTTGTTGGCCTTGGTGCGCTCGTGGATCCGACAAAGCCATCAAGATGTC
This sequence comes from Secale cereale, assembly GCA_902687465.1. Lineage (NCBI taxonomy): Eukaryota > Viridiplantae > Streptophyta > Magnoliopsida > Poales > Poaceae > Secale > Secale cereale. The sequence goes on from LR738710.1 coordinate 318,650,900, forward strand.
GTTGGGCTCTTGGGCACATAGCCCCCATGCTGGTGCTCGTGGTAGAGACTGCACCATAGGAGTGGCGCCTTCGACGCGGCCAACAACGTGGGCCGTGGCGGTCGCTTTGGGTGGCCGTGGTGGGCCAGCCTACCGTAATCTCTCCGCATCGGCAAAACCAATCAGACTTTGGATGGTGCCTCGCATCTCATCCACCTGATCAGCTGCCGGTGAAAATTTCAACATCAACTAGGCCCATGCCATAGCCTCCGTCGCAGTGCTTGGGAGTGATGATGATGTGGACCGTAAGGTCGCTTGGCTCCTGGCTGTGCCAGCAGCTATTGCACCATGCCCTCGTCGCTGGGAGCCGGCCACTTGGGTGACATGGTGATGAGGTGGAGGCACTCGAGGGCCGGCGGTCCCATTGGGGGCCGTGGCCGGGTCCGCCCGTCCTGTAGGTGGTGAAAGCTCCAAGGTCACACCCGTAATGTGGGCGGACGGGGAGTTGCAATTCGCCCCAGAGCGAGCCGCATCGTCGATGCTGCGCCCGTCGGTTGGACAAGGATGCCCAGAAGGGAGGGCTTCTCCACCCGTACCTCGAGGGACGTCGCCACCAGGGCATAGTTGGTGCTCTTCTTCTCCGACGTTTCTGGCTTCCACTTCGGCCGCGAGAGAGGTGGTGATAATGCTGGCTACATCGACCGTGTCTCCCGCAGCGTCCAAGTTTCCATGCTCCTCCTCACGCCCCGCAGCATCTGCGGATGCGGGCGGCGAGGCCCTTGAGGAGGACGGATGGGCCGCAGCACCGGAGTTCTTCTTGGGCGCCATGGTTGATAGAGCCGAAGAAGTCGAAGCTGGCGATGAAGATGACGCTCTGTTGACGCTCTCAGGTTCGCGCAAGCGATACCCCTACCTGGCGCACCAAAGATGTCGCGGGATAACCACGACCACCTATGGGACAGAGTTCCCATTTGGTTCGGCAAGGGGACGGGCACATTTTACAAAGAGCACAGTTGCGTCGAGCACCGCATCGGGGATCACATAGGTGGTTTACCCAGGTTCGGGCCGCCGTGAGGTGTAAAACCCTACTCCTACATTGGAGGATTGATGGTGGAAATGTGGAAAATGGACATGCCACTCTTTCCCGGAAAGGGTGCCTCAGGGTGTGAGTGGTCGTGCGTATGACTGTGTACGGGTTCAAATGGCCGAATTCGTTCTATGATTGCCATGGGCCTACTTTTATAGGTTAAGGGGTCACCACAGTAGCCAATCAGTCTTTCTAGGCTGATTAGATAGCAAACTGTGCTATCATACCTAACTCTACAGCTGATAGAGTGCATTAAATGCACCACTTAGTGCCACATCACAGCTCATCCGGCAAGCCTTGCCGACTTGTTTTTCCAGCTGTGTTCTTGTTTGCTTGACACATCTCTGGACGGGTGTCATTTGGTGGTTCTTGTGGTAGGAGATAGCTGTCACGTAGTCGGGGGCGGCCACTAAGCCACCTTAAAGCTTGACACCGCACTGATTGGCGATGGGCGTTGCTGTGAGGTGGAGTTTTTCCTCCGTATGCCCCGGCAAGCCTGTCGGGGTGATCCTGGTTACTTGTTGCCGGGCGAATCCGGTTCCTCACCAGGCTCGCATGCCCGGCGAAGATGGTTTCCCTTCTGGTGGCTTCTCGCACCTTGGTTGTCTTGATCTCCTCGACCAGCCTGCTGATTCATCAAGGGGTTGATTTCTTCGTGTCTTTGTCTGGTACTTGATGCTGCAAACTTGCCCTCGAGCCTGTACACAGTTTGGTGCAACGGGACCAGGGTCTATTGTACCGACACAATAGTACCCAGACATTCAACTAGACGAATGTGACAAAGCTAGTGTTTGGATGGTCGGATGCATATCCTTCCATCGTTATTGTCCTCAAGCAAATGCCATGAGAACAGAGATAATCCATGTGCTTCTTACGCCACCGATTGGTTATACCTTTGTGTCCATGTGTTATTGCCTAAATAGACATGCAGATGGAAAATAATTTATGTCTAATCAAAGAGTATGTTGAAAGAGTGACAGTTGAACGGTTAATAATAGTACATAAAATATACGGTCTTTCAATCTGCTTGAAATCATCACTTTTATATACAAATTCTCTAGGCATGGAGAGCATTGCAACAAGTCAATAATCTTGTTCAAATCAAATATCCACATACTGATATATAAGGTGACATAATCCAAGACCATTGATATGCTATCCATGGACAAACTCTTTGTTGAGCATAGTAGTACCAAAAGTGTACTCCAAGATGATATACAACTTATGCGCACAAATGAAAAATGCAGCTTATGATTACAAAAGCTAAGTTGATAATATACAGTACATGAATAAGTGTGGAGCTAAACACCATCTCGAACCATTCAAATAGATCACAAATTATACACAAGGTCTACAGTTTAGGCGCAGAGACCAATTTTTTTGATGGTGCAAAACAAGAATCAAGGAGCAACCTTTCAAGTGAAGGGGCATCTTCGATGATGATCTCATGTCCTTTAAAACAAATTTGAATGCTTAAAAGGTGAGGTGACTTTATTTGGATACAGCGGATACAGATTTCTTTTCCAAAAACAAGCAACAAGCGCTCCAAGGCAGGGTAACTGGAGAGGATGATGATGTGCGGTGAGGCCTCCGAAAGATCAACCACCACAAGTGCAAGTTTTTTTAGCTATGCGAGTTGAGCATTTCTACCAGATTGTCTGTTAGAAGGCACCTGACCAAGGTGACTATCTGGAGAGAGGAGGACAACCACAAGATGACCATCGGTGGTGAGGGCATAGATACATGAGTTCGTGGTATAATTTTTTCGTAGTAATGCTAGGACTCAAGTTGTTGGAGTTTTTTGTAGTCACGGGATGTCAGTCAGGCGCCCACCATGCAGGGTGTGTACAGCAGGTAGCATGCAGGGATGCAGAGGCGTTTAATGGAGCCCAAGTGGGAGAAGATGATGGCTCCGGGGAGTTCAGGATCATGAACGAAGCATAGCCGATGACACTCGGGATGAAGAGGCATAGTGCGCCACAAAGTGCGCCACCGAGATGCGAGGACTTGTGTGTGGCATCCATTCTTTATGGGGTGAAGCGAGATGATCTCCCCAGGGATGGCGTCTGGGACATTGTTGATTCGGTCCACCCAAGATTATACGTGTTCCTCAAATCCAAGGGGACTATGGCCACTTATGTCCGTGCTATAGGGTACATGATCTACAAATGTCGGCGCCGCTAGCCGGAGCCTCATCGGTGTACATACCAATCAGGGAAAACAATTGGCACCAACATTTATCTAGGACATTCATAATCAATTATCAAGATCTAGCTATGAATTATTAGCACGAACAATAACCCTAGTCGGATTATTAGCAAAAATCATTCATATAGAACAAACAATTAATCACTAACCCTAGATGGATACCATTCCAACAATCACTACACTACACGGATCTAACAAATCTTACTGTGATTTCATCGACTGAGGGAACATAACCATAGGATATATATTCCAAAGTGGCGAGTAACCAAAGAAAACTTACGATATATACGGCACATAAATTGGTATAAATGATTGGCCGGTTCTCCATCGGAGTACCTGTGGACCTCCGGCTCCGGCTGGGGAAGCACAATGACGGCGACAATGTCATGGTCATGTTGTTTCCCGTGCGAGACCTCGTCGGCAGCGATGACAACCTCTATGCCCAGCTTCACGCATTGTGCAGGTGCTTCACCAGCCCCCGCGTCGTCACTCCCTCCGATGGCGTGCTTCGGCGGCATTGTCAAACACTCCAGACGACAATGACCACTGAGGATGGCGTCGAGGATGCAAGCGGAGAGAGTGGATTGTGTGTGTCGTGAGAATGTGAGGTGTGGCCGCCATTAATATGGATCAGCGGAAGCGAGGCGGTCAGTGGTCAAAGGGATGGCTCACCTATCGGGGAGCCTGCACGGTGGACAACTCGCATGCCTGCTGTTATTTCACACACATGCTCGCATGACTCCCATTGAGCTTGCATGGCAGCCTACTCGGATGCGTCCCGTCAACTCACGCGTGCTCACACGGCATGCGGACGCGTGGTGATACATATATCATTTTTTATTTTTTGAGCATTAATTCTACGGATTTATTACTTAACCGAATCATGGCACGTAAATTATTGGTTTAACGCACACAGTTTAAACAAAGAAACTATTTGTGATCACTACTGCAGGATGGTCCACAAACAACAGTACAATTAGAGACACTTCGACGAAAGTTCGAGCGATGCATTAATCGCAAACGATGGTGTAAGAAAACCTTAAAATGATACAAACTGTTTGCGATGGCGCAGACATCAAACATGATTCAGATCAGAGTTGCGCGTGCGATGTGTGGCATACGGTTGGTCCATATGAACTGTTTGCGATGAGCATAACAAGAGAAACGGTCAAACATATGAGGGTGTGTGCGATATACGACATCTAGTTCACTCTGATGAACTTGTGATTAGGCAAAACAGTAGTATTGGTTAGCCACATCAAGGTGTGTGCAATGGAGGGCATACAGTTCACTCGGATGAACTGTTTTTTATGAGCCAAGACAACAAAAACACTTCAACTGAACAAGATGTGTGTGATACATGGCAAACTCGTCCGTAATCAGAAATGAGTCTGAACATCGATAATAACATAGACGATTGCTGCTAATAGGCCATGTGTGTTGTGGGCAAATGCTTGCTGGTATGCAATTATCAGCGATTAATGAAATCATCACCGACGGGTTCCCTAGTTTACTTCGTCTGTGATGTGATTTGCTCTCTCTATAGAAGAACAACATATATATAACCAAAATAAACATCGAATTATGTAAGTGACGATACAAATCATTGGCACACATGTTAATAAACAATTACATGCATTCTAAACTAGGAGAAATGATCATCTAGTCATCTACTTCTTGTGATGATCCAACCAGTGCTATGTGGCTTGATCCCTCATATGTGGCAGGATGAAGACACTTCTCATGTGAACAATCCGACTTTACGTCTTGTAGCTTGTGTACGCATCCTTGGCCACGTACTTGACGTGTTCTTCATCCAGTGTGTGCTCCCAGGCACCATGTCAGGCAATCCCATCCTTCTTGCTCTCATCCTTCATCTTCATGTATTAGGGGTCAATGATGGCTTAGGTGAGGTGAACCAGGGAGTTTTGATTGTTCTTGGTGCTTCCCCAGACCTTGTAGTGGTCACGGATGTCAGCAAGATTCAGCAGGCAAAGCTAAAACCTTGAGCGCTTTTAGATCATTGGTGTTGTCCACCGTAGAGAAATTGTAGTCGATGTTGTTGATAAACCTACCAAAACACTCGCTAGGCCTTGTAGCCAGTTGTTAGTGGTAGATGAGGATGTCATGGCGCATGCACAACTGGGCGATGACAATCTTCTGATCATGCTCGACATGACCGCTGGTGAACTCGAGGTCCAAGTCAATCACTTGGTACTTGTCCTCAACAAGCAACTGCTCCATAGTTTGGATGAAGCACTCCACCGAGACAGGCTCGCTCGTGTACACCACCGAGAGGTCTATCCCCCTCAAGTGGTTGTCCACTACATGGTGCATGGTGAAATGCCGTCTGTTGTTATCGTCAGTTGCTGGGAGCACCATTGGAGCCGTGGGGAGCGCCATTGGAGCCGCTGGATATCCTCTCTATATGTGTTGTCGTGGTTGTGATTATTGTGTCATGTGGCGTGAGAGCTGAAGGTAAATGGCCATGGAAATAAATGGGGGACGGGCGACCTGGATTCTCAGCACATCCACATGGCAGTTTTTTAATTGGGTAAATGGATCATGGCGCCGCGCCCGGTGCAACCGCATGCACAATAGCAGCACGAATGTACGTGATCATGCGCCGGCCCAAAACATTGGCAGCGCGCACGGAGAGATGCTAGAGAAGAGCGCGCATGGCGAGACGTAAGCAGAGCTTGCAGCGGCCGCCTCAACCATGAGCAACAACACAGAGATTAGTTGAACCCAGTGGGAATGGTCATCTACAAGATGGTCGACAGTTGTGAGCCGGCGACATGATCTGAAACTTCGTCGTGTTCCACATCACATGGTGGTCGAATAATCGTTTTTGACGCTATGTAGAGAGCGGTCATGTGCTACTACCTCATCCTGGTCTCCCCTGTATATTTTGTGCCATATTTTGACCATAAATTTAACTAACAAAATGTTAATGCATGTTACAAAAAATAATATAATTAGAAACTATGTTCGAATATGAAACCAATGATCTAATCTTTGGTGGCATGCATTCATATTTTATTAGTTAAATCTCTAGTCAAAAGTTGGCACAAAAATACAAAGAGGACTTATAAACTAGCACGGAGGTAGTAGGTAATTAAATCCTAAACATTTTGTATTAACCGTATGTGTACGTGTCGTTTCATCCTCCTCTCGCACACCTTGTCACCCCGCTGCCACAGACGGCTTCAAGCACAAGCTTGAGAACCATCCATGTGTTCTTTTGGCTAAACGGTGGCTCGAAGTGGCGCCAGTGAATTGCCGGTGAGCCCGTTCCCGTGCATCCACGCAGGTTCCCGTGCATAGCCGTGCAAGCATCCCACCTGACTCGGTGAAATCCCCCAAAATATCAATGCTTACCGGCCTCCTATATAAACCATCACGACCGGCGAGTCCTGCTTCACATTTTCCCTTCCCTCCATGTAGCTTATCTTGTCTGCTTCTCCCACAATTGCAAACGGCACTGGCCCATCATCGTCGGTCAGCCACTCCACCGTCACTAGAGGAAACCTCCAGTTGGGAGGCTACACCGCGGAGATGGTGCAGTCCCCGTGGTGTAGCGCGCATGATGTCCTTGTTGGGTGTGCGTGCAACACTCACCACACACTCCGCTACCGCTACCTGTTGGCAGCGATTACCGGCCGCCGATGCTGCCACCCCAGTGTCTGTCACTGTGGCAGCCAAAGCACCATTGAAAGCCCGGGCCATTGTTCACTCCACCACCACGGAGGTGGTCGTCATGGCCACCACCCCACTGTCGACCACCGTGGCCATCACCCACTTTGCCTCCTTGTCTCGAAGGTGGGAGGTGGCCGCCACCCCACCATCGACCGCCAAGGTAATCAACCGCTACGCCACCGGTGCCCGAAGGTGGGAGGTGGAGGTGGAGCCCTGCATGTGCGTCAACGACCTTGTGTGCTATAACGAGTTCCTGCAGAAGGAGGAGGAGCGTCTGGTCGAGGCCACAAAGAATCATATCGCCACTGTGGCTGCAACACACGCCGCCGAGAAGGCACATAATGAGAAGGTCTACGAGGAGTCCCGCCGCTTCGAAATGGGTCTTCTAGAATGGCAGAGGGCGTTGATACGTCTCCAACATATCTATAATTTTTAATTGCTCCATGCTATTATATTATCAATCTTGGATGTTTCGTATGCATTATGATGCCATTTTATATCATTTTTTGGACTAACCTATTAACTTAGTGTGAGGTGTGAGTTGTTGTTTTTTCCTTGTTTTTGTCATTATAGAATATTAATAACAAACAGAGTCCAAATGGAATGAAATTTTTTGACATTTTTTCTTGGACCACAAGATACCCAGGAAGCTTCGAGAGAGGGCCAGCAGACCTACGAGAAGACGACAAGCTCGTAGGGGGCGCCCTAGGGGACGGCCTACAGGATGGTGGCCTCCTCATGGCTCTCCTAACCAGAATTCTTCTTCTATAAATACCCAAATATTCCTCGAAGACCAGAGGGCACATCGAAAATACTTTTATGCCTCCATAAGTTTTTGTCTTTGTGGGATCCCATCTGGGGACCTTTTTCGGCACTCTGCCGGAGGGGGATTCGATCACGAAGGGAATCTACATCAACCATGATGCCCCTCCGATGATGCGTGAGTAGTTTACTACTGACCTAGGGGTCCATATGTAAGAACGAATTATGTCTACCAGGGGGTGAATGGGTGTTTTAAAATTTCTTTCGAAAACTTCAAAACTCTCGGAACCCAATAGCGAAATGAAAGAAAAACAAAGTACAGTGAGCCAAAACTACTACCGAATGGAAAGTACAACATGCATCAAGATAAATCACATGATCTAAAGTAAATGGGAGTAGCAGGGGTAGCCAGTGATGCTCGATGGTGATAGGGAATGTGTTAGACCAGTTCGTCCTTCTGTACAAGGACTACATCTAGTTGGAGGGGTTGTGACCTAACACTGAAAATAAACTCTCTTCACCCTGTTCTCCTCGACAATATGTTCATCAACCGATGTTGATCACTCATGTTAGATACTTGAGGCAATGTCCAAACCTTTACAGACTTCTTCTTCGAGAAACACAATCAGTCTTGGTCTCTGAAGAAATTGACACCTAACCGTCTAGAGATGTTGCAGCTCTCAAGAGTAATAGGCTGAGCGTATTGGACTCATATATCGAGTGATGCTGAACCACTATCTAATTCTTCAGCTATTATGGGTTTTCTCTTGGTGGATTTTCAACTCAAATCACTCGGAGAGGGGGTTGCTCACAGATCTTCTCAGAATAAAAACGGAGTAGCCACCGGAAAAAGCCGGTGCGGTGTGGCTATTTATAGCCTCAGCCTACCCAGATGGGAAATGACCATTTTGGACACGCGGTCCACACAATGGCCAACCGACACGTTCTCAATTGTCGGATTTTGGAGCAACGGTAACATTATTTGAGTAACAGGTAATGCTAACTCCTCGGTCTAAGACAAATCTCGCGGTGAAGAAGATCATAGTCTCTTGCTGGCAAGTATTTGCTCAGAACACAAAGAGATTTCTCTCGTAACTTACATAGGATTGGGTTGAATCAAAGTTTCAAATGCTATACCCCTCTTAATAGTACAATGGTCATATGACTCAATACAGAGAAGAAGAATAATGAAACAAATGCTATGTCTTCACTTTTTCTTCAATCTCCTCGGAGGCAGTCATTTTCCTCGGACAGACACCGAACCAATTGCTTCACTTTAGCAATTTTTTGAGGGGTCACTCTTGTTATCATAATTGATAACCTTCGCTGCACTGCAGGGAGATTATCTTCGTTGTTTACACAAAACTCCTCGAGATATCAGGGACTTATTACTCTGTGTGCACTAGCAAACACATAAGTCCCAAACTGTTTATGTCAATAAATTCCAAAACATAAGGGGCCTATCATTGCACCAACAATCTCCCCCTTTTTGGACAATTGTTGACAAAATAGATAATCACGGAAGTGAAGATAGATAAGTGATAAATAATTCGTACAAGAGTGAATTAGCATTACTTGACTCGATGATGAATTATACCCCAAGATGGATGCAGGGTTATAGATATGAGATAAAATCTCCTACAATTCATTCAAGCACATAGAGGAAATTTTGATCATTCGAGATAATGATCCGCAAAAATAATATATAATCCATTGAGAAGGTGTGACGCCCGAAGACCAACGTCCCAGAAGATTCCAGATGTTCCGGGTTCTCCCGTGTGTTTCTTATGTGCTTGTGTTTTTTATTTTGCATTGCATCATGTCATCATGCCTTCTTGTCATATATCTTTTGCATCTCAACTTAAATAAATTGTGTGGACCTTCGGTCCATTTAAATCGAGGGAAGTGTGATTTCTCTTTAAAACATATCCTCCCAATATTTAGGGAGCTATATTATAAATATTCCATTTGTTTGGAATTAACCCAACACACTTGCATAATTTTTTCCCATGCCTTCTCTTTCTCTTTCCTTGCCTCAAACCTTGCCCTAATTCAAGCCATTTGAATTTAATTCAAATGAGTTCGAATTTTACTCTTGCATTCTTGCCTCTCTTATTTTTCGTGGACCGTGGACATTTTTGCGAGTCCAGGAAAAATAACCTCTTGCCTAAATTCTTCCCCTAACCTTTTTTTTCTTTCCTCTTCTTTTATTTTGTTTCTGCTTCGTTTTTAATTAAAGAATCGGAGCACGCAGCTCAGCCTCCAGGCCTCCTTTTGGCCCAGGCCTCCTGGCCCATCAGGCCATACCTCCCTAGCCCGACCGCTCCCCTAACCCGAGGCCCAGCCTCCCTCTCACCCATCGTAACCCTAGCCCGACCGACCCCTCGCTCTCCCCTCGCTCTCCCTCCCGAGCGCCGCCAGGCCGCTCCTCTACCTCTCTCCCTCGTCCCATCGATCCCCTGCCTCGAACCTCCTCCGCCTCGCAAGGTCCTTGTCGCCTCCTCCTCGAAGCCGCCCCTGCCTCCGCGCCAGGAGCCCCCGCGTCGCGCCATGACCCCGCGCCCCTCCTCTCCAGCCCGCGCCCCCTCCTCGGCCAGGCAGCGCCGCGCGCCGCGCCCCATCTCCAGCGCCTCGCCATGGCGCCCCGCTGGCCGGCCAGGAGCTGCGCGCCCAGACCCAGGCCTCGAGCACCCTCCAGCCGCGTCGCCCCGCCTCCTCTTCTCTGCGTTCGCGCCTGCAGCCTCCAGCGCCTCCATCGCCAAGCCGCTGCCATGGCCTCGTCGCCCCCGTGCTGCCGCTTTTGTTTGCTCTCTTGTGTTGCTTCGTTTCGGATCATCAAGACCGGTAAGATCGACAAGACGACGACCTGAACATCTACAGAAAAACGAGCTCCGTGAACGACTACCGTCGCCGTGTACCACTACCGCCGCCAAGACCAAGATGGCGCCAAATGACAAGACGACCCGTGAACGACTACCGTCGACCCTCGAGGACCCCGTGGAACATACGGACATCAAGTACCACTACGAACCCCCAAGTACCACGACACCGACCCCGAACATCTACGGATTGTGTACAACTACGGAACATGTACAACTACCGTCGCCGAGACCACAAGTACCACTACATAAATGTGTACCCCTACGTCCCTCGACGATCTCGAACCGCCCCGAAATGAGCGCTTCGAAGGTATAACCCCGAGACGATGACCCGAGAACGTTTGCATGTGTTGTATGAGATGCTCCACTTGTGTGCTTCGTGCCGATTCGTCTTTTGTCATACTCTTCGGTTGCCTCGTCGCCGACCCGTGGGAACCCGGTGACGGGATCACCCCACTTTTCTACTTGCATGACTCGCTCTCCGTCTTCTTTTGCACCGGTCTCCCAACGAGTTACCGGAACCGAGATGTTGCCGTTGCATCATTTTCGGATCGTTGTCGTGGCACCCTTTCTTTCCACCACGGTGACAAATACTTCTTATCTCTTATGTCAACTTTTAATAAAAATTGCATAAACTTGATCATGTCATCCGCATCATGTTAACAACATTAATATGTTTAAATTGTTGTTTCTTAAAATTGCTAAACATGCTCATGGGGATTTTCCCGGAATTGTTGTTGTTATTTCCAGCCTCATTTAAAATGCCTAAATAGTGTAGTTTTATTATGCTTCACCTCTTGCCATGTTAACAAACATTTAATCTTGTCTTGTAAATAAGCAAGAGTCAATTAAATAATTAAAATGTGGTGTTTCGTCAATATGCAACTCGTTGCATATTGAGCTCCACTTAACTTGTAGTCTTGTTTGTGCACTTTGCCATGACATGCATATTTAAACCGGACATGCATCATACTTGTTTGTGCATCATGCCATGGTTATGATATGTGTGTTTACCATGTTGCTTGTTTCTTTCCGGTTTGCTTCCCTCGTTAGCTTCGGGTTCGTTCCGGAGTTGTGAGGCCTCTTCTTCGTCTTCTTCTGGACCCGTTCTTCTCCCTTGCGGAATCCCAGGCAAGATGACCATACTCTTGGATACCTTTACTACCATTGCCATGCTTAGTTGTCTCGATGCTATCATTACATGTTGCGCTACCCATCTTTTATGTCAGCCTCTCCTTGTTGCCATGAAACCTCTAACCTTTCACACCTTCCTAGCAAAACCACTATTTGGCTATGTTACCCGCTTGCTCAGCCCCTCTTATAGCGTTGTTAGTTGCAGGTGAAGATGAAGATCGTTCCAGGTGGGAACTTGTTGTTGGAATATCACAATATCTATTATTATTATTAACACACCTATATACTGGGCATGGGTGGAAGGCTTGGCCTTTTGGCTCGGTGTTTTGTTCCACTCATGCCACCTTAGGCGCCGATAAACCGGCATTATGTTCCTTGATTTTGCGTTCCTTACACGATGGGTGGATGGGGACCCCTTGACAGTTCGTCTTTGAATAAAACTCCTCCAGCAAGGCCCAACATTGGTTTTAATTTGCTCATAATAACAACTTAATTAATTAATTAAATTTGCATAGGGGGTCGCGTCCCCGGGTTCTTAATTCTACATAGCAGGGGGGGCCAGTGCTGATGGTGTTGGTCCCAAACGGGCAACCTGCGGGGCCACCTTGGGGAAACTCGAGGTTTGGTTTTACTCGTAGCTTGTCCCATCCGGTTGTGGCCTGAGATGAGATACGCGCGGCTACTATCAAGGTGTCGGCACGCCGGGAGGTCTTGCTGGACTTGTTTTACCATTGTCGAAATGTCTTGTGCACCGGGATGCCGAGCCTGATCGGATTTCCCTAAGATAAGGGGTGATGAAATTATATTTATCACTTCAGCTAATCGTGAGAGCTTGTGATGGGATAAGTTGGGACACCCCTGCAGGGTTATGATCTTTCGAAAGCCGTGCCCGCGGTTATGTGGCAGATTGGAATTTGTTAATGTCCGGTTGTAGAAAACTTGACAGAGGATCCGAAGTAAAACACACAACTGTGTGGGTAACCGTGACTGTCTCTTTTCACTTTGAGAAGAGAACACGGTGGGGTTATGTTTGACTCGTATGTAGTTTAGGATCTTTAGCGACCACTACTAGTTTGCGACCGTTTGCGTAGATGCTAATCTTATTCTTGTACTCGTAAGTTAGCCACCATATTATGCTTAGCCGCTGCTGCAACCTCACCACTTTACCTCTTCCTACCCATAAAGCTTTGCTAGTCTTGATACCCATGGTTATGGGATTGCTGAGTCCTCGAGGCTCACAGATACTACAACACCAGATGCAGGTTCAGCCGAGATGATGTAGGAGCTGGTTCAAGTATTTCTCTGGAAGCTCGATGAAGAGAGTGGCCGTATGCTTGTGACGTTTTCGACGATCAGTAGTGGTTTCTACTAGGGGCGATTCGGTCCTGTGGCTTTATGTTTTGGTATCTTTCTTTTGGATCTTCGCCCGTAGTCGGGTTGTGATGTTTTGAATGATGTTTTGCTTATGTAATGTATTGTGTGAAGTGGCGAGTGTAAGCCAACTATCTCCTTTTGCAATTTCATCCCTATTTTAAATGAGTCGTGCAAAGATACCAAACTTGAGATCATTCCAGAATGGGCTTATACCTTTAAGTCGTGCCTCGACACGTAGGAGGTATAGTCCCATCCTGGGCATTAGAGAAGATAGTGTAATCATTCACAACTTCTGTTCATAATTCCACCTACAAAACAAATGCTTCAAGAGAAATAGATAGAATAGATAGTCTTTGAAGCATCAGTTCGAAAAATATCATGAAACCAAACCAACGGAACACAAAAGGCAAATCTATTGAAACTCGATGTACTTCTCCCCATTTTTGTCAACTAGTGTCAAAAATGTGATGAAGAACATGAGTTTAGACGTTGTGAACTTGATTCACTCTGTGGCTTAGCCAAAAGAACAGTCCGCTGAAGTTTCTGATTCAGAAGTCACGAGAAGATCTTCATCATGAGCAGCAGCAGATTTGTCTTCAGGAATAGCAGCCTAATGCTAAGAAGTAGAATGCACATAGGGATCAGCCACATGAGTGATATGTGATAGCCCATTTCCTTCTGCATGTTTCTCGGTTGATGAGGTGGCCTTCAGATTCTTCGATCAATTTGCGGAGCTTTATATGAAGTAGATCTATTGTGGGCTCTCAAGCGGGTAGAGCAGGTGTAAGGCGGTCTTGAAAATCTTTAGCAGAAAAATCTTTGTCAAGATAGTCGTAAATTTGTTTGAGATCGACGACTAGCAGTTGTTTCTTTGAGAAGAACTTTCGAAGTAATTTCCAGAGGCGCTTCTTTTTCTCAAGTGTAATCATGTGCACTACTACTATTTGGTTGTTGATTGCATTCAGCTAGGCAGTGAGATGTTCTTTCTCTCGGCGATCCTCAGCAATGTGCTGGAGTTGCAACTGTTGTGTGCAGACTGACTTCAAGCTGCGATGGAGGTTGACGAAATGTCCTTCGCTCGCACTGAGGCGGCGTGGCCCATTGAATGTTTTGTGATAATCTTGATGGCTTGAGTGTGGCAATTTACCTGAAGAGATATCTTCCAATACTTGCATGGTATCGCGTGCTGGAGGAATGAAGCTTTTGTTACTCACTTTCGCCAAATATTTGGTGCCCATGGTCTAATGAACAACTTTCTGGATCCATGCTGCATAGACTTTGATGGTTTTTGAATGCGGAGAAAAGTCCTTCAAGGTATGCAGAAACATATCCTCAATATCAAATGCATATCGCTGGAAGATGGCATATATGGCATTTCCAAGAACATTTGAAATGACATTATTTGTGTTCATCTCGGCCAGAGAGCCAATGGTGTAGGTGAGAAAATGATATAGAGTTTGATTCTTGAAAGTCAAATGCTCTAGCTTGGGGGTCCACTGTAGTACGCATCTTTTCTTTGTCCATGGTGCATTGAAAGATCTCATTCTTGCCATGCTCCAACGGAGGCAAATGAAAATGTGAGACACAATCTCTAGACGAGCATTTGATTCTTTTATGTTCGGTCATGCACTCTATGATTCATTAAGAACTATCAAACTCATCACCGGAGAAGTACATAGCTGCATAAGATTGAAGGATAATTTAGCGGTACCACGGGTGCTCGAACGCAAAGACATTTGTGAGACAAAACTCTTATAGATCTTGCAATATGTGATCATAGCAGCCAACACTCTTCATAGCTAAGAAGTCCGGGAACTCATGAGGAAATATCTTTCGGCTATCATAAAGAATCTGAGAATAATAAATTGCATGTTCTTTTGTCCAAAACTGAGGTGATTCAGAGGTGTGTGGCCCTTTGTACGGACTCTCTTGAAAGAATTGGGGGCATGGATTGTGATTTAAAGGTGGACCTTTGGCACAAGCAACAATTGAGAACAAAGGCAGTTGTTCACGAGGATATGGATATTTAAGTTCATATTCGACTATAATTACTTCATCTACATATATTATGGAGTGTGTATGACGAGAAGAAATAGATCTATTTGCAGTCGAACATCATTTGAAACTCTTCTTGTTGTGTCGATTGACAATTGAAGTTGAGATGGAACAGATGGTACAATGGTTGGGGCTACAGAAACAGAGGGCAACAGAGCAGATTCCTTTTCAGTATGAAATGGAATTGGTTGGGATTGATCTTCGGGAATTGGGCTTTGCTATTTAGTAAAAGGAGCCGAAACATTTGGTTCTTCACGAGTAAGGGAAGGTTGAGGTTTGGACTGATGAATTTCACCTTCTTCTGAGACAAGTGCTAAGAAGGAATATCATCTTGAACAGGGGAGGCCACAGGCACTGGTTTAGTTGGCCTTGACAAGGGAATTGCTTGCTCAGAAGAATTTTCTTTCGCAACATGAGCTTCTAGAATATCAGTTGACATTTCTATCGTAACAGGAGGAGCATTTTTCATCGCAGTTTTCTTTCACTTCATGTTCTTGGCCTGCTGAGCAATTGGATCAATATGTCCCTCATAAAGATCACTATAGCCAATGGCTTGCGCTTGAGGCTACAGATCTTATGAACAATATAATCCAGATATGAGTGAAAACCCAATCTTCTGTCGCAGATGATGTTCAAAGTCCAATTGATATCCATGTAAGATTCTTCAAGTTGTTTAATGACAAAATTGGAAGACGCAACTTTCATTCGATCTTCAAGGGCTTTGTGTTCTGCAATGAGGTTATTGATCTCAATGGAATCATCTCTCATTTCTAGAACAACCTCATTTGCTTGTGAAATGACTTCAGATGGAATTACCAAAGATGCCACTTCACCATCCAATGGGTTTTCCATGAACTTGTCAAGATGCTCCATGATGAACACATGATCGTAATTATGTAGAGCGTCAGATTTATCATTAGGAAGTACAACCGAAGCAGTTTGCACTGGAGCTTGCTCGAATGGAAACAATGAAGCCAATGGTTGAGTTAAACTGGGAGCAAAGTGGGCATCTTTTTTCCTTTGGTGCAGCATCTTGAGGTGCAGTTTGCTCGGTGGTAGGAGCCTTGATTTTCTTCACTTTCGGCTTTGGAATTGGCTCACCTAGCTTTGCAGTGGCAACTAGAGTATCAACTACCAAATCCTTCAACTTTATTTCCTCGGGATGGGGAGTTGTATTCACATAATCCTTCATAGTAAGAGTTGTGGGTGGAGTCTTTCATTTCAATTTGATTTTCTTCGGAGGTGCTATTAGATCTGCACATGCCCGAAGATCAGGAAGCACTGTAGAAGTTGTGATGTGCACTTGTTCACTGAGTGTAGCATCAACTTCCTCTCTTGTTGGCAGTGGATCATCTTGATTGGAAGAATTGCTTTCGGCATTTCTTTCGGTTGGTATAGTTGGCTTCTTCTTCGGAGCGCTATTTTTCTTCAAAGCATCAGAACTTGGATCATGTTTGTGCTTAGAAAGACCCTTTGATTTTCCTTCAGGGTTTTTCTTTTCTATGTCAGATTTGAGAAGGCAAAGATTTTCTTCCTCTCGAGCTTTTTCATTTTCTGCCTTCTTGGCTCTCTTTTCAGCATTCTTCTAGCGCTTGGCCAGCTCATCAGGATATGATTCAGGAGTCCGAAGGGATGACTTATCAGAATTTGGTCGCGGTGACGTCCTCTCCTAGGGATCACCTGCTTTAATGAGGCCAATTTGATGGCAGTCGGCCCATGGAAGATGAAAGGAAAAGTTCTTCGCAAACCAAGGATGAACTATTTCATAGTGGAACCACTTGCGTGCCCATTGGTGTTGAATCCATTGCTAGCGCATATCTTTGTCATTCTTGGATTCACCTTTAACAATGTTGTAATCATTGTGAGAGACCAGTTTAGCATTGTTTGTGTAAGGTTTTCTGCCACCACTCCTTTTCTTAGGAGCATTTTTTTCTTGTTCACCAGGATTTTGCTCGGTCCTTTTTCTTTTGCTGGATGACGGGCCTACCGTTGGTCCCTTTCCATTCGGAGCCTTAGACTCAACAGTTGCGCGCAAGACAATATCATCACCCTCAGCCATGCTTGCTGGTCGAGTAGAATATTCAACTGACTGCATACACCTATGAACAGAATGGATGTGAGGGGAAATGAGGACACGGTTACAAATGCTCACATCGAAAGATTTTATAAGAGAAAATCCATTGGAAGAAGAATTAGATGCAGATTTTGAGTAATGTTTCGAATGAAGGAAATGATTAGGAAACACTAGTGAATATGAACAGTATACTATTCAGGGTGCTAGGCATTCCATTCATGCGAGACAGAACACAAACCCTAGATCTGAAAAAATTTGGATGCGAGGGAGAACTACAAACGACATCCACACAAGCTATCTAAGAAGTAAAGATATAAGATATTCGAGAAAATCAAAGAATAATAACCATGGATGAAATCGAATGTTAAGGATGAGAGAACGAGTTCATGCCACAAATACCATAGCTTGGTGATGTGTAATAGCTACGGGTGCCCGGGGAAGGGGATGGCCAACAGCGGCAAGGAAAGACTCCGGCGACCGCTTTCCGGTAGTGAAGCGGTGAAGAGATCGTCGGCGTTGAGCTCAAGGTGGTGCACTATGGCGAGGTTTTTGGAGAATACGAGGTGGCGAGGGGAAGAGGAATAAATGAGGGAGCGGTGGAACTGCGGTATTTATATGCGAGGGAAAATAACCGCACAGAGTGAATCCGAACGAATGGCCACTATCTGGAGACTTTTGTGATTCAGCAGATAGGATAAGATGGTAGTTGACAGATAGCATGTGGCAACCGTCATAAAGGATCATGGTCCTGACTTGGGCGGGAAACCCCAAATTTTGGATGGCTTTCGCCAAAATGATTAATGTTCAGACCGAACCTTTAACGCGGTCAAGTACACCACATAAAGTTTCGATACCAGATAAAATTGGGCATTGATAACGGAAAATAATAGATTGGATGAGATAGAACAAAGGGAAAACAGGGTCCTAGGCATTTCAGTCAGACAAAGAAACACAAACACCTGAACGAACAGCTATGAGAGAAATGCATTAGGTCAAACACAAAACCTTTCAGTCGAACGGAAACTCAACGATAGAAAACGGTTGTAGCGTGACCCACCGTAATAGAACTGTGTGACCTAGAGCATCACGCAATTATCGTTGCACCCAGATAGTCTAGTTTTTCATTAATGTATTCACTCTCATAAAGAAATTTTCACTTCATGGAAATTTTCAAACTCTTCGAGTGTTATGCACCCATTCCTTTTAAGATGTGGAAGTGTTGGTACGGGTGTTGAGTCCATCTTACTGCATGTTTGTGGAATCCAAGATATTTAGATCACACCATAACGCATAGAATCTTTTCTCATCAAGAGGCTTGGTGAAGATGTCAGCTAGATTGTCTTCGATGCTGACGTGTTCAATAACAATATCTCCTCAAGCAACATTATCGTGAATGAAGTGATGTCTGATGGAAATATGCTTCATGCGAGAGTGCTGCACTGGATTGTGTTCAATTTGGATCGGTCTCTCATTGTCGCAATAAAGAGGAATATTCTTGACCTTGATGCCATAATCCTTCAGAGTCTACTTCATACACAATAATTGAGTGGAACAAGCGCCAAAAACAATATATTTAGCCTCAGCCAGAGAAAGAGAGACACAGTTCTACTTGCACGAAGACCAACACACCAAAGATCTATGAGGAAATGGCATGTCCTCGAAGTGGATTTCTTGTCAACCAGGTCAAACTATGCTCCCTTAGGATAACCAATGAGATCAAACTATGCTCCCTTAGGATACCATTAGCCTAAGTTGGCGGCGTGAGCCAAATTTCTCAGAATAAGCTTGATCGCTTGGTGATGCAATTCTTTCGGTGCAACTTGATAACGAGCACACATGAAAACACTCAATATGATATCATGTCTGGATGCACATAGGTAAATAAGAGAACCGATTGTCGAACGATAAGCCTTCTGATCGTAATCCTTACCATACACATCTGCATCAAGCTTACCATTCGTGGGCATGGGTGTTTTGTAGCCCTTCATTTTGGACTCTTGGATTTTGAGCTTCTTCAGACACTCTCTCAGATATTTCTCCTGGGATATGAAAATTCAGTTGTATTGTTGACATATTTGCAGTCCGAGGAAGAACTTAAGTTCACACATCATAGACATTTGATATTTCTCAGACATAATTTTCTTGAATTCAAAGCTGCAAGCATTGTTAGTACAGCCAAAGATAATAGCATCCACATATATTTGGCATACAAAAATATCATTATCAACAACACGTGTGAAAGAGTGGGATCAGTGGATCCTGGCTTGAATCCTTGGTCGAGAAAGAACCTCTTCAGGGTGTCATACCAAGCTCAAGGGGCTTGCTTCAGTACATATCGAGCCTTTTTTAACCACAAACTTTGTTAGGAAACTCAGGATTTTTAAAGCCATGTGGCTTTCTAACATCAACTTCCTCGTCTATTTCACCATTGAGGAAAGCACTTTTCACATCCATTTGATAAAGAAGGATATCATTGAAACTTGCATAGGCAAGAAGAATACGAATTGCCTCAAGGCATGTAAAAGGAGCATATGTTTCACTAAAATCATACCTTCTACCTGAGTGTACCCTAGAGGAACAAGACGTGCTTTCTTTCTCACAACAATGCCATTTTCATCTTGCTTGTTCCGGAATATCCATTTTGTGCCGATGATATTGTGCTTCTTAGGATTAGGTTTTTCAACCAATTCCCAAACATCATTCAGTTCGAATTGCACCAACTCCTCTTGCATAGCATTCATCCAATCAGGATAATTCATTGCTTCTTCATACTTGGTAGGTTCTGCCAATGAAACAAAGGAGAAACTTCGACAGTAGTTAGCTAAAGGAGTGTGTGAACAAGTTCTTGGTTGATAACCCATATTCTAAAGTTCATCGAGAATTAATGAAGGATCAACTGAATTTGCCACTCGAGGATCAGGATTTTCATTTTGATGATCATCATCATTTTCATCAGCATCAACATTTGTTTCGCCACTGCCTTCGGGATTGCCATTTTGATCGGCATTTGGGTTTTCATTGCCATTTGCATTCGGAGTGGCATTTACTTCGGTAATGGCTTGGTGACTTCTGCTTTGAGTCATAGGAGCATCATCAACGGAAGCCTCAGGTGCATTTTCTTGAACTGGCTTGACGCTCCCGATGGCCATTTGCCGAATAGCATCTGAAATCAGTGGTTCATCTATCACATTTGGCAGGTGCTCCTTTTGGGAGCCGTTAGATTCATCAAACCACACATTTACCTTTCAATAATTTTCCTATGGTGAGAGTTATAGACACGATAAGTATGTGAGCTCGAGCTATAACCGAGAATAAATCCTTCATGTGCCTTCAGTGCAAACTTGGAAGAATGATTCATATCAAGAATGTAACAAGGTGAACCAAAATCACGTAGATAAGAGACATTTGTTCTCTTACTAGTGATAGGCTTATATGAAGTTTTCTTAAGGAACTTCTAGAAGATGAAAATGATTGATAGCATGACAAGTAGTGTTGATAGCATCAACCCAGAAGCTAATGGGGGTTTTATACTCACTGACCATAGTTCTTGTCATTTCATAGTTCTTTCACTCAACAGCTCCATTCTGTTAGGGAGTGTAAGCAGCAAAGAACTCATGAGTGATACCATTTTGTCCAGAAAATCAACGAACACTACAAGGGATCTGTTAATACATGACAATTTTGATTTTTCAAGGATGAATGGAAAATTGTCATGGGTGACCATCCATGACGGACATGAAATTGTCATTTACATCGCATCATAAGTTGACACTGTACCTTCCATGACGGTTATTCTATGTCATCGATCTGTCTACGGCCCGCCCAGCCCCAATCCACTCCACTGTGACGGAACAAACCGTCATGTACTAACACCTTGTAAGATTTTGTATTGCCCATTCAAATGACATGGCTGCCTACGTGGATAAAATTTTCCATCACAAAATTAGTCATGGTTGAGCACATTAGGCCATTTATTTTTGTGTGTCATGGCTGAGCACATTAGGCCATTTATTTTTGTGTGTCATGGCTGAGCACATTAGGCCATTGATTTTTCTGTAATTTTTGAGCCAGTGCATTTTTTCTAGCATAATACCATAGAAAGATCGTAGTGCCAACTTTTGTTGAAGAAAATATATTTCAAAGTGCAATAAAATACACTAATCATGTAGTATTTATTCAGACATCCACCAGTATATACAACATAGAAGTTTACAAAATCCTCCATGAAATGATAATTTACAACATGAACTGAAAAATACACATAGCAAGGTTAGCACCAGCACAATCCAATTTACATCAACAACATATATAGAAGTTTCTTATTCAATTTCTTGCAATCGACGCGCTTCATGCAACTATAATATCCTGCTAGTTGTGATAGGCAGCAATAAGTAGAATTAATATATCTGTCCAAAAATAGAACAAACATTAGACATTTTTAGATATGAGTAATTTTGTTAGAACCAACCAAAGGGGTGTCATTTTATCAAGTTTCACGAAAAAGTTTCAGTTGTATGTACATGGGAAGAACAAAAAGATTTAGAAAATTGTATGCACAAATATTGATGAGAAGTTACACAAAAATTGTACGACAACCATGTTATAAACCTGACTACCAGATATACAAAAATATCATATACTCTACACTAAAGATGATTGTAACAATTTAGGGAAGATGATATACCTTAATAACAAACTATTGTACGTATAGGGATATATTACAAGTATTGATGTACCAAACACAACCCCAACTTGGCCCTCTTAGGCTCCGTGCAGAAGATAATTGGTTGTAGAGGACCCCTTAGTATGCTTGCAACATGAGCATAATCATCTAACTGGCACTTCTCACAAAGCGCATTCCTTGCCTATACCTAGATAAACGGTTCGCATGCAAATCTCTGTTTGCATGTCATGTAACTGGCATTTCTCACAAAGCGCATTCCTTGACTGAACAAAAGTTCGCATGCAGATCTCGAAAATATAACAAGTAACCTACTTTTGGTAGCAAGGAACATATATCTTGCCGTTGTGGAATAGACTTTGCTTACATGGCCGTGTCTGGTGTAGAACAAAGAAAATATTAAGCTGACCCATAATAAGGTATGGCTAAGTAAACAAACAACCATGTGCTGGCAAGTTGTATTGCCTATTGTGAGAATTGAAACTTGCTAATGACACGTCTGGTTATGAATACACATTGATTTATGTACATGTTAGATGGAGCATAAAGCACCAAGAATGTGGATGATAAGCTGCCCAGAGTGAATACTTTCTTCGTGTAAAGGTGTAGTATACGGTGTACCTATGTTAATATGGCTCTTTTTGCATGTCATGTATATCTTGTGCAGAGTATCCAAGGAAGCTTGCATATATCTTGCTGCATTTTCGTTGCCTTGAAGCTCATAAGAGAATACAACATCTTTCGGTTTTGGACTAGATGGTGTGAAAAGAGATCTTGTCGGTACAGATACGCTGG
The DNA here is from genome assembly GCA_902687465.1 of Secale cereale. Classification (NCBI taxonomy): domain Eukaryota; kingdom Viridiplantae; phylum Streptophyta; class Magnoliopsida; order Poales; family Poaceae; genus Secale; species Secale cereale. Next base: position 318,673,627 of record LR738710.1, read on the forward strand.
TGTGCTTGTTTCTGCGTTTGGCTAGATTTCAGGAGAGAAAGTAATAAACTAAATTAACAGCCTAGACAACAACAGTTATACTCTACCACAAGAACAAAATTAAAATGAGCCAGAGAATGCAACAAAATTAAAATGAGCGAGGGAATGATAATTTACAACACAATTTGATAAATGATACGAGTTATAAATAATAAACTAATAATTTGCTCCTAGAGCTGAATCGTTTCCAAGGAAAGCAAACATGATAATACTAATGGTTCCTCCTTTTGATCAGACAACATGCAAATGTACGACCCACCTGTTCCTAACAGATTAGCTAAAGGGGTCACCGCTAACAAGGATAACTGAAGAATGGACATTGTCAAAGAGTAAGGCTATCATTACAAGGGCCTTGAAACCAAAATGTATTCATATATATTTTTAGTCAAAGTTAAACCAAATTGACACGTACAAACTCAACCAAAGCGTGGTTCATATTCATATTTATCTACAGATGCAGGTGCCATCCAGATTGTTTCAGTCAAAGTTAAAACATATCAACGCATACACACTAAACGAAACAATGGTGCTTATTTTATATGTATGTATGTACATATGTAAATGTCAACTAGATTTTGGGGTAGAGGGGGAAATAGAGAGGAAGATCACCACGTCCATGTTGCAAGTGTTGAGTCCAGCAGGAGGCGAATCCACGCGCGTGAGGACGACCTGTACATCGCCGGCTGGGTGGACGACGTTTAGGGACAGGGTTGCCCGAGCTAAACCGGCGTGCGTCCTTGGAGATAGAGGACGAGAAGGAGCACCGCCGTTCATTGTCGTCATTGTCGGGGCAAGGTCGTCGAGCTCGCGCTCATCCCAAACATACCGATGCGTGCGCCGCATTAGCACATCCTGCGACAGGAGGTGCTCCACGCCGTCCTATTCTAGGACACCATCCAGCAGGCGGCAGGCAAGGAGAGGATCCACCGGAGCCGCGCCGGTGCCGAGCATTAGATTTCTGAAGGTTTACGTCCATTTCACCGGTAGGTGCTTGGTCTAGTTAAAAAAAACAGATTTAGCGGCTCGATTATGCATGGTATTTCTCAGAAAATAAGTAGACTACTGAGTTGAAACCCATACAGAGACCCTCACAGCAAGGGTTTTAGCAGCATCCGACCCCTTCTCTTGGTAGTTGCAGCACATTCCTTCTCCTTCTCACCTCCTACAAGCAAACAAATTGTGTGCAATTCAGTCCCAATTGTAGTACAACCAGAGAACCCAAATGACCAATTACTATCCCCAATGGCATTTTCAGTTCAACGAGATCCAACTACTATAGCAATTACTAAAATAGAGGCACGCAGATCTAAGGATTTAAAAGAAACAATTGGTGGCCTAGGTTGTTGTTTTAGCAGCAAACAGAGGCATGTTATTATTATTACGGAAAGTAGCAGAGGCATAACATATGCAACATGGTCGAGCAGGAACAAAAATGTCAACCCCTCGCTCCTCAGGTGCATCCCATTCTTCCCTTTTCTCCCTGCAATGCCCTCGCTCCTCTCCCTGCATAGAGTTGGTAGTGCAGCTGCCTGTGTGAGGAAGAAAACCAAGAGAAAATGCATGCCTCCGAGAAGGAAATGGATGATGGGAAGATCGAAGAGAGGAAGAGAGAAGGGGGCGAACCTGGATAGGGGCCAGAGCAGCGGAGCTTGGCATCGGCGTCCATGGCATCTCCTCACGCACGGCCGAGCAGAAGCAACAAGAGGAAGCAGACCTCCTGTCCCATACCGACAAAGCCCGTATGATTTGCGAGAAGGGAGAGGTGCATGAGGCTATCATAGATCTGGCTGCTGCCATGGCCGCCCCATGGCTGGTTGATCTCCCTCTCCTCTCTAAAGGAGGGGAGGGGACGGAGGCTGGGAGGGAGACGGAGAGGGTGCCGATGGGTGGAGAATCTCAATCGAGAGCAGGAGGAGAGAGGGAGAGGTGGCAGCGGCTGTGGGGGATAGGGTTTCTGGGGTGGGGGAGGGAGGCGCGAGGTGTGGGGCGGTATGTAGCTAAATGGGTTGGCTTCGATTAGCGCGCGTAGACTACTTGAATGTTTTATTCTACGATGGCTTTCCTTCAAACCTTTTTTTGTTTAGAGGTACTAAGATTTTATTCAGCATTTAAAATTTCTAGAATACATGTATTATCTGGGAATTTGGTATCTTTGCCCTTTTTATGCTGGCCAAGCTTCATTTTGTCCTCACGTGTGTCTTCTAAACTAGTATATTCAAATTGGTGCCATCTAATTTCATTACGATTCTTTCTTGTTTAACATTATTACAAATTCAAATTACAATGTAACTCAAACGGTGATGCCACATCAACAGGAGCAAGGTCATGATGGTGTATAAAGGAAAAATAACTAGGCCCGGTTGGTCGATCCATGACTGATTTCGTGACGGTACTTCCACGTCTGTCATGAGGGGCTACCCTATTTGGGCCCAAACACATCTTGCTAACCGGTGATAGTTTCCGTGATAGATTTCTAGAACGTCACCAAAAATTTGGCTTGGATTAACAGATTTCTTGTAGTGGATGTGAGTATTTTTGAAGTCAGTCCGATTGTCACTTCTGACATGCTTAATTTGCACATCCTATTCATTTTGAGCTTTCTTGCCGAAACTTTTGAAGATATCTTGAGTATGGGCCTTGTCTTCGAGAAAGAATACCCAAGTGTAACGTGAGAAATCATCATAAATAACCAAACCATAATGACTGCCTTCGAAACTTACATAGTTGTGAGGACCGAATAAATCCATATGAAGAATATTGAGAGGTCTTGTTGTGGTCACGACTGTTTTTCATGAATGAGGCTTCTTGGCCAATTTTCCGGCTTCACAAGCAGCACAGAGATGATTCTTGTCGAATTTCACATCAGCAATGCCACACATATGATTTTTCTTCACTAGTGTCTGCAAATTTTTCATACCTACATGACCAAGTCTTCGATGCCACAGCCAACCTTCGGTTGCTTTTCCAAGCAAACAAGTTTGGATTGAGGGATCCTTGGACAAATCCACAATATATAAATCACCTTTTCTAATCCCTCGAAGACAAAGGAGTTGTCAGAGCCAATGAAGACAATGCATTTGGATATAGAGAATAATATTAGCATGCCAAGATCACATAGCTTGCCAACTGACATAAAATTGAATCTAAGAGACTAAACAAGTAAAACATCATTAATGCGCTTGTCTTTGGACATATCAATTTTACCTAGAACAATTACCTTTCCTTTGTTGTTGTCGCCATAAGTGATATACTTCAAAGGAGAAGGAGTTAAGTTGGGGTCGACAAAGAATGACTTATCTCCGGTCATATGACTAGTGCATCCGCTATCCATTACAAATTCGGTACACCTGGATACATAGTCCTGCATAAGAATTATGCTTTCTTAACCATCCACATTTTTGCAGGTGGCTTCGAAACAGTAGAGCGAGCGGGGTAAGATTTCTTTTGGTATACATAATTGTTACTCGATGAGGTGCGAGCATAATCAAAAGAATAAGCATTGAAATTCCTTCCATATGAATGAGTATTGTGATTAAAAGAGGTATGCATATACTTATTCTGTCGAACTCTTTCTGCCTGCATAGTTAGTCAGATGGTAACAGGCAATTCATCGATAGTTTTCTTAGGCACCCAAATTGCTTTGTTTGGGGGCCGTTCCTATAGTTGGGTCCAACATAGCGATTAATAGCCTCACCACATTGATTTTTGAATAGCTTATAGTTGTCCAGAGAATCATCATGAACGTATTTGGGGATAGGAGAGTCATATCCCAAAAGTAGAGATGGATCAAGTGTTTTGCTCTTTTCAGGCACCCACACAGTGCGGGGATATTGATCTGGTTCCCAGTATGAACCATCTCCATTCAATTTCCTTTCGAAACCGACACCTTCCTTCCTGGGATTTTTGTGAAGAATAAATTTGTTCAGAACATCACAAAGGGTTTGATGCCCCTTGAGAGATTTGAACATTCCTGTCAGAAAAAGATCTTTCAACCTAGCATTTTCATCAGAAACAGAACCACTTTATTCTACCAAGTGGTTACCCTTTTCATAAGATTCCGCATTACTACGTTAAAAGCATTTTAAGCAAGGTGGATCAAAGACTTCAGGTTTCTCTTTGTGTTGTTGGGTGAGAATAGAATTTTCTCTTATCAAATCATCATGAGCCTCTCTCAGCGACTCGAGTTTCTGTTTCTTTTTCAGGTAGTCATAAGTCAATCTCTCATGATCGACCAAGAGAAAATATGACGATTTGTCAGCTCTTCCATTCGTGACTTACGAGTGGAAAAATCTTCGGCCAACGATTTTTTTGTCCATCTCCTCAACCAACAACCCTTCAGATTTCCTGAGGGTTTCATCAATTTTCTCAAGAGAGTTTTGTTGTATTTTAGCAATTTTAATTATCTTAGAATGTCATCCTCGTCCGAAGAATATTGATCACTTGAGTGACGTTTGTGATGTCCAGAGGATACCTTCTCTTTCGAGGCTTTGGCTATGCAGCAGTAAGAAGGAGATTCATCATCACTTGAATGATTTTTGAAGAAGCCTGGCGCAGGAGTAGAGGCACAAGCTATCACAGGCATGCCGGAGTCTGAATCCTCTTCCGATGCATCAACTTTTCGGAGCCAGAAGACTCTTCTTCTTCGGAGTCCATCTTCTTGCCGATATACCCCTTGGCCTTGCGAGAGATATTCTTTCCTTTGGATGAGGACTTGGAGGGGTTCCCTGAGGAAGATCTTGACGAATGTTTTGATGCGGAGTTGTCCTTATTCTTGAAGAATTTCTTTGTTTTCTTTTCATCATCGGAGTCATAAGTTTTGCTCTTGCTTTTGCCACGATAGTTTCTAGAGTCATATCTTCCAGCGACAAGAATTTCAGCTTCCCGAAGTGGGTACTACAAAATGAAATGTCCTGGTTTCTTGCACTTGAAGAAGGTGTATTCTCCCATAGGTTTCGATGAAGATTTTGATCCGTCAAAGTTGCTGGATCCTTTCTTCTGGAACTAATTTTTCATGTGAAGGCGCTAGAATCTTTTGTTCATTAGTGCGAGATCCTTGTTGAGCCTTTCTGGGTCATCAGAATCTTCTTTGGCATTTCCTTTAGAGGAACAATCAACCACAACCTTGAGAGCGTGAATTTTGCGATTACTTGAGCCATAGAGATCTCTCATCTCTTCTTTATGTTCCTCTTGAGTGTTTAGCCTTTCCATTATATCAGCAGAGTCGAGGTCCTTGAAGTCAGGACCTTCCCTTATCATCAGAACAAGTGTGTCGAATGAACTACCGAGAGAGCGATGCAGCTTCTTCACAACTTCATGATCGGTGATATGTTTGGCACCGAGCACTTGCGGCTCGTTTACTATGTCACTCAAACGATTGAAAGTTTGCTGATAGTTTTCATTTCCAATGCGTTCGAACCTATTGAATTTTGCTCGAAGGGTGATAAGGCGAGCTTTTTTCTGAGTGGAAAGACCTTCATTTATATTCTCAAGAATGTTCCACAATTCCTTCGCACATTCACACTAACAATATCGAAGAAATTGAGCACGAGAGATATGACCACCGATTTCATCTTTAGCTTGAGCGTCCAGGTGAATGAGTCTCTTCTCTTGCTCGTTTGGAACTTGAGGTACTTCAAGGGTGATTCCATTCTGCACCACGTTCCACACATCGTTGTCAATTGCTCGGAAACGGATCTTCATCTTCTATTTTTCAGAAGGGATAGTCCGTCCCATCGAAGATAGGAATCTTGAGATGCGATTTGTAGCTCACTGAAGACATACATAAACCTCCAAGGATGTTAGACAAAAATGAGCAGAGTCAAGGGAGTACCTTGCTCTGATACCAATTGTAGGAACTAAGTATGTCTACCAGAGGGGGGTGAATTGGAGTTTTAAAATTTCTGTCAGAAACTTCAAAACACTCGAAACCCAGTAGCGGAATGAATGAAAAACAAAGTACGGTGAGCGAAAACTACTACCAAATGGAAACTACAACATGCCTCAAGACAAATCACATGATCAAAAGTAAATTAGAGTAGCAGAGGTAACCAGCGATGCTCAATGGAAACAGGGTATTTTGTTGACCAGTTTGTCCTTCTACACAAGGACTACGTCTGGTTGGAGGGGTTGTGACTTAACACGGAAGATAAACTCTCTTCACCCTATTCTCCTCGACAATTGGTTCATAAACTGATGTCGATCACTCATGGTAGATGCTTTAGGCAATCTCCGAAACTTTACAGACTACTTCTTCGAGAACCACAATCACTCTTGGTCTCTTAAGAAATTTACACCTAACCATCTTGAGAGTTTGCAGCTTTCAAGAGTAATAGGGAAAGCATACTGGACTTATATTCGACTGATGATGAACCACTATCTAATTCATCAACTCCTATGGGTTTTCTTTCGGTGTATTTTAAACTCAAATCACTCGGAGCGGGGGTTGCCCACAAATCTTCTCAAAATCACAGTGGAGCAGCCACCGAACAGAGCTGGTGCGGGGTGGCTATTTATAGCCTCAGCCTTACCAGATGGGAAATGACCATTTTGGACACGGAGTCTAGCCAATGGCCAACCAACACGTTCTCAATAGTCGGATTTTGGAGCAACGATAACATTACTTGAGGAACAAGTAATGCTAACTCCTCGGTCTGAGATAAATCTTTCACAACGAAGAAGATCACAATCTCTTGCTGGAATGTATTTGCTCCGAACACAAAGAGATTTCTCTCAAAACTTTCATACGGTTGGGTTTAGCATCAGAGAATCAAAGTTTGAAACGCTATACCCCTCTTAATAGTACAGTGGTCCTATGACTCAATAAAGAGAAGAAGAAGAACAAAACAAATGCTACATCTTCACTTCGTCTTCAATATCCTCGGTCGCAGTCATTTTCCTCAGACAGACACCGAACCAATTGCTCCACTTCAGCAATTTTTGAGGAGTCACTCTTGTTATCTTAATCTTCAGTGATATCCTACACTGCACTGGAGGGAGATTATCATTATTTATGAGGGGTCATTCCTATTACTTTGTGTATACTACCAAACAAATAATTCCCAAACTGTTTATGTCAACGAACTCCAAAACATAAGGGTCCTATCACTGCACCAACACCATGTCTAGTAGCTAGATGGCTTCTTCTCTCTATTTGATCTTCAATACAATGCTCAACTTGATGTTCTTGGAGATCTATTCGATGTAATCTTCTATTGCGATGTGTTTGCTGAGATCCGATGAATTGTGGGTTTGTGACCAAATTATCTATGAATATTATTTGGGTCTTATTTGAACTCTTTTATGCATGATTTATACACCTTTGTATTTCTCTCTAATCTATTAATTTGGTTTGGCTAACTAGATTGATTTTTCTTGCAATGGGTGAGGTGCTTTGTAATTGGGTCAGTCTTGCCGTGCTCAATCTAAGCAAAAGAAAGGGAAATGACACATATTTATATTGTAGCCATTAAGGACAAAAATATGGGGTTTGTACATATCTATTGGATCTATCCCTCTACATCATGTCATCTTGCTTAAGGCATTACTCCCTTCTTGTTAACTTAATCCACTAGATGCATGCTGGATAGTGGTCGATGTGTAGAGTAATAGTAGCAAATGCAGGCAGGAGTCGGTCTACTTGTCTCAGACGTGATGCATATAGACATGATCATTGCATTGGATATCGTCATAATAATTCGCTTTTCTATCAATTGACCAACATCAATTTGTTCACGCACCGTATGCTTTTTTGAGAGAGAAGCCTATAGTGAAAATTATGGTCCCCAGGTCTATCTTTTATCATATTGCTTTCAGATATATAAAATCAAAAACACAAAAATACCTTGCGTCAATTTATTTACCTTTATTTCATTTTCCTCTTTTATGTATCTTTTATATCTATCACTATCAGATCTCATCCTTGCATGTAACTGTGAAGGGATTGACAACCCCTTTTTCGCGTTGGGTGCAAGTATTTATTTGTTTTTGCAGGTGTAACAATTGGGACTTGTGTGTTCCTCCTACTGGATTGATACCTTGGTTCTGAACTGAGGGAAATACTTATCTCTACTTTGCTACATCACCCTTTCTTCTTCAACGAAAAAACCAACGCAAGCTCAAGAAGTAGTAGGAAGAATTTCTAGCTCCGTTGCCGGGGAGGAGCTACATCAGGCATACCAACTACCTATCATAAACTCACATCTATTGCATTTACTTTATTTTCCATTTGCCTCTCGTTTCCTCTCCCCCGCTTCTAAAACGTTTGCCTTTTTGTTTGCCTTTGTGTCTTACTTGGAATGTTTTCTTGTTTGCTTGCCATAATTGCCTGTTTATTCCAATTCAGAAGAAAAAGGTTTATGGATCCTCATCCACTTGCTAATCCTTTTAAAAGATCCAATTATGATGAACCAATTGCTAGTGAGTTGAGTGCACAAGATTATCTTTATGATGTTCTGCTTGAAAATTGTGAATCTGAAAATTGTGATGAAGTGCTCAAAGAAGAAACTGATAAAGTGATTCACAATAACTCCTTGAACAAAAAGCATGATTTGAATGATGTTATTATAAATTCTATTAATGTCAGTTGTGCTAATAATATGCAAAACCCCAAGCTTGGGTATGCTAATTTTGATATGTCCACTACTTATTGCAATGATCATGATTCGGGTAATTCTTCTTATCATATTGAAAATTTATTTAAGCCTCATGATGATAATATTTTCAGTAGTATTGAAAGTGCATTTGGAAGAGTTCCAACTTTAGGTAATAATGATCCCACTACTTTGGAGAATGATCAATCTTATGAATTTTTTGATAAAAGTGGGTTGGGGGGTCATGACTTTATTTGACGACCCCACCATTTTGGAAGAGTGTCAACTTTATATACATGTGTATCATGTAGAAAATATTCTACATGATAGCTATATTATTGAATTTGAATATGATCCTACATGAAATTATTAGGAGATAGGAAAATATAGTTGTAGAAATCTTCATGTTACTAAATTACATCTCTTGATGCTTAAATTGTCAATGTTTTATTTTTCTTCCTTGCATATTCTAGTTTTTGCTTGCCTTATATTTTTGCTTATAAAATTCCTATGCATAGGAAGTATGTTAGACTTAAATGTTGTGTGACACGTTTTATCATGCTCTCATTGTGCTTCAGTTCTTTTCTTCCATGTGAGCATCATTAAAATTATCAGTTCCTAGCTAAAGGTTGTAAAGAAAATTGCTTATTCGGAGACAACCCAATAATTTTATTTTATTTTTCATTAAAAATAACATTATGCTTCTGTTATGATGGTGTTCATGTGTTTTAGTTAGTGTTTGTGCCAAGTAAGACCTTTGTGATGATTTGGAAGATTCTTGATTTGATTATGTGCAAAAACAGAAACTTTTGCGTCGAGTAGCAGAATTCTTTGTGATTGTTTGAGCATGGTCAATTTCTCAAATTTTTACACGTAATTGACGTACAAATTTAAAACATTTTCTAAAAAATTCAGAATTTTCAGACTTACAGAAGTATGATTAAAATTTGCATCCTTACAGACTGTTCTGTTTTTGACAAGTTATGTTTTCATTGTGTTTGATTCTTGTTTTGATGAATCTATGGACTATCTCGGGGAGCATAAACCATGGTGAAGTTGTAATACAGTAAATATAATAAAAATTTATAATTAGGATGAGTTCATAACAATTCCTAAAGGTAACGATCGGTTTTATTATACTAACGGATCTCACGAGTTTTATCTTGAGTTTTGTATTGTGAAGTTTTCAAGTTTTACGTAAAACTTTTGATGGGCTAATGAATAAGGTGTGGCAGGAGATGAAGCTTGTGGATGCCCAAGGCACCCCAAGGTAATATTCAAGGACCACTAAGCATCTAAGCTTGGGGATGCCCCGGATGGCATCCCTTCTTTTGTCCACAATCCATCGGTAAGTTACTTGAGGCTATATATTTATTCACTACATGAGATGTGTTTTTCTTGGAGCGTCTTGTATGTTAAGAGTCTTAGTTTTATTTACTTTTTTGTTTTCCACAAACATCCTTGTTGTACACACCTCTTTGAGCTTCACTTATATCTTTTGGGTTAGGCAGTTGCTCTAGTGCTTCACTTATATCTTTAGAGCACGACGGTGATGTTTTTTTGAATAAATTGATGAACTCTCATGCTTAACTTATATTACATTGAGAGTCTTATGAATAGTATGTCAAGTTTCTTGGGTCATGAATTTAGTCCTAATATGATGGGTATTCAAGAGGGATATAATAAAAAGTTTCATAAAGATCAATGAATATATGAGAATTTTGATTCCTTGCAATAATTGTTTTGAGATATGAAAATGGTGATATTAGAGTCATTCTTGTAGTAAAGTGTGTATTAGTAAAAATACTTGTGTTAAGGTTAGTGATTCACATAGCATGCACGTATGTCTTCCTGTTATGTGATGAAGTTGGAGCACAATTGATCCTTGATTGTCTTCCTTTGCGTGAAAGTCGGGAGCATGCGATGGTTAACTCCTACCAACCTATCCCCTAGGAGCATGCAAATTAGTACTTCTCCTCGAGGGCGAATAATTTTTTTGCAATAAATATGTGAGTTTTTTATGACTAATGTTGAGTCCATAGATTATACACACTCTCACCCATAAACCTTTTTTAGCCACTCTAGTACTGCACAACCTTCACCGGTGCATTAAACCATCCTTATACCTTTCCTCAAAATAGCCACCATACCTACCTATTATGGCATTTCCATAGCCATTCCAAGATATATTGCCATGTAACTTCACTGTTCCGTTATTATGAGTTTTCACAATGAGTTGTAATTTTTTATTTGTAAGTAAATTAAAGTATGATAATCATCATTATTAGAGCATTGTCACATGTGATGAACAAAAAATAGAGGCCAAATGAGCACAATAAAAAGAGGCCAAAGAGCCCAACAACATAAAAAAACAAAAAAAGAGAAAAAGAGAGAATGGACAATGTTACTATCGTTTTCCACACTTGTGCTTCAAACTAGCATCATGTTCTTCCTGATAGAGAGCCTCCTATGTTGTCACTTTCATATATTACAAGTGGAAATTTTTCATTATATAACTTGGCTTATATATTCCAATGATGGGCTTCCGCAAATGCCCAGGGTCTTCATGAGCAAGCAAGTTGGATGCACATGCACTTCATTTTGAGCTTTAATACACATATAGCTCTATTGCATCTGTTACATGGCAATCCCTACTTACTCACATTGATATCAATTGATGGACATCTCCATAATCCATTAATTTGCCTAGTTGATGTGAGACTTTCTCCCTTTTATGTCTACTACCACCTTCTACTCCACTTATTTTCTTATATCCATGGCTCATGTTCAAGTATTACGTGAAGAGTTGAAAAAGCTAAAGCACGTTAAAATGTATGAACCAATTGCTTGTCTAACACTGGGGTAGTACATTATTTATACTTTGTGTTGAGAAGAGGGGCATAATAAGGCTATATGATTTTGTACAGATAGCTTTCTTTGGCCATGTTATTTTGGGAAGTCATGATTATTTTCTTGTATGCTTGAAGTATTATTTTTATGCCAATATTAAACTTGTTTTTAATCTCATGGATCTATATATTCATACCACATAAAAGAAAGATTACATGATAAACATGTTAGGTAGCATTCCACATCAAAAAAATTGTTTTTATCATATGCCTACTCGAGGACGAGTAGGAATTAAGCTTGGGGATGCTTGATACGTCTCCAAGCTATCTATAATTTTTTATTGTTCCATGCACTATATTATCAATCTTGGATGTTTTATATGAATTATTATGCCACTTTATATCATTTTTTGGGACTAACCTATTAACTTAGTGCCAAGTGCAAGTTGTTGTTTTTCTTTATTTTCGTCTTTATAGAAAATCAATGCCAAATAGAGTCCAAATGGAATGAAACTTTATGACGATTTTTTCTTGGACCACAAGACATCTAGGAAGCTTCGGTAGATGGCTAGGAGACCTATGAGGAGATGACAAGCTCGTACGATGCACCCTAGGGGGCGCCGTATAGGTTTGAGGGCCCCATGTGTCTCTCCTAACCCTAGTTCTTCTTCTACAAATACTCAAATATTCCTCGAAGACCAGAGGGCACACCAAAAAGACTTATCCACCGTCGCAAGTTTCCGTTTTTGTAAGATCCCATCTGGGACCTTTTCCGGTACTTTGCCCGACGGGGATTCGATTACAGAGGGCATTTGCATCAACCTTGCTACCCCTCCGATGATGCATGAGTAGTTTACCACTGACCTACTGGTCCATAGGTAGTAGCTAGATGGCTCCCTCTCTCTCTTTGATCTGCAAAACAATGTTCTCCTGGATGTGCTTGGAGATCTATTCGATGTAATCTTCTTTTGCGGTGTGTTTGTTCAGATCCGATGAATTGTGGGTTTATGATCATATTATCTATGAATACTTCTTGAATCTTCTCTATACTATTTGATGCATGATTTATATAGCTTTGTATTTCTCTCTGATCTATTGATTTTGTTTGGCCAACTAGATTGATTTTTCTTGCAATGAGAGAGGTGCTTTGTAATGGGTTCAATCTTGTGGTGCTGAATCCCAGTGACATAAAGGACATTACATGTATTTGTATTGTTCCCTGTAAGGATAAAAGATGGGTTTTATTCATATTGATTGGATCTATCCCTCTACATCATGTCATCTAGCTTATGGCGTTACTCCGTTTTTGTTAACTTAATACACTATATGCATGCTGGATATCGGTCGATGTGTGGAGCAATAGTAGTAGATGCAGGCAGGAGTCCGCCCACTTGTCTCGGACGTGATGCATATATACATGATCATTGCCTTGGATATCGTCATAGATATTCGCTTTTCTATCAATTTCTCAAAAATAATTTGTTCACCCATCGTATGCTTTCTTCGAGAGGGAAGCCTCTAGTGAAAACTATGGGCCCCGGGTCTATCTTTTATCATAATCTTTCAGATCTATGAATCCAAAAATACAAAAATACCTTGCTTCAATTTATTTACCTTTATTTTATTTTGCTCTTTTATTTATCTTTCATATCTACCACTATCATATCTCATCCTTGTAAGTAATCGTGAAGAGATAGACAACCCCTTTTTCGCGTTGGGTGCATGTATTTGTTTGTTTGTGTAGTGCAACTATTTGGGACTTGTGTGTTACTCCTACTTGATTGATACCTTGATTCTCAACTGAGGGAAATACTTATCTCTACTTTGATGCATCATCCTTTCCTCTTCAAGGGAAAACTAACCCAAGCTCTAGAAGTAGCAGGTGTTCAAGGTGAGCGCCGCTAAAGTTGCAGCAGCCGTCGGGACCGGATTCCAGTTGTCCAGCTCGTCGGTAGGCTCCTCCTCCTCTGCCTCTTACGGGGCGCTCTCGGCAGAGGAGAGGCTGCTGGAAGTAGTACATAACCCCTCTGTACTAGTAGTATTTAGGGGCTATTTTGTTTGGTTCATCTGACAATAGATATGGTTGAACTGTACTACGTACTTAAAATTAGAAAGTATATATAGTTGAACTAGCTATTTCAGTACCTAGTTGGCAACAATTAGGGAAAATTTTGGCCGGTTTAGTTCTCGACTTGAATTGTTTGTATAAAGAATTACTGCTTAATAATGAATCTATGGTTACTGAATTTTAGTTACAAAATTAGATAGTGCTAGTGATTTTTAGCTGCAAATTTTGACAAATGGCAGTGTTACAAGGTTGACAAAGGGCAATTTTACTAGATGGACAAATGCCAATCTTTCCAGTTTGACAAATGGAACTATATATATGAAGTAAAATGCATCAGTGATCATTGAATTTATTGTATACACTCACTTTGGTCAGTGTTCTTAAGAATATGATCAATACGGTCACTATATACGAGTTGTGGTGATTATACGGTCACTGTCACACCGTATAGCTTCGTATTTTCTTTAGTTGACCGGTCAAACTGCACCTTGTCAGCTCACTCCCTTTCTTTAGGTAACTGGTCCCACCTGTCTGTAGAAGAAAGAAATAGAGAGGAAATAAAATTTAAAAATGTGTAGGTAGGAATCAAACCCACAACCTCACTCTGCCTCGCCAGGAATCTAGCAAGTTGAGCCATTATTAGTTCTTGATTGATTTTCACAGAGAGAGGTAACTTATTAAAATGCGTGTACATTCACATGTCAGGTTGGCTGTGTGCACGGATGCTCTGCTTGTGCGTGTGGGTCCATGCATATTATTATTTTTTGTGAGGAAACATAGAATATTTATTCCAAGATCATGGGATTACAATCGTTTGCGACAAGTTCAGCAATAAAAGGAGGGGATAGCCAGCATGCAGTACTATCTATGCGTGCCTATGGGCAAATGCACAACATGTGTGCGTTCCATGTGTGCCTGTGGGTACAGATATATTTGTGTTTGTGTGCCTGCTTGTGATATGTGTGCCATGTGCTTGTGTTCATTCTTCGGTTGTGCATCTGAGCCTTCGTATCTGTAGCTATTCAAAATTATTTTTGAATGTACTCCCTTCCGTAAACTAATATCAGAGCATTTAGAATACTAAAGTAGTAATTTAAACGCTCTTATATTAGTTTACAGAGGGAGTAGATAGTAACAAATAAGCTTTCCTGTTATCTCGGATGTTAGGTGTGTACGATGGGCTGACCTCGCAAAAAAGGTGTGTACGATGGGCTCTGGAGTATTCTGTGATGGATATGAAGCCATCTGTGTAGCGAGATTGTAGAAAAATATCATCGTGCTTAGGCAAAATAAGGCCGCCTATTGAAACGTCACCGAATGTAGATTGTTTATGCTGTTTCCTTCTCTTCTACGGTTGTTTTTGTCTATTATAGAAAGGCGCCGCTCAGTTGAAACACAAAACATTGTGTGTTTGACTGGTCCGCGCAGGACGGCTACATGCGTCAGGTTTTGAGTTTGACTCCTCACTAGTGCATCTATTTATTTTGTTTTTTATTTCTTGCTTCTACACACTGATAGGTGGGGCCCGCCAGGTAGAGAGGGAAAGTGAGCCGACAAGGTTCTGGTTGACCGATCAACTAAATAAAATACAAGTTATGCGGTGTGACTGTGACCGTATAATCACTACAACACGTATATAGTGACCGCATTGACTGTATTCTTAAGTACGGCGACCAAAGTGAGCGTACATGATAAATACAGTGACCGCGGATGCATTTTACTCATATATATATACCCAATATGACTAATGCAGATCTTAGCAATTTGTCTATACATGGTTACACACGTGTCATCAGAAAAAATCGTTTGCGTTGAAGGGATGTACAAATCCCCCATGCTAGATTTTCGGTTGGCTTAGTGGAGAATGAACCATAGCTCTCGCTTTGCATATCATGTTCAATCTGAACAGTTTGCGACGAAGAGAAGCACAAATCCTGCACAATTTTTTTTCATTGGCTTACTGGGGAAGGACCATAGCTCTCGCTTCGCACAGGGGTGTTCTATCTAAAACGTGTGATGAAGAGATGCACAAATCCTGCGAGGTACATTTTCCCTTGTCTTACTGGGGAGCTCTCGATTTCCATATGGGTGTTCTATCTAAAATGTTTGTGATGAGTGTTTAAATTTAAGTCTGTATATTCAGAGTGAAAAAATGCAAGTTTTTCAAACCGGTTTCATTCAGTCACACTATAACTTTATATTCATATATCGAGATGCAATATTAAAACCAAAAAACTAATTGCGGCAGCGGCGGAGGCGTCGTGCCACGCCGGTGTTTTCGTTGTCGTCCTCCGGGATGCCATTGTTGAAATCTTCAAGATAGCACAGAATGTTATTCACTTGGAAATCTAAGACCCTTTCGTCGTGGGATCGACTGGCTGGGCGCCGGAGGACCACAACTCACGACACTTCGAGGTAGGGTTGACGGCAGCGTCCCATGACGCTGAGGGGGCACGCACATGGGAAGGGGCGTGTGATATGTCTCCAACATATCTATTTTTTTTGTACATCCTATTATATTCTCAATCTTGGATATTTTATATGCATTATTATGCCATTTTATATCATTTATTGGGACTAACCTATTATCTTAGTGCCAAGTGCCAGTGAAGGAAATATGCCCTAGAGGCAATAATAAAGTTGTTATTTATAATTCCTTATATATAGCATGATAAATGTCTTTTATTCATGCTAGAATTGTATTAACCAGAAACTTGATACATGTGTGAATACATAGACAAAACAGAATGTCCCTAGTATGCCTCTACTTGACTAGCTCGTTAATCAAAGATGGTTGAGTTTCCTAACCATAGACATGTGTTGTCATTTGATCAACGGGATCACATCATTAGGAGAATGATGTGATGGACAATACACATCAGTAAGCTTAGCACTATGACCGTTTAGTTTTACTGTTATTTCTTTGTTCATGACTTATGCATGTTCCTCTAACTATGAGATTATGCAACTCCCGAATACCGGAAGAACACCTTGTGTGCTATCAAACGTCACAACGTAACTAGGTGATTACAAAGATGCTCTACAGGTGTTTCCGAAAGTATTTGTGGTGTTGACATAGATCAAGATTAGGATTTGTCACTCTGAGTGTCAGAGAGGTATCTCTGGGCCCTCTCGATAATACACATCATAATAAGCCTTGCAAGAAAATGACTAATGAGTTAGTCACGAGATGATGTATTACGGAACGAGTAAAGAGATTTGCCGGTAACGATATTGAACTAGGTATGATGATACCGACGATCGAATCTCGGGCAAGTAACATAACGATGACAAAGGGAACAACGTATGTTGTTATGCGGTTTGACCGATAAAGATCTTCGTAGAATATGTAGGAGCAATTATGAGCATCCATGTTCCGCTATTGGTTATTGGACAGAGATGTGTATTGGTCATGTCTACCTAGTTCTCGAACCCATAGGGTCTGCACGCTTAACGTTCGATGACGATTAATATTATGAGTTATGTTATTTTGATGACCTAAGTTTGTTCGGAGTCCCGGATGAGTTCACGAACATGACGAGGAGTCTCGAAATGGTCGAGAGGTAAGGATTCATATATTGGAAGGCTACATTCGGACATCGGAAAAGTTCTGAGTAATTCGGGTATTTTTCACAGTACCGGCGAGTTACGGGAATTCACCGGGAGAAGTAATGGGCCTTATTGGGCCATACGGGAATAGAGGAGGCAGGCCAAAGGGGAGGTGGCGTGCCCCCCCCCATGGGTCCAAATTGGGCCAGGGGAAGGGGGCGGCGCCCCCCTTGCCTTTTCCTTCTCCCTCTCTCTTTCCTCTTTACTTCTCTCTTACTCCGAATAGGAAAGGGTTTCCTACTAGGACTTGGAAGTCATAGTAGGACTCCCTACACAAGGCGCGCCCTAGGAGGTCGGCCTCTCTCCCTCCGTCATATACGTGGGCAGGGGGCACCCCATAGACACAAGTTGATCTTTTTGCCGTGTGCGGTGCCTCCCTCCACAGTTACACACCTCGGTCATATCTTCGTAGTGCTTAGGCGAATCCCTACGCCGGTAACTTCATCATCACTGTCACCATGCTATCATGCTGATGAAACTCTCCCTCGCCCTCAACTGGATCAAGAGCTCGAGGGACGTCATCGTGTTGAACCTGTGCTGAACACGGAGGTGCCGTACGTTCGGTACTTGGATTGGTTGGATCATGAAGACGTTCGACTACATCAGCCGCGTTACTAAACACTTCCGCTTTTGGTCTACGAGGGTATGTGGACACACTCTCCCCGCTCGTTGCTATGCTTCTCCTAGATAGGTCTTGCGTGGTCGTAGGAATTTTTGGAAATACTACGTTCCCCAATAGCCAGTTGCTGCTTTTTCCTTGTTTTTGTCTTTATATAAAATAATTACCAAATAGAGTCCAAATGGAACGAAACTTTTTGATGATTTCTCTTGGACCACAAGACACCTAGGAAGCTTTCGGAGAGGCCCAAGAGGCCTACGATGAGACGACAAGCTCATAAGGCGTGCCGTGGTGGGGGCGCCCCAAAAGCATGTGGGCCCCTCATGGCTCTCCAAACCATAATTCTTCTTCTTTAAATACCCAAATATTCCCCGAAGACCAGGGGGGACACCAAAATTACTTTTCGCTGCCGCAAGTTTCTGTCTTCATTAGATCCCATCTGGACCTTTTCCGGTACTCTACCGGAGGGGGATTCAATCATGGAGGGCATCTATATCAACCTTGCTGCCCCTCCGATGATACATGCGTAGTTTACCACACACCTACGGGTCCATAGCTAGTAGCTAGATGGCTTATTCTCTCTCTTTGATCTTCAATACAATGTTCTCCTTGATTTTCTTGGAAATCTATTCGATGTAATCTTATTTTGCGGTGTGTTTTTTCAGATCCGATGAATTGTGGGCTTATGATCAGATTATCTGTGAAAATTACTTGATCCTTCTCTAGACTCTTTTATGCATGATTGTTATAGTGTAACTACCCGAATCTGATAAGATTCGATGTCTCTGTGCTCATTGTGCTAGTCCCTTGTA
Organism: Secale cereale; assembly: GCA_902687465.1. NCBI lineage: Eukaryota > Viridiplantae > Streptophyta > Magnoliopsida > Poales > Poaceae > Secale > Secale cereale. Next base: position 318,692,211 of record LR738710.1, read on the forward strand.
ATGCCCAGGATGGGACTATACCTCCTACGTGTCGAGGCACGACTTAAAGGTATAAGCCCATTCTGGAATGATCGCAAGTTCGGTATCTTTGCACATCTCATGTAAAAATAGGGATGAAAGGGAAAATGATATTTGGCTTACACTCGCCAAGTCACACAATTCATTACATATCCAAACATCATTCAAATAACATCACAACCCATCTACGGGTGAAGATCCAAATGAAAGATACCAAACATACATAAAACCATATGTCTGAATCGCCCCTAGTAGAAACCTCTACTGATCGTCGGGATAGTGCACATAGTAACGGCTACGGTCCTCGTCGTATTCCCAGTATAGCTCTGTGCCGTCACCTGAATAGATCACCTGAGTACCTGCATATGGTGTGGTGTAGAATCTGTGAGCCACAGAGGACTCAGCAATCCCGTTCCCGGGTAAAACAACTATCCAAGCCTTGGGTGTGGAACAAGGCTGAACAAAGAATAAGAGGTTGCAGCAGCACTAGCACTAACTTACGTAAAAGAGAGCGAGAAGAGAAGTGCCTCGAACGAAAAGGTGATCACGAAGTGATCCTAGCTAAAACACGACAAACATAACCCCACCGTGTTCACTTCCCGAACCCCTTTCGGAAAATGACCGTCACGGTACTCACGCTGGTAGTGTGTTCTGAACATGGTGTCAAGTTTTCTACAACCAGATATTAACAAATTCCCATCTGCCACATAACCGCGGGCACGACTTTCGAAAGTTCAAAACCCTGCAGGGGTGTTCCAACTTGGCCCATAACAAGCCCACGATCCGCGGAGTCGCAACTCCAAGGTGGGAAGGCCCGAGTATCCTCGGAATCCCGTGCTCAAGATAATCCGGCTAAGGTAAGACTAATCCAGCAAATCCTCCCGGCGTGCCGACACCCTGATAGAAGCCGCGCGTATCTCGTCTCAGGCCACGACCGGATGGGACAAGCTACGGGTTTTTACCAGACCTTGAGTTTCCTCGAGGTGGCCCCGCAGGTTGCCCAGTTCGGACCAACACTCATGTGGAGCACTGGCCCGGGGTTGTTGATTAAGAAGAGGGTTAATTACTCCCTATGCAAGTTTTTAGTTATTAGGCAAATAGTACCAATGTTGGGACTTGCTGGAAAAGACTTAGCGCTAAGCGGTTTATCGAGGGGGTCCCATAACCCCAACCGTGTGAGGAACGCAAAATCAAGGAACATAACACCGGTTTATACGGTTCCTAGGGCGGCATGAGTGGAACAAATCACCAAGCAAAAGGCTTAGCCTTCCACCCATTACCAATATATAGATAATTTCATTAAAGAGTTAATATAGTGTGATATCCCAACAAGCTTCAACATGAAGCAAGAATCTTCAAATCTTCTCCTGCAACTAGCAATGCTATAAGAAGGGCCGAGCGAAGCTTACTTAGCCAATCAAAGGTTTGCATAGGTAGGGTGGTTAAACAGATTCATGGTTACAATAGGAGGCTAACAGGAAAAACATGGGCATCGAGGCAATAAGCTAAAGAGCGAGACTTCTAGCAATAGGCAAAGATAGTAATGTTATCTGGGTCAGGTCATCTTGTATGTCGAGTCGTCGATGGGATCGTAAGGGGGCTCCTCGTTCTCAACCTCGGTAGTAACCTCGTTCTCGTGCTCGGTCTCGGCTTGCGGCTCTACTCAACACAAAACACACGAGGCATGAAATCAAACAGGATGCAATGCGCAGACTACAGGAAGCATGACTGATGCACTAAGGAAGCACTGCAGATGCACTAAGGATGCACAGCAAGACAACATAGGAAACACAGATATACATCACAAGGAACATGACAATGTGCAACAAGCAAGAAACTTCAAAACATGCTAACAAGAGGATATTATGAATCTACATGCAAAACCACACAAGTTTCATATAGGACTTGCTCAAAACGGAGCAACGGGCCAAAAGATACACCCGAAACAAGAAACAACGCAAGGCTGAAATTAACAGCCACATAGCAACTTCGGAGCAAGAAATATATACTCTACAGCACTCAAACATCATGACAAGAAACATGGACATGAAGTGGACATATCCTACAGCAAACAACTCCATTGGAGCATCTCCATAGGAGGCATGGATCAATAGCAACAAGCTACAACATTTTGAACATGACAACAAAACCTGACAGCAGTATTTTATAGCAACTTGGGAGCAAGAATTAAATATGCTACAGCCACCCAAATGAGCATGTGAGAGCATGAATGGATAGCCAACAACATATACAACAAGGAATCATCAATAGTCATCCCAAAACTATCATGGATTTGCCTAGAACAACAAGCAAACATAGCATCTGGAAATTACAGATTCCAGACTTAGTGAAATTTCACTAAGTGTTAAAACAACAATATTATCATGGCATGTTTGTGAGCAAGTTTAAGTCATCTCAAAGCATAACATGGCAAGTGGTTTGCACCACAACAAAGTACACATGATGGGGAGTCCAAAACATATAAGCATGCATCAAGGGGACAGCCACATCAATAGCAACGAGCTCCTCAACTAGGCATCTCATAACAAGTTTAACAATCTAACAGCCACATAGACTTTTGCAAAGGAGATAAACATGGCAATATGAAATCTATCATGCAAGCTAAAGCAACCAACATGTAGAGCATCTCATGATGAACATGTGGACATATCATTTGCTTCATTTGGATAAACATGCACCAAGTTATCACATCTCAAACATGGCATGAAAACAACTAATAGCAGCAGTTTATAACAAGTAGCACTCCTCTCATGAAGATTAAGTCATCTAGCTGGACTCAAACATGCATGGCACAATGGAACAAAACATAGTACAAGTCACCACGATCATTTTGACATATCATATGCACAAAACGGACAAGCACAGTAAAAGTTATCCTCATCACAAAAATGCATCAGACACTGAAATCTAAGGACTTAGCAGAGAAAACGAAGTCAACCTTTGGGTCAAACGGGTCGGGCGCCGGGTCGGATCGGGCGGTCAACGGGCGGGGCGGATCCACCGGATCGGACCCGCTAGGGTTTCTCCCCAGGGCCCGATCGGATCGGGCGAGATCCCGATTGAGGGGCTCGACGGCGGGCTGGCTTCGATCCCAGCCGGGAAGTCGACGGTGGCGGCGCCCGGCCGGCCGACGGGGACGCGGCGAGGGGGCGGTGAGGGGCCGGCGGCGAGGGGCGGCCTGAGGGAGGAGGCCGAGCGGCGGCTGGCCGGCGGGACGCGCTAGTGAAGGAGGAGCGGCGGAGGCGAGGCGCTCCGGCGGAGGAGGGGCTCGGGTCGGCGGCGAGGAAGCTCCGGCGCGGCGGCGAGCGAGGTTGAAGACGAAGGGCGGCGGCTCGGGCGAGATCTGGCCCGGATCACGGCGGCGGTGGGCCGGCGCTGGGCCCCGCGGGCCCACGCGGCGGGGTGGATGCACTGAGCGGCGGGCGTGGAAGCACTACGCGGCGGTGATGGAAGCACGGCTCGGCGGCGGTGGAAGCACGGTGCGGCGGAGGTGGAAACACTAGGGTTTTGGACGAAAAATTGGAGGGGGTGGACGTTTATATAGGCACAAGGAGCTAGGGAAGTCCAAATGAGGAGTGGTTTTCGGCCACGAGATCACAATTGAACGGCATAGATGATGGGAAGGGTTTGAGCTGGGTTGGTGGGCTGTTGGAGGGGTTTCTTGGGCCTCAAAGAGGAGGCACTTTTAGCCCACGAGGATAACTGTTGGAGCACCAAACGAACTCCAAACGCGACCAAACTTGACAGACGGGTTACGCGTACCAAAACAACATCACACGACAAGTCTCACGCCAAACCGGAAACGTTACACGGCCAAACACAAAAGAAGGACTCGGGGAAGCCACGAGCACGTGTGAGAGCGTCGGAACTCGAAACGTACAACGGGAAGGAATGAGTGGGACCGGATGCAAACGACACACAAATGCAATGCAATGCACATGACAACATGACATGGATGAATGCACACACGCACACGACAAAACGATGAAAACCCGAAAAGACGAAGAACCCGGAATGGAACTGATGAAGCCAAAGTTATATATTGCCAAAAAGGGAAAGTATTACATCCGGGGCATTACAAACTCTCGTCTACTACGAAAAGATCTTGTCCCGAGATCTAGAACTGGAAGAAGGAAGGGTACTCGGAATGAAGGTGATCTTCTCGTTCCCACGTAGCTTCTCGGTCGGTATGGTGTGACCACTTGACTTTCAAGAACTTGATTGACTTGTTGCGGGTCTTGCGCTCAGTTTCTTCGAGAATAGCAATGGGATGCTCTCGGTAAGACAAGTCTTGTTGAAGATCAATCTCCTCAAACGGAATGGTGCGTTCACGTGTCTTGAAGCACTTGCGGAGTTGAGACACGTGAAACACATCATGAACATTAGCGAAGTTGGAAGGGAGCTCAAGTTGATAGGCTAGATTGCCTCTTTTGCCAAGGATCTTGAAAGGGCCCACGTATCTAGGAGCAAGCTTTCCTTTGATACCGAATCTTTGGGTGCCTTTCATAGGAGAAACACGGAGATAGACATGATCCCCAATGTTGAAGGCCAGATCATGATGCTTGCCATCATAGTAGCTCTTCTGACGCGACTGAGCGGCCTTGAGATTCTCACGTATGACTTTGCACATTTCATCGGCTTCTGAGATCAAGTCATTGCCAAGAAGTTGACGTTCACCAGTCTCGGACCAGTTGAGAGGGGTACGGTGCTTTCTGCCATAGAGGATTTCAAACGGAGCTTTGCCGGCACTTGCTTGGAAGCTGTTGTTGTAAGAGAACTCGGAAAATGGAAGGCAATCTTCCCATTTCATGCCAAAAGATATGACACGGGCTCTGAGCATGTCTTCTAGAATCTGATTCACTCTCTCGACTTGACCACTAGTCTGAGGGTGAAATACAGTGCTGAAACAGATCTTAGTGCCCATGGCAGACTGAAAGGAGTCCCAGAACTTGGATGTGAACAAACTTCCATGGTCTGAGGAGATAACTTGAGGAATGCCATGTAAGGACACAATTCTGGAAGTGTACAACTCTGCCAGTTGAGCTGCATTGATGGATTCTTTGACTGGAAGGAAGTGAGCCACTTTGGTAAGATTGTCAATCACCACAAAGATAGAATCATTCCCTTTCTTGGACTTAGGAAAGCCAGTGACGAAATCCATTTCAATGTGGTCGAATTTCCACTCGGGAATAGGAAGAGGTTGGAGAAGACCGGCTGGATGTTGATGCTCTGCCTTCACTCTTCTGCAGACATCACATTCATTCACGAATTGGGCAATCTCCCTTTTCATGCGTGTCCACCAGTAAGATTGCTTGAGGTCTTGGTACATCTTGGAACTTCCAGGATGAATCGACAGGAGGGAGTCATGTGCTTCGTCCATTATGAGCTTCCTGAGATCACCTTTGGGAACCATAAGTCTGTCCTCAAAGAACAAGGTATCTCTCTCATCAACGCGATAGCACTTGTATTTGGGAGTACCCTTTGCAATACCACGTTTCACTTTCTGCACCATAGCATCACTGAGTTGGGCCTCACGGATCTGATCTTCCAAGGTAGGAGCAACTTGAAGATTTGCAAGAAAGCCTTGCGGAACAACTTGGAGGTTGAGCTTCCTGAATGCTTCACAAAGCTCAGGCTGAAACGGCTTGATAAGGAGACTGTTGCAATATGCCTTTCTGCTCAAAGCATCTGCAATCACATTTGCCTTGCCAGGTGTGTATTCGATGCTTGGATCATACTCTTGGATCATTTCAACCCAACGAGTCTGGTGAAGGTTCAGGTTCGGTTGAGGTTCAGGTAGGAACATTAGCCATTTGATTGAAAGAAGATATAAGCTGAAACAACGGCTAGAAATTGCAACATAGTCTTCACAAGAATCATTCGAACAAGAGGAACGAATGAAATTCTCAGTTTAATGATAACAACAATCTTCACGAGAAGCCACTTGGGAGACAAAAAGTAAATAAAACAACAAGGTGCAGATAGAACAAATACAAGATAGGAGCTTCGTTCGACATATTCGTGCTGAAAGCTTATGGAACGTGTTACAAAAGGGTTTCGCAATCCCCGGATCAGCATAGCCAAGGACCCTTTAAGATGCAACTCCCGATCAGAACAACGGCCACAAAACTACTTCACTCAATGTAGAACCCCGAACTCCATATCCTACATTCGTTGGAAGAATGCCTACGAGCTACTAGATGAACCCACCTATTAATTTCCGAAAGTTTCCAGTTATGCAATCAGGTGTTGGGGATACAGGGGAAGCATCGCGCACTCAACTCTAATCCTACATCCAGCTGTATCCATCCTTCAACACATAACTAGTTATTTTCGGAAACCGTCTACCTCGGACCTTCGAAACGCATCCACTATACAAGCTATGGCAATACTCCCGAACTACCTCCCCAGTACTGGGTGATGTCGGGGTTATCTCGCCACTAACCGCATAGGAGAGTTTTCGATGTCGGCCGTCTTAAGTATTCTAGAACTGCCGCGATATGTTTGTGACGACAACACCTCGGAGCTCAACTCCCCGGGACACTGCCACAACCCCTAATGACAGGAGGCATCGAGAACAATGTTCTCGTCACAAAGACATCGGAACAATCCAAACAATACTCGCGAGATTCCTAAAAAAATTGGTGCAATTTTTGAGAGTAGAAGAGGCAAGAGTAATCGTCAGGAGTCCTCACCCGAGTGAAAGGAGATGAGGAGCAAAAGAAATCCTACTCTCCGATATAAATATAGGACTCAAAACATTTTAAGTGTGTGCCTAGACTCAACCGTCAACGATTCTATCAAATAGTGGGGGCTTCTAGGTCGGAGAAGGCTCTGATACCAACTTGTAATGCCCAGGATGGGACTATACCTCCTACGTGTCGAGGCACGACTTAAAGGTATAATCCCATTCTGGAATGATCGCAAGTTCGGTATCTTTGCACATCTCATGTAAAAATAGGGATGAAAGGGAAAAGGATAGTTGGCTTACACTCGCCACGTCACACAATTCATTACATATCCAAACATCATTCAAATAACATCACAACCCGTCTACGGGTGAAGATCCAAATGAAAGATACCAAACATACATAAAACCACAGGTCTGAATCGCCCCTAGTAGAAACCTCTACTGATCGTCGGGATAGTGCACATAGTAACGGCTACGATCCTCGTCGTACTCCCAGTATAGCTCTGTTCCGTCACCTGAATAGATCACCTGAGTACCTGCATCTGGTGTGGTGTAGAATCTGTGAGCCACAAAGGACTCAGCAATCCCGTTCCCGGGAAACACAACTATCCAAGCCTTGGGTGTGGAACAAGGCTGAAGAAAGAATAAGAGGTTGCAGCAGCACTAGCACTAACTTAAGTAAAAGAGAGCGAGAAGAGAAGTGCCTCGGACGAAAAGGTGATCACGAAGTGATCCTAGCTAAAACACGACAAACATAACCCCACCGTGTTCACTTCCTGAACCCCTTTCGAAAAATGACCGTCACGGTACTCACGCTGGTAGTGTGTTCTGAACATGGTGTCAAGTTTTCTACAACCGGATATTAACAAATTCCCATCTGCCACATAACCGCGGGCACGGCTTTCGAAAGTTCAAAACCCTGCAGGAGTGTTCCAACTTGGCCCATAACAAGCCCACGATCCGCGGAGTCGCAACTCCAAGGTGGGAAGGCCCGAGTATCCTCGGAATCCCGTGCTCAAGATAATCCGGCTAAGGTAAGACTAATCCAGCAAATCCTCCCGGCATGCCGACACCCTGATAGAAGCCGCGCGTATCTCGTCTCAGGCCACGACCGGATGGGACAAGCTACGGGTTTTTACCAGACCTTGAGTTTCCTTGAGGTGGCCCCGCAGGTTGCCCAGTTCGGACCAACACTCATGTGGAGCACTGGCCCGGGGTTGTTGATTAAGAAGAGGGTTAATTACTCCCTATGCAAGCTTTTAGTTATTAGGCAAATAGTACCAATGTTGGGACTTGCTGGAAAAGACTTAGCGCTAAGCGGTTTATCGAGGGGGTCCCATAACCCCAACCGTGTGAGGAACGCAAAATCAAGGAACATAACACCGGTTTATACGGTTCCTAGGGCGGCATGAGTGGAACAAATCACCAAGCAAAAGGCTTAGCCTTCCACCCATTACCAATATATAGATGCTTTCATTTAAGAGTTAATATAGTGTGATATCCCAACAAGCTTCAACATGAAGCAAGAATCTTCAAATCTTCTCTTGCAACTAGCAATGCTATAAGAGGGGCTGAGCGAAGCTTACTTAGCCAATCAAAGGTTTGCATAGGTAGGGTGGTTAAACAGATTCATGGTTACAATAGGAGGCTGACAGGAAAAACATGGGCATCGAGGCAATAAGCTAAAGAGCGAGACTTCTAGCAATAGGCAAAGATAGTAATGTTATCTGGGTCAGGTCATCTTGCCTGTCGAGTCGTCGATGGGATCGTAAGGGGGCTCCTCGTTCTCAACCTCGGTAGTAACCTCGTTCTCGTGCTCGGTCTCGGCTTCCGGCTCTACTCAACACAAAACACACAAGGCATGAAATCAAACAAGATGCAATGCGCAGACTACAGGAAGCATGACTGATGCACTAAGGAAGCACTGCAGATGCACTAAGGATGCACAGCAAGACAACATAGGAAACACAAAGATACATCACAAGGAACATGACAATGTGCAACAAGCAAGAAACTTCAAAACATGCTAACAAGAGGATATTATGAATCTACATGCAAAACCACACAAGTTTCATATAGGACTTGCTCAAAACGGAGCAACGGGCTAAAAGATACACCCGAAACAAGAAACAATGCAAGGCTGAAATTAACAGCCACATAGCAACTTCAGAGCAAGAAATATATACTCTACAACACTCAAACATCATGACAAGAAGCATGGACATGAAGTGGACATATCCTACAGCAAACAACTCCATTGGATCATCTCCATAGGAGGCATGGATCAATAGCAACAAGCTACAACATTTTGAACATGACAACAAAACCTGACAACAGTATTTTATAGCAACTTGGGAGCAAGAATTAAATATGCTACAGCCACCCAAATGAGCATGTGAGAGCATGAATGGATAGCCAACAACATATACAACAAGGAATCATCAATAGTCACCCCAAAACTATCATGGATTTTCCTAGAACAACAAGCAAACATAGCATCTGGAAATTACAGATTCCAGACTTAGTGAAATTTCACTAAGTGTTAAAACAGCAGTATTATCATGGCATGTTTGTGAGCAAGTTTAAGTCATCTCAAAGCATAACATGGCAAGTGGTTTGCACCACAGCAAAGTACACATGATGGGGAGTCCAAAACATATAAGCGTGCATCAAGGGGACAACCACATCAATAGCAACGAGCTCCTCAACTAGGCATCTTGTAATAAGTTTAACAATCTAACAGCCACATAGACTTTTGCAAAGGAGATAAACATGGCAATATGAAATCTATCATGCAAGCTAAAGCAACCAACATGTAGAGCATCTCATGATGAACACGTGGACATATCATTTGCTTCATTTGGATAAACATGCACCAAGTTATCACATCTCAAACATGGCATGAAAACAACTAATAGCAGCAGTTTATAACAAGTAGCACTCTTCTCATGAAGATTAAGTCATCTAGCTGGACTCAAACATGCATGGCACAATGGAACGAAACATAGTACAAGTCACCACGATCATTTTGACATATCATATGCACAAAACGGACAAGCACAGTAAAAGTTATCCTCGTCACAAAAATGCATCAGACACTGAAATCTAAGGACTTAGCAGAGAAAACGAAGTCAGCCTCCAGGTCACACGGGTCGGGCGCCGGGTCGGATCGGGCGGTCAACGGGCGGGGCGGATCCACCGGATCGGACCCGCTAGGGTTTCTCCCCAGGGCCCGATCGGATCGGGCGAGATCCCGATTGATGGGCTCGGCGGCTGGCTGGCTTCGATCCTAGCCGGGAAGTCGACGGTGGCGGCGCCCGGCCGGCCGGCCGGGACGCGGCGAGGGGGCGGTGAGGGGCCGGCGGCGAGGGGCGGCCTGAGGGAGGAGGCCGGGCGGCGGCTGGCCGGCGGGACGCGCTGGTGAAGGAGGGGCGGCGGCGGCGAGGCGCTCCGGCGGAGGAGGGGCTCGGGCCGGCGGCGAGGAAGCTCCGGCGCGGCGGTGCTCCGGCCGGCGGCGGCGAGCGAGGTTGAAGACGAAGGGCGGCGGCTCGGGCGAGATCTGGCCCGGATCGCGGCGGCGGCGGGCCGGCGCTGGGCCCCGCGGGCCCACGCGGCGGGGTGGATGCACTGAGCGGCGGGCGTGGAAGCACTACGCGGTGGCGATGGAAGCACGGCTCGGCGGCGGTGGAAGCACGGTGCAGCGGAGGTGGAAACACGAGGGTTTTGGACGAAAAATTGGAGGGGGTGGACATTTATATAGGCACAAGGAGCTAGGGAAGTCCAAATGAGGAGTGGTTTTCAGCCACGGGATCACAATTGAACGGCCTAGATGATGGGAAGGGTTTGAGCTGGGTTGGTGGGCTGTTGGAGGGGTTTCTTGGGCCTCAAAGAGGAGGCACGTTTAGCCAACGAGGATAACTGTTGGAGCACCAAACAAACTCCAAATGCGACGAAACTTGACAGGCGGGTTACGCGTACAAAAACAACATCGCACGACAAGTCTCATGCCAAACCAGAAACGTTACACGGCCAAACGCAAAAGAAGGACTCGGGGAAGCCACGGGCACGTGAGAGAGCGTCGGAACTCGAAACGGACAACGGGAAGGAACGAGTGGGACCGGATGCAAACGACACACAAATGCAATGCAATGCACATGACAACATGACATGGATGAATGCACACACACACACGACAAAACGACGAAAACCCGAAAAGACGAAGAACCCGGAATGGAACTAATGAAGCCAAAGTTATATATTGCCAAAAAGGGAAAGTATTACATCCGGGTTACATCCCTGGATCGACTCGCTAGCACACATAGTACATATGAATATCAAATAACAAATGCATCATTTACTATAACGTATGAACCAGAATTTATAAAGTATTACAAACTGAATAGCATATGGCTAACTTATTCTATAATAACAGCGGAAAGGTAGCATAATAAACGATGAGTCCCATCAATGCCCACTTTAGAAAATGTGATTGAAGACTGTCAACCCTACTGTATCTCACAGATCATCTTAAAATCCTGCAACATGACAAGTTGTAGCCACAAAGGGTCAATATATTGAATGTATTGGCAAATCACACAATATGGTATAGCAAACCTACATTGACAAGCAACATATGATAAACAAAACACTCAAGTTTGGTTTCCCATAAAACTACCTTCACCTACCTCCACTGCATAGGCAAGGTGCACACAACAGAGATAACAAAGATCTTCAAGATGTCTCAAGTGCACTCGGTCGTGGCACATTCTCTAGGGACAGTAGAGCGCTCTGCCAGTGACGTATTCACGTGAGTAAAAGCCCCGACCACTCAAGTGCGCTCAGTCACAATGCATTCTCTAGGGACAATAGAGCGCTCATCCATTAATGCATTCACCTGAGAAAAAGTCGCCTACAGCTATAAACACTCACCACTTCCATGCATCTCTCGACACATGGCCAGGTCTACCATAGCAAGTTAATCACACCAACACATAATACAACCAATATTAGAATATGACAACAGAGAACATACAGATCAACCCGAGCACATGTCATAGCTTAAAAATCACACATGCTTAGCAGAATATAGGATGAGCAAAATAAAAAGTGTAAACTTGCCTTGAACGGTGTTGAATTACTCCAACGGTTAATTCCGATCCTCTTGACACTCCGTAAACTCTATATGATAACGAGGGCACCGATAAATAAACTGTACTCACATAACGCCATAGTAAAGTAACCATTAAGGAATTAAAATAAAACTCAACTAACAAAACATATTAATAGGTATATATTTCCTACATGCTAATAGGATCACAATGCAAAAAGAATCAATTGATTTGGATCAATGGTTTAAAAGATATGGCCTCCGGAAGTTTGAATTCAAATTTAAACAAATTAAAATTTGAATAGTTCAAAAATGTGAAATTTTGGTTCTACTGTATTCTCCTGGTCTCTATGAGTACACATTAAAAAGAATTGATGAATTTGGAGTTACAGATCTCAAGATATACTCAAATGAACATTTGATCTAGAATTTGTCAAAAATAAATTGTGCCAAAACTGTGTTCAAGGAAGAACTGACGCGGCTGCTATGGAGATGACACGTGTCAAGGTGTCAGTGGCAGGATGGTGTTTGCTGTAATGGCTAACCGACGAACGACCATCAAATAAAAGAAAATGTTTCAATGAAAAAAACATTTGGGATTTAATCGTAGCCGTCCAACGGCGATCGGATAGATGGGGGCGGCTCCCCAGAGAAAGATCGTTGCACGACGCCGGAGCTGAAGAACAATGGCGAGGAGGCTCTCTGGATGTCTATGGCGACGGCTATGGTGGATCCCCGGAGACAGCGGACGTATAGGAGGAAGCGGAGTATGGCTGCGGTGACTTGGACGGTGTCCACGGTGGCGGCGGTGGCCTCTGCTGGATGCTTTCCTCCAACACTGGTGTGGCGGCGTCAGACTCTCATGTGGCGGCGGTTCCGGTGGTCTTCGGTGTCGGCGAAGGCGGAGGAGAGGTGCAGCTCGACAAGTGGTGGTGGATGCGGCGAATGGAAGCACCTTGGGTGGCTGCTACATTCGGTGGTGAGCTTCGAACGACGAACTCCGGCGAGATCTGATCCGACGAAATGGGCAAGGGAGTTGGCGATTTGCGGAAAATTGGTAGAGGAGGGGTTGATGATCTAACACAGGGTGTCCCCCGTGGCCTAGGGATTGATAGCAGATCGAATCCATTGATTTGGATTCAGCTCGGCTCGGGAGTAGAAGTGTTTGTGACGAACAGTGGCATCATGAGCCAGGCCTATGCGTAGATCATATGCACGAGTAGAACACAATGAGTTGTGGGCGATAATAGTCATACTGCTTACCAGCATGTCATACTTTGATTCGGCGGTATTGTTGGATGAAGCGGCCCAGACCGGCATTACATGACCGCGTTCATGAGACTGGTTCTACCGATGTGCTTTGCACATAGGTGGCTAGCGGGTGTCTGTTTCTCCAATTTTAGTTGAATCGAGTGTGACTATCCCCGGTCCTTGTTGAAGGTTAAAACAACACACTTGACGAAAAATTGTTGTGGTTTTGATGCGTAGGTAAGAAAGGTTCTTGCTAGAAGCCCGTAGCAGCCACGTAAAACTTGCAACAACAAATTAGAGGACGTCTAACTTGTTTTTGCAGGGCATGTTGTGATGTGATATGGTCAAGACGTGATGAGTTATACATTATTGTATGAGATGATCATGTTTTGTAAATTATCGGCAACCGGCAGGAGCCTTATGGTTGTCTCTTCATTTTGTATGAATTACGAAAGCCATGTAATTGATTTACTTTATCACTATGAGTTAGCGATAGTAGGAGTAGCAATAGTTGGTGAGACGACCATGACACTACGATGAAGATCATCGTGTCAAGCCGGTGACGATGGAGATCATGACGATGCTCTCGAGATGGAGATCAAAAGCACAAGATGATGATGACCATATCATGTCACATATTTTGATTGCTTGTGATGTTTATCTTATTATGCATCTTATTTTGCTTAGTACGGCGGTAGCATTATAAGATGATCCCTTACAAAGTTTCAAGGTACAAGTGTTCTCCCTGAGTATGCACCATTGCGGCAGTTCATCGTGCCGAGACACCACGTGATGATCGGGTGTGATAAGCTCTACGTTCACATACAACGGGTGTAAGACAGTTTTGCACATGTAGAAAACTTGGGTTAAACTTGACGAGCCTAGCATGTACAGACATGGCCTCGGAACACTAGAGACCGAAAGGTCGAGCGTGAATCATATAGTACATATGATCAACATAAGATCTTCACCATTGAAAACTACTCCATCTCACGTGATGATCGGACATGGTTTAGTTGATTTGGATCACGTGATCATTTACATGACTTGAGGGATGTCTATCTAAGTGGGAGTTCTTTAGTAATATGATTAATTTAACTTTAATTTATCATGAACTTAGTCCTGACAGTGTTTGCAAATTATGTTGTAGATCAATAGCTCGCGTTATAGCTCCCCTTTTTTTGATATGTTCCTAGAGAAAACTAAGTTGAAAGATGTTAGTAGCAATGATGCGGACTAGGTCTGTGATCTGAGGATTATCCTCATTGTTGCACTGAAGTATTATGTCTTGATGCACCGCTAGGTGACAGACCTGTTGCAGGAGCAGATGCAAACGTTATGAATGTTTGGCAAAGCTCAGTATGATGTCTACTTAATAGTTTAGTGCACCATGCTGTACGGCTTAGAACCGGGACTTCAAAAACGTTTTGAACGCCACGGAGCATGTGAGTTGTTCCCAGAGCTGAAATTGGTATTTCAGACTCATGCCCATCTCGACAGGTATGAAACCTCTGACAAGTACTTTGCCTACAAGATGGAGGAGAATAGCTCAACCAATGAGCATATGCTCAGAATGTCTTAGTACTACAATCGCTTGAATCAAGTGGGAGTTAATCTTCCAGATAAGATAGTGACTGACAGAGTTCTCTAGTCACTATCACCAAGTTACTGGAACTTCATGATAAACTATAATATACAAGGGATGATGAATCGCTCTTCGCGATGCTAAAATCAACGAAGGTAGAAATCAAGAAAGAGCATCAATTGTTGATGGTTAACAAGACCACTAGTTTCAAGAAAAGGGCAAAGGGAAGAAAGGGACCTTCAAGAAGAATGGAAAGCAAGTTGTCACTCCCGTGAAGAAGCCCAAAGCTAGACCTAAGCCTGAAACTGAGTGCTTCTACTGCAAAGGAAATGGTCACTTGAAGCAGAAGTTCCCCTAATATTTGGCGGATAAGAAGGATGGCAAAGTGAACAAAGGTATATTTGATATACATGTGACTGGTGTGTACCTTACTAGTATTCATAGTAGCCCATGGGCATTTGATACTAGTTCAGTTGCTAAGATTAGTAACTCGAAACAGGAGTTGCAGAATAAACAAAGACTAGTTGAGGCTGAGGTGCTGATGTGTGTTGGAAGTGGTTCCAAAATTGATACGATCATCATCGCACACTCGCTATATTTTTGGGATTAGTGTTAAACCTAAATAAATGTTATTTGGTGTTTGCGTTGAGCATGAACAAGATTGGATCGTGTTTATTGCAATACGGTTATTCATTTAAGTGACAGAATAATTGTTATTCTGTTTACATGAATAAAACATTCTATGGTCATACACCCAAGGTGAATGGTTTATTGAATCTCGATCGTAGTAATACACATATTCATAATATTGAAGCCAAGAGATGCAGAGTTGATAATGATAGTGCAACATACTTGTGGCACTGTCGTTTAGGTCATATTGGTGTAAAGTGCATGAAGAAACTCCATGCTGATGGACTTTTGGAATCACTTGATTATGAATCATTTGATGCTTGCGAACCATGCCTCATGGGAAAGATGACTAAATTCCGTTCTCCGGAACAATGGAGCAAGCAAGTGACTCACTGGAAATAATACATACCGATGTATGCAGATCAATGAGTGTTGATGCTCATGATGGATATTGTTATTTTCTGACCTTCACTGATGATTTGAGCAGATATGGGTATATCTACTTGATGAAGCACAAGTCTGAAACATTTGAAAAGTTCAAAGAATTTCAGAGTGAAGTGGGAATCATCATAACAAGAAAATAAAGTTTCTACGATCTCATCGTGGAGGCGAATATTTGAGTTACGAGTTTGGTCTTCATTTGAAACAATGTGGAATAGTTTCACAGCTCACGCCACCTGGAACACCACAACGTAATGGTGTGTCAGAATGTTGTAACCGTACTTTATTAGATATGGTGCGATCTATGATGTCTCTTACCGATTTACCGCTATAGTTTTGGGGTTATGCATTAGAGACAGCTACATTCACGTTAAAAAGGGCACTGTCTAAATTCATTGAAACAACACCATATGAACTGTGGTTTGGCAAGAAACCAAAGTTGTCGTTTCTTAAAGTTTGGGGTTGCGATGCTTATGTGAAAAAGATTCAACCTGATAAGCTCGAACCCAAATCAGAGAAGTGCGTCTTCGTAGGATACCCAAAAGAAACTGTTGGTACACCTTCTATCACAGATCCGAAGGCAAGACTTTTGTTGCTAAGAATAGATCCTTTCTAGGGAAGGAGTTTCACTCGAAAGAAGTGAGTGGGAGGAAGGTAGAATATGATGAGGTAATTGTACCTTCTCTAGAATTGGAAAATAGCTTATCACAGAAAATTTTCATGTGATGCCTACACCAACTAGTGAGGAAGCCAATGATGATGATCATGAAACTTCAGATCAAGTGACTATCGAACCTTGTAGGTCAACCAGAGTACGTTCCATGCCAGAGTGCCATGGTAACCCGGTTCTGGAAGTCATGTTACTAGACCATGACAAACCTGCAAAACTATGAGGAAGCGATGATGAGCCCAAATTCCACAAAATGGCTTGAGGCCATGAAATCTGAGATGGGATCCATGTATGAGAACAAAGTGTGGACTTTGGTTGACTTGCCTGATGATCGGCAAGCCATAGAAAATAAATGGATCTTTAAGAAGAAGGCTGATGCTGACGGTAATTTGACCATCTACAAAGCTCGACTTGTTGCAAAAGGTTTTCGACAAGTTCAAGGAGTCGACTACGATGAGACTTTCTCACTCGTAGCGATGCTTAAGTCTATTCGAATCATGTTAGCAATTACCGCATTTTATGATGATGAAATTTGTCAAATTGATGTCAAAACTGCATTCCTTAATGGATATCTCAAAGAAGAGTTGTATATGATGCAACCAAAAGGTTTTGTCGATCCTAAAGATGTTAACAAAGTGTGCAAGCTCCAACGATCCATGTATGGACTCGTGCAAGCATCTTGGAGTAGGAATATATGCTTTGATAAGGTGATCGAAGCATATGGTTTTATAAAGACTTATGGTGAAGCCTGTATTTACAAGAAAGTGAGTGGGAGCACTAAAACATTTCTGATAGGTATATGTGAATGAAATATTGTCGATCGGAAATGATGTAGAATTTTCTGGAAAGCATAAAGGATTGTTTAAAAGAGTTTTTCAATGAAAGACCTCGATGAAGCTGCTTACATATTGGGCATCAAGATCTATAGAGATACATCAAGACGCTTGATAAAATTTTCAATGAGTACATACCTTAATAAGATTTTGAAGGAGTTAAAAAAATGGATCAGTCAAAGACTGAGTTCTTGCATGAGTTGTAAGGTATGAAGTTGAGTAAGACTCAAAACGCGACCACGATAGAAGATAGAG
This sequence comes from Secale cereale, assembly GCA_902687465.1. Lineage (NCBI taxonomy): Eukaryota > Viridiplantae > Streptophyta > Magnoliopsida > Poales > Poaceae > Secale > Secale cereale. The sequence continues at coordinate 318,709,713 of LR738710.1, forward strand.
AGAGAATGAAAGTCATTCACTATGCCTCAGCCATAGGTTCTATAAAGTATGACATGTTGTGTACCAAAACTATTGTGTACCTTGCGATGAGTTTGGCAAGGGGGTATGATAGTGATCCAGGAATGGATCACTAGACAGCGGTCAAAAATTATCCTTAGTGTCAGGGATATTACTAACAGGTATAAACCGGCAGGAGGGTCCGGTTTATGTTATTAAGATTATATTATCAGAAGCCCAGTGGAGTATGTAATAGAAGGTTATAGCCTACGGAGGTTCAGGGCCCATGTATAAGGCCCATGATTTATAAACCATCATGCCATGTAACTTGGGATGTAAGATAGAAAGAATAGAGACCGAGGCGGACACGTTTATGAGCCGGCCTCGGGACTCTGTAAACCAGACCGGGCGTCGCCTCCTATATAAAGGGACGACCTGGCGACGGTTCAGAACAAGAAACAACAGCTCGAGACATAGGCAAAGCGGATTCGCTCCCTGGTCATCGAAGCCCAAGCAATATCACACCAAACTAGACGTAGGCTTTTACCTTCATCGAAGGGGCCGAACTAGTATAAAATCCCTGTGTCCTTCGTCCGCTTTAACCCCTTTAAGCTAACCCGGTCGATGGCCTCACAACTAAGTCCTTTTGCTAGGACATCTGCCGTGCTAAATCCACGACACTTAGTAACTGGAGGACTAAGGAAATGTTTCTCGATTATGGAGGTGATAAAGAGTTCGTCGTAAAGAGTTACGCCAATGCAAGCTTTGACACTAATCTAGATGACTCTAAGTATCAATCTGGATGCGTATTGAAAGTGGGAACAATTGGCTAGAGTAGCGCCATGCACAGCATTGTAGACATAGAAATTTGCGAAATACATACGGATCTGAATGTGATAGACCCGTTGACTAAAATTCTCTCACAAAGCAAAACATGATCACACCATAGTACTCTTTGGGTGTTAATCACATGGCGATGTGAACTAGATTATTGACTCTAGTAATACCTTTGGATGTTGATCAGATGGCGATGTGAACTACAGATATTAATCACATGACGATGTGAACTATTGCTGTTAAATCACATGGCGATATGAACTAGATTATTGACTCTAGTGCAAGTGGGAGACTGGAGGAAATATGCCCTAGAGGCAATAATAAAGTTTTTATTTATATTTCCTTATATATATCATGATAAATGTCTTTTATTCATGCTAGAATTGTACTAACCAGAAACTTGATACGTGTGTGAATACATACACAAAACAGAGTGTCCTAGTATGCCTCTACTTGACTAGCTCATTAATCAAAGATGGTTGAGTTTCCTAACCATACACATGTGTTGTCATTTGATCAACGGTATCACATAATTAGGAGAATGATGTGATGGACAAAACCCATCCGTTAGCTTAGCACTATAATCGTTTAGTTTTACTACTATTGCTTTCTTCATGACTTATACATGTTCCTCTGACTATGAGATTATGCAACTCCCAAATACCGGAAAACACCATGTGTGCTATCAAACGTCACAACGTAATTGGGTGATTATAAAGATGCTCTAAAGGTGTTTCCGAAAGTGTTTGTGGTGTTGGCATAGATCAAGATGAGGATTTGTCACTTCGAGTGTCGGAGAGGTATCTCTGGGCCCTCTCGGTAATACACATCATAATAATCCTTGCAACCAAATGACTAATGAGTTAGTCATGAGATGATGTATTACAGTACGAGTAAAGGGACTTGTCGGTAACAAGATTGAACTAGGTATGATGATACCGACGATCGAATCTCGGGCAAGTAACATACAGATGACAAAGGGAACAACGTATGTTGTTATGCGGTTTGACCAATAAAGGTCTTCGTAGAATATGTAGGAGACAATATGAGCATCCAGGTTCCCCTATTGGTTATTGGCCGAAGATGTGTCTCGGTCATCTCTACATAGTTCTCGAACCCGTAGGGACCGCACGCTTAACGTTTGATGATGATTAGTATTATGAGGTATGTGATTTTGATGACCGAAGTTTGTTCTGAGTCCCGAATGAGATCACGGACATGACGAGCAGTCTCGAAATGGTAGAGAGGTAAATATTCATATATTGGGAGGCCATATTCGGACATCAGAAAGGTTTCGAGTGATTCGGATATTTTTCGGAGTACCGGGGAGTTATGGGAATTCACCGGGAGAAGTAATGGGCCTTATTGGGCCATACGGGAATAGAGGAAGCAGGCCAAAGGGGAGGTGGCGCCCCCCATGGTCCGAATTTTACTAGGGGAAGGGGGTGGCGCCCCCCTTGCCTTTTCCTCTTTCCTTCTCTCTTACTCCAAATAGGAAAGGGTTTCCTACTAGGACTTGGAAGTCCTAGTAGGACTCCCTACACAAGGCGCTCCCTAGGAGGCCGGCCTCTCTCCCTCCCTCCTTTATATACATGGGCATGGGGCACCCCATAGACACAAAAATTGATATTTTAACAGTGTGTGATGCCCCCTCCACATTTACACGCCTCGGTCATATCGTCATAGTTCTTAAGCGAACACCTGCGCCTGTAACTTCATCGTCACTGTCACCACGCTGTTGTGCTGACGGAACTCTCCATCGCCCTCAACTGGATCAAGTGCTCGAGGGACTTCATCGTGTTGAACGTGTGCTGAACACGGAGGTGTCGTATGTTCGGTACTTAGATCGGTTGCATCGTGAAGACGTTCGACTACATCAACCGCATTACTAAACGTTTCCGCTTTCGGTCCACGAGGGTACGTGGACACACTCTCCCCGCTCGTTGCTATGCTTCTCCTAGATAGATCTTGCGTGATCATAGGAATTTTTTTGAAATACTACGTTCCCTAACAGCCAGTTGCTGATTTTTCCTTGTTTTTGTCTTTATAGAAAATAACTACCAAATAGAGTCCAAATGGAACGAATTTTTTTGATGATTTCTCTTGGACCACAAGACACCTAGGAAGCTTTCGGAGAGGGCCAGGAGACCTACGAGGAGACGACAAGCTCGTAGGGCGCGCCCTGGTGGGGGGGGGGGGCGCTCCAAAAGCTTGTGGGCCCCTCATGGCTCTCCAAACCATAATTCTTCTTCTTTAAATACCCAAATATTCCCGGAAGACGAGGGGGCACACCAAAATTACTTTTCTCTGCCGCAAGTTTCTGTCTTCATGAGATCCCATCTGGACATTTTCCGGTACTCTACGGGAGGGGGATTCGATCATGGAGGGCATCTATATCAACCTTGCTGCCCCTTCGATGATACGTGCGTAGTTTACCAGAGACCTACGGATCCATAGCTAGTAGCTAGATGGCTTCTTATCTCTCTTTGATATTCAATACAATATTCTCCTTGATGTTCTTGGGGATCTATTTGATGTAATCTTCTTTTGTGGTGTGTTTTTTCAGATATAATGAATTGTGGGTTTACAATCAGATTATCTATAACGCCCCATATGTAACAATTTCATTTATGACAATATATGCATTGTTGTCTTAATCAATTCCATTATGGGCTCTTCCTTCATTTCGGGTTTCTGTGTTTTTGCCTTGTGCGTGTGTTGCATATCATTATGTCTTTTCCATCATATGCATTGCATTGGCATAGTCTCACTTGCATCCGTGTGTAGTTGCATTGTCTCGGTCCTCTTCGTTGTCCGTTTCGGGTTCCGACTCTCTCACACGGCACTCGTTGCACCTCTCAAGTCTTTGTTTAGTGAGCGCGATAAAAACATCATCGGAATTGGCCGAGAGTTGTAAAGTGGTCTTGGTATAGCACCAGTAGACCGCATGTCAAGTTTCGTCTCGTTTGGAGGTTGTCTGATACTCCAACGGTTAACCGCGTTAACACCGGAAGCCCTATCTCATTTGGCACAGGACCCCTCCACAACAGCCCACAAGCCCATCCTAGCCGCCTCCATGCTCTCGGTCGTTGGATCGTGATTGTGTGGGCGAAACCGCACCCCATTTGGACTCTCCTAGCTCCCTCTACCTATGAAATAACCGCCATCCCCGAAATCACGGGCAAACTCTAGATCAAACCATCTCTCTCCGCGCCGGACACGTCCGCCGGCGCCGGACGTGTCCGCCTCCCTCCTCCGCCACCACGTGGCAGGCCGCCACTTGGCGACGGCGCGCTCCACTTCCTCGCCGGCCAGGGCCCGGATCGCCCACCCAGCCCGCGCGCACCGCTCCCCGCTGCCACACGCGAGCCAGCCGCCGCCGCCGCCTCCGCCTCTGGCGTCGGATTGCACCGCCGCCGCCCGGCCGGGTCATCGCCGCCGGCCTTCCTCCGCCGGGATGCCGCCGGCTACTCGCCGCCCCGGCGCCCTCCGTCGCCGCCTCATCACCTCCGCGTCAAGCTCCGGCCGCGGCCTGTCGTCCTCACCGCCGCCGGCCACCGCGTCGTCGCCGGTCGTCGTCAACTCCGGCAAGATCCAGATCCACCAGGAGGGTGGATCAGATCCACCACACCACCGAACCAAACGCGTCCCGCTCCGCCCGGATCTCTCCGTCCCGGGATATCCCCGCCCCGTTGACTATTGCGGGGTATATTTTCTCTAAGTCCCGAAATCCCTATATTTTGTTGCCTCGTTCATCATGTCATATCTCCGTGCGTGTAGCTCCGAATCGCGCATATGATATATCAAAATGTTTGTCTCAAAGTGCTCTACAAGATGGCATTAGTTTTTTTGCATGTTAGGGTTCATCTAGATGTATTAATCTTCATTGTAAAACTGCTATGTGATGTTACTATTTCAGCACTAGTTATCTGTTAACAATATGTGCATGTTCGTGAGGTCATAACTTTGTGCATGTTGGTCCAAATGGAGTGTACGATATGTCAAAATGTTCGTCTTGTGATGCTCTTCCTGATGGATGCATTTGCATACATGATAGGTTGCATTATGCCATGTTTAACCCTGTTGCAAAAGTGCTTGTGGCTGTCAAGTTGCTGAAATAGTTATAACTTGGTGATTTGTCTTTTTCGTAGCATTTTGTGTGATTTTCTTTTGAGCCACATGTCAACATGTTTTAGGAGCATAATCATGTTATCTTTGAAGTGGTGCATTTGGTTTTCCGTGATATTCTCTATGGTGACTTAAATAAGCTTGCAAACGTGCCATGCCAATGTTGTTGTTTTTACACTTAGTGAAAAACTGCTAAGTCTGGAATATGTCATAACATGTTGCCATAATAATTTCCATGCATGTTTTGGATTAACTAGTGAGCATGTCTTGATGTCCATATATTTTTCTATCAACCCATGCCTTTGTTTGCATATATGCCCTGCTATAGCTTGTTGTTATCTTGCTCTCAAATTGCTTGAAATCTAAACTGTCAGCCTGTTAACAAAACATTCAATTTGGCAAAGCTTGTGTTAAGAAACCCTTGCATGGAATGAATTGTTTCTTTGGGTGAATTGGAAGTAAATTATGTCTTCTTCATGTTCATATGAATTTCATGCTTGTTATACTTAGTTTTCTTGCTGTTCCGTGCCTCCAAAGGCAACAACATATCGTTCCAGATTGCATGCCTAGTAATTTTTCACTAAGTCTGAGAAATCTGTTAACTTATTGAATCTTGTCATGCTTGTTTAATTGTGTTCCAGCAAGTTTTTGGGTCTGCTCTGAGTTCATACTTGTTAAGAATCATGTCTATTTCACATCCATGCCTTTTTTCATCATGTTTGGGTGTTGTAGCATAATTATACCTTGCTCCAAAGATGCCATGTTGCTGTTAACTTCAGTTTTGCATTGCATCTTGTTTTGTTCAACATTTGCAAACCGTGCATCCGTTTCCTATGATCTTTATATCGATTTCGACCGAAATCTTACAATCTATCCAGTGGCATGCTTCGTTTGCCAAGATCTTGCCCACATCCATCATGTCTTCTTATGTCCTTCCCGGCTTCATCTCCCTTCATACCGGTAGCTCTGTAGCATCATACTTGCATCTCATGCATATCATGTGTTCTTTTCTTGTCAAGCGTGTTTATTTGGATGCTTGTTCATGTTGGGTAGCATCGGGAAACGAGTTCGAGTCCGAGGTTGAGACATCCGCTGAGTACGACTGCGAAGAGCAAGGTCCTGAGTTCACCGATGACGTACCAGGCAAGATGACCATTCCTTGATATCACCTCTATTGTTGATATGCTAGATGCCTCGCTCTTTTGCTTATCACGATACCTATCCTTTTGCATGTCAGCCCCACTTTGTCATGAAACCTCTAACTACCTTTCTAGCAAACCATTGATTGGCTAAGTTACGCTTTTGCTCAAGCCCCTCTAATATCGTTGCTAGTTGCAGGTGAAGATGAAGTTTGCGCCATGAGGATTGGGTTTTGGGAATAACATGATATCTATTATTTACTTTAATGCACCTTATATACGTGGCAATGGGTGGAAGGCTTGGCCTTTTGCTCGGTGTTTTGTTCCACTCATGCCACCTTAAGAACTGATAAACCGGTGTTATGTTCCTTGATTTTTGTGTTCCTCACGCGGTTGGGTATATGGGGACCCCTTGATAGTTCGCTTTGAATAAAACTCCTCCAGCAAGGCCCAACCTTGGTTTTACCATTTGCCTAATAACAAGTATTATTTGCATAGGGACTAGCTATCCCGTGGATTCCTATTCTACAACCCGAGCCAGTGCTCCTCATGAGTGTTGGCCCAAACCAGAGCACTGTGCGGGGCCGCCCCTTGGCAACTTGGGGTATTTTGGCTCCCGTACGCGTCGCTTATCCAATCGTGGCCTGAGACGAGATACGCGCGGCTCCAATCAGGGTGTCGGCACGTCGGGAGGTCTTGCTGGACTTGTTTTACCATTGTCGGAATATCTTGTACACCAGGATTTCGAGTCTGATCGGGTAGTCCCTAAGATAAGGGGTTTTTACCTCTGTTGATCGTGAGAGCTTGTGATGGGCTAAGTTGGGACACCCCTGCAGGGTTATAATCTTTCGAAAGCCGTGCCCGTGGTTATGTGGCAGATGGGAGTTTGTTAATATCCGGTTGTAGACAACTTGACACAAAACCTCAAACATAATGCACTACAGTGTGAGTAGTCATGATGGTCTCTTTTTGAGGGAGTTCAGCAAGAGAACACGACTGGGTTATGGATGACTCGTAGGTAGACATGATCATCTAGTGATCATGATTTAGTTCACGGCTTATGGCTTTCACTTCTGTTCTCGCTCTGATGATACATAAGCTAGCCACCTCATCTACGCTTAGCGCTTGCAGCAGCCCACTTATACACTGAAACCTTACCCAAAAGCTTTAATAGTTTTGATACCCGGGAATGGGATTGTTGAGTCCTCATGACTCACATATTAGTACAAACACAGGTGCAGGTACACCCGAGTATGATTCAGTTGATGGCCAGGAACTCAAGTGGGAGTTCGATGAGGAACGTGGGCGTATGTACGTGATGTATCCCGACGATTAGTAGTGGTTCCTACTAGGGCCGATCGGGCATAGTGGGTGGTTATCTTCTTTCATTTGAACTTGTCCGTAGTCGGACTATGATTGTATTTGGATGAATGTATGACTTATTTATGCATTGTGTTGTAAGCCAACTATGTATTTATTTTATTCCCCTTTGTTCTTATACATGGGAATGTGTGAAGATAACCTTCTTGCGATCATACCAAAATGAGATTATGCCTCTAAGTCGTGCCTCGATACGTGGGATATATAGTCGCATGTTGGGTGTTACAAGTTGGTAATCAGAGCCTTCTCCGACCTAGATGCCACTTTTTTGATCAAACCGCTGACGATGTTGAGTCTAGGCACACACACACACAAAAATGTTTTGAATCCCATATATATATCGGAGAGTAGGATTTCTTTTTACTCGTCATCCCTTTCGTCGCTCTGGTGAGGATTTCTGACGTTGTTTTAACATCACTATCCTCAATTTTCACCAATTTGTTCTAGGATCACGCGGGTATTGTTTGGATTGTTCCGATATCTTTGTGACGAGAACATTGTTCAAGGTGCCTCCTGTCATTTAGGGGTTGTGGCATTGTCCCAGGGAGTTGAGCTCCGAGGTGTTGTCGTCACAATTATATCATTGTAGTTCTAGAATACCAGAGGTGGCCGACATCGAAAACTCTTCTATGCATGTCTCGTGGTGATATAACCCCGACATCACCCAGTACTGGGGGGATAGTTCGGGAGTATTGCCACAGCTAGTATAGCGGATGCGCTTCGAAGGTCCGAGGTAAACAGTTTCCGAAGGTGCCTGGTTATGTGTTGACGGATGGATACAGCTGGATGTAGGATTTATTAGTTGAGTTATATGCGGTGCTTCCCCTATATCCCCAACACCATATTGCATTACCGGAAAGCTTCCGGAATTAATAGGTGGGAATTCAAGTAGCTCTTAGGAAATCTTCCAACGGGTGCATGATATGAGGTTGGGGTTCAACATCTAGTGGAGAGGTTATCATGGTCGTTGTTACACCGGGGGTTGCATCTTAAAGGATCCTTGGTTATGCTTATCCGGTGATTGCAAGGCCCTTTGTAACACGTGCCATGGGGCATCAGCACGAACATGTGGAACGAAACCTCAATTATGTATTTTTTTTTCATCTGTTACCTTGTTGGTTTATTCTTCAATCATTCACGTGGCTTCTCGACAAGTTGATGTGTCATTTAAGCTTATGGAATTCCTTCGTTCATTGCTATGTTCGGATGATATTGTGAAGATTTATGTTGCAACATGTCTAGCCTTTGATTCAGCTTATATATCTTGCAATTGGGATTCTAACGGTTGTCGTCGTCTCCAGGATGGCACCTAAGAAAGTTCCCAACCAGAACCCGGAGGTTGAGGATGAAACACCACCATCTCCTCCTCCTCCACTAGAGGCATGGCGGGCTGTGATGCAAGCCACCACCACCAACACTCATATGATGCTTCAAATGATGCAAGCTTTTCAAACTATTCAGAACAACCAGAACAATCAAGGGAATCAAGGCCAAGCTAACTTCAACAACCAGCCTCACTTTGCTACTCTGAACCAATTCCTGGCAAATCAGCCCAAGTCCTTCAGCTACTTTGTTGATCCGCTCGATGCTGAGGATTGGATCACTGACATCAAGAAACACTCCGAGTGCTGTAATGTCAGACTAGAGGATTATGTCAAGTTTTCCGCATTCCAACTCAAAGACCAAGCTGTAGATTGGTGGCAACAGTACAAAGACTCCAAAGACTTCTGCCTCGATTTTCGTTCTCATCTCATTCCTACCAGTGTCACTGAAGGCATGCGTGAGAAATTCCGCAATCTGAAGCAAGGCAGCATATTTTGTACCAATACAATGTCAAGTTCCAGAATCTGGCCCGTTATGCTAAGCAAGATATTCCCGATGCAAAGAGCAAGATCTACCAATTCCGAGGTGGTCTGAAAGATGAACTCCAGCTTGCTCTCACTCTCTTTGAGCCAGAAGAATTTGGTCAATTCTACAACATGGCTCTCAAGCAAGAAGCTGCCCAGCTCAAGTGTGAGGCTTCAAAGAAAAGAATCAGAGATGCAGTCAGTTCCTCTTCCTCCTCACAAGTGGTTGCTAAATAGCAGAAGTTCTGGCTTCCACCGCCTCCAGTCTTCCGTCCTCCAAGTCAGAACAAGCACTCAGGTGGTCGTGGATGTTCCCACCCACCCAACCCAAGCAACCAGAGCAAGTCTCAGTTTCAAGCTACAAGGCCAAGCGGTCCTTATCATCGACCACTCTCTGAAGTTACTTGCAACAAGTGTGGTCAGAAAGGTCACTATGCTAACAAGTGCACTCAAAGCCGCCTTCCGCCTCCTCCTCCTATCAAATCGTCAAGCAATGCTATTGTCAAGCACAATCCCAAGTCTGCAAGAGTGAATCTGATGAACGCAGCTCAAGCAGAAGATTCCTCTCAAGTGATCATGGGTACACTTCCGGTTAACTCTATTCCTGCAAAAGTTTTATTTGATTCAGGTGCATCTCATTGTTTCATGTCAAGACCATTCTTTGCGAACCATGATTTCATTTCGTCTCATCTTGGAGAATCTTTGCTTACTGTGTCACTAGGGAAATTGATGAGCGCCAACTCAGTTGTTCCGGATGTCTCCATCAAGATGGGCGATTATAAATTCCTGGCTTCCCCTGTTGTTCCCGGCAATTCGGACATTGACCTCATCCTTGGTATGGATTGGCTCTCTAAGCATGATGCTCTTCTTGATTGTGCAAACAAGGAGGTCAATCTAACTCATCCTAATGAAGACGTGATTATCTTCGCAGCTCGAGATAACACAATCAGGCTATTATCTCTCAATGAGAAGGGCAAGATTAATGCCATATCCCAGATTCCGGTGGTTCGTGAATATGAAGACGTATTTCCTAAAGAATTGCCAAGAATGCCTCCCAACCGTCCAGTTGAATTCGTCATTGTTCTTGAACCTGGTACTGAGCCAGCCTGTCGGCGTCCGTACAAGCTATCTCCTAAAGAGTTGAAGGAGTTGAAGAAGCAACTCGACGAGCAAGAACGCATGGGTCTGATCAGACCGAGTTCTTCTCCTTGGGGCCGTGGTGTTCTTTTTGTCAAGAAGAAGGATGGTATGGAACGATTGTGTGTTGATTACCGACCATTGAACAAGAATACAATTTAGAATAAATACCCACTCCCCAACATCAATGAACTGTTCGAGCAGCTCAAAGGAGCCAAGGTTTTCTCGAATCTTGATCTCCGGATGGGCTACCATCAGATTCGTATCCGTGAAGAGGATATCCCCAAGACCGCATTCACGACAAGTTATGGCTCCTATGAGTACACAGTCATGTCCTTCGGGCTTGCAAAGGCACCTCCTACCTTCTCTTGGATGATGCATTTCATATTCAACCCCTACACCAATGAGTTCGTCCTCGTCTAACTTGATGATATTCTGGTATTCTCCAAGAATGAAGAAGACTAGGACAAGCACCTCTGTTTGGTTCTTGACAGGCTCAGAGAGCACCGATTTTATGCAAAATTATCAAAGTGCAAATTTTGGCTTGATGAAGTCCTCTATCTTGGTCACATTATCTCCGCCAAGGGCATTTCAGTTAACCCCGAGAAGGTTGAAGCTATTGTTAAGTGGGAACCTCCTCAAAACGTCAAGCAACTCCGAAGCTTCCTCGGGCTTGCAAGCTATTGCAGAAGGTTTGTCGAGAACTTCTCCAAGATTGCCAAGCCTCTGTCCAACCTGTTGCAAAAAAATGTCAAGTATTCGTGGACTCCTGAGTGTGATGTGGCATTCAATACACTCAAAGAGAAGCTTGTCTCGGCTCTGGTCTTAACTCCTCCCGATGAATCCAAACCATACCAAGTTTTTTGCGATGCCTCTTTGCAAGGTCTGGGTGGTGTCCTTATGCAAGAGAAGAAGATAGTGGCATACACTTCTCGGCAGCTCAAGCCAAACGAGAAGAACTACCCCACTCACGATCTTGAGTTGGCAGCAGTTGTCCACGCCTTGATTACGTGGAGACACCTCTTATTGGACAGGCAGGTTGACATCTTCACCGATCACAAGAGCCTGAAGTATATCTTCACACATCCAAACCTGAACCTTCGTCAGACTCGTTGGGTCGAGATGATTCAAGAGTACAACCCAAGCATTGAGTACACTCCTGGCAAGTCCAATGTCATTGCAGATGCCTTGATCAGAAAGGCTTATTGCAACAGTCTCATCCTCAAACCGTTCCAACTAGATCTCTGTGAAGCATTCCAGAAACTCAACCTTCAAACTGTTCCGCAAGGTTTTCTTGCCAACCTTCAAGTCGCTCCTACCTTGGAAGATCAAATCCGTGAAGCTCAACTTCTTGATGCTATGGTGAAGAAAGTGAAGCACGGTATTTCCAAAGGTACTCCAAAGTACAAGTGCTACCGCATTGATGACAAGGACACCTTATTCTTTGAGGACCAGATTGTGGTTCCAAAAGGTGACCTACGGAAGCTCATAATGAACGAGGCTCATAATTCCCTTCTCTCGATACATCCAGGCAGCTCCAAGATGTATCATGACCCCAAGCAATCCTATTGGTGGACTCATATGAAAACGTAAATTGCTCAATTCGTGAACGAGTGTGATGTCTGCCGCAGAGTCAAAGCAGAGCATCAACGTCCGACCGGACTTCTCCAACCTTTGCCTATTCCCGAGTGTAAATTCAATCACATTGAGACGGATTTCGTCACCGGCTTCCCCAAGTCCAAGTGAGGAAACGATGCTATCCTTGTGGTTATTGATAAGCTCACAAAAGTGGCTCATTTTCTTCTAGTCAAGGGATCCATCAACGCAGCCCAGCTGGCAAAGCTGTACACCTCTAGAATTGTCTCTTTGCATGGTCTCCCTCAAGTAATCTCCTCAGATCGTGGAAGCTTGTTCACTTCAAAATTCTGGGATTCCTTTCAGTCAGCTATGGGGACCAAGATTTGCTTCATCACAGCTTTCCATCCTTAGACAAGTGGTCAAGTCAAGAGGGTGAACCAAATTCTTGAAGATATGCTCACGGCATGTGTCATCTCCTTCGGTATGAAATTGGAAGATTGTCTTCCATTTTCCGAGTTCTCCTACAACAACAGCTTCCAAGCAAGTTCAGGCAAAGCGCCATTTGAAATTCTCTATGGCAGAAAGTGTTGTACCCCTCTCAACTGGTCCGAGACTGGTGAACATCAACTCCTTGGCAATTATTTGATATCAGAGGCCGACGAAATGTGCAAAGTCATACGTGAGAATCTCAAGGCCGCGCAATCGCGCCAAAAGAGCTACTATGATGGAAAGCATCGTGCCTTGGCTTTCGACATTGGTGATCATGTGTGTCTTCGTGTTTCTCCTATGAAGGGCCCTCAGAGGTTCGGTATCAAGGGCAATCTAGCTCCAAGACACGTGGGCCATTTCAAGATTGTTGGGAAAAGAGGCGACCTCGCCTACCAACTTGAGCTTCCTCCAAACTTCTCCAATATGCATGACGTGTTCCACGTGTCACAACTCCGCAAGTGCTTCAAGATGCCCGAGCGCACCGTCGCCTTCGAAAAAATTGACCTTCAGGCCGGCTTTTCTTATCATGAGCACCCCGTTGCTATCCTTGAAGAGACCGAGCGCATGACTCGCAACAAATCAATCAAGTTCTTGAAAGTGAAGTGGTCACACCATACCGATCGAGAAGCTACGTGGGAACGCGAGGATCACCTCCGTTCTGAATATCCGGAGTTCCTTCAGTCCTAGATCTCGGTACAAGATATTTTCGTAGTGGAGGGGAGTTTGTAATGCCCCATATGTAACAATTCCATTTATGGCAATATATGCATCATTGACTTAATCAATTCCATTCTGGGATCTTCCTTCATTTCGGGTTTCTGTGTTTTTGCCTTGTGTGTGTGTTGCATATCGTTATGTCTTTTCCATCATGTGCATTGCATTGGCATAGTCTCACTTGCATCCGTGTGTAGTAGTATTGTCTCCGTCCTCTTCGTTGTCCGTTTCGGGTTCCGACTCTCTCAGACAGCACCCGTCGCACCTCTCAAGTCTTTGTTTCGTGGGCGGGATAAAAACATCCTCGGAATTGTCCGAGAGTTGTCAGGTGGTCTTGGTATATCACCGGTAGACCACCTATCGATTTTTGTCTCGTTTGGAGGTCGTTTGATACTCCAACGGTTAACCGCGTTAACACCGGAAGCCCTATCTCTTTTGGCCCAGCACCCCTCCATAATAGCCCACAAGCCCATCCTAGCCACCTCCATGCTCTCGGCCATTGGATCTTGATCATGTGGGCGAAAACCGCACCCCATTTGGACTCTCCTAGCTCCCTCTATCTATAAAACAGCCCCATCCCTGAAATCACGGGCAAACCCTAGATCAAACCATCTCCCTTCGCGCCGGACACGTCGGCCGGCGCAGGACGTGTCCGCCTCCCTCCTCTGCCGCCACATGGCAGGCCGCCATTGGGCGACCGCGCGCCCAACTTCCCCGCCGGCCAGGGCCCGGATCGGCCCTCCCGGCCTGCGCACCTTTGCGCCCGCGCCTCCGCGCACCGCTCCCCGCCACCACACGCGAGCCGGCCGCCGCCGCCTCCGCCTCCGACGCTGGAACGCGCCGCCACAGCCCGATCTCGCCCCCCGCCGCCCGTCCGGGTCGTCGCCGCTGGCCTTCCTCCGCCGAGCCGCCGCCGGCTACTCACCGCCCCGGCGCCCTCCGTCGCCGCCTCGTCACCGCCGCGTCAAGCTCCGGCCACCGCCGGTCGTCCTCACCGTCGCCGGCCACCACGTCGTCGCCGGTCGTCGTCAACTCGAGCGAGATCCGGATCCACCAGGAGGGTGGATCAGATCCACCACACCACCGAACCAAACGCGTCCCGCTCCGCCCGGATCCCTCCGTCCAGGGATATCCCCGTCCCATTGACTTTCGCGGGGGTATATTTTCTCTAAGTCCCGAAATCCCTATATTTTTTGCCTCCTTCATCATGTCGTATCTCCGTGCCTGTAGCTCTGAATCGCGCATATGGTATATCAAAATGTTTGTCTCGAAGTGCTCTACGCGATGGCATCACTTTTGTGCATGTTAGGGTTCATCTAGATGTCTTAATCTTCATTGCAAACTGCTATATGATGTTACTGTTTCAGCACTAGTTGTCTGTTAACAATATGTGTGCATGTTCGTGATGTCGTAACTTTGTGCATGTTGGTCCAAATGGAGTGTATGGTATGTCAAAATGTTCGCCTTGTGATGCTCTTCCTGATGGATGCATTTGCATACACGATAGGTTGCATTATGCCATGTTTAAACCTGTTGCAAAAGTGCTTGTGGCTGTGAAGTTGCTGAATAGTTATAACTTGGTGACTTATCTTTTTGGTAGCATTTTGTGTGGTTTTCTTTTGAGCCACATGTCAACATGTTTTAGGAGCATAATCATGTTATCTTTGAAGTGGTGCATTTGGTTTTCCGTGATATGCTCTATGGTGACTTTAATAAGCTTGCAAATGTGCCATGCCAATGTTGTTGTTTTTACACTTAGTGAAAAACTACTAAGTCTAGAATCTGTCATAACATGTTGCCATAATAATTTTCATGCATGTTTTGTATTAACTAGTGAGCATGTCTTGATGTCCATATATTTGTCTATCAATCCATGCCTTTGTTTGCGTATATGCCCTGTTGTAGCTTGTTGTTATCTTGCTCTCAAATTGCTTGAAATGTAAACTGTCAGCCTGTTAACAGAACATTCAATTTGACAAAGCTTGTGTTAAGCAACCCTTGCATGGAATGAATTGTTTCTTTGGATGAATTGGAAGTACATTATGTCTTCTTCACGCTCATGTGAATTTCATGCTTGTTATACTTGTTTTTCTTGTTGTTGCTTGCCTCTAAAGGCAGCAACATATTGTTCCAGATTGCATGCCTAGTAATTTTTCACTAAGTCCGAGAAATCTGTTAACTTATTGAATCTTGCCATGCTTGGTTAATTGTGTTCCAGCATGTTTTTGGGTGTGCTCTGAGTTCATACTTATTAAGAATCATGTCTATTTCACATACATGCTTTTTGTCATCATGTTTGGGTGCTGTAACATAATTATACCTTGCTCCAAAGATGCCATGTTGCTGTTAACTTCAATTTTGCATTGCATCTTGTTTTGCTTTCATTTGCAAACCATGCATCCGTTTCCTATGATCTTTATATGGATTTCGACCAAAATCTTACAATCTATCTAGTGGCATGCTTAGTTTGCCAAGATCTTGCCCACATCCATCATGTCTTCATATGTCCTTCCTGGCTTCATCTCCCTTCATACCGGTAGCTCCGTAGCATCATACTTGCATCTCATGCATATCATGTGTTCTTTTCTTGTCAAGTGTGTTTATTTGGATGCTTTTTCATGTTGGGTAGCACCGGGAGATGAGTTCGAGTCCAAGGTTGAGACAGCCGCTGAGTACAAGTGTGAAGAGCAAGGTCCCGAGTTCACCGACAACTTACCAGCGAAGATGAACATTCCTTGATATCACCTCTATTGTTGATATGCTAGATGCCTCGCTCTTTTTCTTATCGGGATACCGATCCTTTTGCATGTCAGCCCCACTTTGCCATTAAATCTCTAACTACCTTCCTAGCAAACCGTTGATTGGCTAAGTTACGCTTTTGCTCAAGCCCCTCTAATAGTGTTGCTAGTTGCAGGTGAAGATGAAGTTTCCGCCATGAGGATTGGATTTTGGGAATTACACAATATCTATTATTTACTTTAATGCACCTTATATACTTGGCAATGGGTGGAAGGCTTGGCCTTTTGCTCGGTGTTTTGTTCCACTCATGAAGCCTTAAGAACTGATAAATCGGTGTTATGTTCCTTGATTTTTGCGTTCCTCACGCAGTTGGGTATATGGGGACCCCTTGATAGTTAGCCTCGAATAAAACTCCTCGAGCAAGACCCAACCTTGGTTTTACCATTTGCCTAATAACAACTAAAATTTGCATAGGGACTAGCTACCCCGTGGATTCTTAATCTACAACCTGGGCCAATGCTCGTCATGAGTGTTGGTCCAAACTAGAGCACTGTGCGGGGCCGCCCCTTGGCAACTTGGGGTATTTTGGCTCCCGTACGCGTCTCTTATCCGATCGTGGCCTGAGACGAGATACACGCGGCTCCTATCAGGTTGTCGACACGTCGGGAGGTCTTGCTGGACTTGTTTTACCATTGTCGAAATATCTTGTACACCGGGATTCCGAGTCTGATCGGGTAGTCCCTAAGATAAGGAGTTTTTACCTCTGTTGATCGTGAGAGCTTGTGATGGGCAAAGTTGGGACACCCCTGCAGGGTTATAATCTTTCGAAAGCCGTGCCTGCAGTCATGTGGCGGATGGGAGTTTTTTAATATCTGGTTGTAGACAACTTGACACAAAACCTCAAACATAATACACTACTGTGTGAGTAGTCGTGATGGTCTCTTTTCGAGGGAGTTCAGGAAGAGAACACGGATGAGTTATGGATGATTCGTAGGTAGTCAGGATCATCTAGTGATCATGATTTAGTTCACGACCGATGCCTTTCACTTCTCTTCTCACTCTGATGATACATAAGCTAGCCACCTGATCTACGCTTAGCGCTTACAGCAGCCCACTTATACACTGAAACCTTACCCAAAAGCTTTAATAGTTTTTGTCAGGGATATTACTAGCAGGTATAAACCGGCTAGTGTAAACCGGATTATGGTAATTTAGTTGTATAATTGTAATACCCGGTAGAGGTTACGGCCCATGAAAGCTTAGGGCCCATGTGTAGAGTTACGGTTTGTAAACCGCCCGATCATGTAACTTGAGAGACAAGGAAGAAAGAGCAGAGACCGAGGCGGACATAAGTATGAGCCGGCCTCGGGACTCTGTAAACCGGACTGGGCGTCGCCTCTATATAAAGGGACGACCCGGCGACGGTTCAAGGACAAGAAACAACCCGTCGAGACATAGGCAAGCGATCCGCTCCCTGTTCATCGACGCCCAAGCAATACCAAACCAAACTAGACGTAGGCTTTTACCTTCCTCGAAGGGGTCGAACTAGTATAAACCCTCTGTGTCCTTTGTGTGCTTTTAACCCCTTCAAGCTAACCCGTGTGATGGTTCCTCAACTAAGTCCGTCAAACCGGACATCTGCCGTGTTAATTCCACGACAGTTGGCGCCCACCGTGGGGCCTCCGCACGATGGTTTCGAGTTCTTGAAGGGCAGCTTTGAAGGGCTCAAGGGTTACGCGGTCGGCCGGATGACCAAGAGTCACCGCGGCCGGATCTACATCGACGACGCAGGCTGGGGACCGGAGGCCGATTCAATCGAATACGGGTACCGGGTTCCCTTCAGCGGCATCCATGTCTTCATCGGCAAGATTGGTGAACCGGGACGTGAGCCGGACGTCTTCCCCAACATCGTCGAGTCGGCTCAGCGTGCGAGATCGGCCCGGATTCCGCCTGCCATGAAGCGCGTTTTCGTTGAAGCAGTTCACGGAGTTCAAACCGAGGACGGATCGGATTCCGGTGGCAAGACAGTTATCTATTCCGACCATGAATCTACATCCGGAGAGACTGAGTCTTTGTATCAGTTGCGGGACGGCCGGTCTGAGGGTGTGTCCGACGAAGACAGTATTCCGGACCCCTTTGATCCGCCAAACCGAGTGGCTGTCTTTATGGCCGGTTCACAACCTACGCCACAGTCCACGGTGAACGGGGTGATGACAGCAGACGCTGGTGTAGGGGGGAGCGGCCAAGCCCTCTCGCCCTCTGACGCTCTATCCACCTTGATCGAGGAGTTCACAACCCGAGCCATGGCAGAGGTGGCTCCAGCAGACAAGACGCAACACGATGCAGAGCTCCTTCAGCTGAAGGGCCGGATCGATCAAGCAAAAGAAAATCTGAAGGCGGAGAAGGCTATGATAGCAATGAGGCAATCAGAGTTGGATGATCAGGCTTTTCAGCTAAGGATGGAACAGGCCTCTGCACAGGGAGTAAGGAGTCGGAAGTACCAGTCTCGTCTACCGCCGGTTTACGAGGCGATGAATCTTTTCAGGACACCAGGAGCGGGGACCAGCAATGATCCGGTGGTAAACCGAAGGGCGGCCCCGGCGAGGGATGAGCCGGTTCAGCAGCCCACTGCAGAGCAAGATCGGCGGATTATGTCTGCGCCTCACGTCCCTACCCCTCCGGGTCATTATTCAAACCCTTTGGATAATATTGTTGCTGCCGCTTCGCGCCTGGCCGCTTTACCCATTGAGGGGACATCCCCCGTAGCAGTGGAGGCACGCAGGGTTAAGGACCTTCTTAACACAGCGTTAACACAACAGCAAGCATATTCTTATAGCAGGGAGAGACTTCATTCGACACCCAGCCACAGCCGGAGTTATACTAGGCATTGGGAAGAATCGGAGGTGTCTAGTAGTGAACGGAGGCGACACCGTCACAGACAGGATAATCCGGCGGGCGCAGAGGCACCAGCTCAGGAGGCAAACCGGGTCAGATCTGTGGCCCGCGAGGAGATCCGCCAAACGACGCCGGTTCACACAGTCACAGCAGAAACAGGAGTCACGACGAGTTCTTTCGGGGTGCAATGTCTTGTTCCCGCTTTACAGAGCGTGAAGTTGCCCAAGGATTTTAAGGGTCCACGTAAGGTGCCTAATTACACAGCAGATTTGGCCCCGCAAGCTTGGGTTGAGAGTTATGAGATGGCCATGGAGATGCTGGACGTGGATGAAGCGGCTTGTGCGAAATACTTTACCATGATGCTTGAGGGTACAACCCGGACCTGGCTAAAAGGCTTACCACCTAACTCCATCGGATCATGGGGAGAACTGCGTCGCCAGTTTATCAAAAATTTCAAAGATACGTGCAAACAGCCAATGTCAGTGGTGGATCTGGCAGCCTGTATACAAGGTGAACAGGAGTCTACAAGTTCATGGGTGCGGCGAGTATCAGAAATCTTACACTCTTCAAATGGTATCAATCCCAGTACGGCAATAGTGACGCTAGAAAACAATTGCCGGTTTGAGTCTCTGAAGTTAAAACTGGGACGGCTCAAGCGGGATTGTAATGATATGGGAACTCTCATGAGCACTCTGGTGAAGTATGGGGATTCAGACAACACTAAGTATCCAGAAGCGGATGGAGATAAAACAGGAAAGGCAAATAAATTGGGTAAACCGGCGCAGGCTAGTCCGGTCGGTACAAGCTTCTTAGGCAAGCGAAAGGCGGAAGGTGGCTCCGATTTCATGGCCAATACCCAAGTTCAAGGGGGCTTTCAGCGCAATAAGGGTAAACCGCCTCCACAAACCGGCGGAGGGCCTGTTACCTGGGAGCAAGAATTGAATGAGCCTTGCCCGAAACACGGATCAAGAGAACGTCCAGCTAAACACACTATAGGAGAATGCAAGGCCATGATGGAAGCCATGAGCCGGTTCAGCTCTAATAACAGGCCACCAGGCGGCGGTTCAGGCCCCGGGTTTTACGGTCCAGGTCACCAGGGGAACGGCTCCGGATCAGGATATCGTGGCAACAACAGTGGTTATAATAACCAAGGCAATAACCAGTATGGTCAAAGCGGTTATCATAACCAAGGCAATCAGCAGCATGGTCAAGGCGGTTACAATAACCAAAACAACCAACAGCAGGGCCAAGGTAATCACAATAACCAAAGCAATCAGCAGCGTCAGCAGCAGCAGCAATCGGATATCAAAGTAATCCGAAGGAGTTGAGTAGTGGACAGTATCATGTGTTCACTACGAGTTTGTGCAAACGGGATCAAAAAGTTCTAAAGCGGGCGGTCCACGCGGTTGAACCGGCGACACCGCAATTCCTGCGCTGGTCAGAACAGCCTATTGTATGGAGCAGGGAGGATCATCCGCTGCGAGTTGATAATCTGGGCCACTTGGCCTTAGTGGTAGCGCCACAGGTGGGTGGCTACAGGTTCACCAAAGTTCTCATGGACGGCGGCAGTAGCATCAATATCTTGTATTATGAGACTTTCTGTTGCATGGGGCTGACGGATAAGAAGCTAAGACAGTCCAACACGGTGTTTCATGGAGTGGTGCCAGGTAAATCAGCTTACCCAGTTGGGAAAATTGACCTAGAAGTTACCTTTGGAGATAAACAGGATTCCAGGTCAGAGATGATAACCTTTGAAGTTGTCAAGATCCGGAGCCCCTATCACGCTCTGTTTGGAAGGACGGTTTATGCCAAGTTTATGGCCAGGCCGTGTTATGTTTATTTACAGCTCAAGATGCCGGGTCACAAAGGAACCATCGCGGTTCATGGAAGTCGCAAAATTGCATTAGAGTGTGAAGAAGGAGACGCTGCTTACGCGGAAGCAGTATGCGCTACGGAGGAGTTGAAGTTTTACAAGGACAATGTTGATCCGGCAGATATGACCCCGTTGAAGAAGCCAACTACAGAGCATGATCCGGCGTTGAAGTTTAAGTCTGCGGAAGAGACCAAGCAGGTTGATTTTATGCCAGGTGATTCATCCAAGCAGTTCACTATCAGCGCTAACCTTGATCCCAAATAGGAAAGCGCGCTCATCGAGTTCATCCGTGAGAACCGGGATATCTTTGCATGGAAACCTTCCGACATGCCAGGTATACCGAGGGAACTCGCTGAGCACAGTCTTAACATAGATCCGAAGTTTAAACCGGTCAAGCAGTATCTGCGCCGCTTCAACAAAGAAAGGCGCAAAGCTATAGGAGAAGAAGTGGCCAGGCTTTTGGCCGCAGGGTTCATAGTGGAAGTTTTTCACCCGGAGTGGTTGGCTAATCCGGTGCTGGTGTTAAAGAAAAATGGAAAGTGGAGAATGTGTGTGGATTACACGGACCTAAACAAGGCTTGTCCAACTGATCCTTTTGCTCTCCCTCGCATTGATCAGATCATCGATGCTACAGCGGGATGTGAGCGGCTAAGTTTTTTGGATGCATATTCAGGGTATCACCAGATCAAGATGGAAGTTAAAGATCAGGAGAAAACATCCTTCATAATGCCCTTTGGTGCTTTTTGCTATGTTTCTATGCCCTTTGGGCTCAAGAGTGCCCAAGCAACTTATCAGCGTTGCGTGCAGAATTGTCTTAAGGAGCAGATAGGGAGGAATGTTCATGCCTATGTGGATGATATTGTGGTGAAATCAAGGAAGGAGGAGACGCTGATAGAGGACCTCAAAGAGACTTTTCACAACCTTCGAGCTTATAAAATGATGCTTAATCCGGAGAAGTGTGCTTTTGGAGTTCCGGCGGGCAAGCTCCTTGGATTCTTAGTGTCAAATAGAGGGATAGAAGCTAATCCGGAGAAAATCAAGGCAATCACATCCTTGACTAAACCGGCTTGCATCAATGATGTTCAGCGTATCGCTGGCCGGATCACAGCATTGAGCCGGTTCATCAGCCGTTTGGGAGAGAAGGCAATTCCGCTTTATCAGATGCTGAAAAAGACGGAGCGGTTTATATGGAGCGATGAGGCAAACGCCGCGTTTGAGGATTTGAAGCGGCAACTAGCATAGCCGCCGGTCCTTGCTGCCCCTGTTGATAATGAGCCATTGCTATTATACGTCGCCGCCAATGCACGGGCAGTCAGCGTAGCAATCGTGGTTGAGCGCAAGGAAGCGGGGAAGGAATACCCGGTTCAGCGTCCGGTCTATTACTTCAGTGAAGTTCTCATTGAGTCCAAGCAAAGGTACCCACATTGGCAGAAGCTGGTATATGGTGTGTTTATGGCAAACCGGAAATTGAAACATTATTTCCAAGGCCACCCAATAACTGTTGTTAGTTCAGCACCATTGGGGGATATAATCCAGAACAGGGAAGCTACGGGCAGAGTGGCGAAGTGGGCCATTGAGCTTAGCCCACATGAATTGAAATATGTGCCACGCACCGCTATCAAATCTCAAGCATTGGTGGATTTCATCAATGATTGGACAGAACTGCAAACACCAGAGGAGAAGCCGGATCTTACATACTGGACGATTCACTTTGACGGTTCAAGGCAATTAGAAGGCTCGGGGGCTGGAGGTGTTTTAACTTCCCCGCGAGGAGATAAGTTTTGTTATGTCCTCCGTCTACTGTTTCCTTGTACTAATAATGCAGCAGAGTATGAAGCATTGCTTCATGGCTTACGGATGGCCAAGGAAATGAACTTCAGCCGGGTCAAGTGTTTTGGCGATTCAGATTTAGTGGCACAGCAAGTATCTGGTAAGTGGGATTCAAGAGATCCTCTCATGGCAGCTTACAGACGAGAAGTAGAAGCGGTTGCAAGATATTTCAAAGGATATCAGGTGGATCACATAGACCGGCGAAGGAATGAAGCGGCCGATGCTTTAAGTCGGCTGGGTTCTCAACGTAAACTGGTACCACCGAATACTTTTTTGGATGAGCTGCACAGTCCATCAGTTCAAGTACCATCGGAGGAAGACCTGGTTGTTCCTGATCCGGAGGCACAGCTAGTTGCAGCACTTCATGTTATTCCGGATTGGACGCTCCCATACTTGGCGTATCTAAGCCGTGGGGAGCTGCCGGACGACGAGATCGAAGCAAGACAGATAATCCGGCGCTCTAAGTCCATGACAATTGCAAACGGAGAACTTCATCATCGCAGCGTTTCTGGAGCGTTTCAGCGGTGTGTATCAGCTGAGGATGGTTGTGATATTCTTCGTGAGATCCATGAAGGGGATTGTGGCCATCACGCCGGTTCAAAATCCTTGGTGGCTAAAGCTTTTCGACATGGGTTTTATTGGTTAACAGCCCATGCTGATGCGGCGGATCTAGTCCGGAAGTGTGATGCTTGTCAGAAGTTTTCACGACATGCTCTCGTTGCGGCACAGGAGCTCCGGATGATACCGATAACTTGGCCGTTTGCGACTTGGGGGCTTGATATGGTTGGGCCCTTCAAACGATCCCAAGATCAGAAAACTCATCTGCTGGTGGCTGTGGATAAGTTTACAAAATGGATTGAGGCAGAGCCTGTGAGCAAGTGTGATGCGGCAACAGCGGTGAAATTCATCAAAAAGGTAATTTTCCGGTTTGGTTTTCCACACAGCATCATCACAGACAACGGCACTAATTTATCTAAAGGAGAGATGAAAGAGTTTTGCCAACGGGAGCATATTCGCCTAGATGTGTCCTCTGTAGCTCACCCTCAATCCAATGGTCAAGCTGAAAGAGCAAATCAGGAGATTTTGCGAGGTATCAAGCCCCGGCTTATGACTCCCTTGCAAAGAACGCCAGGGTGCTGGGTTGAAGAGTTACCTTCTGTCCTTTGGAGTATCAACACTACACCAAACCGGTCCACAGGATATACACCTTTCTGTATGATGTATGGTGCTGAAGCAGTCCTTCCAAGTGATATTCGTCATGATTCGCCACGGGTGACGGCCTATGTTGAAGCGTCCAATGAGCAGGCGAGACAGGACAGTTTGGACCGACTGGATGAAGAGCGTGATATAGCAGCAGCACGGTCTGCAATTTATCAACAAGACTTGCGCAGATATCACAGCCGCCGGATCAAGACCAGGACGTTCCAGGCAGGAGATTTGGTGCTCCGGCTCATCCAAGATCAAACAGATATGCACAAGCTATCCTCGCCTTGGGAAGGGCCCTTTGTGGTCAGCAAAAATCTGCACAACGGTTCATATTACCTGGTGGACGTTCGAGAACACAAGGACTCACGGACATCGAAAGAAGAGACAAAGAGGCCGTGAAACATCGCCCTCTTGCGGCCCTACTATACCTGAGCCAGGAGCTTTGTTGTATCCTATGTATATATTATGATTAATGAATAAACCGGCACCCTCGGTAAACCGGGGGCTCAGCCTTTTTTCCAATATAACTATCTTATGGTGATGGCCATATACAACTTATGTTTCTTATTATATGTCATATCTTGCAATGCTTTGATCAGTCTATCAGGCTGTGCAGGACAATTGTCTTAGATATACTCTGGAGCTGTGATCACTAATAGGCTTCCTGCTCAAACATAGGTCATATCCGAACCAAAGAGAGCACAGCCGTCCCGCTCAAACATAGGTCGTATTCGAACCAAAGAGAGCATAGGGCTTCCTGTTCAAACATAGGTCGTATTCGAACCAAAGAGAACATACCCAAACTCACTGAAGGGATTCCTGTTCAAACATAGGTCGTATTCGAACCAAAGAGAACATACCCAAACTTATTGACGGGCTTCCTGTTCAAACATAGGTCGTATTCGAACCAAAGAGAACATACCCAAACTTAATGAAGCCATTCTGTTCAAACATAGGTCATATCCGAACCAAAGAGAACATGGCTTTGTATGGTCGTATCCGAACCATAAGCTCAATGGATCGTATCCGAATCCATTGCTTGGCTAAATTTTTGGGCCAGCAGGGGCAGGATCGTATCCGAATCCTAGCTTAGCCCATATGGTTCGGTTCACATGGTCGTATCCGAACCATAAGCTCAATGGATCGTATCCGAATTCATTGCTTGGCTGAACCTTGCCTTTGAGCCTGGCAGCTCACAAAAAGCCTCGACGACATGGTTTTATTTGCAAACTTGCATTTTTGGTATTTGTGTTTTATGGTTCTTTGATCCGGAGTGGGACAACTCCAGAGTTGACCACGTATCTTCAAAAGTCTGGACAGAACTCCAGCATGATCTAAACCGGTAGCTTCTATAAAGCCCGGAATTATTATTGGGTCTATCACAAAGGCTCCATCAGAAAATTGCAAATTTCGCCGGATTAAGAATATCAAGCATACTTGATCACAGGTATGAAGTTATTTCTGGTACAAACAAAAACTTGTTTGATGTATTTTGTGAGCAATTTAATTGGTCCAGCGGTAAACCGCTAGGACATCTTTTAAGTGTTATCCATGCAGAAACAGATAATATGCAAGATCAACCACATCAGGCCAGATTTAAATTGGCAAACATCAAAGCAAAGTTAAGACATCTGGATCAAGATGAACAATGTTTTATGCTATCCTATTACAATGCACAGCAAGCCTGAACGGATTAAAGTCCTTCCAGCAAAATGAGACGGCAACTACAAAGATAAATATGTCGCGTACGCTTCCTCCTGCTGCGACGGCTGAGGATCAACTTGTTCCGGAGTCTTTTCCTCTTCTTGAAGCGGCTGGAAGTCAGGGACGCACCAATCGATTTTCGTTAAAGCGCGGAAGTACATCTCTTCCGTGATAAGTTCGGACGGATCAATATCTGGGGCGAAAGTATGAGGGCGCACTGGTGGGATTAGATTCACGGTATCATAAATCGGCCGATCCACCCGCTCGTTCTGTAAATCATACCCCGGATGATACCTGGACAAATCTGATTCGTCAGCAAGCTTGCTAGCGAGAGGACGCATCTCCTTAGTCAAAGCGTGAAGATCCTTGGCAGTGAAAGCTGATCCGTCTTCTTTAGTACCGGGATACCCGTTCAAGGCTTCTTCCGAATCAAAATCTGGAACCCACGCTTTGGCTCTGGTGAGCGCCATGAGAGAACCGGCTCGAGCGGCAGACTTCTTCGTTTCCTCTAAACGTGTTGGCAAGACAGAAAGTTTCTCTAATGTGCCTTGGATAGTAGTGGGGGCCGGTTTATTGAAGGACATTGCGCTTATAATCCTTTGAGCGCCGGAATACAGCTGCTCGACCAGAGTATAAGATGCCTTGAGTTTCTTCCGTAAATCATCCCCAAGATGGGAAACACGGCGCCCTACAGAAGAAGATTACAGTTAAACCGGACCGGAATACAGAATGCAAGGATGAAAGCATGCGTGCAGATTAAGTACTTACCAAAGACAGCAGAAGTCATCAGTTCGATTTGCCGCTTTAAACCAGACAATTCTTCTGACACCGGATTAAGAGCTTCTTCAGCATCTTTTGCTCTTTTCTCCAGCGCGTTCTTTTGCACTTCAAAGGATGTCCGTTCCTCTTCAAAAAAAATTCTTCAGCTGTTCAGCAGTAGTTAAGCTCACCGCCAAGTCTTTCTTGGCCTTAGCAGCAGCAGATTCAGTTTCAGCAAGTCTGTTCCGGAGTTCAGTGATTTCTTCAGCCCTCCGGTTCAAATCAGCCTGTAAGAATAATCAAATGGAATAAAGGCAAAATTCAAACAAGTCTCAAGCACACAAACAAGTTGTCTACTTGACACTTGGGGGCTAATGGGCAGTTGAAGTGTAAAACAATAGCAATTCAAAACAAGTCTCAAGCACACAAACAAGTTATCTACTCGACACTTGGGGGCTAATGGGCTATTGAAGTATCAAAGAGTGGCAATTCAAAACAAGTCCCAGGCACATAAACCGGATTATGCCCCTGGCACTTGGGGGCTAATGTAAGATTATTTGCTCGGAATTGGAAGTACCGGTTCACCTTCTAAATTCAGCTAAACCGGAACTTGGGGACTACCATGATATAGACAGAAACACAACAAAGGCAAGAATCAAAGGCAAGGGAGATACCTCATACTTGTCCTTCATCACGTTGACCAAGCCCGCTTCATAATCTCGACTAGTATGAAGCCGGTTCAAATACCCGGAATAGAGCTCCTGGGCACTCATGTCGGCGAAGCTAGAAAGCTCTGTACTCCATTTACCCTTTTCTTGATGCAGTTTCTCCGCTTTAGCGGTATGCTTGGCCAAAACAGTGGGCTCAGCAGGAGCGGTGTAAGCTGTACCGGTTACTTGAACGTCCGGAGAAGGAGCAGATGCCGGTGGTGGAATAGCAGTGTGAACCGGACTAGCGGGTGCCGGACTGGTCCGAGGAGGGTTGGCCCGGGCAGGACTCGCCGGTTCATGGACGTTCTCAGTGTTGGGATTCTCAGGAACAGTGGCATAAGTGTGCTCCATGGGAGCAGGATCTTCAAGCCGCTCTGTGGGTTCACCTTCCGGAGGGACAGTTGTATCTGGATCAACCGCCGGATCATCAGTGGCAGTTTCAGCGGCTGTTTTGTTGGCCTTTGACCTTTTGCTGGGTTTAGGTTTGCTGAAAGGAATTAGAACACAAATCAGAATCACAAAAGTAAATGTAAAGGTAAACCGGATGAGGTAAAGGACTTACCTAGGGACAGTCTTCAGAATCGGGACTTGTGTGGCAGTGGATTCACCAGAAGAAGATAAGGGAGTCTCCTGATAATTAGGGTCAGACGGTTTAAGCGGTTTGCGTATAACCCCGGCCTTGGGATGAAGAAGAGTTGGAGAGAGTATAACCTCAGAGCGGCGCCTCCGAGCCGGAGTAAGAGATATTCCGGACGATTCAACTACAAGGCCGCTATGGCGTGTAGTCCGGCGAAGGGCTTCATGTTGCTGTTTCTTCAAAAGAAAACTGGGGTCCAGTTGAGCATAAGGGTGAGAAAACTGATATTTCCGGACTGTCCGATGAATTTTGGGTGGAGGTGGTTCTGAATCTGAAGAAAGAGTGATTACCTCAGTTTCTGCTGCTTTGTCCCCTTCAGCCAGATCCTGTGGAAAAGACACTGTTAACACAAAGTCTGGATAAAAGTAAACAAATCATAGCCGGATTAACTCATACTTCAGAATCCGGATCATCATCTTCAGCATGTGAACCGGAGCCAACAGCCGCCTTTTTCTTCTTGATAGCGTAAGTTTTCCGGCGTGGCTGTTTGCCAGTCTTTTCCTGAGGCTTCCTCTTCCAAAAAGGATCATCAGCCTGTTCAAAAGGTGAAATATAATTGGAAAACGATTTAAATGAACAGATTACAAACATACGGAAGAGAATAAGACTTACTGCGGGCAACTTGTTCTTCTTATAGTATGGAGCCAATCCGGTTTGGCTACATTCTTCTAAGGAGACATTGAGCATCTTCTTAGCAGACTCAATGACTTCCGATTCAGAAAGTTTGTCCTTGGAAAACCGTTGAGGATCATCCGGTTTACCAGAATATTTACACATCAGACTCGGGCGAGGACTCAGAGGAAGGATACTCCAAGAAAGCCAGCAGCGCATAAAATCAATTCCGGTTAAACCGTTGGCCATAAAGGCTTTCAGCCTGGCAAGTTGAGAAGCAAACCGGGGCCGTTCTGAGGAGCTGAGGCGTTGTGGCAAAGGGTGATCTTCAGGAAGACGATGATCACGGTAACCCGACAGTGGGTTTTCCCCTTCAGGTGAAGTGTCAAGGCAATAGAACCAAGACTTGTTCCAATCCTTCAGGTGTGTATGGAGAGCGGCATGAGGAAATACTGCATCTCTTCTTTTTTGGATGCTGACCCCTCCCAATTCTTGATGAGGTCCGCCGGTAAATTCAGTGCGCCGGTTCAAATGGAAAAAATCCCGGAACAAATCAACTGACGGCTCCTCTTGCAGGTACACCTCTGAGAAAACTTGAAAATCACAGATGTTTGAAATAGAGTTTGGACCTATGTCCTGAGGGTGCAGTTGAAAAGCGGCAAGCACGTCCCGGAAGAACTTTGAACCGGGAGGAGTAAAACCTCGGGCCATGTGATCAAAGAAGACAATAACCTCCCCTTCCTTTGGAGCAGGGGGCATTCATTTCCTGGAGCCCGCCATTTCAAAACTGACTGAGGGCCCAGAGTGCCGATTGATGCAGCATTGATTAAATCTTCTTCCGTAACGACGGAACGGACCCAGTCACAAGCAACAAACTGTTTGGCAAACATAGTAGCAGAATGGAAGTGCTGAAAGGATAAAGTATAAACTCCGGATTATTCAAGTACAGATATATAAACCGGATCGCATATGCAAAGTCGCACCGACGGTTTAGACAAGGGACTAATGATATAGCTAACCCGGCAGTAAGCAGGAAACGCATTACCACCGGTTCAGAAATAACAAAAGAGAGGAGCTAAACCGTCGTGTTCATTGTCGATGCATTACAGAAGCAATATTTGAATGACTAAACCGGTGAGTTTATTATGTATCTACAAGGATGAAGAAACAAGTTTCTACCGAAAGCTAAGGTAAAACAGATCTGAGCAGTAAGAAAAAAGAAAAATTATACAGGTCTATTACAGGAAGAACTACAAGGATCCTATACAGAGCGGACAAATCTAAAGGTTGAATCTAAAGGACGAGATCTAAGCATAAGGCGGCGGAGCAGAAACAGGTTTCCAAAACAAATCTAAAGGATTGAAACCACTACGAGCCTGACGTCTAGGACGAACAGATGAAGCTTTCTCTAGGTTCAATGGCGGAGGCGTAAGAAGAACCCTAAAACTACAGATCTACAGCAAAGGAGAAAGGTTACCTGAGGCAGCAGAAGACGGCGGCGGAGTTATCTGGTCACGTTCAGGTTGATGCAGCGGCCGGACTTGCTGGCGACGGCGGGCTTGACGGACGAGGCGGAGGCTTGAGCTCGGGCGACGGAGGAAGAAGACGAGCGGAAGGAGATGAGGAAGAGAGGCGGCAGTATTTATAAAGGGGTAGAGACGAAACGGCAGGCGCGAGATTTGAGGAAGAGAGAGATTGGATAAAGATTCCCTGTCGCCTCGATTCTCGGGATGGCCTTTAAACAAAGGTGATAGACAGTTGCGCGCGTTAAATGCGGAAGTGATGTCACGGTCAAATTAAGTGATTTTCAAGGATGACGTCATGGCTGGTTTACAAAAATGAGAAGACACGAGAAAAGAAGATCATGCAAGACTGAGAAGATTGATGTGAACAAGTTCAAATCATTCTGGGGCCTAATGTCAGGGATATTACTAGCAGGTATAAACCGGCTAGTGTAAACCGGATTATGGTAATTTAGTTGTATAATTGTAGTACCCAGTAGAGGTTACGGCCCATGAAAGCTTAGGGCCCATGTGTAGAGTTACGGTTTGTAAACCGCCCGATCATGTAACTTGAGAGACAAGGAAGAAAGAGCAGAGACCGAGGCGGACACAAGTATGAGCCGGCCTCGGGACTCTGTAAACCGGACTGGGCGTCGCCTCTATATAAAGGGACGACCCGGCGACGGTTCAAGGACAAGAAACAACCCGTCGAGACATAGGCAAGCGATCCGCTCCCTGTTCATCGACGCCCAAGCAATACCAAACCAAACTAGACATAGGCTTTTACCTTCCTCGAAGGGGCCGAACTAGTATAAACCCTCTGTGTCCTTTGTGTGCTTTTAACCCCTTCAAGCTAACCCGTGCGATGGTTCCTCAACTAAGTCCGTCAAACCGGACATCTGCCGTGTTAATTCCACGACAGTTTTGATACACGGGAATGGGATTGCTGAGTCCTCGTGACTCACAAATTACTCCAAACAGAGGTGCTGGTACACCCAAGTACGATTCAGTTGATGGCCAGCAACTCAAGTGGGGGTTCAATGAGGAACGTGGGCGTATGTACGTGACGTATCCCGACGATTAGTAGTGGTTCCTACTTGGGCCGATCGGGCATAGTGGGTGGTTATCTTCTTTCATTTGAACTTGTCCGTAGTCGGACTATGATTGCATTTGGATGAATGTATGACTTATTTATGCATTGTGTGAAGTGGCGATTGTAAGCCAACTATGTATTTATTTTATTCCCCTTTGTTCTTGTACATGGGAATGTGTGAAGATAACCTTCTTGCGATCATACCAAAATGCGATTATGCCTCTAAGTCGTGTCGCGACACGTGGGAGATATAGTCGCATCTTGGGCATTACATTATCTGTGAAAATTACTTGATCCTTCTCTAAACTCTTTTATGCATGATTGTTATAGTGTAATGACCCGAATCTGATAAGATTCGATGTCTCTATGCTCATTGTGCTAGTTCCTGGATCGACTCGCTAGCACACACAGTACATATGAGTATCAAATAACAAATGCATCATTTACTATAACGTATGATCCAAAATTTATAAAGTATTACAAACTGAATAGCACATGGCTAATTTATTCAGTAATAATAGCGGAAAGGTAGCATAATAAACGATGAGTCCCATTAATGCCCACTGGAGAAAATATTGAGTGAAGACTCGCGACCCTACTGTATCTCACATATCATCTGAAAGTCCTGCAACATGATAAGTTGCAGCCACAAAGGGTCAATACATTGAATGTATTGGCGAATCATGCAATATGATATAGCAAACCTATATCCACAAGCAAAGTATGATAAACAAAACACTCAAGTTTGGTTTCTCATAAAACTACGTTCACCTACCTCCACTTCATAGGCAAGGTGCACACAACACGGATGACAAAGATCTTCAAGATGTCTCAAGTGTGCTCAGTCCTGGCACATTCTCTAGGGACAATAGAGCGCTCAGCCAGTGGCGCATTCACGTGAGGAGAAGCACCGACAACTCAAGTGCGTTCAGTCATGACACATTCTCTAGGGACAATAGAGCGCTCAGCCATTGACGCATTCACCTGGGAAAAAGTCCCGAGCCTACAGCTATAAACACTCACCACTTCCATGCATCTCTCGACACATGGCCACGTATACCATAGCAAGTTGATCACACCAACACATAATACAACCAATATCAGAATATGACAATAGAGAACATACAGATCAACCCAAGCACATGTCATAGCTTAAAAATCACACATGCATAGCAGAATATTGTATGAGCAAAATCAAAAGTGCAAACTTGCCTTGAACGGTGTTGAATTACTCTAACGGTTAATTCTGATCCTCTTGACACTCCGGAAACTCTATACGATAACGAAGGCACCAATAAATAAATCGTGCTCACATAACCCCACAGTAAAGTAACCATTAATGAATTCAAATAAAACTCAACTAACAAAACATATCAATATGTATATATTTCATACATGCTAATAGGATCACAATGCAAAAAAAAGAATCAACTGATTTGGATCAACGGTTTAAAAGATATGGCCTATGGAAGTTTGAATTCAAATTTAAACAAATTAAAATTTAAATAGTTCAAAAATGTGAAATTTTGGTGCTACAGTATTCTCATGGTCTCTACGAGTACACATGAAAAAGAATTGATGAATTTGGAGTTACATATCTCAAGATATACTTAAATGAACATTTGATCTAGAATCTGTCAAAAATAAATTGTGCCAAAACTGTGTACGTGGAAGAACTGACGCGGCTGCTGTGGAGATGACATGTGTTAGCATGTCAGTGGCCGAATGGTTTTTGCTGTAATGGCTAACCAACGACCGACTGGCAAATAAAAGAAAACGTTACAATGAAAAAAACATTAGGGATTTAATCGTAGCCATCCAACAGCGATCGGACTGATGGGGCGGCTCACTGAAGAATCATCGTTGGGCAGCGCCAGAGATGAAGAACAACGGCGAGGAGGCTCTGGATGACCCTTGTGATGACTATGGTGGATCCCCGGAGACAGCGGACGTACAGGAGGAAGCGGAGTATGGCGGCGGTGACTTGGACGGTGTCCACGGCGGCGGCGGTGGCCTCTACTGGCTGCGGTCCTCCAACACTGGTGCGGCGGCGTGTGACTTTGATGTGGCGGCGGTTCCGGTGGTCTTCGGTGCCGCCGAAGGCGGAGGAGAGGTGCAGCTTGACGAGTGGTGGTGTACGCGGCGACTGGAAACTCCTCGGGTGGCTGCTGCGTTCGGCGGTGAACTTCGAGCGACGAACTCCGGCGAGATCTGATCCTGCAAAACGGGCAAGGGAGTTGGCGATTTGCGGAAAATCGGCAGAGGAGGGGTTGATGATCTAATACAGGGTGTCCCCAGGCCTAGGGATTGATAGTCGATCGAATCCATTGATTTGGATTCGGCTCGGCTCATGAGCTACAGTGTTTGTGACGAACACGGTCACTGGAGGAGATGATAGGTAGGCCAGGCTCGTCAGCGAGACAAGGAAAGGGAAAACAGAAAGGAAGAGAGCTGCGAGATGGCCTGGGAAAAAGGGCCCTCCTGCTAGCGGCTACTGCGTGCGCTGCGCGCGCGGGCGAGATAAAGCTGGGCCGCTGTGCAGCCCAACTGGACAGTGTGACCGTCTTTTTTTAAAACCTCTCTACAGGAAGTAAATAAAGCTAAACAAAATACCAAACTGAATAAATCAAATAATACAAATGCACTGTAAAATACCATATCTATTTAAAAAAATAGTGAAAATTTTTGTCGACAACAAAATGCACTTTTGTGAAGAAAACAAAATATATATGCAATAGGAGCCTACAAAGAGCATTATAATAACAACTATATAATAATTTTGGGTTTCTAAAATTCCCAAAAATAAATCCTCTGAAATCCAAACAATATTCTTAGCACTTTCCAACTACACTTAATACGGAAGAAGTCATATTATGTCCACTCCAAAATTTTGCCTTGAGTTGAAAAACACTTTGAATATTCAGAAAATTCAAATATGCATAGAAATCATGATGACAAAGAATGATCCAATTAACATTCCAAATTTGAAGAATTGGGATGTTACAAATCTACCCCCTTAAAATGAATCTCGTCCTCAAGATTCTAGTTGGCTAGCAAAGGTGAAAGATGGGAACTTGACATAATCCATATCCCAAAGTATAGAGGTTGACTCGTTGCATATTTTCAAATCTCCTATGACATAACTAAATATGATGCATCAATAATGAAAGAACGGTCACAATACTTGATCTTGATTAAGAATCTTACCGAAGACTGGTGCATTATTTGGTTTTCCTACCCTCGTGTGATTCACATGTCCACTCTCGAAGTGATCAATCTCCTCTCCAGAATTCCCATTGTCATAATTCATGTTCTTCAATGGAGGACAGTTGTTTGAATAATGCCCTAGCTCCCTGCACCTGTAACAAAGGAACTAACTGATATCCTCCTTGGTGGGCGTTGAAAGGTCATGGTCATCGTTGTTGCCATTCCTCTGTCCATTGTGGTTGTGCCCGTGGTCGTTGTGATGATTATGCCCATCATGGTTATGACCATTATAATTTTCCACTTCAGAATCATAGTACTCTGAAGATGCTGACGAATTACGGTGCTTCCGTTGTCCTCTAGAATTGAACTTTGTGCCACTTGCTTTCCTCTTGCGATTCTCCACCTGTTGAAACTCGCCTTCAAGTACAATAGCCTTATCAATAAGCTCCTGACAGTTATTGAATGTCGCTACTATCAACTGAATACTCAACTCATCATCCAGACCTTCAAGAAACTTCTCATGACTAACTGCATCAGTGTTAACCACAATAGGGGCCTAGCGTGCAATATTATTGAATTCCTCTGCATATGCATTCATAGTGCCACCTCCTTCATGCAAGCTACAAAAATCCTTCTTTTTCATACTCATGGCACCACGAGACACATGGGCAGCGCAAAAACCTGCCTGGAACTGTGCCCAAGTGATAGTAGCAATAGGATAAGTGACCAAGTAATTGTCCCACTATGTTGTGGCTGGTCCTTCTAAGAGCAATTCTAGCAGACCCCGCATCCGGCCGGCCCGCTAAAAGCGTTTGCAATTCGCAGAAAACAGCTTTCCGGGCCGGCGCGGATGGCCGTAGATGCAGACACCGCATAACAGACCGGTAAAAAGGATATTCGCGGAATATGCTCTTCTACGGGCCAGCTTTGCGGGGTCTGATCTAGGGCAGCTCCTCCGAGCCCGGAAAGCCTAAATTTGCACCTTAATTTGATCCAACATAATGCATTTCTTTGCTTTTTCAACATCATTGGATACAGACATCACCAAATCTTTGCTAGAATAGCAAGACCAAATAAAACAAGAACCACAAGTATGCATTTTAGAAGATTTCCAACTTCCATAATTGCTCCCACTAGTTGGACTAATATCTTCTCCATGCATTCATTGTTGATCTGTAGATTCTTGATTTTGCATTCTTCTTTCTTCATCTTTGATTCGAAAGAAGTAGACGTCGCTTCCCCTCTAGTTGCACATGCAGCCGCATCACTGCCCTTGATTCTACTAAGGAGTGCACGAACATCTATTAAGTTTCTTTCTATCAATAAATCAATGTATTCAACTTCCCTAAACCAAAATGAGCATCCATCTTCCTACATACATGAATGAGCATGTTCGAAATGAGCTATTGCAATTGAACCAAAGAATACTATCAAAATGAGCTACCACAAGTGCACGTACCCCGTTGTTCTCGCATTTGAAGAACACCCATCTGCGGTGCTTCGGCGTGCCCGAAGTTAGCCACAACATTGTCCGCGAGCAGTCGTCGCACTGTATGAGCATCATCAGCAAGCCACAAAGCCGTTGCACGAGCGCCGAGCCCAGTGGACAGCAGGACGAATTCATGCCTATAAACCATCGGCGGTGGCAGGAGGACGAACCCATACCTGCAAGCGGCGATGCGACCTTGCTGGGGCTGCGGGAGATGCTCCCCAACCATTCCATCGCTTGGCGCAGCCACCGGCGGCCGGAGAAGCCAAATCCGGTGGCCCACGATGAAGGGCCGCAGATCCGTAATTTTCCGGCCCACTAACGCAGGAGGGGGGATAGGGGAGGCCTCGTGCGTGTGGCGGCCTTTCGGCATGCTCCTGCCGGCTGCTTTCGCTAGAATCTTGGGCGGCGGCCCAGCGGCTGGGCAAGGGGGAGAGGTGAGGTGGTTGGTCGGGAAAGTGTGGGCTGAAATGTGCCCCCCCCCACAAACCGCTTCCTCTTATATGTAGGGCACCATAGCGACGAGGGGGAAACCCGCGTGTTCGCGGGTTGGGGCCGAGATTTTGCCGCACCCCTCAAAAGTTTTTGGGGCCGACCGCCTTTGCGGGGTTTGTTTGGTTGGGATTTCCGCGCAGACCCGCATTTTTGCGATTATTTTGCGGGTCGGGGCTTTTTGCGGGGTCTGCTACAGTTGCTCTAACAAATGCGAGGCAAACCTCACTCTCTTTGCATCAATGCAACCAACTTTCTCCAAATTCCCGTTAACTGAGCAAAGACAATCATCATTCACGATAGGTTCAGGGGTACTAGAAAACCTATGAGGATTCAACATCAAGAAACGAGTAAGGGCATCAACTGCGGGTGGTGGTGGATTATTATTGTTGTTGTTGTTGTTGTTGTTGTTGTTGTTGTTGTTGTTGTTGTTGTTGTTGTTGTTGTTGTTGTTGTTGTTGTTGTTGTTGTTGTTGTTGTTGTTGTTGTTGTTGTTGTTGTTGTTGTTGTTGTTGTTGTTGTTGTTGTTGTTGTTGTTGTTCTGGTTCTGGACAATTAACTGGATCAACTGAGTCTGTCCTTGAAGCAACTGCTGCATGTATAGTAGTATGTCATTGTTGTTGTTGTTGTCTCCTGCACCACTGCCTCTAGAGTTATGCCTCGGCGGCATGTGATGCGTATGCAGGGGTTAGATATAGACATAAATAGTTCTAAGGGAAATACTACCCATATGCTCATGATAGCAAGAACCTCCAACAAAAATAAACAACACTGAATTCACACAATTCACACAAGTCACCAAAACTATCCTAAAGTAATCACATCAAAAGAGCACATATGATCAATCAAAGCACCCAATTGCATAATACAAACTATCCATGAAATATGAAAGCACGGAAAGCAATGACCAACCTAACATATAACATATCACACAACACAAGAAAAACCTACATGTAAGGTAATATCCATGAGAGATATGATCTCATCGTACTACCGCAAATCATTTATCGAACACAGCTTAGGAATGGTGGTCCGCCAACTAAACTCCTTAAATAACACAAAATAATTCCAGGGGTCATCTATATTTGAAAAGTAAAGATATGAGTACAAGAGTATGAACTAACAAGTAGACAATAAGTTGCAAAGTAAGTTTTTCACTAATATGGCTTTTCTAATCCATTTTCTAGGGTCACGGCCTACAGTCAACACACTGCTCTGATACCATCTGTAACGACCCGAATCTGATAAGATTCGATGTCTCTGTGCTCACTGTGCTAGTCCCTGGATCGACTCACTAGCACACACAGTACATATGAATACAAAATAACAAATGCATCATTT
The DNA here is from genome assembly GCA_902687465.1 of Secale cereale. NCBI lineage: Eukaryota > Viridiplantae > Streptophyta > Magnoliopsida > Poales > Poaceae > Secale > Secale cereale. The sequence continues at coordinate 318,747,048 of LR738710.1, forward strand.
ACTGTAACGTACGATCCAGAATTTATAGAGTATTACAAACTGAGTCGCATATGGCTAACATATTCAATAATAATAGAGGAAATGTAGCTTAATAAACAATGTGTCCCATTAATGCCCACTGGAGAAGAAAATGTTGAGTGAAGACTCGCGAACCTACTATATCTCACAGATCATCTGAAAATCATGCAACATAATAAGTTGCATCCACAAAAGGTCAATACATTGAATGTATTAGCAAGTCACACAATATGATATAGCAAACCTACATCCACAAGCAAAGAATGATAAACAAAACACTCAAGTTTGGTTTCGGATAAAACTACCTTCACCTACATCTACTTCATAGGCAAGGTGCACACAACATAGGTGACAAAGATCTTCAAGATGGCTGATGTCTACTACGCAACCTTCTTCTTGTAGACGTTGTTGGGCCTCCAAGTGTAGAGGTTTATAGGACAGCAGCAAATTTCTCTCAAGTGGATGACCTAAGGTTTATCAATCCGTGGGAGGCATAGGATGAAGATGGTCTCTCTCAAACAACCCTGCAACCAAATAACAAAGAGTCTCTTGTGTCCCCAACACACCCAATACAATGGTAAATTGTATAGGCGCACTAGTTCGCGAAGAGATGGTTATACAAGTGCAATATGGATGGTAGATATAGGTTTTTGTAATCTGAAATTATAAAAATAGCAAGGTAACTAATGATAAAAGTGAGCACAAACGATATTGCAATGCTAGGAAACAGGGCCTAGGGTTCATACTTTCACTAGTGCTTCTCTCAACAATAATAACATAACTGGATCATATAACTATCCCTCAACATGCAACAAAGAGTCACTCCAAAGTCACTAATAGCGGAGAACAAACGAAGAGATTATTGTAGGGTACGAAACCACCTCAAAGTTATTCTTTCTGATCGATCTATTCAAGAGTCCGTAGTAAAATAGCATGAAGCTATTCTTTTCGTTCAATCTATCCTAGAGTTCGTACTAGAATAACACCTTAAGACACACATCAACCAAAACCCTAATGTTACCTAGATACTCCATTGTCACCTCAAGTATCCGTGGTCATGATTATACGATATGCATCACACAATCTCAGATTCGTCTATTCAACCAACACAAAGAACTTCAAAGAGTGCCCCAAAGTTTCTACCGGAGAGTCAAGACTAAAACGTGTGCCAACCCCTATGCATAGATTCCCAAGGTCACGGAACCCGCAAGTTGATCACCAAAACATACATCAAGTGAATAGATAGAATACCCCATTGTCACACGGGTATCCCACGCAAGACATATATCAAGTGTTCTCAAATCCTTAAAGAGTCAATCAGATAAGATAACTTCAAAGGGAAAACTCAATCCATTACAAGAGAGTAGAGGGGAAGAAATATCATAAGATCCAACTACAGTAGCAAAGCTCGCGATACATCAAGATCGTGCCTTATCAAGAACACGAGGGAGAGAGAGATCAAACACATAGCTACTGATACATACCCTTAGCCCCGAGGGTGAACTAATCCCCCCTCGTCATGGAGAGCACCGGGATGATGAAGATGGCCACCGGAGAGGGATTCCCCCCTCCGGCAGGGTGCCGGAACGGGTCTAGATTGGTTTTTGGTGGCTCCAGAGGCTTGCGGCGGCGGAACTCCTGATCTAGGTTATTTTCTGGAGGTTTCTGTATATATAGGGGGTGTTGGAGTCGGGAACAAGTAAAGGAGGCCTCCAGGCTGTCCACGAGGTAGGGGGCGCCCAGTGGGCGCCCTACCCTCGTGGGCAGCCCGGGGATCTTTTGGTCCTCCTCCGGTACTCCCAGGGCTTCTTCTGGTCCAAAAACAGCCTCCGCTGAGTTTCAGGTCAATTGGGCTCCCTTTGATACTCCTTTTCTGCGATACTCAAAATCAAGGGAAAACCCGAAACTGGCACTGGGCTCTGGGTTAATAGGTTAGTCCCAAAAATCATATAAAAGTGTATATAAAAGCCCATCAAACATCCTAGAAGGATAATATAATAGCATGGAACAATTAAAAATTATAGATGCGTTGGAGACGTATCGAGCATCCCCAAGCTTAATTCCTGCTCGTCCTCGAGTAGGTAAATGATAAAAACAGAATTTTTGATGTGGAATGCTACCCAACATAATTCTCAAAGTAATTTTTTATTGTGGCATGAATTTTCATATCCAAAAGATTCAATACAAAAGTCTATATTGACATAATAAGAATAATAATACTTCAAGCATACTAGCAAAACAATTATGTCTTCTCAAAATAACATGGCTAAAGAAAGTTCATCCCTACAAAATCATATAGTTTGGCTATGCTCCATCTTCGTCACACAAAATACCCAAATCATGCACAACCCCGGTTATAGCCAAGCAATTGTTTCATACTTTAATTTTTCAAACCTTTTCAACTTTCACGCAATACATGAGCGTAAGCCATGGATATAGCACTTTAGGTGGAATAGAGTGGTGGCTGTGGAGAAGACAAAAAAGAGGAAGATGGTCTCACATGAACTAGGCGTATCAATGGGCTATGGAGATGCCCATCAATAGATATCAATGTGAGTGAGTAGGGATTGCCATGCAACGGAATCACTAGAGCTATAAATGTATGAAAGCTCAACAAAAGAAACTAAGTGGGTGTGCATCCAACTTGCTTGCTCACGAAGACCTAGGGCATTTGAGGAAGCCCATCGTTGGAATATACAAGCCAAGTTCTATAATGAAATTTCCCACTAGTATATGAAAGTGACAAAACAAGAGACTCTCTATCATGAAGATCATGGTGCTACTTTGAAGCACAAGTGTGGAAAAAGATAGTAGCATTGTCCCTTTTTTCTTTTTCTTTTTTCCCTTTTTTTGGGCCATTCTTTTTTTTCTTTGGCCTTTCCTTCTTCTTTTGGGACAATGCTCTAATAATGATGATAATCACACTTTTATTTACTTACAACTCGATATTACAACTCGATACTAGAACAAAGCATGACTCTATATGAATGCCTCCTGAGGTGTACCGAGATGTGCAATGAATCAAGAGTGACATGTATGAAAAATTATGCATGGTGGCCTAGTCACAAATACGATCTCAACTACATGATCATGCATGGAAATATGACAATGATGAAGCGTGTCATAACAAAAGGAACGGTGGAAAGTTGCATGGCAATATATCTTGGAATGGCTATGGAAATGCCATGATAGGTAGGTATGGTGGCTATTTTGAGGAAGGTATATGGTGGGTGTATGGTACCGGCGAAAGCTGCGTGGTACAAGAGAGGCTAGCAATAGTGGAAGGGTGAGAGTGCGTATAATCCATGGACTCAACATTAGTCATAATAAAGAACTCACATAATTATTGCAAAAATCTACAAGTCATCAAAACAATGTACTACAACATGCTCCTAGGGGAAGGGTTGGTAGGAGTTAACCATCGCGCGATCCCGACCTCCACACAAAGGATGACACTCGATGAAATTCCTCGTGCTTCAAATTTGTCACACAACGGTTACCATACGTGCATGCTACGGGACTTGCAAACCTCAACACAAGTATTTCTCAACTTCACAACTACTCTACTAGCATGACTCTAATATCACCATCCTCATATCTCAAAACAATCATCAAGTATCAAACTTCTCATAATATTCAATGCACTTTATATGAAAGTTTTTACTATACCCATCTTGGATGCCTACCATATTAGGACTAATTTTATAACCATAGAACATTACCATGTTGTTCTAAAAGACTCTCAAAATAATATAAGTGAAGCATGAGAGTTCATCTATTTCTTCAAAATAAAATCACCGTCGTGCTCTAAAAAGATATAAGTGAAGCACTAGAGCAAATGACAAACTACTCCGAAAGATATAAGTGAAGATCAATGAGTAGTTGAATAATTATCTAACTATGTGAAGACTCTCTAACATTTAACAATTTCAGATCTTGGGATATTATTAAAAAGCAAGCAAAACAAAATAAAACGAAATGACGCTCCAAGCAAAACACATATAATGTGGTGAATAAAAATATAGCCTCAAGTAAAGTTACCGATAGACGAAGACGAAAGAGGGGATGCCTTCCCGGGGCATCCCCAAGCTTAGACTCTTGGTTGTCCTTGAATATTGCCTTGGGGTGCCTTGGGCATCCCCAACCTTAGGCTATTGCCACTCCTTATTCCATAGTACATCGAATCTTTACCCAAAACTTGAAAACTTCACAACACAAAACTCAACAGAAAACTCGTAAGCTCCGTTAGTATAAGAAAATAAAACCACCACTTAGGTACTATTATGAACTCATTCTAAATTCATATTGGTGTAATATTTACTGTATTCCAACTTCTCTATGGTTCATACCCTCCGATACTACTCATAGATTCATCAAAATAAGCAAACAACACATAGAAAACATAATCTGTCAAAAACAGAATAGTCTGCAGCAATGTATAACTTTCAAACAATTAATTCTGTAACTCTAAAAATTCTGAAATAAATTGGTGGACATGAGTAATTTGTCTATTAGTCTTCCGCAAAAAGAATGAACTTAAAAGCACTCTTCTGTATAAAATGGCAGCTAAACTCGTGAGCGTAAAAGTTTCTGTTTTTTACAGCAAGATAGCAAAGACTTCACCCAAGTCTTCCCAAAGGTTCTACTTGGCACTTTATTGAAACAAAAGCTATAAAACATGATTACTACAGTAGTTTAATCATGTTAACACAAAAAAATAGTACAGGTAAATATTGGGTTGTCTCCCAACAAGCGTTTTTCTTTAATGCATTTTAGCTAGGCATGATGATTTCAATGATGCTCGCATAAAAGATAAAAATTGAAATATAAAAAGAGCATCATGAAGAATGTAACTAGCACCTTTAAGTATAACCCACTTCCTATGCATAGGGATATTGTGAGCAAACAACTTATCGGAATGATAATCAACCAGCATAGGAAGGGAAAACAAGCATGACTTCAAAACTTTCAACGTATAGAGAGGAAACTTGATATTATTGCAATAGGTAGAAACATATGTTCCTGCTATGGCGCTGCTAGAGGGAGGGCGCGAGAGGGCTGGCCGGGGGCCTTTTGCCCACGGCCGGTGGCAAGAGGGAAGGGATTTCCTTCTTAATTCTTGCTTCCTTAGATTGATACAACTCCTCTCTTTATATAGAGAGGTTTACTTGACTCCCAAGCAAGGCTTACTTGACCTCTAAGCAAGCAACCCTTATCTCTAATTAACCCTAAGACTAGCGGGCTATACCGCCAGCCCAGGCCCATGACGTACTCTAACAGTTCCTCTCTCATAATAATTTTCAGTAGCATCATAAATGAATCCAACCATATAACCAGCACATAAAGCATTCTTTTCATTATCTACTTGCATAGAAATTGTACTACTCTCCACATAAGAGAATTTCTTCTCATGAATAGTAGTGGGAGCAAACTCAACAAAATAACTATCATGAGATATTTGATTGACATAATCAAATTGAACATTAAAATCATGATGATAAGTTTCATGGTTATCATTATTCTTTATAGCATACATGTCATCGTCATAGTCATCATAGATAGGGGGCTTGCTACCATTATAACAAATTTGGACATCAAAACTTGGGGGGCTAAAAATATCATCTTAATCAAACATAGCTTCCCCAAGCTTGTGTCTTTGCATATCATTAGCATCATGGGTATTCAAAGAATTCATACTAACAACATTGCAATCATGCTCATCATTCACATAGTTTATACCAAGCATTCTATGTAATTCTCCTTCTAGTACTTAAGCACAATTTTCCTTCCCATCATTTTCACGAAAGATATTAAAAAGATGAAGCATATGAGGTACCCTCAATTCCATTTTTTTGTAGTTTTCTTTTATAAACTAAACTAGTGATAAAACAAGAAACTAAAAGATTCGGTTGCAAGATCTAAAGGTATGCCTTCAAGCACCCACCTCCCCGGCAACGCCGACAGAAATTAGCTTGATGTCTACTACGCAACCTTATTTTTGTAGACATTGTTGGGCCTCCAGGTGCAGAGGTTTGTAGGACGGTAGCAAATTTCCCTCAAGTGGATGACCTAAGGTTTATCAATCTGTGGGAGGCATAAAATGAAGATGGTCTCTCTCAAACAACCCTGCAACCAAATAACAAAGAGTCTCTTGTGTCCCCAACACACCCAATACAATGGTAAATTGTATAGGTGCACTAGTTCGGCGAATAGATGGTGATACAAGTGCAATATGGATGGTAGATATAGGTTTTTGTAATCTGAAAATATAAAAACAGCAAGGTAACTAATGATAAAAGTGAGCACAAACAGTATTGCAATGCTAGGAAACAAGGCCTAGGTTTCATACTTTCACTAGTGCAAGTTCTCTCAACAATAATAACATAACTGGATCATATAACTATCGCTCAAAATGCAACAAAGAGTCGCTACAAAGTCACTAATAGCGGAGAACAAACGAAGAGGTTATTGTAGGGTACGAAACCACCTAAAAGTTATTCTTTCTGGTCGATCTATTCAAGAGTCCGTAGTAAAATAGCACGAAGCTATTCTTTCTGTTCAATCTATCCTAGAGTTCGTATTAGAATAACACCTTAAGACACACATCAACCAAAACCCTAATGTCACCTAGATACTCCATTGTCACCTCAAGTATCCGTGGGCATGATTATACGATATGCATCACACAATCTCATATTCATCTATTTAACCAACACAAAGAACTTCAAAGAGTGCCCTAAAGTTTCTACCGGAGAGTCAAGACGAAAACGTGTGTCAACCCCTATGCATAGATTCCCAAGGTCACAGAACCCGCAAGTTGATCACCAAAACATACATCAAGTGAATCGATAGAATACGCCTTTGTCACCACGGGTATCCCACACAAGACATACATCAAGTGTTCTCAAATCCTTACAGACTCAATCCGATAAAAATAACTTCAAAGGGAAAACTCAATCCATTACAAGAAAGTAGAGGGGGAGAAACATCATAAGATCCAACTATAGTAGCAAAGCTCGCAATACATCAAGATCATGCCATCTCAAGAATACGAGAGAGAGAGAGAGAGAGAGAGAGAGATCAAACACATACCTATTGAGACATACCCTCAGCGCCGAGGGTGAACTACCCCCCCTCATCATGGTGAGCATCGGGATGATGAAGATGGTCACCGGAGAGGGATTCCCCCCTCCGGCAGGGTCTCGGAACGGGTCTAGATTGGTTTTTGGTGGATCCAGAGGCTTGCGGCGGCGGAACTACCGATCTAGGTTATTTTCTAAGAGGTTTTTGTATATATAGGGGGTATCGGAGTCGGGAACAAGTAAAGGAGGTCTCCAGGCTGTCCACGAGGTAGGGGCGCGCCTAGCGGGGCGTCCCTACCCTCGTGGGCAGCCCGGGGATTCTCTGGTCCTCTGTGACGCCCCCGATTTGTCCGTACACTAATCATGCACGCAAATGTGTACGACCAAGATCAGGGACTCACTTGAAGATATCACAACATAACTCTAAACACAAGTTAAAATAATACAAGCTTTATATTACAAGCCAGGGGCCTCGAGGGCTCGAATACATAAGCTCGAAAACACAAGAGTCAGCGGAAGCAATAATATCTGAGTACAGACATAAGTTAAACAAGTTTGCCTTAAGAAGGCTAGCACAAACTTCAACGATCGAAGAGGCAAGGCCTCCTGCCTGGGACCTCCTAACTACTCCTCGAAGCCGAACTCCATGTAGAAACATCCTCGGGATCATCTGGCTCCTGGACTCCACCAATCTGGTTGCATCATCCGAGAAGAGAGAGAAAAGGGGGAAAAGGGGGAGCAAAGCAACCGTGAGTACTCATCCAAAGTACTCGCAAGCAAGGATCTACACTACATATGCAATGATATAAGTGTAAAGGGGTAATATCTGTGGACTAAACTACAGAAAGCCAGAATAAGAGGGGGATAGCTAATCCAATCGAAGACTACGCTTCTGGCCACCTTCATCTTGCAGTAGTAGAAGAGAATAGATGGAAGTAACAAGTATCCTCGTATCTCGTAGCCTCCGTCTTGCAGCAGTAGAATAGAATAGATGGTAAGTTCACCAAGTAACAACGTATAGCACAATCCTACCCGGCGATCCTCCCGCACATCACCCTGTGAGAGAGCAACCACCGAGTTATATCTGGCACTTGTAAGGGTGTGTTTTATTAAGTATCCGATTCTAGTTGTCATGAGGTCGGAATACAACTCCGGGTCGTCCTTTTACCGAGGGACACGGCTATTCGAATAGATTAACTTCCCTGCAGGGGTGCACCACATAACCCAGCACGCTTGATCCCATTTGGCCGGACACACTTTCCAGGGTCATGCCCGGCCTCGGAAGATCAACACGTCGCAGCCCTACCTAAGCACAGCAGAGAGGTCAGCACGCCGGTCTAAACCCTAAGCGCACGGGGGTCTGGGCCCATCGCCCAATGCACACCTGCGCGTTGCGAGGGCGGCCGGTAAGCAGACCTAGCCTCAGGCTTTCCAGTCCAATCCGGCGCGCGCCACTAAGTCGCTGACGTCGAGTACCCATAACTATTCCCACGTAGCTGGTTAGTGCGTATAGGCCAACGGCCAGACTCAGATCAAATATCCAAACTCTTTAAGCTTGTTATTATGAAATAACCGCAGACAACGACCAGGGCCAGGCCACCTCTCCACTGGGTGTCTCAACCTGCCCTGTCGCTCCGCCACAAAGATCCACACAGAGGGTCATCGGGAAAGTATGTCCTTTCAGCCCCCAATCCGTGAATCAACCGCGGGTACTCAACGAGCCGACCCGACTTTAGTCACATCAAGTATCATGTATAAGTGTATGTAGTATATACCCGTGATCACCCCCAAGTGACCCGGACCGATAGAATAGCAGGGCAGACGGACAAGGGTGTAGGGCCACTGATGGAATACTAGCATCCTATACTAAGCATTTAGGATTGCAGGTAAAGTATCAACAATGATAGCAACAATGACAGGCTATGTAGCAGAATAGGATTATCGAAAGCAGTAACATGCTACACTACTCTAATGCAAGCAGTAGAGAGAAGAGTAGGCAATATCTGGTGATCAAAGGGGGGCTTGCCTGGAAGCTCTGTAGACGAAAGGAATCTTCGGAAGCGTAGCCGTAGTCGAACACCGAAGCATCAATGGTCTCGGGGTCTATCACAGTATCAGAGTCTACCGAAAATAAGCAACTAAGGGGAAACAAATAAATAACAGGGCAAACAATAGCATCACAAAAGCATAACATGGCAAAAGGCGGTGCTACGTGTGACCTAACGCGGTGCTCGATGATACAAATGAAGAGGAATAACATCTGGGAAAGTATTCCCGGTGTTAGGCATTTTCGGGCAGATGAAACGGAGGGGAATGTTGCATGTTCGGTATGATAGAGATGTGTGGCAGACGAATGGACCGCGTATTCGGATGCGTCTCGAAATTCTGAGCAACTTTCATATATAAAGTATTTTCATCCGAGTTACGGATTATTTTATATTAATTTTTAAAGTTTTAAAACATTTTCTAATTTATTAATTATTAAATAAATCAACATTATCCAGAATAGTGCCTGCTGACATCAGCATGACGTCAGCAGTCAACAGTGGGTTGACTGGTCAAGCTGACGCGTGGGGCCCGCGTGTCATACACTGATAACTAATTAACCAAGTTAATTAGTTTAACTAACAGATTAGGTAGGTTAGTTAATTGATTATGTTAACTTAATTAACCTATTAATTAATTATATATATATATTTTTAATTATTTTTTTGTTCTTTTCCTTTTTTTTAAATGTCCTGGGGCCACGGGGCCCCACCTGGCAGTGGCCCAGGGGCCCTTAGCAGGGCGGATCGGGCGCTACGGGGCGGGTCGGGCGCTGCGACGCCCGACTGGGCGTTCGCCCAGATCGCCGGTCAGCGGTACGCGGCCACGGCACGGCGAGGCAGGCCGTGCGAGCAAGCCGTGCCAGCAGCAGTGGCGCGAGGGCCGGAGGCCGGGGCCGACCGCAGCTGCCGAGGCCGGCCGCAGCAGCAAGCGGCGGGGCACGGGACCATGTCGGAGGAAGGAGCAGGGGGGCACGGGGCCATGGCGGAGGAAGGAGCGGCGGGGCACGGGGCCATGGCGGAGGAAGGGCCAGTGCGCAGTCAGGGCTCGGCCGCCGGCCAGCCAGGCGGAGGCGGGGCGCGGAGTTGAACGCGCGCGCACGCAGCAGCGCAGCTGCCGGGAGCAGCAGCGCAGCACGGCGGGAGCGGGGCTGCGGCGTCAGCGCGGGCGAGCTGGGTGGCCACGGCGTGCACGGGGCGCGACAGAGAGCACGACGGGCGGCTCAGGTGCGGGCAGAGGGGAGTCGGGCGGGCGTGCGTGCGTACGGGGGTGGCGAGGCGCGGCGGTGTGTGGCGCAGGCGAGCCGTCCGGCGGCTGGAGCAGCGCACGGCAGTGGAGGCCG
>LR738710.1:318757711-318834887 GCA_902687465.1 Secale cereale
GGGGGAGGAGGCCGGAGGTGGGCGTCGGGCAGGCGTGGCCGGCGCGTGCGCGGCCTGAGGCAGGGCGGCGAGCGGCTGCAGTGACAGGTAGGGGACAACGCGGCTGTGCACGGAGAGCGTGCTCGCGGACGTGCGGCGGTGACTGCGACAACGAGACAAGGAGAAGAAGGGGGCCTCACGAGGTAGTGTAGGGCACGCGGCAGTGGGGTTCGAGGAGGAGGACGGAGACGGGGAGGAAGCAGGCCGACGGGAAGGTCCGGTGAGGCGATGGACGGCGACGGTGATCCGGGCGGCGGCCTCCTCTCGATCCCGATCCAATCGGGGGAGAGGGGGGAAGATATTTCGGGAGTGGGGGGTGTCGGTGGGGTTCGGGGCCTGGGAAAGGGCCATATAGGCCAAGGGGTGGGCTGGCCGGCTGGGCCGTTTGGCCCAGTTGGTCACGGGCCTTTGCCCCTTTTATTTTATTTTGTTTTGCCCTTTTCTTTTCATTTATTTTCCTTATACTATTTTATTTTAGTTAGTTTTATTTTAGCTTAGTTTCTTTTTAAATCTAGTTTTATGAAAACTACAACTAGCACCTAAATTAGTATTAATAGATATGCTACTGCCATAAATAATTTGTCATTATAATTAAAGTAGTTTGTATTTGTTTATTAATTTAAGCGCATTCACATAATAGTTTTTATCGCTGTTTGATTTATGATAGTGTATTTAAACGCATTATAAAGGTGTGGTTCCTTCACCGACAGTTAACATGGATTATTTTCCATAAACCGAACATTTTGGTTTTAATGTTTCAAAACTTTTGTTGTTTGCCTTTGTTTCAAAAATTGAATTTGGATCGTTCTAAACTAATGCTTGTTTAGCAACAGTGATCGACGTGACGTGGCATCATTAGCGTGGAATTACTGTAGCGTAATTACCCGGGCATCACATCCTCCTCCGATACTCCGTGGGCTTCTTCTAGTCCAAAAACAGCCTCCGTTGAGTTTCAGGTCAATTGGGCTCCGCTTGGTGTTCCTTTTACGCGATACTCAAAACAAGGGAAAAACAGAAACAGGCACTGGGCTTTGGATTAATAGGTTAGTCCCAAAAATCATATAAAAGTGTATATAAAAGCCCACAGAACATTCTAGAAGGATAATATAATAGCATGGAATAAAAAAAATTATAGATACGTTGGAGACGTATCAATCTTTCAAGTGCGCTCAGTCCTGGCGCATTCCATAGGGACAATAGAGCGCTTAGCCAGTGACTCATTCACGTGAGTGAAAGACCCGACAACTCAAGTGCGCTCAGTCATGACGCATTCTCTAGGGACAATAGAGCGCTCAACCATTGACGCATTCACCTGAGAAAAAGTCCCGAGCCTACATTTATAAAGACTCACCACTTCCATGCATTAGTCGACACATGCAAATGTCTACCATAGCAAGTTGATCACACCAACACATAATACAACCAATATCAGAATATGACAACAGAGATACAGATCAACCCAAGCACATGTCATAACTTAAAAATAACACATGCATAGCAAGATATAGGATGACAAAATCAAAAGTGCAAACTTGCCTTAAACGGTGTTGAAGTACTCTAACGGTTAATTCCGATCCGTTTGATACTCTGGACAATCTATACGATAACGAAGGCACTGATAAATAAACCGTACTCACATAACCCCACAATAAAGTAAACAACAATAAATTCAAAAAGAACTCGACTAACAAAACATACCAGTAGGTATATATTTCCTACATGCTAATAGGATCACAATGCAAAAAGAATCAACTGATTTGGATCAACGGCTTAAAAGATATGGCCTCTATAAGTTTGAATTCAAATTTAGACAAATTAAAATTTGAATAGTTCAAAAATGTGAAATTTTGGTTCTACAGTATTCTTCTGGTCTCTACGAGTACACAGAAAAAAGAATCGATGAATTTGGTGTTACAGATCTCAAGATATACTCAAATAAACATTTGATATAGAATCTGTCAAAAATAAATTGTGCCAAAACTTTGTTCATGGAAGAACTGACGCTGTTACTGTGGAAATGACACGTGCTAATGTGTGAGTGGCCGAATGGTGTTTGCTGTAATGGCTAACCGACGAACTACCTGCATTTAAAAGAAAACATTTCAATGAAAAAAAGCATTAGGGATTTAATCGTAGCCGTCCAACGGCGATCGGACGATGGGAGCGGCACACCGGTGAAACAGCGTTGGGCAGCGCCGGAGCTGAAGAACAACGGCGAGGAGCCTCCCTGGATGATCATGGCGATGGCTATGGTGGATCCTCAGAAACAGCCGACGTATAGGAGGAAGCGGAGTACGGCGGCAGTGACTTTGATGGTGTCCAAGTCGGCGACGGTGGCCTCTGCTGGTTGCGGTCCTCCAACACTGGTGTAGCCGCGTCGGACGTTGATGTGGCGGCGGTTCCGGTGGTCTTCGGTGTCGGCGAAGGCGGAGGAGAGGTGTCGTTCGATGAGGAGTGGAGTACACAACGACTGGAAGCTCCTCGGGTCTCTGCTACGTTCGGCGGTGTGCTTCGAGCGACGAACTCCGGCGATATCAGATCTGGCGAATCCGGCAAGGAAGTTTGCGATTTGGGGGAAAATCGGCAGAGGAGGGGTTGATGATCTAATATAGGGTGTCCCCCGTGGTCTAGGATCGATAGTCGATCGAATCCATGGATTTGGATTCGGCCCGGTTTATGAGCTACAGCGCTGGAGGAGATGACAGGTAGGCCAGGCTCGTCAGCGAGATAGGGAAAGGGAGAAAATAGAAAGGGAGAGAGCTACGGGATGGGCTGGGAAAAAGGGTCGGCTTGCTAGCGGCTGCTACGTGCGCTGCGCGCGCGGGCGAGATAAAGCTGGGCCGTTGTGCAGCCCAACTGCACAGTGTGAACGTATTTTTAGTAAACCTCTCTACATGAAGTTAGTAAAAGCTAAATAAAATACCAAACTTAATAAATCAAATAATACAAACGCACTGTAAAATACCATATCTATTTTAGAAAACAGTGAATATTTTTTTCTACAACGAAATGCACTTTTTGTGAAGAAAACAAAATATATATGCATTAGGAGCCTACAAAGAGCATTATAATAAGAACTATATAGTAATTTGGGGTTTCTAACATTCACAAAAATAAATCCTGTGAAATACAAACAATATTCTTAGCACTTTCCAACTACACTTAATAGGGAAGAAGTCATATTATCTCCACTCCAAAATTTTGCCTTGAGTTGAAAAACACTTTGAATATTCAGATTATTCAAATATGCATAGAAATCATGATGACAAAGAATGATCCTATTAACATTCCAAATTTTAAATTTTGGGATGTTACATATAGCTTTGCATTTCTCTCTGATCTATTGATTTGGTTTGGCCAACAAGATTGATTTTTCTCGCAATGAGAGAGGTGCTATGTAACGGGTTCAATCTTGCAGTGCTCAATCCCAGAGACAGAAAGGGACATGACACATATTTGTATTGTTGCCATTAAGTATAACCAGATGGGGTTTATTCATATTGATTGGATCTACCCCTCTACATCATGTCATCTTGCTTAAGGTGTTACTCCATTCTTGTTAACTTAATACACTAGATGCATGCTAGATAGTGGTCGATGTGTGGAGTAATATTAGTTGATGCATGTAGGAGTCGGTCTACTTGTCTCGGACATGATGCCTATATACATGATCATTGCCTTGTATCATCATAATTATTTGCTTTTCCATCAATTGCTTAACAATATTTTTTAACCCACCATATGCTTTCTTTGAGAGAGAAGCCTACAGTGAAAACTAGGGCCCCGGGGTCTCTCTTTTATCATATTGCTTTCAGATCTATAATACCAAAAACACAAAAATACCTTGCTACAATTTATTTACCTTTATTTCATTTTGCTCTTTTATTTATCTTGTATATCTATCACTATCATATCTCATCCTTGCAAGTATGCGTGAAGGGATTGACAACCCCTTTTTCGCGTTGGATGCAAGTGTTTGTTTTTTGTGTAGGTGCAACTATTGGGGACTTGTGTGTTCCTCCTACTAGATTTATACCTTGGTTCTCCACTTAGGGAAATACTTATATGTACTTTTCTGCATCACCCTTTCCTCTTCAAGGTAAAAACCAACGCAAGCTCAAGAAGTAGGAGGAAGAATTTCAGGCGCCATTGCCGGGGAGGATCTACATCAAGCCTACTAAGTACCTATCATAATTTCTCATCTCTTGCATTCACTTTATTTGCCATTCACTTCTCATTTTCTTCTCCTCGACTTCTAGAACGTTTTTAGAAAAACACATGTTTGCCTTTTGTTTGCTTGTGTGCTAGATTGCTTGCTTTCTCACGATGTCTCAAGAAAATATTAAGTTGTGTGTTTTTCCAATATTAGTAATAATGATTTTATTAGTACTCCGATTGCTCCCGCCACTAGTGCGGAATCTTATGAAATTAATGTTGATTTGTTGAATCTTGTTATGAAAGATCTATTTTTTGGTAGGCCTAACGAAGATGTTGCATCCCATCTTAATACTTTCGTTCAATTGTGCGATATGCAAAAGAAAAAAAATGTGGATCATGATATTGTGAAATTGAAATTATTTCCGTTGTCACTACGAGATTGTGCTAAAACTTGGTTTTCATCCTTGCCTAAAAATAGTATTGATTCATGGAAAAAGTGTAAGGATGCTTTTATTGCCAAGTATTTTCCTCCCACTAAGATCATCTCCTGTAGGAATGATATAATGAATTTTAAGAAATTTGATCATGACCATGTTGCACAATCAAGGGATAGGATGAAATTAATGATAGGAAATTGTGCTAGTCGTGGTTTAAGTTTACGGATGATCATACAAAAAAATTATTATGAATTGAAGTTTGCGTCTAGAAATCTTTTAGATTCAGCCATGGTTGGTTATTTTGTGGAAATCTAATTAGGAGAAGCTACTAAACTCCTCGATGATATTACGGCAAATTACACTAAATGGCATACCAAAAGATCTTCTACTAATAAAAAAGTGCATGCTATTGAAGAAATTAATACTTTGAGTGGAAAGATGGATGAACTTATGAAATTGATTGCTAGTAAGGGTACTCCTATGGATCGTAATGATATGCATTTGTCTACTTTGATTGATAATAATAATGAATCTATGGCTATGAATTTTGTTGGTAGGAACAACTTTTGTAATAATGTTTGTAGAGGCAATTTTAACCCTAGGCATTTTCCTAGTAATTCCTCTAATAATTACGGTAATTCCTAAAAAAATCTTATGGAAATTATAAGAAGATGCCTTTTGATCTTGATAATAATATTAAAGATTTCATTAACTCCCAAAAGGTTTTCATTGCTATGATTTAAGAAAAATTGCTTAAGTTTGATGATGTGGCTAGAAATGTTGATAGAATTTCTCATGAGATTGATTCCCTTAAGAATAGATCTATGCCACCTTAGCTTGATATTAATGATTATCCAAAATCTATCCAAATTTCTATTAATGAAAGAAGGGAGAGAATTGCTAGAATGCGTGCTAAAAGAGAATGGCTAGAAAAAGTGTGTTCTTCCAATTTTGTGTTAATCATGATGAAGATCTTAAAGTGATTGGTGTGACTGCCGTCGAATCATTGTTTGAGAATATAAAACTTGATGAAACATGGACTGGAGAGGAGTCTACTTTAGTTAGAAGGCCTCCCAATAATCTGGAGGGCGATGATCTTGATAATTTTTTTAACAAATGTGGGTTTGGCAAGGTCAAAACTTCAACTAGTGATGTCCACTCTTTATAATGACAAAGAATTTAATTATGATGATTGTTCTTTGATTTAGTGTATTTCCTTGTTGCAATCCATGCTTAAATCCCCTCATGCTTATGATCAAACTAAGGCTTTTACCAAATATATCCTTCATGCTATGATGGAATATTTTGATGAAAAACTTGAGTTGGAAGTTTCAATCCCTAGAAAACAATATGATGAGTGCGAACCGAATATTAAGAATAAGATTAAAGATTATGAGTGCTATGCTTTATGTGATTTGGGTGCTAGCGTTTCCACTATTCCACAAACTTTATGTGATGTGCTAGGTTTCCATGAATTAGATGATTGTTCTTTAAATTTGCACTTACGGATTCCCCTATTAAGAAACCTAAGGGAAGAATTTCTGATGTTCTTATTATTCCAAATAGGAATTACTTGCCGGTAGATTGCAGTGTTCTTGATATTGATTTCAATCGTACATGCCCTATAATTCTTGGTAGACCTTAAAACGATTAACGTAATTATTGATATGAAAGAAAAAACATTAGATTTCAACTTCTATTAAGGAAGGGCATTGAATAATTTCTAAGAAATAAAATAAAATTACCATTTGAATCTGTTATGAGGGCCACTTATGGATTGAATACCAAAGATGACAAAACCAAGATCTATGCAATATGCCTTGCTAGGGGCGTAAAATGATTGTGCTTTTCGGGAGGCAACCCAATGATTTTTTTTCTATTGATCATTCTTTTGTTTTTCAATAATAATACCATTATTCTTCTTATTATGGTGCTCATGTGTTTTAATTAGTTCTTGTGCCAAGTAAGACCTTTGGGATGATTTGCAAGATTGTTGATTTGATTCTTAGAGAAAACAAAAACTTTTGTGTCCAGTAGCATAATTCTCTGTGATTGCTGGAGCGTGATCAATTTCTAATTTTTTTAAATGTAATTGATATACAAATTTCCCATGTTTTCCTATTTTTCATAATTTTCATAGTTACAGATGTATGACTAATAATTGTGTGTTTGCAGACTATTCTGTTTTTAACAGATTATGTTTTCATTGTATTTGATGCTTTTTTTGATGAATCTATGGACTATGTCAGGGGGAACAAGCCACAATGAAGTTGGAATACAGTAGATATAATAAGAATATAAAATTAGAATGTGTTCATAACAATAGCTACAGTAAAGATTGGTTTTATTATACTAACAGATCTCATGAGTTTTTTGTTGTGAAGTTTTCATGTTTTAGGTAAAAGTTTCGATGGGCTAAGGAATAAGGAGTGGAAGGAGCCTAAGCTTAGGGATACCCAAGCCACCCCAGGTAATATTCAAGGACAACTAAGCGTCTAAGATTGTGGATGCCCCGGACGACATCCCTTGTTTTGTCTACAATCCATCGGTAAGTTACTTGAAGCTATATTTTTATTCACTACATGATATGTGTTTTGCTCGGAGCGTCTTGTATGATATGAGTATTAATTTTATTTTATTTTTAGTTTTCCACAATCATCCTTGACCTACACACCTTTTTAGAGGGACACACATTAATCTTGAATTTATTAGAATACTCTTTGAACTTCACTTATATGTTTTAGAGCACGGCGGTGATGTTATTTTAAAGAAATTGATAAACTCTCATGCTTAACTTATATTACTTTGAGTGTATTATAAATAGTATGGCAAGTTGGTTGGGTTAGGAATTTAGTCCTAATATGATGGGTATTCAAGAGGGATATAATAAAAAGTTTCATGAAGACCATTGAATATGTGAGAAGTTTGATTCCTTGCAATTGTTTTGAGATATGAAGATCGTGATATTTGATTCATGCTAGCAGTAAATTGTGGATTAGTAAAAGTACTTTTGTTAAGGTTAGTGATTCGCATAGCATGCACGTATGGTCTTCCTATTATGTGATGAAGTTGGAGCACAATTTATCCTTGATTGTTTTCCTTTGCGTGAAAAGTCGGGAGAGCGCGATGATTAACTCTTACCAACCTATCACCTAGGAGCATGCGTAGTAGTACTTTTCCTTGAGGGCTAATAAACTTTTCGCAATAAGTATGTGAGTTCTTTACGACTAATGTTGAGTCCATGTATTATACGCACTCTCACACTTCCACCTTTGCTAGCCACTCTAATACCGCATAACTTTTGCCGGGGCATTAAACCACCCTTATACATTTCCTCAAAACAACCACCATACCTACCTATTATGGCATTTCCATAGCCATTCCAAGATATATTGGCATGCAACTTGACTGTTCCGTTATTACGAATGTTCGCAATGAGTTGTAATTTTTTAGTTGTAAGTAAATTAAAGGGTGATGATCATCATTATTAGAGAATTGTCCCATGTGAGGTAAAAAACAAATAAAAAAGAGGCCAAAGAGCAAAAGAAAAAGAAAGAGAGAAAAAGAGAGAACGGACAATGTTACTTTATTTTTCCACACTTGTGCTTCAAAGTAGCACCATGTTCTTCATAATAGAGAGTCTCCTATGTTGTCACTTTCATATATTACTAGTGGGAATTTTTCATTATAGAACTTGGCTTGTATATTCCAATGATGGGCCTCCTCAAATGTCCGAGGTCTTTCATGAGAAAGCAAGTTGGATGCACACCCATGAGAAAGCAATTTTTTGAGCTTTCATGCACTTATAGCTCTAGTGCATCCGTTACATGGCAATCCCTACTCACTCACATTGATATCAGTTCACAGACATCACCATAATCCATTAATTGTCCTAGTTGATGTGAGACTTTCTCCCTTCTTTTGTCTACTACCACCTTCTATTCCACTTATAGTGCTATATCCAAGGCTCACGCTCATGTATTGCATGACGAGTTGAAAATGTTGAAGAAGTTTAAAAAGTATGAACCAATTGCTTGGCTACCACTGCAGTAGTGATACGTCTCCAACGTATCTATAATTTTTTATTTTTCCATGCTATTATATATTCTGTTTTGTATGTTCAAAGGGCTTTATTATACACTTTTATATTATTTTTGGGACTAACCTACTAACCCAAGGCCAAGTGCAAATTGCTGTTTTTTGCCTATTTCAGTGTTTCACAAAAAGGAATATCAAACGGAGTACAAACAGAATGAAACCTTCGGGAGAGTTATTCTTGGAACCGTATGTACCCAGAAGACTTGGAGTACACGTGAGGGAACGAGAGAGGTGGCCACGAGGATCCAGGGCGCACCCAGGGGGGCCAGGAGCACCCCCCACCCTCGCGGGCCCCATCTGGCTCCCCCGATGCCCTCCTTCCTCCTATATATGTCCATGTACCCTGAAAACATCAAGGCAACAGAGAAAACCCTAATTCCACTGCTGCAACCTTCTGTTCCCGTGAGATCCCATCTTGGGGCCTGTTCCGGAGCTCCGTCGGAGGGGCGATCGATCATGGAGTGCTTCTACATCAACACCATAACCTCACCAATGAGTTGTGAGTAGTTTACCATAGACCTTCGGGTCCATAGTTATTAGCTAGATGGCTACTTCTCTCTTTTTGGATCTCAATACAAAGTTCTCCTCGATCTTCGAGGAGTTCTATTCGATGTAATCTTTTTGCGGTGTGTTTGTCGAGATCCGATGAATTTTGGGTTTATGATCAAGATTATCTACGAACAATATTTGATTCTTTTCTGAAATCTTTTATGTATGATTATAATATCCTTGCAAGTCTCTTCGAATTATTGGTTTGGTTTGGCCTACTAGATCTATAGTTCTTGCAATGGGAGAAGTGCTTGGCTTTGGGTTCAATCTTGCGGTGTCCTTTCCCAATGACAGTAGGGGCAGGAAGGCACATATTGTATTGTTGCAATCGAGATAAAAATATGGGGTTTATATCATATTGCTTGAGTTTATCCCTCTACATCATGTCATCTTGCTTAAAGCATTACTCTGTTCTTATGAACTTAATACTCTAGATGCATGCTGGATAGCGGTCGATGTGTCGAGTAATAGTAGTAGATGCAACATCATTTCGGTCTACTTGTCACGGACGTGATGCCTATATATAATGATCATGCCTAGATATTCTCATAACTATGCGCTTTTCTATGAATTGCTCGACAATAGTTTGTTCTCCCACCGTAGAATTCTGCTATCATGAGAGAAGCCACTAGTGAAACCTGTGCCCCCCCGGGTCTATTCTCAACATATGAATCTTCCATCTACTTTACTTTGCTTTATTTACTTTCTGTTCTTATACCAAAAATACCAAAAATATCATACTATCCTATCTATCAGATCTCACTTTCGTAAGTGATCGTGAAGGGATTGACAACCCCTTATCGCGTTGGCTGCAAAGTTCGTATTTGTTTGTGCAGGTGCGAGGGACTCGCGCATGGTCTCCTACTGGATTGATACCTTGGTTCTAAAAAACTGAGGGAAATACTTACGCTACTGTGATGCATCACCCTTTCCTCTTCGAGGGAATACAACGCAAGCTCGAGAAGTAGCAACAAGAATTTCTGGCGCCGTTGTCGGGGAGGCTTACGCAAAAGTCATATACCAAGTACCTATCACAAACCCTTATCGTTCACACTACATTATTTGCCTCTCGTTTTCCTCTCCCCCACTTAACCCTTGCCGTTTTATTCGCCCTTCTTCTTCTGTGTTTTTACTGTTCGCTTGCCTCTTGTTTGCTTGTGTGTTGGATTGCTTGCTTGTCACTCTGGCTCAAAACAATACCAAATTGTGTCACTTCTCCAATACCAACAATAATGATTCTATTAGCACTCCGATTGCTCCTATTACCGATGCTGAATCTTGTGAGATCAATGCTGCCCTGTTGAATCTTGTCATGAAAGATCAATTTTCTGGCCTTCTTAGTGAAGATGCCGCTACTCATCTGAACAACTTTGTTGATTTGTGTGATATGCAAAAGAAGATGGATACAGATAATTATATTGTTAAATTAAAGCTATTTCCGTTTTCACTTAGAGATCGTGCTAAAACTTGGTTTTCCTCTTTGCCTAGAAATAGTATTGATTCATGGAATAAGTGCAAAGATGCCTTTATCTCTAAGTATTTTCCTCCCGCTAATATTATCTCTCTTAGAAACGATATTATAAATTTTAAGCAACTAGATCATGAGCATGTTGCACAAGCTTGGGAGAGAATGAAATTAATGATACGTAATTGCCCTACACAAGGTTTGAACTTATGGATGATTATACTAAACTTTTATGCTAACTTGAATTTTGCTTCTAGAAATCTTTTAGATTCAGCTGCGGGGGGAACTTTCATGGAAACCACCTTAGGAGAAGCTACCAAACTCCTAGATAATATTATGGTTGACTACTCTCAATGGCACACCGAAAGATCTACTAGTAAAAAAGTGCATGCTATTGAAGAGATTAGTGTTTTGAGTGGAAAGATGGATGAACTTACGAAATTATTTGCTACTAAGAGTGCTTCTTCTAATCCTAATGATATGCCTTTATCCACATTGATTGAAAATAATAATGAATCTTTGGATGTGATTTTTGTTTGTAGGAATAATTTTGGTAACAATGCTTATAGTGGAAACTTTAATCCTAGGCCTTTTCCTAGTAATTCCTCTAATAATTATGGTAATTCCTACAATAACTCTTATGGATATTTTGGTAAGATACCCTCTGAATTTGAAACTAGTGTTAAAGAGAATATGAATTCGCAAAAGAATTTCAATGCTTTGCTTGAAGAAAAAATGCTTAAGATTGATGTGTTGGCTTGAAACGTGGATATAATTACTCTTGATATTGATCCTTTGAAACTTAGATATATTCCACCTAAGCATGATATCAATGAGTCTCTCAAAGCCATGAGAATTTCCATTGATCAGTGCAAAGAAAGAACCACTAGGATGCGTGCTAAAAAAAGATTGCTTTATGAAAGCATGTTCTTCTAGCTATCATGAAAATAAAGATGAGGATTTGAAAGTTATTGATGTTTCTACTATTAGATCCTTGTTTTCTAGTATGAGTCTTGAAAATATAGGACGAGAGATGAGTCTACTTTAGTTAAAAGGCGTCCCAATGATTCGGAGTTTTTAGATCTTGATGCTAAAATTTTTAAAAGTGGGATTGAAGAGATTAAAACTTTACATAGTGATGGACCCACTATTTTGGATTTCAAGGGATTCAATTATGATAATTGCTCTTTAATAGATTTTATTTCCTTGTTGCAATCCGTACTAAATTCTCTACACGCTTATAGTCAAAATAAGGCTTTTACCAAACACATAGTTGATGCTTTGATGCAATCTTATGAAGAAAAACTTGAATTAGAAGTTTCCATCCCTAGAAAGATTTATGATGAGTGGGAACCCTACTATTAAAATTAAAATTAAAAATCATGAATGATTTGCTTTGTGTGATTTGGGTGCAAGTGTTTCTACAAACCCAATTTTTTTTTTGTGATTTGTTAGGTTTCCATGAGCTTGATGATTGTTCTTGAAATTTGCATCTTGCGGATTCTACGATTAAGAAACCTATGGGAAGGATTAATGATGTTCTAATTGTTGCCAATAGGAATTATTGTTGGGGATCGTTGTAGAAAATAAAAAAATTCCTACGCATCCCAAGATCTATCTATGGAGTTTACTAGCAACGAGAGGGGAGTGCATCTTAATACCTTTGAAGATCGCGGTGCGGAAGCATTGCAAGGACGCGGTTGGTGGAGAAGTACACGAAGCGATTCAGATCGCGGTCGAATCCGATCTAAGCGCCGAACAACGGCGCCTCCGCGTTCAACACACGTGCAGCCTGGTGACGTCTCCCGTGCCTTGATCCAGCAAGGGGAGAGGGAGAGGTTGGGGAAGACTCTGTCCAGCAGTAGCACGACGGCGTGGTG
This sequence comes from Secale cereale, assembly GCA_902687465.1. NCBI lineage: Eukaryota > Viridiplantae > Streptophyta > Magnoliopsida > Poales > Poaceae > Secale > Secale cereale. The sequence goes on from LR738710.1 coordinate 318,770,338, forward strand.
GTGGTGGAGGAGCGTGGCACTCCAGTAGGGCTTCGCCAAGCACCGCAAGAGACGAGGAGGGAGAGGGGTAGGGCTGTGCCAAGAGAGAGAGGAACTCGTCCATCTGGCAGCCCCGAAACCCCACATATATATAGGGGGAGGGGAGGTGCTGCACCCCCATCTAGGGTTCCACCCCTAGGGGTGGCGGCCAGCCCTAGATTGCATCTAGGGGGCGGCCAGAGGGGGAGAGAGGGGGGGGGCGCACCCTAGGTGGGCCTTAGGCCCATCTGAGCCTAGGGTTTCCCCCTTTCCCCTTCTCCCTGCGCCTTGGGCCTTGGTGGGGGGCACACCAGCCCACCTAGGGCTGGTCCCTTCCCACACTTGGCCCACGCAAGCCTCTGGGGCTGGTGGCCCCTCCCGGTGGACCCCCGAAACCCTTCCGGTGGTCCCGGTACGTTACCGATAACGCCCAAAACAATTCCGTTGGCCAAAACGGGACTTCCCATATATAAATCTTTACCTCCGGACCATTCCGGAACTCCTTGTGACGTCCGGGATCTCATCTGGGACTCCGAACAACATTTGGTAACCACGTACTACATTCCCTATAACCCTAGCGTCATCGAACCTTAAGTGTGTAGACCGTACGGGTTCGGGAACCATGCAGTCATGACCGAGACATATCTCCGGCCAATAACCAACAACGGGATCTGGATACCCATGTTAGCTCCCACATGTTCCATGATGATCTCATCGGATGAACCACAATGTCAAGGATTCAATCAATCCTGTATACGATTCCCTTTGTCTAGCGGTATAGTACTTGCCCGAGATTCGATCGTTGGTATACCGATACCTTGTTCAATCTCGTTATGGCAAGTCTCTTTACTCATTCCATAACACATCATCCCGTGACTAACCCCTTAGTCACATTGAGCTCATTAGGATGATGTATTACCGAGTGGGCCCAGAAATACCTCTCCGTCATACGGAGTGACAAATCCTAGTCTCGGTTCATGCCAACCCAACATATGCTTTCGGAGATACCCGTAGTGTACCTTTATAGCCACCCAGTAACGTTGTGACGTTTGGCACACCCAAAGCATTCCTATGGTATCTGGGAATTGCACAACCTCATGGTCTAAGGAACATATGCTTGACATTGGAAAAGCTTTAGCATACGAACTACACGATCTTGTGCTAGGCTTAGGATTGGGTCTTGTCCATCACATCATTTTCGTAATGATGTGATCCCGTTATCAATGACATCCAATGTCCATGATCAGGAAACCGTAACCATCCATTGATCAACGAGCTAGTCAACTAGACGCTCACTAGGGACATGTTTTGGTCTATGTATTCACACGTGTATTACTGTTTCCGAATAACACAATTAAAGCATGAACAATAGACAATTATTATGAACATGGAAATATAATAATAACCATTTTATTATTGCCTCCAGGGCATATTTCCAACAGTCTCCCACTTGCACTAGAGTCAATAATCTAGTTACATTGTGATGTATCGAACACCCATAGAGTTCTGGTGTTGATCATGTTTTGCTCATGGAAGAGGTTTAGTCAACGGATCTGCGACATTCAGATCCGTATGCACTTTTACAAATATCTATGTCTCCATCTTGAATATAATTTCGGATGGAGTTGAAACGACGCTTGATGTGCTTGGTCTTCTTGTGAAACCTGGGCTCCTTGGCAATGGCAATAGCTCAAGTGTTGTCATAGAAGAGAGTCATCGGGCCCGACGCGCTTGGAATAACTCCTAGGTCGGTGATGAACTCCTTTATCCAGACTCCTTCCTACGCTGCTTCGGAAGCAGCTATGTACTTCGCTTCACATGTAGATGCCGCCACGACGCTTTGCTTGCAACTACACCAGCTGACTGCCCCACCATTCAAAATATACACATATCCGGTTTGTGACGTGGAGTCATCCAGATCTATGTCGAAGCTAGCATCGACGTAACCCTTTACGACGAGCTCTTCGTCACTTCCATAAACGAGAAACATATCCTTAGTCCTTTTCAGGTACTTCAGGATGTTCTTGACCGTTGTCCAGTGTTCGATACCGGGATCACTTTGGTACCTCCCCACCAAACTTATGGCAAGGTTCAGATCAGGTCTGGTACACAGCATGGCATACATAATAGAACCTATGGCTGAGGCATAGGGGATGACACTCATATTTTCTCTATCTTCTGCCGGCGTCGGGCATTGAGCTGTGCTCAATCTCATACCTTGCAATACATGCAAAAACCCTTTATTGGACTGATCCATATTGAACTTCTTCAATATCTTGTCAAGGTATGTGCTTTGTGAAAGACCAATGAGGCGTCTCGATCTATCTCTATAGATCTTGATGCCTAATATGTAAGCAGCTTCTCTAAGGTCCTTCATTGAAAAACATTTATTCAAGTAGGCCTTTATGCTTTCCAAGAGTTCTACATCATTTCCCATCAGCAGTATGTCATCCACATATAATATGAGAAATACTATAGAGCTCCCACTCACTTTCTTGTAAATACATGCTTCTCCCCAAGTCTGTATAAACCCAAACACTTTGGTCACCTCATCAAAGTGAATGTTCCAACTCCGAGATGCTTGCACCAGCCCATAGATTGAGCGCTGGAGCTTGCATACCTTGTTAGCATTCTTAGGATCGATAAAACCTTCCGGCTACATCATATACAGTTCTTCCTTAAGGAAGCCGTTAAGGAATGCCGTTTTGACGTCCATTTGCCATATCTCATAATCATAGAATGCGGCAATTGCTAACATGATTCGGACAGACTTCAGCATCGCTACGGGAGAGAAAGTCTCATCGTAGTCAATTCATTGAACTTGTCGATAACCTTTAGCGACAAGTCGAGCCTTATAGATGGTCACATTACCATCCATGTCAGTCTTCTTCTTAAAGATCCATTTATTTTCTATGGCTTGCTGATCATCGAGCAAGTCAACCAAAGTCCATACTTTGTTATCATACATGGATCCTATCTCGGATTTCATGGCTTCAAGCCATTTGTTGGAGTCCGGGCCCGCCATCGCTTCTTCATAGTTTGAAGGTTTACCGTTGTCTAACAACATGATTTCCATGACAGGGTTGCCGTACCACTCTGGTGCGGAATGTGTCCTTGTGTACCTACGAAGTTCAGCAGTAACTTGATCTGAAGCTTCATGATCATTATCATTAACTTCCTCTCTAGTCGGTGCAGGCACCACACAAACATCTTCCCGTGATGTGCTACTTTCTGGTTCGGAAGGGGCGACTATCACCTCATCAAGTTCCACTTTCCTCCCACTTACTTCTTTCAAGAGAAACTCTTTCTCCAGAAAGGATCCATTCTTGGCAACAATGACCTTGCCTTCGGATCTGAGGTAGAAGGTATACCCAATAGTTTCCTTAGGGTATCCTATGAAGACGCATTTTTCCGATTTGGGTTCAAGCTTTTCAGGTTGAAGTTTCTTGACATAAGCATCGCATCCCCAAACGTTTAGAAACAACAACTTAAGTTTCTTCCCAAACCACAGTTCATACGGTGTCGTCTCAACGGATTTAGATGGTGCCATATTCAAAGTGAATGCGACAGTCTCTAAAGCATAACCCCAGAATGATAGCGGTAAGCCGGTAAGAGACATCATAGATCGCACCATGTCCAACAGAGTATGATTATGATGTTCGGACACACCATTACGTTGAGGTGTTCCAGGCGGCGTCAATTGTGAAACAATTCCACATTTCCTTAGGTGCGTGCCAAATTCATGACTTAAATATTCTCCTCCATGATCTGATCGTAAGAAGTTTATTTTTCTGTCACGTTGATTCTCAACCTCATTCTGAAATTCCTTGAACTTTTCAAAGGTCTCAGACTTGTGTTTCATCAAGTAGACATACCCATATATACTTAAGTCATCAGTGAGGGTGAGAACATAACGATAGCCACCGCGAGCTTCAACACTCATTGGACCGCACACATCGGTATGTATGATTTCCAACAAGTCGGTTGCTCGCTCCAATGTTCCGGAGAACGGAGTCCTGGTCATCTTGCCCAAGAGGCATGGTTCGCACGTGTCAAATGATTCATAATCAAGAGACTCCAAAAGTCCATTTGCATGGAGCTTCTTCATACGTTTGACACCAATATGACCAAGGCAGCTGTGCCACAAGTATGTGGGACTATCATTATCGACCTTACATCTAAGGCATCCACACTATGAATATGTGTAACATCACGTTCGAGATTCATTAAGAATAAACCATTGACCAGCGGGGCATGACCATAAAACATTTCTCTCATATAAATAGAACAACCATTATTCTCAGATTTAAATGAGTAGCCATCTCGCATTAAACGAGATCCAGATACAATGTTCATGCTCAAAGCTGGTACTAAATAACAATTATTGAGGTTTAAAACTGATCCCGAAGGTAGATGCAGAGGTAGCGTGCCGACGGCGATCACATCGACCTTGGAACCATTCCCGATGTGCATCGTCACCTCGTCCTTCGCCAGTCTCCGCTTATTCCGTAGCTCCTTTTTTGAGTTACAAATGTGAGCAACTGCACCGGTATGAAATACCCATGAGCTACTACGAGCGCTGGTAAGGTACACATCAATAACATGTATATCACATATACCTTTGACGTTGTCGGCCTTCTTATCCGCTAAGTATTTGGGACAGTTCCGCTTCCAGTGACCCATTCCCTTGCAATAAAAGCACTCAGTCTAAGGCTTGGGTCCATTCTTGGGCTTCTTCCTGGCAACTGGCTTACCGGGCGCGGCAACTCCTTTGCCGTCCTTCTTGAAGTTCTTCTTACCCTTGCCTTTCTTGAACTTAGTGGTTTTATTCACCATCAACACTTGATGTTCTTTCTTGATCTCCACCTCTGCTGATTTCAGCATTGAATACACCTTGGGAATGGACTTCTCCATTCCCTGCATATTGAAGTTCATCACGAAGCTCTTGTAGCTAGGTGGGAGCGACTGGAGGATTCTGTCAACGACTGCATCATCTGGGAGATTAATTCCCAACCGAGACAAGCGATTGTGCAACTCAGACATTTTGAGTATATGCTCGCTGAAAGAACTATTATCCTCCATCTTACAACTGTAGAACTTGTCGGAGACTTCATATCTCTTGACTCGGGCATGAGCTTGGAAAACCATTTTCATCTCTTGGAACATCTCATATGCTCCGTGCTGCTCAAAGCACTTTTGGAGCCCCGATTCTAAGCTGTAAAGCATGCCGCACTGAACCAGGGAGTAATCATCACTACGCGACTGCCAGGCGTTCATAACTTCTTGAGTTGCTGGGAAAATGGGTGCATCACCTAGCGGTGCTTCAAGGACATATGCTTTCTTGGCAGCTATGAGGATGATCCTCAAGTTACGGACCCAATCCAAATAGTTGCTACCATCGTCTTTCAGCTTGGTTTTCTCTAGGAATGCATTGAAGTTGAGGGCAACATTAGCGTGGGCCATTGGATCTACAAGACATTTTGTAAAGATTTTAGACTAAGTTCATGATAATTAAGTTCATCTAAACAAATTTAAGAAACTCCCACTCAGATAGACATCTCTCTAGTCATCTAAGTGATACATGATCCGAATCGACTAGGCCATGTCCGATCATCACGTGAGACGGACTAGTCATCAACGGTGAACATCTTCATGTTGATCATATCTTCTATACGACTCATGTTCGACCTTTCTGTCTTCCGTGTTCCGAGGCCATGTCCGTACATGCTAGGCTCGTCAAGTCAACCCTAAGTGTATCACGTGTGTAAATCTGGCTTACACCCATTGTATGCGAACGTTAGAACCTATCACACCCGATCATCACGTGGTGCTTCGGAACAATGAACCTTAGCAACGGTGCACAGTTAGGGGGAACACAATTCTTGAAATTTTAGTGAGAGATCATCTTATCTATTACCGTCGTTCTAAGCAAATAAGACATAAAACATGATAAACATCACATGCAATCAAATAGTGACATGATATGGCCAATATCATTTTGCTCCTTTTGATCTTCATCCTCGGGGCTCCATGATCATCATTGTCACCGGCATGACACCATGATCCCCATCATCATGATCTCCATCATCGTGTCTTCATGAAGTTGTCTCGCCAGACATTACTTCTACTACTATGGCTAACGGTTAGCAATAAAGTAAAGTAATTACATGGCGTTTTCAATGACACGCAGGTCATACAATAAAATAAGACAACTCCTATGGTTCCTGCCGGTTGTCATACTATTTAAAAGCAAGTCGTGATTCCTATTACAAGAACATGATCAATCTCATACATCATATATATATATATATATATATCATTCATCACATCCTTTTGGCCATATCACATCACACGGCATATGCTGCAAGAACAAGTTAGACGTCCTCTAATTGTTGTTGCTAGTTTTTTACGTGGCTGCTATAGGTTTCTAGCAAGAACGTTTCTTACCTACGCAAAAACCACAATGTGATATGCCAATTACTATTTACCCTTCATAAGGACCCTTTTCATCGAATCCGATCCGACTAAAGTGGGAGAGACAGACACCCGCTAGCCACCTTATGCAACTAGTGCATGTCAGTCGTGGAACCTGTCTCACGTAAGCGTACTTGTAAGGTCGGTCCGGGCTGCTTCATCCTACGATGCCGCCAAATCAAGATAAGACTAGTAGCGGCAAGTAAATTGACATGATCTACGCCCACAACAATCTTGTGTTCTACTCGTGCATAGTAACTACGCATAGACCTAGCTCTGATACCACCGTTGGGGATCGTTGCAGAAAATAAAAAAAAATTCCTACGCATCACCAAGATCTATCTATGGAGTTTACTAGCAACAAGAGGGGAGTGCATCTTCATAACTTTTAAGATCGTGGTGCGGAAGCGTTGCAAGGACGCGATTGGTGGAGTCATACACGAAGCGATTAAGATCGCGGTCGAATCCGATCTAAGCGCCGAACAACAGCGCCTCCGTGTTCAACACACGTGCAGCCCGGTGACGTCTCCCGCGCCTTGATCCAGCAAGGGGAGAGGGAGAGGTTGGGGAAGACTCCGTCCAACAGCAGCACGATGGTGTGGTGGTGGTGGAGGAGCGGGGCACTCCAGCAGGGCTTCTCCAAGCACCGCAAGAGACGAGGAGGGAGAGGGGTAGGGCTGCGCCAAGAGAGAGAGAGGAACTCATCCATCTGGCAGCCCCGAAATCCCACATATATATAGGGGGAGGGGAGGTGCTGCGCCCCCATCTAGGGTTGCACCCCTAGGGGTGGCGGCCAGCCCTAGATTGCATCTAGGGGGCGGCCAGAGGGGGAGAGAGGGGGGCGCACCCTAGGTGGGCCTTAGGCCCATTTGAGCCTAGGGTTTCCCCTTTTCCGCTTCTACCTGTGCCTTGGGCCTTGGTGGGGGGGGGGTGCACCAGCCCACCTAGGGTTGGTCCCTTCCCACACTTGGCCCATGCAAGCCTCTGGGGCTGGTGGCCCTCTCGGTGGACCCCCGGAACCCTTCCGGTGGTCCCAGTACGTTACCGATAACGCCCAGAACAATTCCGGTGACCAAAACGGGACTTCCCATATATAAATCTTTACCTTCGGACCATTCCAGAACTCCTCGTGACATCCGAGATCTCATCCGGGACTCCGAACAACATTCGGTAACCACATACTACATTCCCTATAACCCTAGCGTCATCGAACCTTAAGTGTGTAGACCCTACGGGTTCGGGAACCATGCAGTCATGACCGAGACATATCTCCAGCCAATAACCAACAGCGGGATCTGGATACCCATGTTGGCTCCCATATGTTCCACGATGATCTCATCGGATGAACCACGATGTCAAGGATTCAATCAATCCTGTATACGATTCCCTTTGTCTAGCGGTATAGTACTTGCCCGAGATTCGATCGTCGGTATACCGATACCTTGTTCAATCTCGTTATGGCAAGTCTCTTTACTCGTTCCGTAAAACATCATCCCGTGACTAACCCCTTAGTCACATTGATCTCATTACGATGATGTATTACCGAGTGGGCCCAAAGATACCTCTCCGTCATACAGAGTGACAAATCCCAGTCTCGGTTCGTGTTAACCCAACAGATGCTTTCGGAGATACCCGTAGTGTACCTTTATAGTCACCCAATTACATTGTGACGTTTGGCACACCCAAAGCGTTCCTACGGTATCCGGGAATTGCACAACCTCATGGTCTAAGGAACAGATACTTGACATTGGAAAAGCTTTAGCATACGAACTACACGATCTTGTGCTAGGCTTAGGATTGGGTCTTGTCCATCACATCATTCTCCTAATGATGTGGTCCCGTTATCAATGACATCCAATGTCCGATCAGGAAACCGTAACCATCAATTGATCAACGAGCTAGTCAACTAGAGGCTCACTAGGGACATGTTGTGGTCTATGTATTCACACATGTACTACTGTTTCCGGATAACACAATTAAAGCATGAACAATAGACAATTATCATCAAAAAGGAAATATAATAATATCCATTTTATTATTGCCTTTAGGGCATATTTCCAACAATTATGTGCCCGTAGATTTCATTGTTCTTGATATAGATTGCAATCCTTCATGTCCCATTATTCTTGGTAGACCTTTCCATAGAACAATGTGTGCAATTATTGATATGAAGGAAGGAAATATTAGATTCCAGTTTCCTTTAAGGAAAGGCATGGAACACTTTCCTAGAAAGAAAATAAAATTACCTTATGAATCTATTATGAGAGCCACTTATGGATTGCCTACCAAAGATGGCAATACCTAGATCTATTCTTGTATCGTGCCTAGCTAGGGCGTTAAACGATAGCGCTTATTGGGAGGCAACCCAGATTTATTTTCTTTGTTTTTGCTTCTGTTTAGGAATAAATATTGCATCTAGCTTCTGTTTAGATGTGTTTTGTGTTTTAATTAGTGTTTGTGCCAAGTAGAACCTTTGGGAAGACTTGTGTGAAGTTTATATGATCATGCTGCAAAAAACAAAAACTTTAGCACTCACGACATAGGCTGTAATTTTTTACTGGAGAGTGCTATTTAGTTGATTCTTTTTGCAGATGATTAATAGACAAATTCCTCACGTTTAACAATTTATTTCAGTTTTTTTGGGGTTACAGAAGTATTCGAAAGTTACAGATTACTACAGACTATTCTGTTTTTGACAGATTCTGTTTTTCGTGTGTTGTTTGCTTATTTTGATGAATCTATGTGTAGTATCGGGGGGTATGAATCATGGATAAGTTGGAATACAGTAGGTTTAACACCAATATAAATAAAGAATGAGTTCATTACAGTACCTTTGAGTGGTGGTTTGTTTTCTTATACTAAGGGAGCTCACGAGATTTTTGGCTAAGTTTTGTGTTGTGAAGTTTTCAAGTTTTGAGTATGACATTGATGGACTATGGAACAAAGAGTGGAAAGAGCCTAAGCTTGGGGATGCCCAAGGCACCCCAAGGTAAATTCAAGGACAACCAAAAGCCTAGGCTTGGCGATGCCCTGGGAAGGCATCCCCTCTTTCGTCTTCATCTATCGGTAACTATACTCGGGACTATATTTTTATTCAACACATGATATGTGTTTTGCTTGGAGCGTCATGTATGATTTGAGTCTTTTCTTTTTAGTTTGCCACAATCATCATTGATGGACACACCTTTTGAGAGAGATAAATATGATTTATAAATTATTAGAATACTCTATGTGCTTCACTTATATCTTTTGAGCTAGATAGTTTTGCTCTAGTGCTTCACTTATATCTTTTAGAGCACGGTGGTGGTTTTATTTTGTAGAAATTGTTGATCTCTCATGCTTCACTTATATCCTTTTGAGAGTCTTTCAGAACAGCATGGTAATGTGCTTGGGTTATAAAACTAGTCCTAATATGATATGCATCCAAGATGGGTATAGTAAAAACTTTCATATAAAGTGCATTGAATATGATGAGAAGTTTGATATTTGATGATTGTTTTGAGATATGAGGATGGTGATATTAGAGTCATGCTAGTGGAGTAATTGTGAATTTGATAAAAACTTGTGTTAAAGTTTGTGATTCCCGAAGCATGCACATATGGTGAACTGTTATGTGATGAAGTTGGAGCATGATTTATTTATTGAGTGTCATCCTTTGTGTGGAGGTTGGGATCGCGCGATGGTTAACTCCTACCAACCCTTCCCCTAGGAGCATGTGTTGAATACTTTGTTTTGATAAATCGTAGATTTTTGCAATAAGTATATGAGTTCTTTATGACTAATGTTGAGTCCATGGATTATACGCACTCTCACCCTTCCACCATTGCTAGCCTCTCTTGTACCGCGCATCTTTCACCGGTACCATACATCCAACATATACCTTCCTCAAAACAGCCACCATACCTACCTATCATGGAATTTCCATAGCCATTTCAAGATATATTGCCATGCAACTTTCCACCGTTCCGTTTATTTGACATGCTTCATTATCATTCACATAGAGTCATATTTTGTTCTAGCTTCGAGTTGGAAGTAAATAAAAGAGTGATGATCATAATTATTAGAGCATTGTCCCAGTGAGGAAAGGATGATGGAGACTATGATTCCCCCACAAGTCGGGATGAGACTCCGGAAGAAAAAAAAGGGAGGCCAAAAAAAAGAGAAAAAAAGAGAAGGCCCAAAAAAAGAAAAAAAGAAAAAATGAGAGAAAAGAGAGAAGGGACAATGCTACTATCCTTTTCCACACTTGAGATTCAAAGTATCACCATGATCTTCATGATAGAGAGTCTCTTGTTCTGTCACTTTCATATACTAGTGGGAATTTTCATTATAGAACTTGTCTTGTATATTCCAACGATGGGCTTCCTCAAATGCCCTAGGTCTTCATGAACAAGCAAGTTGGATGCACACCCACTTAGTTTCTTTTGATGAGCTTTCATGCACTTATAGCTCTAGTGCATCCGTTTCATGGCAATCCCTACTCACTCACATTGATATCTGTTGATGGGCATCTCCATAGCCCATTGATATGCCTAGTTGATATGAGACTATCTTCCTCCTTTTTGTCTTGTCCACAACCACCACTCTATTCCACCTATAGTGCTATATGCATGGCTCACGCTCATGTATTGCGTGAAAGTTGAAAGGTTTGAAAAAATTTGAGTATGAAACAATTGCTTGGCTGAAACCGGGGTTGTGCATGATTTAAATATTTTGTGTGATGAAGAGGGAGCATAGCTGGACTATATTATTTTGTAGGGATAACTTTCTTTGGCCATGTTATTTTGAGAAGACATGATTGATTTGTTAGTATGTTTGAAGTATTATTATTCTTATGTCAATATGAACTTTTATCTTGAATCTTTCGGATCTAAGCATTCATGCCACAATAAAGAGAATTACATTGAAAATTATGTTGGTTAGCATTCCACATCAAAAAAATCTGTTTTTATCATTTACGTACTCAAGGACGAGCAGGAATTAAGCTTGGGGATGCTTGATACGTCTCCAACGTATCTATAATTTTTTACTGTTCCATGCTATTATATATTCTGTTTTGGATGTTTAATGGGCTTTATTATACACTTTTATATTATTTTTGGTACTAACCTACTAACCCAAGGCCTAGTGCAAATTGTTGTTTTTTGCCTATTTCAGTGTTTCGCAGAAAAGGAATATCAAATGGAGTGCAAACGGAATGAAACCTTCGGGAGAGTTATTTTTGGAACCGTATCTACCTAGAAGACTTGGAGTACACGCGAGGGAACGAGAGAGGTGGCCACGAGGGTCCAGGGCGTGCCCAGGGGGCCATGCACGCCCCCGCCCTTGTGGGCCCCCTCTGGCTCCCCCGATGCCCTCCTTCCTCCTATATATATCCATGTACCTTGAAAACATCGAGGCAATAGAGAAAACCCGAATTCCACCGCCGCAACCTTCTGTTCCTGAGATCCCATCTTGGGGCCTGTTCCGGAGCTCCGCCGGAGGGGGGATCGATCACGGAGTGCTTCTACATCAACACCATAGCCTCACCAATGAGTTGTGAGTAGTTTACCATAGACCTTCGGGTCCATAGTTATTAGCTATATGGCTTCTTCTCTCTTTTTGGATCTCAATACAAAGTTCTCCTCGATCTTCGAGGAGATCTATTCGATGTAATCTTTTTGCGATGTGTTTGTCGAGATCCGATGAATTGTGGGTTTATGATCAAGATTATCTACGAACAATATTTGATTCTTTTCCGAAATCTTTTATGTATGATTATAATATCCTTGCAAGTCTCTTCCAATTATTGGTTTGGTTTGGCCTACTAGATCTATAGTTCTTGCAATGGGAGAAGTGCTTGGCTTTGGGTTCAATCTTGCGGTGTCCTTTCCCAGTGATAGCAGGGGCAACAAGGCACGTATTGTATTGTTGCCATCGAGGATAAAAAGATGGGGTTTATATCATATTGCTTGAGTTTATCCCTCTACATCATGTCATCTTGCTTAAAGCATTACTATGTTCTTATGAACTTAATACTCTAGATGCATGCTGGATAGCGGTCGATGTGTGGAGTAATAGTATTAGATGCAGAATCGTTTCGGTCTACTTGTCACTGATGTGATGCCTATATATAATGATCATGCCTAGATATTCTCATAACTATGCGCTTTTCTATCAATTGCTCGACAGTAATTTGTTCACCCACCGTAGAATTCTGCTATCATGAGAGAAGTCACTAGTGAAACCTATGGCCCCCGGGTGTATTCTCAACATATTAATCTTCCATCTACTTTACTTTTCTTTATTTACTTTCTGTTCTTATACCAAAAATACGAAAAATATCATACTATCCTATCTATCAGATCTCACTTTTGTAAGTGACCGTGAAGGGATTGACAACCCCTTGTCGCGTTGGCTGCAAAGTTCTTATTTGTTTGTGCAGGTGCGAGGGACTCGCGCGTGGTCTCCTACTGGATTGATACCTTGGTTCTCAAAAACTGAGGGAAATACTTACTCTACTGTGCTGCATCACCCTTTCCTCTTCGAGGGAATACAATGCAAGCTCGAGAAGTAGCAGGTAGTACATGATTTATACTTTGTGTTGAGAAGAGGGAGCATAACAAGGCTATATGATTTTGTAGGGATTTCTTTCATTGGCCATGTTATTTTGAAAAGTGATGATTACTATCTAGTATGGTTGAAGTTTTATTGTTTTCTATATCAATACTAAAATTTTGTTTTGAATCTTATGGATCTGAATATTCATGCCACATAAAAGAAAGATTACATGATAAACATGTTAGGTAGCATTCCACATAATTTTTTTTGTTTTTAACATTTACCTACTCGAGGACGAGCATGAATTAAGCTTGGGGATGCTTGATACGTCTCCAACGTATCTATAACTTTTCATTGTTCCATGCTATCATATTATCAGTTTTGGATGTTTTATATGCATTATGATGCCACTTTATATCATTTTTTGGGACTAAACTTAGTGCCAAGTGCTAGTTGCTGTATTTTCATTGTTTCTGTCTTTACGGAAAGTCAATACGAAATAGAACAAAACTTTTTGATGATTTTTATTGGACCACAAGACACCAAGGAACCTTCGGGAGAGGGCCAGGAGATGACAAGCTTGTAGGGCACGCCCTGGGGGGGGGGCACCCTACAAGCTTGTGGGCCCCTTCTGGCTCTCCTAGCCATAGTTCTTCTTCTATAAATACCCACATATTCCCCAAAGAGCAGATAGTAAAAATACTTTTCCGTCGTCGCAAGTTTCCGTCTTCGTGATATCCCATCTGGGGACCTTTTCCGGTACTCTGCCAGAGCGGGATTTAATTACGAAGGGCATCTACATCAACCTTGCTGCCCCTCCGATGATACGCGAGTAGTGTCGGGGTTACAATCCTGTCAATGAGTATTAGGGGTACGAATAAGGGGCAGCCTAGCTACGGTGCAAGTGTAACACTCGGTATTTAGCGAGTTCAGGCCCATCTGGGCAAAGGTAATAGGCCTACGTCTCATGCCCGGAGGCTTGCTTCGATTTGGTGGGTATGGTTACAAAGATTGCTGGTGACTGGCTATGGAATGGGGTGCCACTTCTATAGAGTGCACCGCAGCCTGCGTCTCCCAAGCTGTCGAGGCATTAAATGGTACTTAGTGCTACAGTTACAGGTTGTAATGAGCCTCTAATGCGGCCGTTATGGGTAACAGTAGCCTTGACTCCTGTTAAAGGATTATTTAGGATTCCTCGACCATTGCAGCTCATACAACGCCCTCTTGCCTTTTTTGTCCGAGTGATGGTCAATCCGCCGAGTGACATGTGGTCGTCCGAGAGTCGTCGAGTTGTCCGAGTGGACTCCCTGAGGTGAGCATCCGAATGCTGGCGTATTCCAGGGACCTACCTGTGATGGTGAGGGGCTCTATGGGTCCCAAATGATGGGTCCTTGACCCGACCTGTAATAGCTGACCACATCATTAGCCAATGAATCGGTTGGGATTTCGTAGGACAGACTAGACGAGTCTTCCGTTGAATCCGAGTGCCACGGGAGCATTCATAATATGATTCTGAGTCATGGCTCGTCGTTCCTTAGACAAAAACACAATGGATTCCAGTCTACGGGTATACCCATATGACCAGGTGTTATTGATCATAGAGAAAAACCTGGTGGCACTCATTTGGTCTCTTAGAGGAGATAGACCAGGGGCTCGAGTGTGGGTGCCATTACTACTCGAGTGGTGACGCTGGCGTGTGGTCTGATCCTCCGAAGAGGTGCCACTCCTTATCCCAGGGGAACACCAGGATGGCCTTCTATGAGTCCATATTTACGAGTCGTGCACCTTGGAGCCTACTGAGAGGGCCAATTGAGCCCGTGGAGGGCGTCAACCTCATCAACTAACGATTTTAAAGAAGACTTCAGTCGGGTGTTTAACATGGCCAAGTGCACGGGTCCCCATGGATGGTTGTCAGTCGGGCTGACACGCACCCTTTAAGAAAGGGATTGTGAGTAAACAATTGTATTGATTCATCCCGAGAATCTCGGGATTTGAATTTGCGCGTGCATGCATAGAAGCGGTAACGCCGTGAGTTAGTGCGGTAAGTGGGGGCGTGGCACCTCGACTTTTATGCCTGACATCTGCCACCCGTCGCACTTGCTCTATGTGAGATCCTTTTGCATGGAACATCGATCCAGAGATCCGCGGTGTGGGATACAACCCATGATTCGTCTTGGTGTATAAAAGACTTGGGGGACATTGGTCGGACCACCAGATCCATGTTCTCCTCTTCGTCTCCTCCACTCCCTTTCTCCACCCGAGTGCCAAAAATCCTCACGGTGATGGCAAGAGACTCCACGGCCAAGGCCGACAAGGTGAAGAAGGCCAAGAGGGCTTCTTCTTCGGGCTCCAGCGTGGCCGCCTGGGCGCATCCGGGGAATGGATTCCCTCGTGACGTCTTGGGTCAGTGACTGATGGAGCTCGCCACGAAGGGGCTCATTTCGTAGGATGGCTGGCGCTACCCGGTGGCGGGGGAGGTCGAGTCGGTGCACACAGGAGGATGAGTGATTCCTTCTCATCACTCACATCGAGAGAGGTTTCTCAATGCCTCTCACCCCTTATTCTAAGCCTTTCTTGATTACTTCCGTACACAGCTCCACCATCTTCCTCCCAATGCCATCGTTTACCTCTCGGCTTTCGTCTCTCTCTACGAAAATTTCCTCAGCTACCACCCTCACCAGGGTCTCTTCAAGTACATCTTCACTTACCGGTCAAGGACCATCAAGTAGGAGTCGTCGAGGGGGGAGAAAACCCGGGTCACTCAGCTCTATGGCAGTCTGTGTATCAAGCTTAGGGGTGGCAGCGGTTTCCCCAAAATGAGTTTCCTGAATCGGTCAAGGGGTGGCAGGGGACCTGATTCTACTTCCTGGACATCCCCGGGGCCAACAACCAGTCAGGCCTCCCTCAATATTTGTTGGATAAGGTGCGGTCTCCCGAGTACCTTTAGGTGACAAAGGAGGAGAAGGCGAATGTCAGCATCTTAGCCGTCACCCTCTTCAGCGCTGCGAACACCGATGTGAATGGGATAGACCTGCTGGAGACGTTCCTCACTCGGCATGTCTAGCCACTGCAGGACAGGGCCCATCGGATGTGTATGTATGAAGGTCCGAGTGATCCCACCCGACTGCATCCTAAAGACCTCTCAGAGAAGGATGTTGGAGCCAAGATTCACAAAATCACCTGCGCGCGAGATAACCCGAGAGGGGCCAGTAGGGTGCCCCCATGCCCCGAGGACATACAACCCCTAGAGGTACATACATGGTGTTGAAATGAATTGTACTTTTACTATTCTTCGTATGACTGATCTTGATCTCGTGGAGAATTCACTCTTCACAATTTTCAGAACATGATTTTCAACGTCCTGACGGTCAACCGGTCGCCCGAGGATGTGGTGAGCAACATCGGGCGCCGCTACTCCAAGGAGTCTGATGACGACGACATCAAGGAGGAGAGCGACAAAGATGAGGGTTCTGGGGATGAGGAGTAAGCCGGGTCATCTCCATCCCATGAGGCCCCAGGGAACCCCGCTTGAAGGCGCATCATGACCCGAGTGGCAAGGTAGGTGGGAAACAGCAGCCAACTGCGTCGGGGCGAGCGACCCACAATTCCAAGAGTGCTCGTGCCGAGGTGAAGAGCTCTACCGAGAAGCAGCCCAAGCAGGTTTCCGCCAAGCCCTAGAAGGCTGTGGTGCCTCGGATCAAGGTGGTAGTACCCGTAGCTTTGACATGAGTGCTCTCACCGGCCCATTGAATGTTCCTGCATTGAATCGATTGTTGACTGAGTGTTGTTTGATCTTTGCATTAATGACACCTCAGCGACCTCCGTGGAACCTCAAGCTCGCTAGTGGGGTCCGAGTGATGCTAATGCAGTGGACGCTGCCATCTCCAAAGGTATTTTGTATTGACTGATTAGGACAGCCTGGTTTCTTCAGACTGAACTGCGCCAATTTCCCTGGTTCGTGTATTCATGTAGCTCCACCCGAAACATCCAATTGGATGATGAGAAGAGGGTCAAGTCGCCCAACCCTGAGGCCATCTAGGAGGCGACAACGGGCGCTAACATGCCGATGCGGGATGCCTCCCCTCGCCGAGTGACTCGCGTTTCTCTAGTGAAGGCCGCCGTGATGCCTATGGGACCGATTCCCCTGGCCTAGGGTGGTTCGACGGCTTCAGCTGCAGCTATCCCAGCCACATGATCTACACCCACTCCTCCAAGTGGGTCGGCGGTGGTTCCGGTTTCAAGGCCACCAACTGCGTCTCCGTCCACCCCAGTCACCTCCTCCCCCCCTGTACAGTGTCCCTGAAGATCAAATGGGGGCAAGAAAAGAGGCTTTGATCTAGGTGGGGCTGATGTGCGGTCGGCTAAGGGAAGCATATGATGCCAGCGAGGTGCTGCAGACCAACGTTTGAGTAAGTACCATTGTGAGTATAATATTCATTCCAATTTCCAATCAAATTCTGCGGTGGAATTAGTGTATGTATGTTTGCGCGGGGCACATCCAGTGGCAGTGGGTTTGTGCGGTGCACACCCACTAATTATTCATGATCCAATGGGGGCATTCTGAGTGCACCCTCTTGATGTAGACCCCGAGGCTCCTGTTGATTGGACTCAGTCAGTGGGAGTCTTTGAACTTTTGTGTTTTTCAGTTGCTTTCACTCGGAAAATAGCCGAGGCTCTTCTGAGTGTTTATAGGTTAGCGGGGGCACGCTGATTGCACCCATTGGGTGTAGCCCCAAATACTACCGTTGACTGAATGCAGTCAGCGGTAGTCTTAGAACGCGCGGTTTCTTTCGCCCTTGGTGAGGGAGTCCTGGATTAAGGGGTCCTCGTGTTGCCGGCTTATTCCTTATGGGTCAGACTGATTGGCTACTACAAAACCGAGCTAGGGCATGGGGCCGTGACCGGATATAAGACCTTTGAAGCCTTGGTGTGTCCTCCAAGTATGGATTTAGTATGATGTTCCCTTTATTGTAACCGACCATGGGTAACTCTAGTCATACTAGTGTCTACATAAACCTAAGGGTTTTAGTGTTTAGAGGCTAGAGCTACATCTATCATCCTATTGGCCTAGGGTTTAGTTTATCTGACCTCGTGGTAGATTAACTCTGTAACCATAATATAGAGATCAATACAATCAACAAGGACATAGGGTTTTACCTCATGGAGAGGGCCCGAACCTGGGTAAACACTATGTTCTTCATCCTTTCCTCCCCATCACTCCTAGATCCCCAGCTCGGGACCCCCTACCCGAGATCTGCCGGTTCTGACACCGATATTTGTGCTTTCATTGAGAGTTCCGTTGTTGGACTATCAAAGGATCGATGGCTTGCCTGATCATCGGAGATGGCATCAACACAGGGGACCTTTTTGTCCCCAGCCAGCTCTTCACGTTTGGCAGCATCGTGCTCGATGCCAACCTGACTGGTCAGCTAGACCAAATCAACAATTCCAACCCTAAATAGTGGATTAGATTCGGCAATTTGGAGTACATAGTAGATACTTGAGGTGATCTGGTCTTTGTCGGGTTCGCAGCCTCGCCCGGCACCCCCATGGGGTCCGAAGTACCTGCCGCGGAGCTTTCTCGTGATCCAATCTATGGATCGGTCTCTACCCCTCAGCCGACCTTGAAATCGGACATATCGACCTTGTTTGAAAATCAAGAATCTCCTTCGGCTGAATTGAGGGTGTTTGCAGGAGCGGTGTCCGTAGGCCAAAAGTCACTCTCGGCCGAACCCTCTCCTCATGTCGCAGATCTGGCCTAGAGCCCTAGTGTTAGGTCAACGATCGGAAATCAGGAATCATTCCCGACTGAACTCCCCCTCACTAACTTGGCTTTGAGCCCCAACATGGGGAAACATCCGACTACCCGGCGTTACCCTCGGTCTCTCCGGCCTATCCAGCCGTGAATCCGACCTCAAACCTTGAGGTTAACTCGGTCCTTGGAGACTCGGATTCAGCTCGGATCCAAACTTGGATAACCGCTGAACCCGCCACAATGGAGGCCGGTCTTGAGTAGCCATCGCATACCAACATGGCAAGCCTCGCCTTGTTAAATGAGGCACTTGACTGAATACAAAGGATATTCATCCGGGACGACCGTCCTTGTCCTACGTTCAGGAGCACCTCGAGGCAAATTACAGGGAATTTTACGACCCACCCACCACCCACCTAGTGGCCATAGTCGAAGACTTAACTAACATTTAGACTACACCTAGGAAAACATTGAATATATGGAAGAATATAGAGGAGCAATGGCTAACGCCAATGCTGCTCCCCCTGTCACGGACCATTGGATGGCCACATCCACGTACGACGTCTACATGGTGGACACTCCTAGAGACGGCGATCGCACGCACATGAAGGATAACCGCAAGCCAGTTAGGAGTCGACAAAACAACGTAGACAACGCCGCAAGTCCAAGGTACCTCGAAGCCATGTGAGAAACATGGACAACGAAGATAATGGCACTTCGGACAATGCAGACAATCTAAATGACCCCGCCGCCAATGAGCATCAACCCGACAACCATGAGGAGCATGTGGACCCTCTCAATCTTGAAGACCTCAAAGACTCCGAAGACAGTAACTAGCTCCTCCTTTTCAAAGAGGAGGTCATCTTACGTGACGAAGATTTCATCGTCCTTGAAGACCCACTGGATCAAGAGCGGTTCAAACAATAGGTCATTGCCACTTGGCGTAGCATGAAGAAATAGAAGCAAAAAAATAGAGGCTGACCAAGACACCCTCAATGATAGATGCACTAAATTTCTAGCTGCCGAAGAGGGGTACGACCATGAGCGACCGACCAAAATCTACTAGAAGCGGAGATTACTGCCGCAATTCAACAATGAGGCCATAGATCCAGCACCTCCAAGGTACATTCAAGCATACCAGCCAGACCGCCCCCCTCGAGGACTGGACATGAGAGCTGATAAAGTCGAACAGCCTCCCGCTCCACCTTGCCGTCAAGGCAAGGAGCCAGTACGGCGAGTCTATCAGTATGATCTACGACACGACCTAGATGCTCGTGCAGGTCAATCAAGGTCCATTCAAGGACCCAAATAACATCTTCCTCCAAGACAGGATGGATACCAAGCTTGGTGAAAGGATCGAGAAGTGGGGTCTAGACGGGGGGTGGTTAGACCCTTAACCAACAAAGTTGGCAGATTTTAATTTCTACAAGTTAAGGTTGAGTTTACCACATGCTAAATCATTCACAATACATTTCAAGCATGCATGATATGAGTAGAGGCAGAAAAAAAGGTAAAGCATGCATTTTGCAAGAAAGTAAAGGGATGGGATTGGAGTATGCAAATGCAATGGAGACATGGAAATTTTTGGCGTGGTTCCGATAGGTGGTGCTATCATATGTCCACTTTAATGGAGAATTCAAGCGACGAAGGGTAATGGTTGCGCGAGTCCACGGAGGGCTCCATCTACGAAGGGTCCATGAAGAAGCAACCTTGTCTATCCCACCATGGCCATCGTCCACAAAGGACTTTGTCGGCGTCCTAGGAACCAGGGTACCCAGACTTGCCTGTGTGCGGGCCGCGACGCGCTCGTACAAGCGGCCTGGTACAGCCTAGCTAATCGACCAGTTGTCCAAGACCCTCGCGAGGGGGCCAAGCCTCGCGAGGAGAACAACGTCAAGACCTCCTCGGGAGCGGCCTCAGCAAGGCGCTCCGGAGGGGCGGAGAATCCAAGGCCAAGCCTGCCTCAGGAGGAGGCAGTGATACCAGCAGTGACGCATCGCGCCAGCGGGTGCCAGCGTCCGCCAGTGGCGCAGTTGCCATTTCGGTGCAAAGGGGACAGCGCAGCCATTGGTTCCCAAGGAGTGGGGCAAAGGTTTCCCCTTTGATGCAACAAGACCGAAGACTTCAAGGATGACAAGGAGGATGTCACCGTCGAGCCCACCACCGTGTCACCGCCTGATCCTTTTGCAGGCGAAGAACACTTTTGTCAGGATATGAACGTCCTTGTGTTCCCGCTCAAAAATGGCCGTTGCGGGATCCCTTCCCGCCTAAACATTTCGGGGGAAGAGGACCCTGGCCGCCTATATAAGTAGCTAGGATCCCCACTGTGAGGGGATCGATCAACTGAGACACTCATCCACCACACAAGGATCAAGAACACTAGCCTCCTGACCCTCCCGAGCTCACCTCCTGAGCCCAGGAACCATTGTACTAGCTCGTATCCCAGCTCACCCGAGGCTAATCCACCAAAGCAGGAAGTAGGGTCTTACACCACGCGGTGGCCCGAACCTGGATAAACTCTTGTGTGTTCTGTCTATTGTTTGCTTGAATCCTTCCGCTGAGACAAGAGCGAGGCGCTAGGTAGACGTGAGTGGGTGAGATCTTCGTTCACGCCCCTGTGTTCAAACTTAACGGGTTTTGCGCAACCCTGAATCTGACATTTGGCGCGCCAGGTAGGGGGCGTGTCGAAATCTTGCCTCTCCGACGACCTCGTCGCGTTCTCGTCGTCGACCCTGCTCCACAACCATGGTGGACACACGCCGAGCTCACGCCACCCGCCGCGCTGCGAACGTCCCTTAGATAGCGACCGCGAGCAACGGCGCACCACTCCGCCCCAACTCGCCGGTCGCCAACGCCGCCACCGACCCGGCTATCCACGAGCAGCAGGACTCGTCGCTGCCACCGTTTGTGCGGCGGGATGGCCGCACGACAACACCTTCACCCTCGCCGGCCGCAGCGTCGTCCTCGCTGGTCCGCCGCGGGCCGGTCTACCAGCAGCCTGCGCTACTGATGGCGCGGGAGCTCTTGCGCTACCGCCCAGCAGATGACCTCTACGACGAGTGGCTCCACCGCATCACCGAGCTCGTCAACGCTGCTGGAGAAGCACCTGCACCAATGCACTCCTCACGTCCTCCGTCGCCCCCGGTAGGGAACAAAGGCCACGGGGTCCCGGCTCCGACTCCACCCCACCACGCCGACCGGGAGGTCCAGCGCGAGGCCCCTCGACGTGAGCAACCCTGCAGAGCCCACGCGCGCGACGAGGAGAGCTGCCAGGTGATTCCGTACCCTCATGCAGGGGCTCGCGGGCCCCCTGGCCCACAGCGCCCAGACCGCGCGCCACAGGAGGTGGTGGCGCCAGCACCTCAAGAACCAGCACCACAGGCGCAGGGGGCGCCTGCGATCATGAGCGTGGCTGGGTGTCGCGCCCTAGCTCCTGAGCTATGGCGCCTCGTCTGGCCCGACAAGTTCAAGCCGGACCTGCCTCCACGCTACGACGACACCACCGACCCCACGGAGTTCCTCCAACTCTACGAGCTAAGCATCAAGGCGTCCAATGGCACCGAGCAGGTCATGGTGAACTGGTTCCCCATGGCTCTAAAGGACGGCGCACGCTCCTGGCTCCTAAACCTCCCCGTGGGATCCATCTCCTCCTGGGAAGAGCTTTTCGTCGCCAACTTCCAAGGCACACGAGACCGAGCCCCGGCAGCTGTCGATCTGTGCCGCGTGAGGTAGCAGCCGGGAGAAACCCTGCAAAAGTACATCCAACGCTTGAACATCACGCGCCTCCGGATCCCCAGGGTCTCAGACAAGGCCATCATCTCCGTGTTCTCTGATGGCGTCTGCGACGTCAGGATGAGGGAAGAGCTCGCCATTCACGAGGACCTATGCACATCCCTCGAGATGTTCAAGCTCGCGGTAAAGTGCGCCAAGGCGGAGGAAGGCCGCCTCTCCCTTTAGGAGCTGCCTGAGGCGGAGGCGGACAACAAGAAGACCAAGGCGAAGGAATCAAAGCGCAAGGGACCCGCCGTGCTGGCTGCGGAGCTAGAAGTGAAGCGTGGCTGCGGCTACGCTGACCTCCCCAGAGACAACCGACCATACTGCGTCTTCCACAACGTCCACAGCCACAACACCAACAACTGCCAGGAGCTCAGGGCGATGCACGGCGGGCGCGTCGGGTAGCGCCCTGAGCGCGACAACCGCGGCTATGACCGTGGAGGAGGCCGAGGAGGAGGACGTTGGGATGTCAGGAACTCGCGCCAAGGGTGGCGTGAGCAGCCTCGTGAAGACCACTGGCAGGAGCAGCCCCGTGACGCCCCCTGGCACGACCATCCTCGTGAGGGTCGCCCTGAGGGCAATGGAGGCCTGCCTCCGCTGCCACCACCGCCAAGGAGGAACGACGACGACCGCCAGGGAGACGGGGCAGGGGGCTTCCAGGAGCCGCGTGCAGTTGCATGCATCTTGGGAGGAGCCCATGCCCTGGCTTCCCACTGCATCTTCAAGCAGTTTTCCCGTGAGGTGAACGCGGCGCTTCCCAGGCCTGACGCTGCGCGCAACCTCAGGTGGACCAAGCAAGTCATCGCCTTCGACCCCAAGGACCAGCTCAAGTGCAGTGCGGCCCCAGGCACCCTCCCGATGCTCTGCACCCCGACCATCAGCAACGTCCTCGTGACCAAGACCCTCATCGACGGCGGAGCAGGGCTCAACGTCCTCTCCATCCAGACCTTCAAGATTCTCCAGGTTCCCTACGATCAGCTCCACCCAACCAAGCCATTCTACGGAGTCACGGATGGCTCCACACTTTCGATGGGGCAGGTCCGCCTCCCTGTCACCTTCGGTGACCGCGACAACTACCACACAGAGCTCATCCACTGTGACGTCGCCAACATCCACCTCCCGTACAACGCCATCCTTGGGTATCCTGCCCTCGCCAAGTTCATGGCGGCGACCCATCACGGCTACAACGTCCTCAAGATGCCCGGGAGCGGCGGAGTCATCACGATCGCTGTAGGATCGAAAGTAGGTCTAGAGGGGGGGTGATTAGACTACTTGACAATATAAAAAATCTGCCTTTAGATCATGCAATGTTTTTGGCAGTTTCACAAATAAGATCAATTCAAGTATCACCCTACACATGCAATTCTAGAGTATAAGCAGCGGAAAGTAAATTGCACATGTAAAAGAGAGGTGGAGAAGATCAAACGCAGTTTGGTGGCACGAAGATTTTTGTCGTGGTTCCGATAGGTGGTGCTATCGTACATCCACGTTGATGGAGACTTCAACCCACGGAGGGTAACGGCTGCGCGAGTCCATGGAGGGCTCCACCCACGAAGGGTCCACGAAGAAGCAACCTTGTCTATTCCATCATGGCCTACGCCCACGGAGGACTAGCCTTACTCGGGGTAGATCTTCACGAAGTAGGCGATCTCCTTGCCCTTACAAACTTCTTGGTTCAACTCCACATCTCAAAGACGGAGGCTCCCAAGCGACACCTAACCAATCTAGGAGGCACCACCCTCCAATAGGTAATAGACGGTGTTGATGATGATGAACTCCTTGCTCTTGTGCTTCAAATGATAATCTCCCCAACACTCAACTGTCCTCACTGATATGGCTGTGGTGGAAGAAAGGTTTGAGTGGAAAGCAACTTGGGAAGGCTAGAAATCAAGTTTCATATGGTAGGAATGGAATGGCTTGATTTCAACACAAGGGTAGGTGGTTCACTTCTCAGAAAGTGTATGGTAGGAGTGGTAGACTTTCTGATGGCTTTCTGATGGCTCTCTCCACGAATGAAGAGGGGGTGGAGGGGTATATATAGCCTCCACACAAAATCCAACCGTTACACACACATTTGACCAATCTCGGTGAGACCGAAGTTAAAACTCGGTCAGACCGAAAGTTCAAATATAGTGAACGTTGGGATTTTCGGTGGGACCGAAAATACCATCTCGGTGTGTCCGAAGTGAGTCAAAGGTTGGAGCTTGCCATCTCGGTGAGACCGAAAGTAACAACTCGGATATTCCAAAGTGATGTCAATTGGTTACAGAAGGTTGGCAGTCCATTTTCGGTGAGACCGAAACTCAAAATCGGATGCACCGAGAAATTAGGGTTTGGAAGAATAACTCAGGTGGTTCATTTCGGTGGGACTGAGTTTGCAGAATCGGTTTGTCCGAGATTACTTATGAGTGTGTTAAGTAGTGAAGAGTGCTGATAGTTGAGGGAGCTAGATCACCAAGCACTTGAGCAACCAGATCATTAACACAACCTCATCCCCTTTTAATAGTATTGGCTTTTCCTATGGACTCAATGTGATCTTTGATCACTAAACCAAAAATAGAGTCTTGAGCTTTTGCCAATGCTTGTCTTAGCATTTTGAGGGGTCCACTTCTTCAGACATTTCCATACCCATATCATCGAACTTTTCTGAAATGATTCTCAAGTGAATATTAGTTCAATGATATATGTTGTTATTAATTACCAAAACCACCCGGGGATTAGTTGCACTTTCAATCTCCCCCTTTTTGGTAATTGATGACAACATATAGATCAAAGCTTCGACAAAGGATATAAACAATGAATAATATCGTCGCTTTGAGAAGTATGTGATAAACAAGAGCTCCCCCTAAATTTGTGCATTATTTAAAATTTGCGTTTGAATGCAAATGCACAATCGATTAGGATTATGGGTCACTCTTCCATGTCACATACATCTTGGTGGAGGGCACAAAATGATAAGAATGAATAACATGCACTCAATCACCAAGACAAGAGTAAATAGCCATACAATAAGGAATAGCATATGATAAGAAATAAGCACACATTAAAGCATAGTATGACTAAGCACTCATTAAGGTAGCATCAAACGTAGTAGCAAGCACACTTAAAGTTTCAGGAACCAAAAGAAATCAATGTATCTCAAAGAAAACCGGCAAAAGAACGAAAGACGAAAGAGCACTCTCTCTCTCGAAGCCCTATGATCTATAACAATTTCTCCCCCTTTGGCAACAAGTTACCAAAAAGTTCGAAAAGGTATAGAGCTAAGCGTCACTGCGGGCTCTGCTGGCGGCTCCCGTCTGGGTAGATGTCGGTGTAGAGATAGCTGCATCGGCGAAGATTTCTGCTGATGTCTGCGCTGGAGGAGTGGATGCTGGAGCTGGAGCAACTGCTGGAGCTGTAGCTGGTGCTGAAGTGGTAGCCCTGGAGTCTGTCACTGGGATAGCTGCAGATCTGGATCCTCTGGGAACCTGAGCAGTCTGGCGATGAGAGTCCTGGACTAGATCATCCTGCATAAGCTCTGCTCTCTCCTGCCTTGTCTCCTCCATGTCTGCCTCAAGCTTGTTGACAGACACCTGAATCTCAGTCAGCTTCACGTCCAGAGCGTGGATCTTGTCCTCGACAATCCTCTCTAGGCTCTCCTGAGATTGCTCAATGCTGGCCAGGCGTTGTTCAATCCTCTGGGTAGCTTCAAGAATTTGTTCTCCAAAGCTCTTTGGCTTAGCTGCTGCTGCTGCTGCTGCCTCTTTGTCAGCTTTAGCCTTCTTCGCAGCTTCGATTTTGGCCTGTCCTTCAACTGAGGTAGGATCCTCTTCATCCATCACAACTACGTTGTCCTCATGCTCTGGCTGCAGTGGCAAGTGCTTCCTATCCAACATGAATTTGCCCGTGCCAAACTTGGCGTTGATGAGCATCTGAATCTGCGGAGCAAACCCACACGACCTCTTCTGGTCAGCTGCAGTCCTCTTAATGGTCTCTACCATCAAGTCCATCACCTTGAAAGGTGCCTTCTCATCGAGAATGTGCAGCATGTTGATAGAATAGCCTCGAATCATGCGGTGGTCTCCAGACTTAGGCATCAATGTATGCCTCAGAATAGTGTTAGTGGTGGTCAGACCTGCCTGGAGATAGTACACTGAGCCAAGCTTCCATCCTTCCAAATCGGCAGCCGGGATTTCCTTGTACATGTTCTTCATGGAATCATGACTCTTCTTAGGAATCCCATAGACATCAATGTCGTCCTCTCTCTACACTGGAGCGTTCAGAAGTTCTGCCCATTCTTCAACAGTCGAAGAAAACCTTTGACCTTCAGTCATCCAGGTGATCTTGCCATCAGGATAGAAGTGGGCTGTGGCATAGAACTGCATGATCATCTCGTCATTCCAAGCTGTCAGCTCTTGACCCACAAAATCAGCAACTCCACATGCAGTAAAGCTCTCATGCACATGGGGAAAGAAGTCCCGGTGCTCTTCACTGTCAATATACTTCCAGTCAACATACCTGGTGTCAGCAACAATGGGCTTCTTATCCATCAGCACGGTCTCATAGAAATCCTGCTGCTCTCTGGTGTGGAATCTGGGGTCCACAGCAGTCCTTCTCCTTACAGCATATGGATCAGACTGTCTCCATAGCCTGAGACCTTTGTCCTTCCTTGCCTTCATGTCCTCAGCTTGAGGATGAGCATCATTGTGGAGTGGCAACTTGGGACGGAGCTTAAGCAACACATGCTCTTCATCTGATTCAGACGGTGGCATCTCACCTTTGTTCTTCTCAGAAGCTGGAATGCTTCTGGTTGTTCTCTTGGGCTTGGCTGGAGCTGCCTTGGCTTGAGCAGGCTTCTTGGGTTTAGAGGAGGCTTGAGCCCGAATAGCATCACCCATGAACTTTGCTTTCTGAGGAGGAGGCTGGGGTGCATCTTCTTCTTCTTCTTCTGCAGCATCAACTTGAGGTTCAGCATATACTACCCTCTTCCTTTTGGAAGTCTTCTTCACCTTGCTTGGAGCAGGCTCTTCCAAGTTGAGCTTCTTTGCAACTGCTGACTGCTTTACTTTGCTTGTGCCTTTCCTTGACTGCTGCACTTGGTGCTCTTTGGCAACCACATTCCTCTTTGGCTTGGAGGTAACTTCCTCAGCAACAAAGTCAGAGTCCTCATCATCAGAAGTTCTCTTCTTCCTGGTTCTGGTGGTTGCAGGAGGCAAACCACTAGGGGTGCTCCTCTCACCATCATCACTGGAGCTGCTAGCAGGACTTATATCTGCCTCTGGAATTTCAACAAACGGTGATTCAGACCTGTTCTGGCTGTCACTGACATCTGACATGGCTGAAAAACCTGTGAAAAGATAAGGTATAGGCAGAGTAGAAGAGTTATCACAACTGCAGAGGTTTTTGCAAAAAAAAATGAGTTCAAAACTTAGTTTTGAGTTTTCACAGAATGTATTTCGGTCAAACCAATTTCAAGTTTCGGTGCAACCGAAGTGTTCAACAGAAACCTACACACCACTTTCGGTCAGACCGAAATGGGTTTCGGTCCTACCGATAACTTAGGGTTTCACTGAAACTACGTTTCGGTCATTCCGATTGGCACAACTCGGTTAAACCGAATGATGCAGTGCAATGGCCAGAGGCCAAATCGGTCATTCCGAGTTTCAAACTCGGCTTCACCGAGATGCATTCCGTGGAAACCTAAACCTAAGAATTTTGCTTGAAACTAGAGGATCTGAACTAATGTATAGGGAATATCTCAAACGTGGATTGAATCATGGCAAGCCTATCGTGCAAGAATCGGATGGGGAGCACGAAAGGGATCGGGATACACCCTAACTTGGTGGAATCCCTCTACGGCGGCAACGGTGGAGATGATTACCGTTGACGGCGGCGGAGACCTGCGGCGAGGGCGCACAGGCGACGACGGCGACGATCCGTAGACCAGGGCGACGACAGCAGGGGTCTTGGGGGCGAACGGTTTGAAGAATTAAATCGCGCGCAGCCCTCAGGTATATATAACCCCATGCTATCGGTGGGACCGAGTTGAAAAACTCGGTGTCACCGAGATGTATAACTGCTGTGCAGTTACGCATATCGGTCAGACCGAGAGTTTGAACTCGGTTTCACCGAGATGAAACTTAGATCAGTCTAAGCGTTTCGGTTGGACCGAGATTGAGAAGCCGGTCAGACCGAAATGGACTTAGAAGGTTTTGGAAGTCAGCCTTAGACGAATCGGTGGCTCTGAGTGCTCCTCACTCGGACTGTCCGAAAAAGACTTGTTCAAAGTTGTGATATGAGCATGAATAGAATTTGAGACAAGAAAGCATAGATAGCTAGGGAAAGGTGCTTAGGCATTCTTGTCCATCCATTTGGCCAGAAAAAGAAAACAAAACAATCAAAACAACAAATGGATGTCCTTGAATGGATAAAATCATGCATTCAACATGCTCACACAATAAGATAGCAACTGAAATATGTGTCAAACATGCACAACCAACACTCTAGCTACTAGCACACAATTTGTCGATGACTAGGTCATCTATATATGAGTATATTGACTTAGGAGCCAAATGAGAACATTTGATCATAGGTCATACTCATCGTTTAAGCACAAGTGGGGTTACCACTTTTACATAAAGCATTTATGTGTTCACATCATTTGGAGATGCTTTAGCTCAATTTTTAGAGCAAAGCTCCCCCTAGATGTGAGAACCCCTTTCAAAGGGTCAAACTAACCTTGGGTTGTCGTAGAAGACTTCATGTAGATGTTGAAGATGTGGATGCTCAGTGTTGATGCAGATCATCAAGAGTTGGGAGCAATCCTTTGGATTAGGGCACTTTCAATACCTACATGGGTTAGTCCCACAAGGAACAAACAAGAATATCCATAGACATAGAGTGAAGTACACAAAAGATGATGTCCATGAAAGCAATGATTACCTTGTCCCTTGACTTACCAACAAGAGGGTTTGTGACTCCATGAACTAGTGCATGATGTGGAAGTTGATTGCACAAGTTCTTGCCAAAATGAATATGAGTGAAGTTTGTTGGCGGAGTCACCCTCAAGAACCTACTAGTTCTTCTTCTTTGGGATCCACATCATCTTGATGGGAATCCTTGGTGTTGTAGTTGATCTTGACGAAGTAGAACTTGATGTGTCCTTGGGAACCCACTTGACCATGGCTTGAGGTGCTTCAATGAATGCATCAATCTCCTCTTGAAGCTTGTCCTTGGCCTTTAGCTTGTGGTCTTGTGGTGGAAGGTCATCTTGAGCTTGTTCCACATTGGAAGAAGTAGGATCATACTTCTCCTTTTGTGAGACAAACTGTGGAGTAGGGTATTGACCTTCTTCCCACTCAACACCTTCGGCGTTGAACTTTCGCTCAAAACCAATCCCTTGATTCTTCCGGTGTCTTCCTTGTTTGCGAACAATCTCCTCAAAGTTCTTGCTTCCGGCAAGACTCTTGTAGACACCTTTCTCTATGATTTCCTTCAATAAGCTATTTTCTTGCTCAAGTGTAACTTGGCTTGAAACATTGTTAGTGGAATCAAGAGAACTACTAGAAGCAACAATATTGGATTTAACATTGTTATTGTTACTACTAGAGGAAGAATTTTTCTTATGCTTGTCATGCCTAGTCTTAATAGGTGGCAAGAAATTAGACAAGAGAAGTCGCTTGGCAAGATATGAAGAACTCTTCTTTCGAAGATCGTCATTGATCGCTTTTAGAAACTCATGTTCTTGCTCTAGAGTGAGCTTCTCGAAGCGTAGCTTCTCATGAGATCTTAGGAGCTCTCTATGATCTTCTTGAGTTGTTTCATGAGCTAACTTAAGAGTGTTTAGTTCTTTAGTTAGACGCTCAATCTCCTTCATAGCATTGTCATTCGACTCTTCTCGACTATAGACTACTAGCATTTTCATCATTACTAAGCTCACTAGATTTATCATGCAAGAGCTCATCTTCACCAAGCAAGTCATCCTCATCACTATCAAAGTCAATGAATTCAGGGTGTGTTACCTTGGGGCCTTTAGCCATGAAGCATCTTCCAATTCCCTCATTTGGTGAATCAAATAAGTCGTAGGAGTTGGAGTTGGAGGATACTAGTGCAAGTCCGGCAACACCTTCATCTTGACTATAGTCGGAGTCGGAGTGATAGCTTCCATCGGATTGATTGTCAGAGTCGGAGCCGGAGACCCATTCACCAACATGAGCTTGATGTCTTCTTCTTGTGTAGCTCCTTGATGACTTGTCTTTCCTCTCCGAATCCTTGCTTCTCCGAGAGGGTCTTCGTTCATAACGATCATCTCTGCTCCTTCTCTCTCTCCGAGGTGACTCATCTCTTGCTCTTCTTCTTGGAGATTCTTCTCTTCTCTTGTGGGGAGCCGTACACTCATTTGAGAAGTGTCCGGGTCTTCCACAATTGTAGCAGTTTCGATCACGACTAGAAGATCTCTTTTCATCATATGATCTAGACTTTGAGCTTTTTTCTTTGCCTCTATTCTTGTAGAACTTGTTGAAGTTCCTGACCATTAGGCTTATCTCTTCATTGGAAATTAGCTTGTCACTTGAGGTAGTAGGAGCATCACTTGTAGCTTTGTAAGCACCACTTGACTTGTTGTGAAGCTCTTCCTTATCCTTAAGTGTCATCTCATGAGCAACAATTCTTCCAATGACTTCAGTTGGCTTGAGAGTCTTGTAGTTTGGCATCATTTGGATCAAAGTGCACACGGTGTCATACTTTCCATCCAAAGCTCTGAGAATCTTCTTAATGATGAATCGGTCGGTCATTTCTTCGCTTCCTAAGCCGGCAATCTCATTTGTGATGAGAGCAAGCCTAGAGTACATTTCAGCGACTCCTTCACCATCCTTCATCTTGAACTTGTCAAGTTGACCTTGAAGAATATCTATCTTTGATTCCTTCACAGATTCAGTACCTTCGTGCATTTCAACCAAAGTATCCCAAATCTCCTTAGCATTCTCAAGACGACTGATTTTGTTGAACTCTTCGGGACACAAAGCATTGAAGAGAATGTCACAAGCTTGAGCATTGTTTTGCAACATCCGCAACTCTTCGGGTGTAGCTTCGCGATCCGGAACTTTTCCTTCTTCAAAGAAATCACCTTGCATGCCAACACAAATAATGCCCCATGCGGCTGGGTTATGACCAAGAATATGCATTTTCATTTTATGCTTCCAACTAGCAAAATTTGTACCATCAAAGTAAGGACCTCTACGATAATTACCCTCACTAGACGCCATACTCTCCTAGGTTGTGAAACCAAGCTTATGGAGTCCAATGCAATGGAAACCAAGGCAATGGAGACCAAAGCTCTGATACCACTTGTAGGATCGAAAGTAGGTCTAGAGGGGGGTGATTAGACTACTTGACAATATAAAAAATCTGCCTTTAGATCATGCAATGTTTTTGGCAGTTTCACAATTAAGATCACAACAAGTATCACCCTACACATGCAATTCTAGAGTATATGCAGCGGAAAGTAAATTGCACATGTAGTAAAGAGAGGTGGAGAAGATCAAACGCAGTTTGGTGACACGGAGATTTTTGTCGTGGTTCCGATAGGTGGTGCTATCGTACATCCACGTTGATGGAGACTTCAACCCACGGAGGGTAACGGCTGCGCGAGTCCACGGAGGGCTCCACCCACGAAGGGTCCACGAAGAAGCAACCTTGTCTATTCCATCATGGCCTACGCCCACGGAGGGCTAGCCTTACTCGGGGTAGATCTTCACGAAGTAGGCGATCTCCTTGCCCTTACAAACTTCTTGGTTCAACTCCACATCTCGATGACGAAGGCTCCCAAGCGACACCTAACCAATCTAGGAGGCACCACCCTCCAAAAGGTAATAGATGTTGTAGATGATGATGAACTCCTTGCTCTTGTGCTTCAAATGATAATCTCCCCAACACTCAACTCTCCTCACTGATTTGGCTGTGGTGGAAGAAAGGATTGAGTGGAAAGCAACTTGGGAAGGTTAGAAATCAAGTTTCATATGGTAGGAATGGAGCAACTTGATCTCAACACAAGGGTAGGTAGTTCTCTTCTCAGAAAGTGTAAGATAGGAGTGGTAGTTCTTTCTGATGGCTCTCTCCACGAATGAAGAGGGGGTGGAGGGGTATATATAGCCTCCACACAAAATCCAACCGTTACACACATAATTGAGCAATCTCGGTGAGACCGAAGTGGAAACTCGGTCAGACCGAAAGTTCAAATATAGTGAACGTTGGGGTTTTCGGTGGGACCGAAAATACCATCTCGGTTTGTCCGATTTGAGTCAAGGATAGGAACTTGCCAGTTTCGGTGGGACCGAAATCATCAACTCGGATATTCCGAAATGATGACAAACGGTTACAGAAGGTTGGAAGCCCGTATTTCGGTGAGACCTTGCTTCCGGTGCCTTCCTTGTTTGCGAACAATTTCCTCAAAGTTCTTGCTTCCGGCAAGACTCTTGTAGACACCTTTCTCTATGATTTCCTTCAATAAGCTATTTTCTTGCTCAAGTGTAACTTGGCTTGAAACATTGTTAGTGGAATCAAGAGAACTACTAGAAGCAACAATATTAGATTTAACATGGTTATTGTTACTACTAGAGGAAGAATTTTTCTTATGCTTGTCATGCTTAGTATTAATAGGTGGCAAGAAATTAGACAAGAGAAGTCGTTTGGCAAGATATGAAGAACTCTTCTTTCGAAGATCGTCATTGATCGCTTTTAGAAACTCATGTTCTTGCTCTAGAGTGAGCTTCTTGAAGCGTAGCTTCTCATGAGATCTTAGGAGCTCTCTATGATCTTCTTGAGTTGTTTCATGAGCTAACTTAAGAGTGTTTAGTTCTTTAGTTAGACGCTCAATCTCCTTCATAGCATTGTCATTCGACTCTTTTCGACTATAAAGACTACTAGCATTTTCATCGTTACTAAGCTCACTAGATTTATCATGCAAGAGCTCATCTTCACCAAGCAAGTCATCCTCATCACTATCAAAGTCAATGAATTCAGGGTGTGTTACCTTGGGGCCTTTAGCCATGAAGCATCTTCCAATTCCCTCATTTGGTGAATCAAATAAGTCGTAGGAGTTGGAGTTGGAGGATACGAGAGCAAGACCGGCAACACCTTCATCTTGACTGTAGTCGGAGTCGGAGTGATAGCTTCCATCGGATTGATTGTCGGAGTCGGAGCCTGAGACCCATTCACCTACATGAGCTTGATGTCTTCTTCTTGTGTAGCTCCTTGATGACTTGTCTTTCCTCTCCGAATCCTTGCTTCTCCGAGAGGGTCTTCGTTCATAACGATCATCTCTACTCCTTCTCTCTCTCCGAGGTGACTCATCTCTTGATCTTCTTCTTGGAGATTCTTCTCTTCTCTTGTGGGGAGCCGTACACTCATTTGAGTAGTGTCCGGGTCTTCCACAATTGTAGCAGTTTCGATCACGACTAGAAGATCTCTTTTCATCATATGATCTAGACTTTGAGCTTCTCTCTTTGCCTCTATTCTTGTAGAACTTGTTGAAGTTCTTAACCATTAGGCTTATCTCTTCATTGGAAATTAACTTGTCACTTGAGGTTGTGGGAGCATCACTTGTAGCTTTGTAAGCACCACTTGACTTGTTGTGAAGCTCTTCCTTATCCTTAAGTGTCATCTCATGAGCAACAATTCTTCCAATGACTTCAGTTGGCTTGAGGGTCTTGTAGTTTGGCATCATTTGGATCAAAGTGCACACGGTGTCATATTTTCCATCCAAAGCTCTTAGAATCTTCTTGATGATGAATCGGTCGGTCATTTCTTCGCTTCCTAAGCCGGCAATCTCATTTGTGATGAGAGCAAGCCTAGAGTACATTTCAGCGACTCCTTCACCATCCTTCATCTTGAACTTGTCAAGTTGACCTTGAAGAATATCTAGCTTTGATTCCTTCATAGATTCAGTACCTTCGTGCATTTCAACCAAAGTATCCCAAATCTCTTTAGCATTCTCAAGACGGCTGATTTTGTTGAACTCTTCGGGACACAAAGCATTGAAGAGAATGTCACAAGCTTGAGCATTGTTTTGCAACATCCGCAACTCTTCCGGTGTAGCTTCGCGATCCGGAACTTTTCCTTCCTCGAAGAATTCACCTTGCATACCAACACAAATAATGCCCCATGCGGCTGGGTTATGACCAAGAATATGCATTTTCATTTTATGCTTCCAACTAGCAAAATTTGTACCATCAAAGTAAGGACCTCTACGATAATTACCCTCACTAGACGCCATACTCTCCTAGGTTGTGAAACCAAGCTTATGGAGTCCAATGCAATGGAAACCAAAACAATGGAGACCAAAGCTCTGATACCACTTGTAGGATCGAAAGTAGGTCTAGAGGGGGGGTGATTAGACTACTTGACAATATAAAAAATCTTCCTTTAGATCATGCAATGTTTTTGGCAGTTTCACATATAAGATCAATTCAAGTATCACCCTACACATGCAATTCTAGAGTATAAGCAGCGGAAAGTAAATTGCACATGTAAAAGAGAGGTGGAGAAGATCAAACGCAGTTTGGTGACACGAAGATTTTTGTCGTGGTTCCGATAGGTGGTGCTATCGTACATCCACGTTGATGGAGACTTCAACCCACGGAGGGTAACGGCTGCGCGAGTCCACGGAGGGCTCCACCCACGAAGGGTCCACGAAGAAGCAACCTTGTCTATTCCATCATGGCCTACGCCCACGGAGGACTAGCCTTACTCGGGGTAGATCTTCACGAAGTAGGCGATCTCCTTGCCCTTACAAACTTCTTGGTTCAACTCCACATCTCAAAGACGGAGGCTCCCAAGCGACACCTAACCAATCTAGGAGGCACCACCCTCCAAAAGGTAATAGACGGTGTTGATGATGATGAACTCCTTGCTCTTGTGCTTCAAATGATAATCTCCCCAACACTCAACTCTCCTCACTGATATGGCTGTGGTGGAAGAAAGGTTTGAGTAGAAAGCAACTTGGGAAGGCTAGAAATCAAGTTTCATATGGTAGGAATGGAATGGCTTGATTTCAACACAAGGGTAGGTGGTTCACTTCTCAGAAAGTGTATGGTAGGAGTGGTAGACTTTCTGATGGCTTTCTGATGGCTCTCTCCACGAATGAAGAGGGGGTGGAGGGGTATATATAGCCTCCACACAAAATCCAACCGTTACACACACATTTGACCAATCTCGGTGAGACCGAAGTTAAAACTCGGTCAGACCGAAAGTTCAAATATAGTGAACGTTGGGATTTTCGGTGGGACCGAAAATACCATCTCGGTGTGTCCGAAGTGAGTAAAAGGTTGGAGCTTGCCATCTCGGTGAGACCGAAAGTAACAACTCGGATATTCCGAAGTGATGTCAATTGGTTACAGAAGGTTGGCAGTCCATTTTCGGTGAGACCGAAACTCAAAATCGGATGGACCGAGAAATTAGGGTTTGGAAGAATAACTGAGGTGGTTCATCTCGGTGGGACTGAGTTTGCAGAATCGGTTTGTCCGAGATTACTTATGAGTGTGTTAAGTAGTGAAGAGTGCTGATAGTTGAGGGAGCTAGATCACCAAGCACTTGAGCAACCAGATCATTAACACAACCTCATCCCCTTTTAATAGTATTGGCTTTTCCTATGGACTCAATGTGATCTTTGATCACTAAACCAAAAATAGAGTCTTGAGCTTTTGCCAATGCTTGTCTTAGCATTTTGAGGGGTCCACTTCTTCAGACATTTCCATACCCATATCATCGAACTTTTCTGAAATGATTCTCAAGTGAATATTAGTTCAATGATATATGTTGTTATTAATTACCAAAACCACCCGGGGATTAGTTGCACTTTCAATCGCCTCCAATGAGAAGGAAGCGGTGCATTCCCTGGAGCGTGCCTACCAGACCGCGGCGGTCGAATGCTCCGATGACGATGGAGCCGTCCTCGCCATGCAGACCGCCCCCAAGAAGAAGAAGAACCTACCCGTCGACGGACCTCAGGACGCAGGGGCTCCCGACGGCCTAGCCTCAGGACCAGCACCTGCTGACGAGGCGCCCTCCACCCTCTCATAGGGGGCCGCGCTCGACGCCCCTCTCGTGACGGGCTCGGGGGCTCTCCTTTGGAGTGTATCCGGGCTGACCGGCGTCTCGAGGGAGGTGTTCGAGCACCGCCTGCAAGCGTATCTTGATGCACGTTTTTGTGAGCCCAGCATGAGCCATTCAGCGCTGGGGGCTCAGGACTTCATCGACCAAGTTACCGAGGAACTTCTGTACGCAAGACTCATCCACGGTGGGCGTAACCGCACAACCCTAAGTTCACCTGCTCGCAGCCCAAGCGACTGCTTCCGCGTTTGCGTCCACATCGCGGGTCTCAACCGAGCCGCCTCTCAGGAGCCCTTCGGGCCGACGGCGGTCGGCCATAGGAGGGCCCTCCCCTACAGCTATGTCCGCGCGCTCTTGGGCTTCCGCAACGCAGCTGCCACATTCCAGCATCTTGTGCAGCAGGCCTTGGTGGCTCAGGAGGCTCAGTGGCAGGCGGTCCAGACGGAGCGAGAACCGGACCCGCGTGACCGCTGAGAGCCTCCAGAGCCCCTGGGCCTTAGGAGCCCGACGATCCTCGGGAGCGACCCGCGCGGCTCGCGTCTTCAGCTTCCCCAACTCTCCTTCGACATGTATCAGGTGACACCTCAGGCATCCAAACAAGGGCGCCTCTCGGGCTGCATCATCCTCGGACCGCTGGGGGCTGTTCCCCCGCGGTAATCTCCCGTTTTGCATGATCAAGGCTAGATGTTTCTTTCCATTCGCATTATCTACATGCTTGGTGTCCTCACCGCCACTAAAATCATGAGCCCTTGTGAGCCCACTCACGACCGCCCCATGATTAAGGACTGTCACGACGTCTGTACTCAGGTCCGTCCCTGCAGCGTCGATAAACCCAATGGTTGAGCTCTGTCTCGCGAGCCATCCCCGTGACGTCACCTCCCATGGTCCTTGGTGCCTTGTTCTTGCATGGGCTAATCGTGGATGGGTAAGTAGGGGCCCGTGGAAGGTGCCTCGCTCCGCGGGAACCGCGTGCCGGCTGTTTTTCTTTTGGATCGTTGCATGAGAAGACTGGGCACGACGTCTGTGCTCGGGTCCGTCCCTGCAGCATCGACAAATCCAGTGGGTGAGCTCTGTCTCGCGAGTTATCCCCGTGACGTCACCTCCTGGGGTCGCTAGTGCTGCGGCCTTCTCATGCAATATCCCCTGGAGATGCACTCGGCGCAGGTCAACACAACACCTCGCTTTTCACATTTTGCAGAAGAAGACTCGGGCGCAACCCGCCTCAGGGTAGGGTCTCGTGGGTGATGAGTAAGCTCATGAGAACTTCCTCAGAGTCGTTCAGCTCGTCCTGAGGAGGGCCCATATACACCTTGGTTGTCCTACCGTGCAAACCACGTGTCAGGACGGGGCTATACACGCCCCGGAGTCTCTCTCGGTGGGAGGCTCCCTCCAAGGTCCAGTGGAAGTACCAAGCTCCGCGCTGGCAGATCCAACCGAGGAGCGGTTATGCCCACGAACCAGTGGAAGCACCAAGCTCTGCGCTGGCCGATACGATGAGGCGCGGTTATGCCCACACTCCGCGCAAGTGTGGTAGCTCTATGCTCCGCGCTAGTTATAAACAACTGAGGGTGGCCCCAAGTGGTCGCACCAACCACAGGGAGCTTTTCAGCTCACGACGCTCACAGCTTCTCCTTGGATGGGTGTCGCGAGGGGGGCTAGGCACGAGGGCTATGCTCAGGTCACGCCTGGCATACGCCACCCTACCAGGTGCCCAGACACCTGGCCTTCTCGTGCCCCCATCCCAGGCGAAGGCTCGTGGGCAAGGTATGGTGCTCGTTCTCCTTCATGAGAGCCGTTCGTACGTCAAGGGGGACCCCTGGGCATCGCGACCCAGGGCCCTAACTGGCCACGTAGCCCCTCATCTCTTGAGTCTAGTTATGACAATAACCCCGGTCATCCGGAGGGCTCAATGGCGATCGAGGTATGCGCGGGGTTGGGCCCTGCCGACGCATAACGAAAACGGGATCGCTTGAACATCAAGGGGGACCCTTGGGAATCGCGACCCAAGGGCCTCACTAGCCATGTAGGCCCTCATCCCTTGAGTCTAGTTGCTACGGTAACCCCGGTCGTCCAGAGGGCTCAATGGCGAGTCTAGTTACTACGGTAACCCCGGTCACCGGAGGGCTCAAAGGCGGTCGAGGTATGCGCGAGGTTGGGCCCTGCCGACGCAGAGCACCTAAGCAAACATGAAAGGAAGCAAGCATGGAAATCATCTAGCTATTACAATAATGCCAAGTTTTTCAAATTCAAGCAAAGTTCTTATGCCTCCCCGAGGCACTCGCACTTCTCTCACTAAACAGGAACGGACCAGGCATCACCGAGCGCAACATCATCGGTCTTCTCCTCCTCAGCTATGATGGTAGCGGCCCAGAGAAACGTCCCCACCAGCCCGTGACCTTCGTTCCCAGGGCCTTGCGAGCGACCATCGCTGTCTCCTCATGAAGGAACCTGGACGCAAAACCCTGCCTCAAGTGAAGGGGCAACAGGAAATCAACTACCATCACCACCTGACCACAGGAACCGCTAAGATAAGTTTTCAACGCCGCACCTACTCACGTACCTACACTGCCATCTACTATAATCACGAATCCGTTGAGGCATGAAAACCCTTCCCGATGGACCAGTGGATGGCTGCCTGCACGCCAAGAGGGACCTCCTGAGCATCGCGCCTTGGGGGCTCCGACCGGACCCTGGACCCTTCACCTCCTGGCCTTGACCACGGCATCGTTACCTGGCATACCAGCGCAGGCTGAGGCTTGTACTGGGACTGGGTCTCGCAGGCGTAGGGCCGTAAACTACCACGGGGATAGAAGGAAGGGAAAGTCATGCTCTAAACAAGGGTCCCATGCAGGACATAAGTTTATAACGCCAAACGATAGAAAAAGTATTACAAGAATTTACATGCCCTTGTGGAGCCCTCCATGATGTCCCGCATGAACCAAGCTAAGGAAGACGCTCTCGAGGAACGCGGCTTGAAATCCTTCAACAATGACGCCGGGAGGACACCGTTTCCCTCCGGTGATAGGGGCGGTGACTTGGCGGCTCATAGCTCTCGTCGGAGCTCGAGGCCATCTCAGGGGTAGCGTAACTAATACCAGGAGAGTCGGAGGCATAGGCAATGGCGAGCGCCTCGCTGACCTGACAGCATAGGGAATGGTCGTCGGCGAGCCCATTCCCCGCGCCACACGGCAGCCGACGGTCGTCCGCCTCGAAGACTTTGAAGGTCATCGTGCCCGTCATATCCAGCACGAAATGAAGAATGTGCCTCCCGGCGGGGGCGCAGGCGCGACGCACCACACCCAACCCCAGGTCATGAAGACCCGACCAGAAGAAATCACCTCCATGTCGGCGTGCAAAGAAGGAAGGCGACACCCCTCGTGCCTCAGCTCCATCATTACCCGGCCGCGAGCCGGGAGCACCTCCCTCAGGAACGGAGGGAGAAGGATCCATGAATGCGGAGGGCCCCCCGCCCACACAATGAACTCACGGGCATCATCCTCAGAATGGGACGGCAGCAGGGTGCAGGAGACGCCCGTCTTTCCGAGCGACTGATAGCGCCACCCTTGTCGCCGCCCCCATTCTGTCTGCCTGCCACTGGAGCATACAAGGGAAGCGGAAACCCTGGCGGTGCCCGCATGGACCATGTGCGGGCGTCCGATAGTCTCAGGGACGCACTCGGAGAACTACGACGCCTCTTCTTCGGGGGAGCCGCTCAGGCTCTACCATCGGGCTCTTCCCCTTCTCCGCGGCCGAGAACCTGCAAATCGGTGCCATGGAAGCCCTTGGAGTAATGGAAGCAGCAGGGATCGGTCGGCGACACTCAAGTGAGAGGCGTGGTGCGTCACCCCCTGTTTATAGGCCACGAAGACCAACCGGCGGCCACTCGCACGCAGCCATAATGGCCCCGCCGCCCGCGCCAAGGAGTTGTCAAATCGCACGATTGCCAAGACTGCGTGGGAAGCGGAGTCGCCCACGTCCCATCCAACCGTCATGCGCCGGCTTGGCCCGCAACCTTTTTGGGCCCGCGGCGCTTCGTCCTCGACTAAGGCTTCGCCCTGAAGCCAACTCCGCGCGCGCCTTGGGGCCGGGGACTACTGTCGACGTCCTGGGAACTAGGGTACCCAGACTTGCCTGTCTGCGGGCCGCGACGCGCTCCTACAAGCGGCCTGGTACGGCCCAGCTGATCGACCAGCTATCCAAGACCCTCGTGAGGGGGCCAAGCCTCGCGAGGAGAACGACGTCAAGACCTCCTCGGGAGCGGCCTCAGCAAGACGCTCCGGAGGGGCAGAGAATCCAAGGCCAAGCCTGCCTCAGGAGGAGGCAACGATATCAGCAATGACACACCGCGCAAGCGGGTGCCAGCGTTCGCCAGCGGCGCAGTTGCCATTTCGGTGCAAAGGGGACATCGCAGCCGTTGGTACTCAAGGAGCGGGGCAAAGGTTTCCCCTTTGGTGCAACAAGACCAAAGACCGCAAGGACGACAAGGAGGATGTCACCGTCGAGCCAACCACCGTGTCACCGCCTGATCATTTTGCAGGCGAAGACCACTTTTGTCAGTATAGGAACGTCCTTGTGTTCCCGCTCAAAAATGACTATTGTGGGATCCCTTTCCGCCTAAACATTTCGGGGGAAGAGGACCCTGGCCACCTATATAATTAGCTAGGATCCCCACTGTGAGGGGATCGATCAACTGAGACACTCATCCACCACACAAGGAGCAAGAACACTAGCCTCCTGACCCTCTTGAGCTCACCTCCTGTGCCCAGGAACCATTGTACTAGCTCGTACCCCAGCTCGCCCGAGGCTAATCCACCAAAGCAGGAAGTAGGGTCTTACAACACACGGTGGCCCGAACCTGGATAAACTCTTGCGTGTTCTGTCCATTGTTTGCTTGAATCCTTCCGCCGAGACGAGAGCGAGGCGCTAGGTAGACGTGAGTGGGAGATATCTTCGTTCACGCCCCTGTGTTCGAACTTAATGGGTTTTGCGGAGCCCTGAATCCGATAGACTTGTGTCACTCAGGTAGATATTCACAAAGTAGGCGATCTCCTTGCCCTTAAAAACATCTTGGTTCATGTAAACATATTGACGGAGGCTCCAAAGTGACACCTAACCAATCTAGGAGACACCACTCTCCAAAAGGTAATAGACGATGTGTTGATGATGAACTCCTTGCTCTTGTGCTTTAAATGATAGTCTCCCCAGCACTCAACTCTTTCTCATAGATTTGGATGTTGTGGAAGAAGAATTGGAGTGGAAAGCAACTTGGGGAAGGTTAGAGATCAAGATTCTTGTGGTATGATTGGAATGTCTTGATCTCAACACATGAGTAGTTGGTTCTCTCTCAGAAAATGAATGGTGGCAGTGTAGGCGCATTCTGATGGCTCTCTCCTTAATGAAGAGGGGTTGGAGGGGTATATATAGCCTCCACACAAATCTCCAACTGTTACACACATTTGACCCAACTCGGTGAGACCGAATAGATGAACTCGGTGGCACCGAATGGTTCAAACAGGTGAATGTTAGGAATGTCGGAGGGACCGACTTGAACAACTTGGTGAGACCGATGTGCTAGGGCTTAGGGAAAACTTCATCTTGGTGGGACCGATTGAATCAACTCGGTGAGACCGAAGTGAACAATGACCACACAGAGAATCTGTCAAGCCAACTCGGTGGGACCGATTGCATGAATTCAGTGAGACCAAAATAAATGCAACGGATCATAGAGCACTGGCAAGGCCATCTCGGTGAGACCAAGATCCTCATCGGTTAGACCGAACTGTTAGGATTTCTTGCAAAGGCTATGTCATATGAACTCAGTGGGTATGGGTTGGAGATATCAGTGTGGCTGAGTTGGAGTTTAGGTTTTGGACATATTTGGATGGAGAAAGTGGCTGAGTGTTTTGGAGCAATATCACTAAGCACTTGAGCAACCAGGTCATTAAGTAACACCTCATCACCTTTTAATAGTATTGGCTTTCCTATGGACTCAAAGTGATCTTGGATCACTAATATAAAGATGAAGAGTCTTGAGCTTTTGCCAATCCTTGTCCATAGCATTTTGAGGGGTCCATTTCTCAAATCCATGCCATGTCACTGTTGAACTTTCCAGAAGTATACTAGATAAAACAATTAGTCCAATAAGAGATATGTTGACATTAATTACCAAAATCACCCAGGGAGCACGTGTGCTTTCAATCTCCCCCTTTTCAATAATTGATGAGAGCATGCATCAAAGCTTCAAGTAAATAATCAAAGATAAATGATTAAAGCTTTGGAATGACATGCAGCTATCATGAGCTCCCCTTACATGTATGCATTCATATAATGATGGAATTTGAACTACATGAGAATGCAAGACATGACAGATCAGGCAATGAGTTACATGTATCTTGTCCATATGCATCATAGTGAAAATGATGTGACATGTATTCTCACATACATTGTTCTCTCTTGCAAACAGTATGTGCAAAAGCAGGAGATCACCATGCATATGAGAGTGATGCATATACTTACCTTATGGTATTTGAGGTGAATCTTTAAGAAGTAAACTTGAGAAAACAAGGTGAGGTAACACAACAAAACTTCAAACATGAAATATTTCAAGAAACGTAAGATTTCCAAGACTGGGATGACATGCAATATGTGAGTATCACAGATTGAGTACTACTTTCAAATATAGACATGTCCCCAATGGCTTAAACATTTGCAATAAGTTCAAATGATTTTTCTCCCCTTCAACATGTATTCTTTGTCCTCCCTGAATATGTTAGTATATATTGGGAGAAGATAGGGTGAGATAAAATCAGAGCAATAAATAAATCAATCAGAGCAAAAGATATTGCAGGACTAATCAAATATTGACATGTCTTTTCCCTCTTAGAGACATGTGACTTCTCTCCTCTTATAACATTGCATCTTATTCTCAATGGAGCTTTCTCCCCCCCTAGGTTTAAGCTTTGATGTGCTTTCTCTCTCCCCCTTTGACATCAATTTCCAGGAAGGGCTCTTCAGGGATATGAGTCAAGTGAGAATGGACCTGGAGAGACACAATCAAGGCAAAAAATAGCTGAATATGCAGTCAGAGGAATAGAATCATTGAGTGGAGCTGAATAAAATATCTAACAGAAGATGTCAAACTGCTTTCTTAGTAGTGAAATCGGTGGTGCCAAGTTATATTAGTCGGTTACACCGAGATGAGGCAAGCATAGACCGAGCAAATCGGTGTGACCGAGGTAGTTAATATCGGTAGTACCAATGAGCTGCGTACGAGTAAGACTTGTGCTTCGGTACGGTCGATGGGCTTGACTCGATGAAACCGACTTCACTTGAGAACAAATGGTTTGGCAAGTCTGCTCACTATGCAAGTGGAATCTCACAAGGATTTTCAAGGAATTGGCATAAGGATTTGGAAATAAGTTGGTAGAGAGATCCAATCAAAAAAGAAAGAGAAGCAGAGAGGATCTAGATGAAGTTCTTTTTTAAAAAATAGGAAAGGGAATCACAATAGAAGGAAAGCAAAGAAAATCCCAGACAAGATATAGAAACACAAGAGAACTTAATCTAGAGATGGTCGGTGACATAGTCACCTATGTTAGAGTATATTGTCACACCCTGCATTTTGTAACATGTTATTTGTATCTTTG
Organism: Secale cereale; assembly: GCA_902687465.1. Lineage (NCBI taxonomy): Eukaryota > Viridiplantae > Streptophyta > Magnoliopsida > Poales > Poaceae > Secale > Secale cereale. Next base: position 318,814,627 of record LR738710.1, read on the forward strand.
AAACATGAAAATTTGGACCAGCAAATTTTTTTAGCATCATTTGGCTTTTATTTGGAATTGAGTTTCTTCATTTGCTTTTCATGTGCTCATTAAAGTCAACTATGATCTCTTGTAGATTTCATCTCCATGCCCAAAACTTCTGCCCAATGATCATGCCAAGTGTTATATAGCAGTATAGTATTTTCTTACAAAATTAATTTGGCCAAAAAATATTTTATAAATTTAGTTTTTCAAAAACCCCTGAATTGAGATTTGCACTGCAAGTACTTGATTTAGGGTGAGAAAATTATTTCAAAAGGTTTATTTGAGACCTAGTAGTCATAGGACTCCCAGAAACCACAAAGGTATAATTTTAAAAGTTATTTTCCTATTTTATTTAAAAGCTTTTTCTTAAGGCCAGGAATGGTCTTTAATAGGGGAAAATTATTTAACTATTTCAAAAATATTTGCCAAAATTCAGAGAGACTCAGAGGACATATATTGTCCATATATAAGAGTTTCAACACTTGGTCATGTTCAAAATAACGGGCTAAACCCTGTAAAACTCTTTCTGGATATTTCAAGCTTTTGAAATATTTACAAAGGAATTTTTCTCCAAAAATTCCAGGGAAATTCTATCATGTCATATATGACATATTTGATGATCTTGCCAAGTCCCATGCCTTGGGAAGCAAGAAAACATCCTCAAACCCCTTCATAACCATTCTGTCCATATTTGAAGTTTGAGCAACTTTACATTGCCAAACTTGTCCAAATGCTCTCAAACTTGGTGCACATGCTAGACTGACCTAATAATGCATCTAGACCAAATGGCACAAGAATTTGAATAGAGCAACTTGATCAGATCACCTCAAAACCCTTTCTGTTCAAATGCAAATTTGAACAACTTTACATTACCAACTTTTTATCTGGAGCTTCAAACTTTGTGGGCATGATCAATACCCCAAATGATGATGCTACACCAAGTGGTGCATCAAGGGGAGATGATTAGCTTGGCTCAATCAAGATGAAACTGTTTCTGTTGATTTCTAGGGTTCACCAAAGTTACATTGGCTAGTTTCTCCAAATGGGCCCAAATTTGGTGAAGCACCCTATTTTCTCATGTCTTTCAACCCTGTCAAGTGCCATGTCAAGTGGAGGTCATTTACTTGACCAAACACTGATCAAACACCTTCTGCAGAATTTCTAAAACCTCCAACTTGACCACTTTCACTTTTCTCCATGGCCTCAACTTCTTACCACATGCTCATTGAGTTACCAGCTATCTCCAGTAACTCCCCCAGCACCTCAGCTCCATGATTGAAGGGTGAAACCCCCTGTTTTACCTTGCTGTACAGCAAGCTTCCACCATTTCACCATCCCTCTCCCTCTCTCTCAGCATCTCCAGGGCATCCAAGGCCTCAGGCCCTTTCTTTACTCCTCCCACAACATGCTGGACACTACTGGACACGTTGGCTTTGACCAGGACGGCGAGAGCGCGGCGATGCCAGCCAAACGCGCGCTCTGGAGCGCGTAACAGTGCAGACCAGCACTGTAGCTCGGGCCAATCAGCCTCCCCCGACAGCCTCGGGCCTCCCCCTCTCGCCAGTCGAGGCCCCTCGACGTCCGCGACCTCCCCGGCGCTGTCCCCCCTCCTCCTGCGCCCTCCAGTGACCGTCGTCGCACGCGCGCTGGCCGCCCGCGGCGGCCACTCCTCTGCCTCGCACGCGCGCACTCCTCTGATGCTCCCCCGCTCCTCTTTCTCCCTCGGCTAGACGTGGAGCTCGTCCAGGAACTCCACAGACCCGTTCCCCTAGCCTCCCGTGCGCTGTAGCCTCGAGCCGGAGCTCGCCGGCGCACTGGACCACGGGTCCCCGTCGAGCTCCTATAAATAGCCCCTCCCGAGCCTCTCCAGCACCATCCACAGCCTCACTCCTCTCCACTGATCCCCCCAGCAACTCCAGTTCGACCCCAGAAGGTCCCAGTGCTCGGGATCGACCGGAGCGCCGCCGCGTCGGGCCACCGGCGATCTCGTGGTACGGGCCTCCCCTACCTCTCCTTCCACCTGTTTCGGAACCGCCGAGCCACCCTGACTCTTTTCCCCCTGTTTCCCCCTTCGTTCGCAGTCGGAAACGGCCGCAACAACCACCCTCCGACGAGCTTCCGCCGTCCCACCTCGCCGCCGGTGAACCAGGCCCCCCCGCCGTGCCACACTACCACCACTGCAACCGCGACACGACGCTGGTCACGTTCCTGCCCTCCGTTGCCGTCGCCGTGGCCGGAATCCTCGCCGGTGAGCTCGCCGTCGCCGTGGCCGTGGGGTTAGAGATGATAGGCGGGCCCCGCCTGTCATCCCCTCACCTCTCTCCCCCTCCTCTGAGCCACTGACCCACGGCCCCCGCCCGTCAGGTTTGAAAACCTGACGTGCGCGCGCTGGCTCCCGTGCGGCTGGGCCGATCCATCTGGGCCGTGCACTCTGGCCTCCTCTGGCCCAGTGCACAGGACCCTTTTTCCTTTTCTTTTCTGTAAATGCTTTAAACATTTCTACAGAAAAGAATATTGATCCAAATTAAATATTTCCAACTCCTAAAATCTTGTAATATTCCAACCTATTTAATGGTACTACTTTCATTCAAATCCATGAAACTTTGCTGTACTGTTCAAATTTAAATTCAAATTTGGGCAGTAATACTCCTGTTCAAAAATCAATATATTCCATTCTGTTACTCCAAAACTCCAACTAAGATTTTTCCCCATCTTAGAAATCCCTCTAGTATTTTACAAAAATGAGTTGACATTTTTCTGAGCACTTTGATTTTTCTGTTTTGTTGTATTCTTATTTTCCGTTATTATTATGCGACGTATAGATCCCGTATTTGACGAAGTTGCTGTGGAAGAAGAAGGAGAAGGACTTGAAGACTTTGAAGACCAGGCCAATCCAGGCAAGCATCCCTTTGACCATGATACACTTGTTCCTCGGAACCCGTTTGTCTCCAATGCATGATATTAGGGTTACGATGGTAACCTAGATGAACCACCACGTGATGCATGCTTTATTGTTGATCTTGCTATGTGCTAGATGACATGCAAATAGTTGGTCATGATGCCCGCACTACCCCTTATGGGACGGGGCTTTATTGATTACTTAGGTCGATACTAGCATGGTGCCCGCATTATTAGTGACGGGAAGACTTGAGGTCTTTCCCGGGACGGGGTCGTGCTTGGATAGGCGACCATGACTGTTTTCACAGGGCACCGGACACACCGTTGGTCCCTTCGGGTACGCGTGACATTGAAATTAGGGCAAGTCCCGTGATCTATTGTTTGTACCCGAGGGCCGTGTACCAACGAGTGGACTCTATGTTAGTGTCGTCTAAGGAAAGGTAATGACCGGGTGCTTACCCCGGGTACTTGAGGTACCGCGGGTCGTGGATGACACGGAAGTTCCCAGGATCTTGTGGGTAAAGTGTACAACCTCTGCAGAGTGTAAAACTATTCGAATAGCCGTGTCCACGGTCATGGACAGTTGGGTGGTGCTACTTAAACTATGTCTAGAATTTTACTTCATTGGTGACGTTATGTGTGTGATAAGTCAAGGATGGTGACTTGACTCGATGAGTTGAATCATATTCATGTTGATATCGGTAACCTGTCTTCGAGGTTACGCGAGTTTATTGATGCATAAACTTGGTAGTAGAAAGTTGTTCTAGCTTTGCTAGATTGATCATTATTATTTCATTTGCACTGTTACTTTGAACCACATAATGGGTTGCTTGCGAGTACATTCAAAGTACTCATTGGCTTGCCACTGGTTATTTAATTGGCCAGGCATGGAAGAACAGGATTATGAGGAAGAATTCTTTGGAGACGAACATGCGAACTAGGACGCTATCCCAGTCAGAATGCCTGTAGGGTTAAGGCAGATGGCATGGGTTCTACCCGTTTATCGAAGACTTCCGCTATTTGAGTTATTTGCTATTCAGCCCATGAGGCTCTATCTATGTAAGACTTGGCCATAATGGCCTTAATTCATGTAAGACTATTTGTATAGATGTAAGACTCTTGTTATTTCAGCTTCTGTGTGTTCAGTGAGCATTGATCTCTGGGATCACTGTACACGTGCATTCGGTGATCTCGACTTCTAAGTCGGGGTCCCCACAGAGCTGGTATCAGAGCCATCCTGACTGTAGGAAGCCTTAGTTAGCATGGGCGTTAGTTAGTTGAGACCCCTTTTCAAAAACCTTCTGAACCTCTCTTCTTTTCTAAACCTGAGATTTCATCAGCTTATTAACCCCTCCTATTCCACCTTTGTAGATGGCCGCTGTTCCCGAAGAGCACCTGACCACTGGGTTTCCCTTACTTCTCAAGGATAGCCTCCAGGAGTGTCAGTTCCACCGAGCACCCATCCTCACCTACCTTGAGCATTGGGTGAGCGATACTGAGGTGGAGTACCATGTGGAAGTGATCGTGAAGGCAAACGATCCTCCCGCAAGTTGGTTCTTCGAGGGACCCCAGATGGCAACACTACCACTCGATGTCGAGGCTGCTGCACTCAAGGCACTAACCCGTCTCCGCGAACTTCTTCCGGAGATGGCAGCCAAGATGGCAACTCGCTTCATACCTTACCGGAAGGAAGGTGACGAAGAAAGCAGCGCACTAGCCCCTCCACTGAAGGAAGGACTCTTGCTTCGGTTCCAGACCTACTTCAGTCTATGTGCCGACAGCCTGGCACAAGACTTGGCCTCGGAATCAATGAAGCTTCGAGAAGAACTTCACAAGACCAAGGCACTTCTTCGTCGAGCTCAAGAGAAGGCAAACATGATCAAGAAGGAAGGAGCACCTTCTAGACAATCCGCTATCGCATATCGAGGTGGAAGGCCCTCCGAGGATGTGTCTTCCAAGGGTGAAGAACCACCTCGGCGACGCCGGATGACGGCAAGGGAATATCGCAAGCTTTTCCCTACACCACCGTCGAAGCACCGTCGTATCCAACTCCTCCACTCCCCCACACCCTCAAGTGACAAGGGAGCCCAGACAGATGAAGACAAGGAGGAAGACCCAGAAGAGCCGGAATACACGACCGAGCATTCCACCGCTTAGGCATTATTCGCTACTCGGATATGCCAATTGTAACCCCTACGGTAGGATAGGTCGTGTAACCCCTATGCGCAGTCGAGTCCTTGTATGGTTCATATGAAACCATCTAGTGTTTGCTTTTGTTGTGTCTGGATGTAAGTCGTAATCTTCCTTCGGGAATGTGTAAACGACTACATCACCAATTTGGATTTTTAATGAATGTGTTTTGGCCTCTCGGCCCTTGCATGATTTGATTAGTGTCACACCCACCCCCTTACTAGGCACCCATCTATCTTGCTTTCCCTCTTCCGAGTCATGAGACCTTTTACCGCTCCAACATGATGCCTGTTGTAACTCGTACTGGTACCTCTACCCAGCAGCCCGAAGCCGGAGCATCCTCTCAGCCAGAGGCAGGCCACGACCAAACCAACGACCAAGCTCCACCACCACCTCCTCCAAGCATGGACATGGCTCAGCTTCTCCAAGCTTTCCGAGAGGAACGCCAAGCCAACACTGCAGCTCTTCAGCTGATTGCTCAAGCTGTCACCAACAACCGCTAGCCGGCGGGGAATGGCAACGGACGTTCCACGTTGGCAGAGTTCAAGAAGCATGCACCGCCAACTTTCATCGAGACTGCAGAACCCCTGGATGCTGATGACTGGGTCCGTTCCATTGAGGAAATCCTGGAACTAGTCGGATGCACCGAAGATCGCGAGAAGGTGGCTTATGCAGCCCACTGCCTCGGGGGAACTGCTAGAGCTTGGTGGGATGGATTCAAGGTCATGCATGCTGAACAAGACATCACTTGGGTTAACTTCAAGGCAGAATTCCGCAAGGCCCACATTCCTTCCGGAATCATGGCTATCAAAAAGCGCGAGTTCCGAGCCCTGAAGCAAGGAAGTGGCACTGTCAAGGAGTACATGCAGAAGTTTAGCATTCTGTCAAGGTATGACCCTGAAGATGTCAGCACTGATGCTGCCAAAAGGGAGCGCTTCATGGAAGGCCTTAATCAGACTCTGCAATACTCGCTTGTCGTGTGCGACTGCCCATCTTTCCCTGACCTGGTGAACAAGGCACTTATGCTTAAAGACAAGCGGCGTGCTTTGGAAGACACTCGCAAGCGCAAGTTGGTCAGTAAGGGAAGTTCTAGCAACCAGAAGCCTCGTCCGTGGCAGTCAGCCCCGGCCAAGCCAACCTATCAGCAGCCAAGAGCTCCTGCACCCCGTGCCAATCCTCAGCCTCAGCAGTATGCCAACCCCAGGCCAGCTTTCAACCCCAATACCAATGGTGGCAACAAGATCAACACTCCAAACCAAGTCACTTGCTTTGGGTGTGGTCAGCCCGGACACATCTCCAGGGTGTGCCCCAACAAGAAGCCTGATGCCCCGCGCCCCAATGCGCAGAACCATGGACAAGGCCGTGGAATGCCACCAAGGAACCCAGCCCCTCGCAATCCACCAAACTATGGGAAGGGGCGTGTGAATCACGTCACTGCTGAAGAAGCCCAGGAAGACCCGGACGTCGTGCTGGGTACGTTCCTTGTCAACTCAGCACCTGCAAGTGTCTTGTTTGATTCTGGAGCAACGCATTCATTTGTCACTGAAAGATTTGCATTAAAAAGTGGCATGACCCCTGCACCCCTGAATAACCCTATGGTGGTACAAACCCCCGGAGCCGAGATGAGAGCCAAGATAGGTTGTAAAGGAGTCGGTATTACCATTAACGGTGTAGATTTCCTAGCAGACCTTATCATCCTGAGATCGCAAGGCTTGGATGTGATCTTAGGGATGGATTGGCTCAGTAAGCACCAAGGCTTGTTAGACTGTGCCAATCGGACAGTCACTGTGACCAATGACCAAGGAGTCGAAGTCAAGTTTGCCCCCAACTCCTCTTCCGCTCAAGCCGCTAAAGTCAACTGTCTGTCTGAAGTTGGGCTAGATCAAGTACCGGTGGTATGTGAGTATCCTGATGTCTTTCCGGATGAGTTACCGGGAATGCCCCCTGACCGTGACATTGAGTTCATCATCGAGCTCGTGCCCGGAGCAGGACCCATCTATAAGAAGCCTTATAGAATGGGGACGGAAGAATTAGCCGAGTTGAAGAAGCAGCTAGAAGAGCAGCTAAGGAAGGGATTTATCCGCCCGAGTGCCTCCCCTTGGGGATCTCCTGTTCTGTTTGTGGCCAAGAGGGATGGTACCATCCGCTTATGCATTGACTATCGTTCCCTCAATGAAGTTACAATCAAGAACAAGTACCCACTTCCCAAGATCGAAGATCTGTTTGATCAGCTCAGCGGAGCCAAGGTATTCTCCAAGATCGACCTCAGATCTGGGTATTACCAGCTGAAGATCAGACCCCAAGATATTCCGAAGACGTCATTCGTAACCAGATATGGCGTGTACGAGTGCACAGTCATGTCTTTTGGGTTAACCAATGCCCCAGCCTACTTCATGTATCTCATGAATAAAGTCTTCATGGAATATTTGGACAAGTTTGTTGTTGTCTTCATTGATGACATTCTTGTGTTCTCGAAGTCGGAGGAAGAGCATGAGCAGCATCTGAGGATGGTCCTAGACAAGCTTCGTGAGCACCAACTGTATGCCAAATTCAGCAAGTGTGAGTTTTGGCTGCATAAAGTTGGATTCTTAGGTCATGTCTTGACCGAGGTAGGATTATCTGTTGATCCTGCAAAAATCGAAGCCGTGACCCAATGGCAATCTCCAGCGACCGTCAAGGAAGTCAGAAGCTCCCTCGGATTAGTGGGCTATTACCGCAAGTTCGTGGAAGGATTCTCTAGCATTGCACGACTAATGACTCAGCTCCTCAAGAAGGACAAGAAGTTTGAGTGGACGCCAAAATGCAAAGAGAGTTTCCAAGAGCTCAAGAAGAGTTTGACCACCGCCCCAGTTCTGGCAACACCTGATATTCACAAGGAGTTCGTGATATACTGTGATGCCTCTCGAACCGGATTGGGAAGCGTTCTGATGCAAGAAGGCCGCGTCATAGCATACCTCTCCAGGCAGCTACGACCCCATGAGGAGAACTACGCTACTCACGATCTTGAGCTAGCGGCAGTAGTTCATGCCTTGAAGACATGGCGGCATTACCTCCTAGGGAAACGGTGTGAGTTTTACACAGACCACAAAAGTCTGAAGTATATTTTCACCCAAAAGGAATTGAACATGAGGCAACGGAGATGGTTGGAACTCATCAAAGATTATGACCTCAGTGTTCAGTATCACCCTGGGAAGGCTAACGTGGTGGCCGATGCCTTAAGCAGGAAGGCTTGCTCTTTGAATGCCATTATTCAAGAAAGGCAGCCAGCCTTATTTAAGGAGATCGAACAATTCAGTTTGGAATTGGTCACCCCTGGATTTCTGGATCATTTGGAAGTCAGACCGACTCTGGTGGACGACGTCAAGAAGGCTCAAGATGGACACGCAAGCATTGATGGCATCAAGAAGAAGATGAAGCTGGGCAAGGCCCCAGGATTCTCCGAAGACGAGCACGGGATTGTTTGGTACAAAGGTCGCCTCTGCGTACCAAACAACACCGAGCTGAAGACGCTGATTCTGCAAGAAGCCCACGACACTCCGTATTCCATCCACCCCGGAGGAACCAAGATGTACCAAGACTTGAAGGCACGATTCTGGTGGCACGGGATGAAAAGAGAGATTGCAACCTATGTTGCAAGGTGTGATGTGTGCCAAAGGGTCAAGGCTGAATATCAGCGACCTGCTGGATTGCTTCAACCACTCAAGGTTCCTGAGTGGAAGTGGGATAAAGTCGGAATGGACTTCATCACTGGACTACCAAGGTCGAATAGAGGACATGACTCCATCTGGGTCATAGTCGATCATTTGACCAAGGTGGCCCACTTCATTCCTGTCAAGACCACTTATGATGGCAACCGGCTGGCAGCTCTCTACATCGACCGAATCGTAAGTCTTCATGGTGTTCCCAAGGAGATTGTGTCAGATCGAGGAACCCAGTTCACCTCAAGGTTCTGGAAGAAGTTCCAAGAAGCCTTGGGAACCAAGTTGTCTTTCAGCACAGCTTTCCACCCACAGACCGGAGGTCAAACTGAGCGAGTCAATCAGATTCTCGAAGACATGCTCCGAGCCTGTGTCCTGGCATATGGAGCCAAGTGGGAAGACTGTCTCCCTTTTGCCGAGTTCTCCTACAACAACAGTTACCAGTCAAGCCTTCAGATGGCACCATTTGAGGTGTTGTACGGACGCAGATGTCGCACACCCCTCAACTGGTCAGAGACTGGAGAAGGACTAGTCTTTGGACCGGATAATCTCCGCGCAGCAGAAGAGCAAGTCCAACTAGTCAGAGAGCGATTAAAGGCAGCCAAGTCAAGGCAGAAGAGTTATGCTGACACTCGACGCCGAGACATGAGTTTCCGTGTCGGGGACCATGTGTACCTGTGGGTAACTCCTCTCAAGGGAACCAAGCGTTTCCACGTGAAGGGGAAGCTCGCACCAAGGTTCATTGGACCCTTTGAGATCACTGCACGATGAGGAGAAGTGGCTTACCAGTTGGAACTACCACCTGAGCTATCCGATGTGCACAATGTATTCCATCTGTCACAACTCCGGAAATGTCTCCAAGTTCCAGACAAGCCCAATCTCTACAAGGATGTGGATCACCAAGCCATTGATCTGCAGCCTGATTTGACCTACCGCGAGAAGCCCATTCGTATTCTGGACGAAGCAGAACGACATACGTGGAGCCGTACCATCAAGTACTTCAAGGTCCAGTGGAGCAACCACACCGAAGCAGAAGCAACCTGGGAACAAGAAGACTATCTTAGATCCGAGTTTCCCGACCTCTTTTAAGCCCTAGTTTAGGAATCTCGGGGACGAGATTCTTGTAAGGGGGGTAGGTCTGTCACACCCTGCATTTTGTAACATGTTATTTGTATCTTTGAAACATGAAAATTTGGACCAGCAATTTTTTTAAGCATCATTTGGCTTTTATTTGGAATTGAGTTTCTTCATTTGCTTTTCATGTGCTCATTAAAGTCAACTATGATCTCTTGTAGATTTCATCTCCATGCCCAAAACTTCTGCCCAATGATCATGCCAAGTGTTATATAGCAGTATAGTATTTTCTTACAAAATTAATTTGGCCAAAAAGTATTTTATAAATTTAGTTTTTCAAAAACCCCTGAATTGAGATTTGCACTGCAAGTACTTGATTTAGGGTGAGAAAATTATTTCAAAAGGTTTATTTGAGACCTAGTAGTCATAGGACTCCAGAAACCACAAAGGTATAATTTTAAAAGTTATTTTCCTATTTTATTTAAAAGCTTTTTCTTAAGGCCAGGAATGGTCTTTAATAGGGGAAAATTATTAAACTATTTCAAAAATATTTGCCAAAATTCAGAGAGACCCAGAGGACATATATTGTCCATATATAAGAGTTTCAACACTTGGTCGTGTTCAAAATAATGGGCTAAACCCTCTAAAACCCTTTCTGGATATTTCAAGCTTTTGAAATAATTACGAAGGAATTTTTCTCCAAAAATTCCAGGGAAATTCTATCATGTCATATATGACATATTTGATGATCTTGCCAAGTCCCCTGCCTTGGGAAGCAAGAAAACATCCTCAAACCCCTTCATAACCATTCTGTCCATATTTGAAGTTTGAGCAACTTTACATTGCCAAACTTGTCCAAATGCTCTCAAACTTGGTGCACATGCTAGAATGACCTAATAAGGCATCTAGACCAAATGGCACAAGAATTTGAATAGAGCAACTTGATCAGATCACCTCAAAACCCTTTCTGTTCAAATGCAAATTTGAACAACTTTACATTACCAACTTTTTATCTGGAGCTTCAAACTTTGTGGGCATGATCAATACCCCAAATGATGATGCTACACCAAGTGGTGCATCAAGGGGAGATGATTAGCTTGGCTCAATCAAGATGAAACTGTTTCTGTTGATTTCTAGGGTTCACCAAAGTTACATTGGCTAGTTTCTCCAAATGGGCCCAAATTTGGTGAAGCACCCTATTTTCTCATGTCTTTCAACCCTGTCAAGTGCCATGTCAAGTGGAGGTCATTTACTTGACCAAACACTGATCAAACACCTTCTGCAGAATTTCTAAAACCTCCAACTTGACCACTTTCACTTTTCTCCATGGCCTCAACTTCTTACCAGATGCTCATTGAGTTACCAGCTATCTCCAGTAACTCCCCCAGCACCTCAGCTCCATGATTGAAGGGTGAAACCCCCTGTTTTACCTTGCTGTACAGCAAGCTTCCACCATTTCACCATCCCTCTCCCTCTCTCTCAACATCTCCAGGGCATCCAAGGCCTCAGGCCCTTTCTTTACTCCTCCCACAACGTGCTGGACACTACTGGACACGTTGGCTTTGACCAGGACGGCGAGAGCGCGGCGATGCCAGCCAAACGCGCGCTCTGGAGCGCGTAACAGTGCAGACCAGCACTGTAGCTCGGGCCAATCAGCCTCCCCCGACAGCCTCCGGCCTCCCCCTCGCGCCAGTCGAGGCCCCTCGACGTCCGCGACCTCCCCGGCGCTGTCCCCCCCTCCTCATGCGCCCTCCAGTGACCGTCGTCGCACGCGCGCTGTCCGCCCGCGGCGGCCACTCCTCTGCCTCGCACGCGCGCACTCCTCTGACGCTCCCCCGCTCCTCTTTCTCCCTCGGCTGGACGTGGAGCTCGTCCAGGAACTCCACAGACCCGTTCCCCTAGCCTCCCGTGCGCTGTAGCCTCGAGCCGGAGCTCGCCGGCGCACTGGACCACGGGTCCCCGTCGAGCTCCTATAAATATCCCCTCCCGAGCCTCTCCAGCACCATCCACAGCCTCACTCCTCTCCACTGATCCCCCCAGCAACTCCAGTTCGACCCCAGAAGGTCCCAGTGCTCGGGATTGACCGGAGCGCCGCCGCGTCGGGCCGCCGGCGATCTCGTGGTACGGGCCTCCCCTACCTCTCCTTCCACCTGTTTCGGAACCGCCGAGCCACCCTGACTCTTTTCCCCCTGTTTCCCCCTTCGTTCGCAGTCGGAAACGGCCGCAGCAACCACCCTCCGACGAGCTTCCGCCGTCCCACCTCGCCGCCGGTGAACCAGGCCTCCCCGCCGTGCCGCACTACCACCACTGCAACCGCGACACGACGCTGGTCACGTTCCTGCCCTCCGTTGCCGTCGCCGTGGCCGGAATCCTCGCCGGTGTGCTCGCCGTCGCCGTGGCCGTGGGGTTAGAGATGACAGGCGGGCCCCGCCTGTCATCCCCTCACCTCTCTCCCCCTCCTCTGAGCCACTGACCCACGGGCCCCGCCCGTCAGGTTTGAAAACCTGACGTGCGCGCGCTGGCTCCCGTGCGGCTGGGCTGATCCATCTGGGCCGTGCACTGTGGCCTCCTCTGGCCCAGTGCACAGGACCCCTTTTCCTTTTCTTTTCTGTAAATGCTTTAAACATTTCTACAGAAAAGAATATTGATCCAAATTAAATATTTCCAACTCCTAAAATCTTGTAATATTCCAACCTATTTAATGGTACTACTTTCATTCAAATCCATGAAACTTTGCTGTACTGTTCAAATTTAAATTCAAATTTGGGCAGTAATACTCCTGTTCAAAAATCAATATATTCCATTCTGTTAGTCCAAAACTCCAACTAAGATTTTTCCCCATCTTAGAAATCCCTCTAGTATTTTACAAAAATGAGTTGACATTTTTCTGAGCACTTTGATTTTTCTGTTTTGTTGTATTCTTATTTTTCCGTTATTATTATGTGACGTATAGATCCCGTATTTGACGAAGTTGCTGTGGAAGAAGAAGGAGAAGGACTTGAAGACTTTGAAGACCAGGCCAATCCAGGCAAGCAGCCCTTTGACCATTATACACTTGTTCCTCGGAACCCGTTTGTCTCCAATGCATGATATTAGGGTTACGATGGTAACCTAGATGAACCACCACGTGATGCATGCTTTATTGTTGATCTTGCTATGTGCTAGAGGACATGCAAATAGTTGGTCATGATGCTTATATGATGCATGTGTGATATGAACCCTCGTAGTTGAAAACTTTGCATGAACCCATCGGGTGCCCCTAATGCCCGAGGGTGATGAAGTGTTAGGTCATCACTTGAGGAAGAAGTGATGTGCCGGTAATATCATGTGCATGGTGGAATGATGGATTAGATTTATGTGTGACTACCGTCCCAACCAAACATGTGCAACCACACTACCCCTTATGGGACGGGGCTTTATTGATTACTTAGGTCGATTCTAGCATGGTGCCCGCATTACTAGTGACGGGAAGACTTGAGGTCTTTCCCGGGACGGGGTCATGCTTGGATAAGCGACCATGACTGTTTTCACACGGCACCGGACACACCGTTGGTCCCTTCGGGTACGCGTGACATTGAAATTAGGGCAAGTCCCGTGATCTATTGTTTGTACCCGAGGGCCGTGTACCAACGAGTGGACTCTATGTTAGTGTCGTCTAAGGAAAGGTAATGACCGGGTGCTTACCCCGGGGTACTTGAGGTACCGCGGGTCGTGGATGACACGAAAGTTCCCCGGATCTTGTGGGTAAAGGTTACAACCTCTGCAGAGTGTAAAACTATTCGAATAGCCGTGTCCACGGTCATGGACAGTTGGGTGGTGCTACTTAAACTATGTCCAGAATTTTACTTCATTGGTGACGTTATGTGTGTGATAAGTCAAGGATGGTGACTTGAATCGATGAGTTGAATCATATTCATGTTGATATCGGTAACCTGTCTTCGAGGTTACACGAGTTTATTGATGCATAAACTTGGTAGTAGAAAGTTGTTCTAGCTTTGCTAGATTGATCATTATTATTTCATTTGCACTGTTACTTTGAACCACATCATGGGTTGCTTGCGAGTACATTCAAAGTACTCATTGGCTTGCCACTGGTTATTTAATTGGCCAGGCATGGAAGAACAGGATTATGAGGAAGAATTCTTTGGAGACGAACATGCGAACTAGGACGCTATCCCAGTCAGAATGCCTGTAGGGTTAAGGCAGATGGCATGGGTTCTACCCGTTTATCGAAGACTTCCGCTATTTGAGTTATTTGCTATTCAGCCCATGAGGCTCTATCTATGTAAGACTTGGCCATAATGGCCTTAATTCGTGTAAGACTATTTGTATGGATGTAAGACTCTTGTTATTTCAGCTTCTGTGTGTTCAGTGAGCATTGATCTCTGGGATCACTGTACACGTGCATTCGGTGATCTCGACTTCTAAGTCGGGGTCCCCACATATATTGACATAGGAGTCATGTTAAAGCACTGGATCATAGGTCATACTCATCATTTAAGCTCAAAATGGGGTTGACATTTTTCATTTAAGCGTCTTGATGTATTCACATCTAGTTGAGTTGCTTTAAGTCATGTCTTGGAGTAAATTTTCTCTAAGATGGAATGACATACATTGGGTTGTTGCTGATCTTGATCATGTAGTTGAACTTGTTATGGATGCTCAATGTTGATGTAGTCCATCAAGAGTTGGAGCAGTCTTTGGATTTGAAGGTCAGGAAAATGTAATTACCAACAACACTTGACCTAGTTCCAGAGGCAAGACTAGGAACCTTTTATTTAACCCTTTATCATCCCACACGTGCATATGAGTTTCCTACAGGGGTTAGTTTTGCAAGGAATAGTACTTGTGTATCCAAATGAACAAGAGTTAAGTTCATCATGTAAACATTGTCAAAGGATATGTTGAGTGGCTTCATGCTTCCATGATATCAATAACCAAACATAGATACTTGGTGATTTAAAGATTGCTCAAGATGTGATTGATATGCAATCTCATAGATTCAAGTTCATCCAATTACCTACAAGAGTTAGATAGCATGCAAGGGTGAATATATATATATCCAAGACATATCATCATCATCATAAGAGACATATCAAGGATTAGTCACAAAGGCTCATGCCTCACATGTATCCAAATGGAATCTCTATTCCAAGTTTGAGGCATCAATGATATTTAATTCACCTCTCAAGTGACAAAATATATTTTCATCAAATGCCTTAGTAAAGAGATCTACTAATTGCTTATCGGTATGAACATGCTTGAGATCAATATCACCTTTAGCAACATGGTCACGACTGAAATGATGACGGACTTCAATATGCTTAGTTCGAGAATGTTGCACGGGATAGTGAGCAATCTTAATAGTACTTTAATTGTCACAAAGCAATGGAACATGTTTCACATAAATCCCATAATCCTTAAGAGTTTCGGTCATCCAATGTACAATATGATCCGGCGGCAATATATTCAGCTTCGGTTGTGGATAAGGATACCGAGTTTTGTTTCTTTGAGGACCAACACACAACATATCTACCAAGAAATTGACAAGTACCCAAAGTGGATTTTCTATCAACCTTGTCACTAGTATAGTCCGACTCAGAATAGCCAACGAGATTAAAAGAAGACCTCTTAGGATACCAAATTCCAAAGTTTGGCGTATGAATTAAGTATCTCACAATCCTTTTCACGGCCTTAAGATGACATTCTTTTGGAGCCGCTTGATATCATGCACACATGCACACAATTAGCATAATATATGGACGGGAGGCACAATGATACAATGGTGAACCAATCATAGATCGATAAACCTTTCGGTCTACCGGTTTGCCATCCTTAGTCAAGTCAAGATGTCCACCGAGAATCTCCTCTCCTATACTCTCATAGGCTCTCCTAGGGGATAGCCATGCCGGTGGCCAGTCTGGCCCCGGCGGCAACCTACTCCCATTTCCGGTTGCCACTCCGGCCCCGGCAGCCACTCTGCCACCTTGCCAGCGGCCACCTTGGCCCTAGATCTGAGTAGCCATGGTACCTTTTTCACTCAACTTTGAACGGGGCAAGAAGTTTCAAGCAAATATGAGAAACACGTTTGGGCATCGAGTGGTCTTCTCTCCAGGTTTTCGCCAGAAGGAATTCTCTATGGTGGTATCTTTCTGTTGTGCCACATTCAAGTTGGATTCACACACGGTAAGTGTTGCTCTTCAAGCCACTTTTGGGGGTTATCCACAAGGTTTTACAGTGTCTCATCTTAAGGATCGTTCTTTCAAGTTCTCGGTTGCTTTTAAATCAGTGGATTTTCATATTTATAATGCTGGCAAAGTGGTTGAAAAGGAATTCAAGGTGATCTTTAGCCTTTGGGGGAATGGGGGTCCAAATTGGCATCATGAGGAATCACTTTTCTACAAAGAAGCAGATGCAAAGTAGATTTTGGTTGGTCGTAAGGGTAAGGCCATTTTTCCTAATTTTGGCGATCGCCGGAGTAGATCTCTGGTGAGGAAACATAGGTCGGTTTTCCAGGGGTTATCGCGTGCAGTTGATGAGGGGCGTGATTTGAGTCAACAAATTAACGAGACTATTACTAATACAGTTAATGAATCCGTAAGTGAGGGGCAGGAGCACTTTGTAGAACCATATAATAGCGCACATTATTTTGAATGTGCAAGCTTTGCATGTGGTGAAGTAGGCCACTGGGCTCGCTTATGTCCCAAGCCCAAACTTACCGGGCTATGGCCTTGCATTCCAGTTGCCACGTTCAGCAGCCCACCGGCTGGGGCGTGGGTGTAGGGGGTGGTAGATGACTAGTTTAGGCACATTGGGCCGGCCCAGGAGACGAGATATGTTGCCTCATTTAGGTAGCTGGTCACGGGGTATTTCCAAAACTTCCAAACGAGAGCACGGATAGACTCCTCGCATTCCACTCCTAATTCCTCTTATGCGCTCACTTGGTCGAGCTCTCCGCCATTGTTGACAGATTCCGAGCACCAAACCTACTGAGGCCATCATGGCCAATATCCCCATCGACCCGCAGCCGTTTGTACCACATGGGTTTCAGATTCAGCATATTGAAGGAAGAACAGGGGTAACCAGGGTGGTTTTGAGCTTCTTGTAAGGGTTCTTGCCGGGGTCGTGCAGGCCGCCCCAGCAAGGGTCTTGTCGGGGGAAGCCTATCTTGTTGCTTGGCCTTCTTGTGCTACTGTCTTCGTGCTGCTCTGGTAATTGTGCTTCGATTTCCCTCCTCTGCCCTGTTAGGCATGGCCACATGCGTTGCTCTGACTGCCCGTGCACAAGTAAGGGGTACAAAGGAGAGCCCCTACTTTTGTACAACGACAGGAGCCCCCGGGCCTGGGCCATATATAAGCACAACGCGTTGTTGGGCTAGGCCCAGAATGGTGCGCAGGCAGTTGGGGCCGGATTCTTTTTACTGCAATAACTCCTACGGTGGTTGCGCTTCCCCACGATCTGCGATGAACGCATGATATGGGGGTCGTGCGTGGGGTGACCGCAGCATGCTTGCTTCACCCCGTGGTTCCAAATAGTAAAGAGGCGGTTCGCGTCCTCCTCATAAAAAATAGAGGAAGTTGCGGGGGCGCGACTCATTTACTAAGTGGACTAGGGTCGCCCCATGATCACGTGGCGTGAAATGGTCATACCACGCGCCATATGAATCCCGACCCGCCCGCCACATGCCCCTCATGCATCGGGGAGGGCAGGCGGCGGACGCAGAGGGTGCAGGCTTTAACGCAGGGGCGGGGGGACGGGCGCTGCTGATTGGAGCAGCGTGTCGGTCTTGTTTTCCTTACGTCTCTGGCGACCGGATTGGTCGATTCGGGTGGTCGCCTTCAGGCTTGCTTGGTTTCGCCCTCCTATAAAGAAGGGGAGAGGGACAATGCTCCCCGCCCCACTCATCCTCTTCCAATCCGATCCCTTTCCTTCCCAAGTCATGGCGGGAGGGCATGGCCGTGGCTGTGCCCCTGCGGAGGCGACGAGGTCTTCCTCTCGTCAGAGGGCAGCGGCGGTTAAAGAAGAGCCGGACGCCCAAGATGAGGGCCATGCTAGAGGTAGAGGCGCCGGCCGGGGTCGTGGTCGGCGAGGCGGTCGAGGCAGAGGCGAGCGAGGATGGGGGACACCCGCGTCGTCATCATCTCTGTCTCCATCTCCTCTGCCATCTCCTCGTGCCTCACCACGCGGCCCTGTTGGGGACACAACGTTGGAGTTCATTCTGCAACCGCGCGAGCCACCGCGCAGTCGCCTTCGTCTTCGTGAGGCGTTCGCGAGGGTGTTGGAGGTCGACCGGCCATCGAGGTTGAGGCTTCACATGGTGGGGTGTTGCAATGGTGCCATGTGGGTGAACACCAAGTTCCCCGCCCCTCGCGTAATGCTTCTCCGCCGGGGGTGGAAGACCTTCGCGCGTGCCCACTGCTTGATGAAAGGGGTACGTCCTCTGTTTCAAGTTAGCGGAGAGCGATCTGCTCTCTGTCAAGGTCTTCGGGCACTCGGGACACATGCTAGGGTGCTATGCGGAGAGCTCAACCGATGACGAAAACTCGTCCCCGAGCGACACTGATGGTGAGGACAGCAACCGCGACAACGAGGGCAGTAGGCGGGAGGATGACGGGTCTGACTAGGCGTCGGACACACCGTCCTTGGGCGACACCGAGAGCACCATCATCTACATCACCAGCCCCTCGAACTTCTCGAGGTCGCCTCCTTGGGCGGCTGGCGTTAGGAGGCCGGAGAAGACGAAGAAGGTGGGTGGCGGCCGTCAAGTTGGAGTACGCGGGCATCAAATGCCTTCCTCGTGTGTTGCCGGCCCGATGCCTCATCTTTCGGGTCTTCTCCTGGTGCCATCATCACCAGCATTCTTCGGGACGGCCAGTGGGATGTTCCCTTGGTTCTTTCTGCTGCTCGCACTTTGCCTAGGCGCTCCCTTTGCCCTTTTGCCATCTCGTTCCATTTCCTGAGGAGAGGGACAAGAAAGGGATTACAGGCACCTTATCTCTTTTCAGTTTTTAAACCTACGGGCCTTTGTAAGATTTAAATCTTGTAACCCCCTTGCTCATGTATGCATTCCGTACGAATTGTACTTGTTTACGACGTGTTAATGGAGATAAGGGTGTTTGTCGGGTTTATTTTGTGCGTGGGCAGGGGCCACACCAAGGAACAAATCCTTGTTATCTTAAGATAAACATCGTACCCTGGCAACAGGCCTTGTCGTCTTCCTGCTCTATAGCTCGACCACATTCACGCCCTTGGCGGAAGTAGAGCAGAGTAGGATTAGGCCCTTTGTCTGCTCCTTTCCCATCACACTACTATCGAGTTCCGGTCCAAAATAAAGTTTGTTGGACACAGGGAAAAAAGGGAGCATGATGGTATAAGAGCGAGTGAAGTGTCATACGTTCAAGTTTCATACGGAAGTAAGGAGTGGGGGATGAAAGGCTTATCTGATCTTGTAGCCCCGGCAACCTTGTCTTGCCGTGGTCGGACCCTTGGACCTGCAGCCCCCGGCAACTTTAGTTCGTCGGGGTCGGAACGTCGGCCTATCCTCTTTCTCCCAAACAGCCCAGCAGAAATGTCCATGCATCCTGTGAAGAAAAGAGGATGGAAAGGAACAAAGAGATGCACACTCGACCTCTATGCTAGGGGTTAGTCACCTCCAAGCACTATCAACCCTAACAGAGAAAGATACTCAACCTAGCATGCATGCTAAAACTTAGGGCGCCTGGCTTTGTACGAAGGGTTACATGCCTTGCCGGCAAGGCTTGTACAAAAGGGCCCCGGCAACCGCGCCTTACGGGTAAAACTTGCGAAGATGTTTGATGTTCCGGGAGTTGCTCACCGGAATACCATCTTCAGTCTCCAGGCGGACTGCGCTTGGCCCGGTGACTCGTATTACTCGATAAGGGCCTTCCCACTTTGGCGTCAACTTGTTGGAATTCTTGGCCGACTGAACATGCCGAAGAACAAGGTTGCCTTCCTCAAAGCTTCGGGCATGAACCTTGCAACTATGGTAGCGGCGCAAGGCTTGCTGGTAGCATGCTGCTCGCACAACCACCTGATGCGTCCAAAACGTATCTATAATTTCTGCTTGCTCCATGCCTCTTTTGTGTGATATTGCTATGATATTTATGCACTTCCATACACTTTTGATCATATTTGGACTAACCTATTAACTCAGTGCACCCTAGTGCCAGTTTCTGTTTTCTGCTGTTTTTGTATTTCAGGTTTTCCCATTACGTAAACTGCCAGAAAAATTCCGGGAAAAATATATAAAAAAACAGCGTTCCGGAAGCTTCCATGCGGCCAAAGTAGGGCCGGAGGGGGGCCACCAGGGCTCCAGGCGCCCTGGCCACATGGCCCCCCTCCAGGCCGCGCCGGGGG